>CP129449.1:20514375-21242500 GCA_030445155.1 Quercus variabilis
TAAAGCACTTGGTGTTGCTACAAAGATATGAGCAAGATGGTCCAGTGGGCGATTTGAAGTTTGAAAAAGTGATGATTTAGGTACAGGTTCATGATGTCCTGTATCAGTTATGACAACCACGGTGGCTGAAAATATATGCAATACGATAGGCGAGGTTATTCATGCAATTGGAGCAGAAAATGAAGAGGGGGGAAGTTCTATTAGGGTGAGAGTGAAGATAGATATCTTGTTGCCTTTGTGCAGAGGGAGAGTTATCACTTTAGAAAGTGGGGAGAAATCTTGGGTATCCTTTAAGTATGAACGCTTGCCAAACCTTTGTTATTGGTATGGCCGCCTGAATCATGGGGATAAGGACTGCCCATTGTAAATTCAAAGTAGAGATACTCTTACTGAAGACCAAAAGCAATTCAATTTGAGCATTAGAGCTCCTCCCTATCAACCCTCCAAAAAAAAAAAAAAGTGATTTTTGTCCCGGGATACTATGACAGGTCGAGTTTGGATGGGAAGGAAGCAAAGAAGGCAAAAGGTTCTATCCTAAACACGGCGACTAGAAATCATGAGAAAGTGCCTCCGGCAAAGGCGAACTTGGATATGGAAAATAATGAATTTGTGGGGGAAGATTTGAATTCAAAAGATTCAACTCTGGATTTTTCTCCTCCTTCAATTGTACCGGACCAAAATAATCAATATGAGTTATTTCCCTCAATATTTGCTGATCCTTTATGCGATATATTTAGAGTTGAAAAAGCCAATAGTGTGATTAGGGTAGGGGGAGATTGTGCAGCCAAAAAAAAGGGGACACCAAAGGCAGAGTTATTGTTGCCTACGGTGTTAAATGTGGATGATGGTCGTATATACCCCAATGTTTTATTTTGGTGCTGTATTGATGAAATTGATAAGAGTTATACAAGTATGATCCTCTGCTAGATGTCACTAATAAAGTTCCCCTAGTTCCCCTAGTTTTCGGCAATTGATACTTCCAAGTGGAAAAGAGTTACTCGGCCTCTAGCAGAGCTAAATTCCAGCACAAACGTCTCTAGTGGAAAGAAAAGAAAAGAAACTCTACACCTGTGGCAAATAAACTTGAGTCGATAAATAAAAAATCCAAGGTCTCAAAGGGTGATGAAAGTAACAACATGGTTTTGGTGGAGACTGGTTCTCAGCCCCACCAATTCCAATGAGTCTTTTCCATTGGAACTATCGGAGGCTTGGGAACAGTAGATAGTTCAAGAGCTCGACAATATCGTTTGGACACAAGATCCTACAATGGTATTTTTAGCTGAAATATGTTTGGATAAAGCAAGGCTAGTGGTGATTCGTGATGGTTTATAGTTTGGTGGTTATCATGGTGTTTTAAAAATTTCTAGAGGGATCTAGCCCATTTTTTGGAAAAATGATATGGAACTTCATGTTGAATCCTCTTCTCCAAATCATATTGATGCAAGAGGATTTGTTGCGATTTACAGGGTTTTATGGAGCTCTAGAAACTCATCTTAGAATGGAGCTGTGGAATCTTCTAGGGGACCTACATTAGCGGTTCTGAATTCCTTGGTTGTGTGCAGGGGATTTTAATGAGATATCAAAAATTCATGAGAAACATGGGGGGAGGGTACGGCCTTATGGTCAGATGAAAATCTTGCTTTGGATGAATGTGGTTTGATGGACTTAGGTTACGTTGATAGTAAATTTACATGGTTAAATATTGCAAATGGGATTTCGATATGGGAAAGATTAGATAGAGCAGTGGGGTCAACTGATTGGTGTGCTCATTTTCTAGCAAAAAAAAATTGTTCCTATAAAGTTGTGACTTACAATTATGTTTTTGTTGGCTCTAATTCCATGTCAAATTTGGTTGTATTTTGTTCAATCATTTTCCTGTATGTTTGTGGGATTTAATGTAAGGGCTGAGTGTGAGAATTTTGTGAAGAATTGTGAAGACAATGAAGTTCGTGACTTGCTCGTGACTGGCTCGTGAGTGGACAACTTGTGAAAGGCCACGTGAGAAGCATATGCGTGGAAGTTGAACAGACTTATGCCAGGATGGTTTTTGTGAGTCACTTTGTGACTTGGCCAACTCGTGAGTGACTCGTGAAACTCTCTGCCTGGATGTTTTTAAAGAGTGTTTTCCTCATTTCTTTACACACACTATATAATCCCACATTACCTACGAAATTGTAAGGAGATTTTCAGAGAGAAAACCCTAGCAATACACTTGAAAGTTAGAGATTGTAAACCCACAATCATATACTCCTATCTCTCCAATTACAAATCCTTAAGAGGTTCTTAGCCTAAACACTTACTTCTCCCAATCTGAGTGTTGAGAGAAGTTTTGGTGCGTGTGGGAAGTATTGGAAGAAGCCATTGATTGGTGGATGCAATTTGGAGCTAATTATGGGATTCGGATAACTAGTGAAAACAAGACTCGGTGCTTTTCTCATTTCTTAACATACACTATATAAGCCCACATTACCTACGAAATTGTAAGGAGACTTTCATAGAGAAAACCCTAGCAATACACTTGAAAGTTAGAGATTGTAAACCCACAATCATCTACTCCTACCTCTCCAATTACAAATACTTGAGAGGTTCTTAGCCCAAACATTTACTTCTCCCAATTCAAGTGTTGAGAGAAGTTTTGGTGCGTGTGGGAAGCATTGAAAAAAGCCATTGATTGTCCGATGCAATTTGGAGCTCATTGTGGGATTTGGATAACTAGTAAAGACAAGGCTCGGTGAAGTCTGTTGGGAGCTGTAATTCGGAGGGTTCAAGTATATTGGGTAGATAGGCTTGGAGGGTTTTTTTGATATCCTTGTACTCCAACTTTATTCACTAGTGGATCATTTCAGCTTGGAGGGCTGTGAGAGGTTTTTTTTTTAGTACTTCGGTTTCCTCTTCAATAACACGTCTCTTTATTATCTTGTTGTTTGCATCGCTCTTCCTTTACTCTTTAAGTTTTATACTTATAGTCTATTGTATATGCATTTGCTTTAGAGTAGTTTTGGCCTAATTACATTACTCTTACTCTTATTCCATATCTAGTTAAGTAGGGTAAAAGCAATCTAGTTGTAAGTTTAAAATTGGGGGTCTAAACAGGCAATAGTGTTTTACACTATTTGAGCTTTCAGTTTCGTTAGAGTGTGGGTCTTCGAATCACAAGCCCATTATGATTCATCCTAGTGGGTGGTGGTAAAGCCGAAGAGACCATGAAGGTTTGAGCAAGTATGGTTAGATGATGAGGGGTGTAATGACATAGTGAATGCGACAGGGAGGGTAAATACAGTGGGGTCCCCAATAAGAAAGGTGGTGCAAAAAATTGGTGCTTGTCAAAATAAATTGCAATGGTGGAGTAAAAATTGTTTCGGCAATATCACTCAGCAACTAGTAGAGAAGAAAAAATTCTTGAAAAAGGCAGAGGAGGTGGCGTTGAGGGGTGGTGACACGTTTGGCATGATTGGGCTAAAGGTGGAGATTTCGGGTTTACTTACTCTAGAGGAAAAAATGTGGCATCAGAGAGCAAGGACTTTGTGGATGTAATCTAGGGATATGAAACTAGTTATTTCCATAATAAAGCATCACACCGATTTCGAAGAAATAGGATTCTGGGATTAAAAATTCTAGTGGGGAGATGTGTTTTGGAGATGATAAGGTTGCTGATTTACTGGAAAACTATTACAGAAATTTATTTACATTGATCCACTGCCCCAACAGAAATAGAAGAGGTAGTGCAGTGTACAGCTCGTGTGGTTGATGATGAGATGAATCAAATGTTGGTCGCAGATTTTACAAGAATTGAGGTGGAAGTTGCCCTTAAGCAAATGGCTCCCTTGAAAGAACCAAGCCCGGATGGAATGCCCTCAATTTTCTATCAACACTACTGGCAGAATATTGGGGATGAAGTAACAGAGGCAATTATCCCCTGCTTGAATTCGGGCAAGACCTTGACAGGTTTGAACCATATTTTCTTACACTTATTCCCAAATTAAAATGCCCTGAATCTATTTATGAATTTCATCCTATAGCATTGTGTAATATTTTGTATAAACTAATCGGAAAAGTGTTGGCAAATAGATTAAAAACTAATTTTGCCTCAGATTATTTCAGAGTCACAAAGTGCTTTTGAATATGATAAGGCCATCTTTGACAATATTTTAGTCGCTTTTGAGACATTACATCATATGAAGACAAATAGGTTTGGGAAAATAGGTTTTATGACTATGAAATTAGATATGAGTGAAGCGTATGGTAGGGTGGAGTGAAAGTTTTTGCTGGAAATTATGGACCGAATGGGATTTCATTTTAAATGGATTGGGTGGATTTTGGCGTGTATTAGCTCGGTTTCATTTTCTATGGTGAATGGTGAATTGAGAGGGCATAGGGGACCTTTTATCTCCTTACTTGTTTCTCCTATGCTCAGAAGGTTTGAATAGTCTAATCCAACATGTAGTGGCTGAGGGGAGTATTCAAGGTTTATCACTTTGCCAAAGGGGACCAAAAATTTCTTACCTATTTTTTTTGCAAATGATAGATTTTTTTTTTTGTCGTGCAAAAATGGGGGACATTTAGAAAATTCTTCAAGTCTATGAAAAACCTTAGGTAAAATGATAAATACAAAGAAGACAACATTATTCTTTAGTAAATCAATGACTGAAGAGGTTAAAAATTCAATCAAAGCAAAACTCGAGGTGCCAGAGATAAAGCAATATGAGATGTATTTGGGGCTACTTGTTGTGGTTGGAAAAAATAGAAGTGCTAGCTTGAATTACATTAAAGATAGGATTTGGAGAAAGCTCCAAGGATGGAAGGAAAAACTGTTATCACAAGTAGGGAAGGAGGTTCTCTTAAAGGCGGTGGTCTAAGCAATTCCCACTTTTGCTATGGGATGTTTTAAACTTCCCTTGGGTCTTTGTAGAGATATTGAGATGCTGATTTGGAAATTTTAGTGGATACAACGTGGTGAGCTAGTGGAGGAAAATCCAATGGAAAAATTGGGAGGTTGTGTTGGGCCAAAACAGAAGGTGGAATGGGTTTCAAGGAATTGGAAAAATTCAATAATGATATGTTGGCAAAATAGGTTTGGTGTCTTATGCATGATACGGATCCTCTTTTTTTATCGTGTTTTCAAGATAAAGTATTTCCCAAATGGAAGCATTTTTTATGCAAAAAAAAAAAAAAAAAAATCTTTGGGGTCCTATGCATGGAAAAGTATTTTGAAGGTGAGAAGGGTTATTTCTTTGGGTGCAAGGTGGAAGGTGGGTGATGGAAAATCTATCCGAGTGTACAACGAAAGTTGGATGTTGGGAAACTCTGGTGGTAGAGTGCTATCGCTTCCCTTGGAGTTGAGTGGTGATTCTTGTGTGGCTGACCTTATAAACAATGACACAGGTTGTTGGGACATAAGAAAATTGATAAATGTTTTTTGCCTCTTGAAGCTCAAAGCATTAAATCAATACCCCTCTGTTCTAACCCACAATCTGATTATTTTTTCTGGCCATTAGCAGGTGATGACATATACACGGTGAAGACAGGTTATAAGCTATTATGTGGTGTGGCAAGAGAGGAAGCTGCCTCTGTGTCAAACTCTGAGAACTTAAAAACTTTCTGGTCTGGGTTGTGGAAATTAAAAATCCCAGGCGAAGTTAAGCATTTCCTGTGGAAGGCGTGTACCAATAGTTTGCCAACAAAAACAAATTTGCTTAAAAGAAAAACCCTCTCGGATCCCACATGTCATCTATGCGGCTGTCTAGCTGAAGATGTCATGCATGCATTATGGGAATGTGAAGCTGTAAAGTCAGTGTGGGGACTGGATTTTGGGTGGGTTAACAGGTTTGAAGCTGCACAGGGGACATTCACTGAGCTGTTTGGTTGAATCATGACTCAACCTCGTGTTCCTGAGAATTTTGCCACCACAGCATGGTTCCTTTGGTCGCATAGAAATAAAACAAGGTTGAACGAGGTTACTCAACTTACTTGACAGAATTCCTGAAGCTGTCCGTAGCTTCCTCTCAACATTTAAAAGAAATAAAGATTAGCCACGGGGAAAGCTCAAAGCAGAAAAAAAGAGATGGATACCGCCTACAGAGGGTGAGTTTAAAACTAATTTTGATGGAGCAATGTTTGAAGAAAATAATAATGCAGGAATAGGGATTACTGTTCGGAACTCTCGTGGTGAGGTGATGGTGGCTCTTTCTGAAAAAATCCCAAAACCTCGATCGGTGGAAATCTTGGAGATGTTAGCTGCAAGGCGCGCTGTCAAAATTGTGCAGGAACTAGGCTTGCATGACTCTCACTTTGAAGGCGACTCACTTGTTGGTATCAAAGCCTTGCAAAGAGGAAATATGCTATCATCCTCTTTTGGTCACTTCATTATGATATTTTATCTTCTGTTAGCACTTTAAGGAGTTTCTCTTTTTCTCATACTTTGAGGTAAGGAAATATGGCTGCACATGCCGCTTAGAGAGCAAAAATTTCTTTTCATTTGTTTGTCTGGATGGAGTCCGTTTCACCATATCTGGATTATGTAGTTTTTTTTTACTGATTTCTCAACACAAAAATAATAGTATGGATGATTTTTTTCTCAAGAAAAAAAAATTAAAAAACAAATAACAAAACATGCATGTAGCATAATTGTTCCACATGTCAAAGATTTAGAAATGCTAAATAGCACTTACTTAAGTCAAACATGACATGTCAACTAATAATTAGACATGTCACATGGAGCTGAGACATGTACAAAATGGTCACTCGCCATCATAGTTGGTGTGTGATGACTCCCTCCTTATTCTAAATTAAATTAAAATCTCTCATCCCCAATTGTGGAGTTGGAACTGTCAATGACCATATTCAGTGTTCTAATAATATAAATTCAAGTATTTATACACAAAATTAAAAGTGGCATGTAAATCAGCTTAATTTACTTTAAAAAAAAAGTGCTTTGAAACATGAAGATTAAACACTAGATAAATAATCATGCTTATTTCTGCCTATGGACAACTGGACTTTGTCCACCTTACCCGAAATAAGCCGCTTTTGTTATTTGAGTTTTATGTTCATCATCAATATTTTATAGAAATGATGATAATTGTTTTTAATAAAAAACAGAAGATTCTATTTAAATTTATTATCATTTTTATAAATAGTTGATGATTAACCAAAATTCCAAAACCAAAATTTTATTATCATTTTTAGTATAGCATACACATATTACATATAAGAATTTAAAGAGTAACCTTGCATACGGCTAGCTAGAGTTATATTGTATTGTTTTTCGTTGTAGATAACACCCCCATTCTAAGTAATCCTTTTAGGGTATAGCTATGTAAATTATACATATGATTACTACTTTATCCTCCAATCATGAGAAAAGTCTTTCACTACTTATTCAGTAACCACAATACCTAATGCAAATTTTGAAATCAAACTTACAAGGGATATTTCTTCCAAAAAAAAAAAAAAAAAAACACTTATAAGGGATATTATGGAAAATATAATTGGACTACAACTCTTGGTGATACTATGAAAATAGTAAAAAAAAAAATACCAATAAAAAAATTGACATTTTGATTTCTCAAATATGAGATTTATTTATTTTTTTGATAGTAATAATATGATTATTTATACATATCTGAATAGCCAGGACCCCCGAAATAAAAATTGACATTTTGATTTCTCAAATATGAAATTTATTTATTTTTTTGATAGTAATAATATGATTATTTACACATATCTGAATAGCCAGGACCCCCGAAATAAAAATTGGTTCCACTGCCTCCACTAATATCGCTTTCTATATTTACATTATAGCAGGTAGGATTCGACGCATATGGAGCCAGATCCTCAGTCTCAACATCATTAGAAAGGTCGTTTGAATCCACGTATTGAAGATTTCGAAAATAGCTTGCTTTTCCATCGCCTTCATTTGGAAAATGGCCACTTCCCATTTGAGTTTTTGTGTGGACGCCCCCTTTTTTCGAGTTGTAAATCTCTCCACCCCACATAAGTTCGGTTGCACTGTTCGCCAAATCAGTGAAGAGGGATGAAGGCCAGTATCCTACCGGCTGATCATTCACTTGGAGCCACCAATTTCCATTGTTCT
This sequence comes from Quercus variabilis, assembly GCA_030445155.1. Lineage (NCBI taxonomy): Eukaryota > Viridiplantae > Streptophyta > Magnoliopsida > Fagales > Fagaceae > Quercus > Quercus variabilis. The sequence continues at coordinate 20,522,468 of CP129449.1, forward strand.
AAAGCATTTAAGATGAAGAATTTCGTGAGCGTTATGTAAGAAAGGCATGTGTATAGCAAGCATGATTTATTGAAAAAAAGATATATATATATATATATATATTTTTTTTTTTTTGTACACTACGTACCTTGTAAATGGTTATCCCTATGTTGGTTTGCTTCGCGTTGTAGCTGGAAATATCTCCTATAGGAGATCCAAGGGCAACTTTCTTGTTTGTTTGAACAAAACCAGGACATTCAAGATTGTGGCAACCCGTGCTTTTGTAGCCATCACTCTTAATAAGGATAAAATAAGTAAGTTTTCAAGAGAAACTTGCATGGAATTTATACTAGCAATTATACATGGTAGGGGTAACTTACAGTCCAATATACGAAGAGCTTTGATTTTTGGTCATAATCAACCTGGAATATCATGAAATATTCATCAATTCATTATCAATGTTATATATATCTCAAATCAAACTTTCTATGTTTTTCTTATGTATATTTGAATGCCAATATATAGAGTCTAATCATCTCAAAGTTTTAACTTATAACACTCAAAAAACAAAATCGAAATATATGCTAATGTTTAATTTTTGTGAAGATGACATTATAATTCAGTGAAGAAACTTACTCTCCATCCAGCTTCAATAGTGTTTACTTTATCGTCTGGACCAGCTACAACCCATATTTGACCAGTACTCATTTCTCCATCATTAGCCACAGTAGGTTGCCATACGTTAATTGTTGCATGTGCTCCATGAAAGTTGCCACCAACATGAGTTGTGGCATACTAATTATTCCAATTATCATTCATATCAATATATATATATATATATATATACACATGTCAGTAAGAATAGTTAATTTATAAAAAAGAAATAAATTTATTCAAGACTAAAAAGAATTTTGCATTTCAATGCGACATGATCATATATGTAAAAATATCAGTCTTTTATTTATAAAAACGATACCTCACGAGCACTTAGGTCATCACCATCAGAAGCGCTATCCAAGCTATGATTAAGCAGTCGACGTTGTTTGAAATGATAGAGATCACGAGGGCGTTGATTTCCTTGTGGTCGTCTAATGGGGATTGTTGCCTCAGGGCATTGTCCACTTTTATGCCAATTTTGAAACAGCTGATCAGGTTCTGAGGGATTCGCTTTTAGATCACTTGGAATTGAACTAGGTTTCATCTGTTTAGCCAAAAAAATAAATCAATTACTATTAGTTTGAATCCCCAGATGTGGCATTGAAAAGAGAAAGCAATAATCTAGTCCTAGAGCGTTGAATTGTTGAGTTTGGTACTCAGCTCTCGTTGAAATGAGGGAAATAAATGGAACATAAAGGAATAAAAAGAATAAAATTAATAGTGTTTTTATTCATTTATTTATTTTTACAATTTCCCTCTCAAAGCTTATATAAACTTTATAAAAAAAAAAAATGGAATACTAACCTTTTTTTTTTTTTTTTTTAAACCGTAAATATGGACTGGCTTATTGTACAAATGCATATACTGTACAATTCATTCTAAAAGTATTCTAAAACAAATATTTAAGCTTGTTAAAGATATTTATTGGTTTAATATTACTTTATGTATTGGCTCAAGAGGCCCGGTTGTCTTTCTCAACCTATGTACATTGAATCCTAAACATTACCCTCCTACATAAACCTTATTATAGAGTCATAACACATACAATATTAATAACAAAGATATAATAGACAATGTCTTTATTCCATGGACGTAGACTGTAAGGCCAACCACATAACTTCTTGTATTCTCTCTCTTTCATATGCTTCCATTGTCACTACAATTTATTTGCAATATTTTATATTCCTTCTTTAGTTTTAACAAAGCTAAAGATTTTTATTTATTTGTATTGTTTAAAGGAAAGAGTGAATTCACTAGATTAGTTGAGAAATTTAGTTTTTGGACTCAACTTTCCCAAAAACTCAATGAGGTTTGGTATAGTGATAGGCCCTGACAAAAATATGATGGGTGGGCTGCACCATGTTCCAGCCCACACTTTGTCTTAGCTCATTAAATGAGCTTGTTGGACAAGTGCTAAGAAGTTAGCAAAGTGAAACGGGTTTGCTGGAGTAGCTTGTCCGAAAGAGAAGAAATTGGGTTCATCTTTTCCCCTATAATTATGTACAAAAGTCCAGCAATATTTATGAAGAAATGTACAAAGTCAAGTAACATAAATGAATATGTGATGTGAAACTTGTGAGACACGTTGTAAGAAAGAAAGAAAAGAAAGCAGTAAAAGGCAAGGGTCATTTGGCCAAGGGAGAGCTGAAGAAACAGATTTTGGTTGAAGCAAAGTCAAGGTAAGTGGCTTGCATTTATTGTGACTTGATGTGAAAAGTGTGAAAGGAAGAAAAGATGGAAAGGATGAAGAAATAAATAGAGAGGGAAAAAAGAAGTGAAGTCCCGGGGTGTGAGGACTAAGTGTGTGAGTGAGAGCAAGCAAAAAGAGAAGAGAAAAATAGAGAGAGTAAGAGAGAACTGTGAGAGATATACAATGAGAAAGAGAATATTGAGTGAAAAGAAAAAGAGATTTTTTCTTTACTGAAGTTGTATCTTTAAATATTGTAATCTCTATTTAATATAGTGAAATTATTTGGAGTTTGTTTAGTGATTTTTCCCTTCAAGGAGAAAGGATTTCCTCATAAATCTTTGTGTTATTATGTGGTTGTGCTTACGCTGTACTTGCTGAAATTTATTTATAGTTATATAGAATTTTTCCCAACAAAATAAAGGGCTTATGATTTAAAAGGTTATTGTTTTTATTTTTATTTTTTAAAATGGAAGGGTTAAAAATTTACTTGTTACACATTTGGCCACCCCTTGAAATGGCTCACGAAAGAAGAAGAAAAATTATAAAGTTATGAGGTATTTGAAACAAAATAAATGAAATAGAAAATTCAATTATAGAAACCTGTATATACAGTTAGCAATATAACTAAATAAACTACCTGTATGATGTGATTTTTTAGAAGTGGATGATCAAATGCTGGTTGTTGATAAAAATCGACACAGTCAATTATGTCACCATCCTCCGTCTGAAAAGATTTCACTTGATCTCAGAATAGTCGGGAATAAAAAAATACATATATAAATATGAAAAAACATTTTAAATCAAGATAAAAATTAAGGAAGCAAGAAGTATAACCTCAATGGTTTTTATTGTTCCTTTGTGCTTAACCAATTTCGCAGCACCAATACTTCTTCCATCAACAAATCTATCACTTAACATGTAAGACAAAGTTAGCAAGTAAAGCATAAAACATTCTAGTTTATTGTTAATAATGTTAGCCATTGAGAAGGTTGAAAAATTCTCTATCGTTGAATAACTCTTCTTGATAGAATTTCCTCCTCTCTATAGAGTCATAGACAATAAGATTCAAAAGTATTATGGAACTTAGAGATTGAAAGAGTTACATATATCGTTGTGAGTGTAATTAGCTTGCCTTTTATACTCTAATGAACAAAATCCAACTCATAATTTCAACAATCAGGAGGTTGCCAAAGAAAATGATAATTTTTAGGAAGGAGACCTTTTCAATTTTAATTAGTTTTTATTTAGTTATTAATAAGAGATGTGGAGAGTTTTTAGGAAAAAAAACTTTTCAATTTTAGCTATTGATAAGATATATGTATAGAATTTTAGGGAAAACATCTTTCCAATTTTAATTTACGTTCAGTTTGATTCAACGATAATATTTTCTAGAAAATTAGACATTTTCAAAAAAGTATTTTGTATAACTTCTTTTATTTAACTTGCTGTGAGATAGATTTATTTTTCAAAAAAAAAAAAAAATAGTGGAAAATAATTTCTAAAAATAAGTCATACTTTTTCTGCTGACCAAAGATAATTTTCATTTGACTTATTTTTTCTAATGCTACCAAACACTAGAAAATTATCTCTATACAAGATTTTCCATTGAAACAAAAAGCATTAGTTTTAATTATTAATAAGAGACACAATTATCTATTACTAACTAATGTCCCGCATGAAACACAACTAAGTTTCCAAGAATGATTTAGTAATATTCGCTTATGAAAAATTGTTCTTACACAAAGGCAAACTAAGGGTCGAGCGAGGGCAATTGCTCCCCACTAGCCCCATCAAAACTTATATAAATTTTTTTTAAGGTTCAAAAGTTAAAAAAAGAAAAACAAGGATAGAACTTGGGAAAAAAAAAAAAAAAACCTAACAATATTTGTACTTGTTACAAGTTTAAGTTTATATAGTAATTTTTTATTTTCATAAAAATTTATATATATATATATATAGATGGGTTCAAGTTATACCTGCTGTAACTTTATAAGAGTTACACTATTTTTAGACCGTAGATTCTCATTAGATCTAACGGTGATAAATTACTACTTTCTATCTCCTTAATATAGAATTATTGTATCCCAAGTCAACTACTTTTACTGAATTTTCTCACATTTATTGCCCAACATCCCTCAATCACCTTCCCACTACCACGGTACAACTCCTCTAGAAAAAGTGCTAGACTTAGCCATTCCATGGAGATCATTGAAAAATAAAAATATTACGAAGTTTTCTTTTTGAGTCTCACGAAAATATCTTTGAAACAAGTCTCTTTCCATGAGAGTCTTAAGGCTAGAGAATTTCTTGACTAGACTTGTACCATCTTGCAATTCACAACAAGAATTAGAATGCTCTTAAACTTAACTCCGGGTATTTTCAAAAACTTGTCAATCACTCCAAAAATCACCATCTCTGCACCTTCCTCAAAATCACGATTTTAAAACTTTACACTTGCATCTTCTTTGCACATCTTTAGAGAATATACTCGAATTATAATTACACCATATATAAAAAATATCTGATTTGATGGTGATTTTGGATCACCAAATATCAAAATTCACCATCTTTGCACCTTCCAAAAATCATGATTTTAAAACTGTATTTATGCCATTTTGTTCATGAGTATTGACAAGAGGGACAAAGTTTTACAACATATCACAAATAATTGTACTGGCATAGGGGCCTTTTTTACCGTGTTGGGCTGGGCTACCCTTTCGTGGTTGTAGGTCTAGTGTTTTGGGTTGCGAGAGTCTAGACTAGTCCAACTAGAACTCAACTTGGCCAGTTTGTGTACAAACTAGGCCTCGTTTGCTAGGAGAGTGCTGGTGGCAGGCAGAGTTGTTTTAGAGAAGCTTGTGGCAGACAGGCATAATTGATAAAAACAGAACAATGTATTCTAGAATGACTAGATAGTTCTTTTGATAGTAAATGACCAAATGATCCATAATCACAATAATATGAACAATTTTTGATAAAAAAAATAGTAAGGGCAAATGGTAATAAAGATTAATCCACAAATAAAAGAAATAAGCCCAGTGAGCAAGGTCAGGGAGGAAAAACGCCTCTTCTCAAAACGATTAACCTCCGAGGAAAAGAATTCCCATCGTGGAAATTAATGGGTTTGAGGGAGTTGGACTTGAATGGACAATGCCCAGGACGATTATAGAAGAGAGCATGAATTTGAGAGGGAGAGAAGGGAAGGGACCTATCAGTGCATGCCACTAACACTTGCCTTTTTTTCTCTCTGTCTTTCTCTCCTTTCTAGTCTTTCCTTAGTGATTTCCACAATTGTAGTTTTTAGTATTGTGCTCCCCTGTTTTTCTAAGTATGTTTCAGAGTCTTTTCTTTACGTTGTGTTGTATTGCTCTAGTCCTTCCTTGTTGTTCCTGTACACGGCAGAGGCTTCCTTCTCATAGTGCCTGCCGTGACCGGATTTTACTATTCTACCCCTTAACCACCTTTGTCTGGTCTGGGCGTACCTGCCGACCATCACTGTTTCGTCTGCGAGTTCCCCTGTTACAGACAGAGACAACTATTTTGTCTGTTAGTCTGTCATGGTACCTCTTCTTGCTACGGTGATGTTTCTCTCTTTCCATCCCTCGTGGCATGCACCTATTGGTTCCAACTTAACCTTGCCTCTTTTGGGTGATATCCCATCCCAACAGGACGTGTCCCCCAAAAGAGCTTGAGCAGGAACCTCAAAACAGGTCTTCCCCTCTCCTCACCTCCAAACCATGCCCTCTTACCTTTGACCCATGACCCCACCATGTCTCGTATTGGCCGGGTATAGGTTGGTGGTGCCTGGGCCTTGCGCGTGCATATGTCTAAAATTTGCCTGCTATTCATGCATTTGCCGTGGACTGGAGACTTTCCTTGTATTTCCTGTCGTCCATTTCTGGCTTTTCACGAGCTGTTACTCTGATTTCCCACTCCCATAGGGTCTGGGCTTTACCGAGTACTAGGATTTGCGTTCTTTTCAACCCAATTCTTTAATTGTCTTAGCTTCCTACTGCGTTACTTGGCCTTTCCTGCCGCGGCGATTTGTTCCTATTGGGCCTCTTTTCAGGCCTGCCGTTCCTTTCTTTCCCACAGTGGCTTAATATGGCCACTGGTGTTCTCACTTATGGGCTCTAGTTCCCTTTCTTTTCACTTGGGCCTTTCCGGCCCATTTACTTCCTTTGGACTTCCTTGGTCCATTTACTAGCTCCGCATCCCATAGGCTTTTACTAACTTAATTGGGCTTTCCTGACCCAATTTCCTCATTCTCATCCTTAGGGTTCATGGGTTTGCCATTATCCCCTACTTTCTTTGTTTATATTGCTTTGGGCCTATCACGACCCATTCTCACTTTTCCATACCACGTACTGCTCATGGGTGCTGTTTTCTCTCTTTTCGAGCCCTTTAGGCCCACTTACTTCCTCAAGACCCATTCGTTTATATTAAGGGCCTGTGATCCATTATTCATGCCGCTTGGGCCTAATGGTTTTACTTAGTCTGCCGCTTCTCTGCTGCCCGTATTTATGGGTTGGGCTGCCTTTTGCCTATTTGAAAAAAAATGACCCTCAACAAGTTCCAAGGGAAAAATCATGAAAAGTTGCGCATTTTTCAGAATCTGTCGAAACTTTTCTATTGATTAATGCAAGTTCTTGCTTTCTGTTTGCATTTACTTGTTTTCCTTTTCTCTTTGTTTTCATTTTTGTTTTCTTTCTCACAAACCTCTAATGTAGTGTTCTACAATTATTTTTTAATTATTTTTTTCCTTCTTCTGCCTACAATCTATCAACAATGGTGGAGGAGAAAGAGATAGAGAGAAAGAGAAACGTAGAGAGAGAGAGAGAGAGAGAGAGAGAGAGTCAAATATAACATTTTTTTTTGGGTTTAGAGATAGATATAAAATATCATAAATGAGGGACAATTAATGAGATCTTAATTAGAATATTAGCATTAATGAGAGATTTTTTTTTTTTTTTTTTTTTTTTTACCATTGGATTTATTTAAATCCAATGGTTTAAAAAATATGTAACTTGAACCCATCTCATATATATATATATACATATATATAATTAATGTTTACATTGATTTTTCCCATCTATAATCTTTATAAATATAGAATTTAAATTTTATAAGAATTTGGTGTAAAATCTTTGGTTTACATTATTTAATAAGAACTTGTCATATCATCATTTTACTAAAGATCATAAATTCTAAGCAAATGTTAACACAACGAAATTTTTCTTAATACAATTACAAAGACCAATTGATATCAAAGTGAAATTCAATTGTTAAATAAAATAATTGTAAGAGTATATATATATATATATATATATAAACTAATAAATAAAAACATTCTAAGCTTTAATAATTAAAATTCACTTAACATGTTTATTGTTTTTAGAAATAATAGATGATTTCTAATATTTAATCTTAGAAATAATAATTAGTATGTTTATTGTATTAAAAAACAATATGCCTAAAAAATTTATAGTTTATCATTTATTCTCTTACTAGTACTATGTACAAAATTGAATAAGGAAACCACGCAGACTTCAAAATTTATCTCTTATCCAAGATACATCTTTTTATTGACTCCTCTAGAAAATTTTTTTGGAGGTTTAAATTCTATAAGAAATTGGTGTAAAATATTTTGTTTGCACCATTTAATAAGAACTTATCACATCACTATTTTACTAAAGAAATAAATTCTATAAAGAGTATTGAGTGTAAAAGTACGTGTTCACAGTTTACACCCACCAATCAAATGATGCTACATTAGAAAATTTTTAAATACAAAAAAAGACCCTAACACAAGTTATCAAATCCCTTTTGAAGCAATATGTTCTGTGAATATTACAAAAAAAGAAAAAGAAAAAGAAAAAGAAAAAAGACATCTCCGAATAAAAACAAAACCAGAGAACTTCGGCCGCCACAAGACCTGCAAACCAGGAAACAGCACCTCCGAATCAAAACCCAAACTTTGTATCTTAACTGCGAACACTCACCACCACAGGACCTCTCTCTGTGAAAGTGAAACCCGCCACCGCGTTTGTTGCTTTTTCCTTGGTTGGAGCCAAGGAAATCTTCGTTGTTGTTCCGAAAGAGAGGCCATTCCAGTCCCACATACTCACTACTTCGTGGTGGAGGTCATCACCGTTGGCTAATTTGGAAATTGGCTTTCGAGAGAAGAGCTCCATGTACCCTCATTTTTATTTTCTACTTTTTAATGTTTGTCTTGAGTATGGTACAACACAAAACTACAAACAATGATAATCTCTACATCTCTATCACTACTTTTTTTTTTTTTTTTGGGGGGTAGAATCTCTCTATCACTACTTGATCTATACTATGGTAGTCTGGGAGACTTAGACTTGTTGATTCATCAAATTGCAAGGTTTTGTTTTGTTTTTTTGTTTTTTAATATTCAGAATGTATGGTTTAAAAAGGAAAGGAAATTAATGTTAAGTGTGTGTTCTTGTAATTGAAACTCATTCAGTCACACATAATAACATTTCAAGAAACTCCTTATTTTCTACAAGTTTTAATATCACATAAAATATAAAATCTCCAATGGCCTGTTTGGATGGAGAGGGGAAGGAGGAGGAGTGGAGGGGAGTAGAGTAAAATTGGCTAAAAATAAGTTAATTTTGTACTAAATCAACTTTACTATCCCTCCCTTTCCCTCAATCCAAACAAAGCACAAAATCTCAACTCCTCTTAGAATAGAATAGGGAGCACTGAACCTCCAACCCACCATATCTCCTGCCACACATATTGCCATGCATCCCGTCGAAGTCGCTGTGGGAGCCTTGAAAAGATGATGCATTCGCCATAGCCTTAGACGACATAAAACATGGGCCTATTGAATGGATAATTTGCTGGGTGTGGGCTTGGGTTTTAGAGATCAAATTAGGGTCGTAGGGCTATTTACTGGTCGGGCCGAGTTGGTTTTGGACCTAACTGGGACTCGACCCTGTGGTGTTGGGTGGAGGGCGGAGGAACCGGAAACCGACCGCTAGAAAAATAAGTAGAGTTGGTTTTAGGTGAGGGTGAGCGTCGGCCGGGCCAGGTTGGTCGCAGGAATAAAAAAAGGCATTGAAATCTATAAAAAAAAAAAAAAAAAATCACCTGAATCTAGAAACTTTGCCAAAATTTGGAAAACTTAGCTAGAACCTGAAAAACTTCGCCTGAATCTACATTTTTTTTAGCTAAAAATTGCTAAGATTTGGCCGGATCTGGCTAAATCCTACTAGATCTAGTCGGATTTAGTTGAGATCTTGTTGGATCTGGCTTGTTTTTGTAGGATTTGGTGGGATTTTTTTATAGCTTTAGTCGAGTTGGGGTTGCTCGGGTTTTAGAGATGCAAACCCACCACTCAACCCATCGTGTCAGTTTTTGATAACGGAAACCCGCCACCAACTGATTGGACCTTCGATTTGGGCTGTAATCAGATCGGTATTAGGCGATTTGGCTGGGTTGTCGGGCTCTGGTTGGGTCTGGACAGCCTTACTTTAGATTGTTAGAGAAGCAGAAAGGAGGTGAAAAGAGATGAAGATGTAGTGTTAGAACTCGAAAGGATTGAGGTGCATGGAAAGATCGGGAAATGAGGTTAAAGATGGTTCAATGAAAATCCCATTGGCATTTTCATTAGACTCCTTTACCGAATGGAATGTGAATAGTAGTTTCCTTTGCATAACTCAACTTGATTCTAAAGAAACTAAAGAAATTGAAATTATTCACAAATGGGTTGTTAATCTTTTTTGCTCTCCTTGAAATGAATTTAAATTTTTTCCCCAAGAACTTGCGGTAAGTTATGGAAGAACTAGAAATACTGTAGCTTGTTATGCTTTTTAAGACAAAAAAGGCTGAGAACTCAGAAGGAGTTGAACCAAAGAAAAAAAAATACTATCTTCAAAAACAATAGACATGCTCAAGAGGGAGGGAGAGATGAAAGGAAAGGGAAGAGATAAAAGAAAGATTATCCCTAAAGGAATCTTATGACTTTTCCGTTAGGGCTATATTAACCTATTAGTATAGGCCCAACCTTAATACTACTTTATATGCAAGTCAATTTTCTTACTTGTACTAGAAGTCTATTAATTTAAAATTTAGTCTACTATATATATTCATGTTATGGTTCATTGTAAAACAAATTTTGTACTACACTCTTATATTATAAAGATATAGTCTTTAAGGGTTTCCTTCGTTGACGTAGGCAGTAATTAAGGTTGAACCACATAACTCTCGTGTTCTTGTGTTCCTATTTTATGTTTCCTTCTTTCGTATCTATTCAAGCATATTCAACATGGAATATATATCATAACTAATATTTAACATGGTATTAGAGCCACCTTTTTGTGGCCGTGGTTTTCTGTCCTTATGGTGTGTTTAAAAACAATCTTTGTCTTCCTTGGTGTTTCTTCTTTGCATTCATCTTCTTTGGCTTTCCACTGTTGCTATCAAAACTCTCTGGTATAGTCATGCCACTATTAGAAGTTGCATCAACACTACAAGACCATTGCCTTCCTCAAACCATCGTTACAAAACCAAACTTCATTTAAGAGATCTTCTAAACCTTATCAAATCTCAAGGTTTCATCAAGCTTCCATCTTGAGTTTGAGAGGGGGTGTTAGTGATATATTAGCCCATTAGCATATGTCCAAGCCTACTTTGTGTGCAAGCCAATTCTCTTACTTGTACTAAAAGTCTATTAGTTTAAAGTTTAGTCTACTATATATACCCATGTTGCAGTTCATTATAACATAGGTTTTGTACTACATTCTTATATAATAAAAATTTAGCCCTTAAGGAGTTCCTCCGTGGACGTAGGTCATAAGGCTGAACCACGTAACCCTCGTGTTTTTGTGTTATCGTTTTACGCTTTCCTCTTCTGCATCTATTCAAGCATATTCAACATGAAATATATATATCATAGCTAATATTTAACAAGTTGGAATATTCATACATCAATATTCACAAGGCTATCACCTGCCTCAAAATTGTCCCAATTGGTTCCAAGGAAAACAATATTAGCCATTGTGCGTGTTACCCCACCTCCATACTTAGCCATCACTGACCATCACACCACACCACACTAGAACCCTCTACCAGATTCGTACCTTGGAACAAACCCATTAATTGAAACTATTTTGCATGGTGGTTGAATGACTTTTGGCCTTCAAAACCCTCCATGATTGCTGCCTTGGGAGAGAAGAGGCTTGAGGATAACTGGAGAAAAAGAGATTTACCACAAACGAGGGGTAAAGTCATCCATGGAGTTTGGGATTTATCTTCTTTTGGTTCCTCCTGTGCTATGATGTTTTTTGTTTCGGTGTTTTAGTTGTTGTAGTTATTGTTCTTTTTTTTTCCCCCTTATTTAAAACCAATATTCCTCCAAGTTGGACAGCAACATTTGGAAGTTGATAAATATATATATATATATATATATATGGGCTGGGTTCAAGTTATACCTAGTGTAACTATAAGAAATGTTACACCACACAATAATTTGTTAATGAATTCATATTTTGAAAATTTCATTGCTGAATTACATATTCTATATGTTCTAAACATGTATGCCAATTTTCATACCAATTGGATATTATTTATTATTCGATCCATAAACTCATTTTTTATACATAATTTTAAACTACAAAAATTTGAATTTTTACAATTGATAGATGACATGACTATTGATCTTTGATCACCTTAAAAGTTTGCAAGCATGAAAAATATACAAAGCTAATGTAATCCAACGGCCGATTTGTTAAAATTCACATTCAATTAAAAAATATTGATTGACATGGTGTAAATTGCTTAGGGTTACACTATGTGTAACTTGAACCCAACTTTATATATATATATATATATATATATAGCAAATCACTTGTCCTTCCCAAATATAAAATATATCCTAAATTTTTTGCTGTGTTGATTCCATTAAGAGGAGGAATGTGTTTCACTACACTAATAGTTTCCAAAAACTCAACCATTTGGGGAAAAGAGCTGCCTCCATGGATCTTGCGAAAAAGATTTGCTTTTGAAGGCATTTCCTTTTGGGTGCTCTTGATTGGAGCATAAGGTCAGGCGAGCTCAATGTATTTGGTGGCCTAAGTCAACAACTTTAATAGGACCTTTTTTTATATTTAAATATTAATTAAATCATATTATTTAACTTTTGTTATCAATTTTTTATTCACTTAAAATTTATCTTTCTTGCATTTTTAGATGTAAAATAATTAATTAAGTTTTTGTATTCAAATTCTACTAATATTTTATTTTTTATTTATAACACGACTAAGTTACTCTTTTTTTTAAAAAAAAAACTTTTTTTTCTCACTTTTTTAAAGTATAAGATACTTTAGTAATTTTTCAACAAAAAGAAAAAAGAAAAAGAAGGAACTAAATACGCTGAAGTCAACCATATTAAGTGTATTAAGTTAAATTACAAAAATAAAAAATAAAATAGTAAAGTAAAAGACTAAATGTCATGTGGGGGCTATGCTAATATGATGTAAATAGTTGATGTGATAAGTGATAACTCATACGAACCGGAAAAGAAAAGGTACTCAAGGGAAAAAAGAGAAAAAAAAGTAAAATAAATTCTATTTGCTTTATTTGTTTTGGGAGACATGATCTTAATTTTGTCTTTTCACCTACTGATTTTAATAGAAAATGCATTTTTTTGGTCAATAGAAAAGCTTTAATTTTTTTTTTCTAGTGAGAGAATTTTCATTAAAATGTGCATTATGTAAAGCAAATAAATATAATATATTTTATTGATGAAAATGGGGCTTTTTTTTTTTTTTTTTTTTTTTAAAATATATATATTTATTTGGTTGCCTTGGTTGCATATGGTGTTAAGCCAGCATTGCATAAAGTCACTCAAGTATTTAAAGGAAGTAAGGCAAACAGAGGCCTTGACTCAGGCGGCCTATTTGCAGTGTTGCTTCGCTGTCTCCGGCAGATTTTTCATCTTGTTTCAGTCGAAGGCACACGATGGCTTTGCTGGCTTCTCTTTTCTAGCATAAACAATTTTTGTTTTTAATATTCCGAGTATATATTATGTAATGAGAGTGTGATGTAGTACTATTTTAGACTCTATTATTGCCTTCAGACTATGTTGATGTCGTAGTATATTATTGGACGGTAACGGTATACATATAGGCTTTTACACTACATATTTATTGAATTTAATATTTAAATATAATATTTGTTCATGTGTTCAATGTGGTCATCTATTTTTCATATTTATGTTTTTTAATAGAGCGTTAGCTCAATGATGATTACTTTCTATCATAAGCAAAGATACTGATTGGGTTTTAGTGTAAGTAGGGGTTCTAAACCCAAATCTCTTTGATGACAACAAAATACATTACAAGAGGCTTTACAAGTAATGCTGACTGGAACTCACAATGTTTTTTATGTTTAAAGGGTGTACTTTTTAGGATTGATTCAATTATGGTATTTGGAAATAACTGGCTCATAATTTTGTTTGTTTATTTATTTATTTTTTAAATTTCCATTTAAAGCTCTCTAACTATTTAAGGCTATTTAATTATTTTGCCTTTAAATAACCTACAGGAAATGTTTTTCCCTTTTAATTAATTTCATTTAAACCTCCTTAATTATTTGAAGTTGTGTAATTATTGTGCTTTTAAATAACCTGCATCTTATCAGGAAACATTTCACTTTTAATTAGTCATTTAAGGCTCTACAATTATAGTAGCTTTAAATTTCGTTTTAAAGTTCTACCATTATTAATAATGTTTTTAATATTCAAGTAAAAAACATGCATGTGGCATAATTGGTGCACATGACAAAGATTTAGAAATTTCAAGTAGCACTTACTTAAGTCAAACATGACATGTCAACTAATAATTAGACATCTCAAATGGTAGAAGTTTTGCAATGTCTCTACTTTTCTTAGATATATTAGATATTGGATTAAATTAGATTAGGTTTCAATAAAGGTGAGACATGTACAAAATATTTTACTGCGTGTCGAGGTAGAAGTCCCAAACATGCATGCATGGCACCTAGCAGAACTTCACCTATATATATATATATAATAGTGTTAGAATAGATTTCAAAAAAGGAAGAAAGTTTAGAGTTATACAAGAGGAAAACATGAGGAGAATTGTGGATATGACGGTGATGCTATTTATGCTTGCGCTTGTTGTAGCACGGTATCCTTCCCTTTCACGGATGGCGACACCCCAAGATTGCGTTGTGGAGTGTGATGCGTATTGTAAGGAACGTTGGAGGGGTGATACTCGTAATTTGCGTCTTTGTTATGTTAATTGTAAAAAGTTATGCGGAGCCTCTGTCACAGATGTCATCTATGGTTGTATTCTTGATTGTGCAGAGTCCATGTCAACAAGTTTTGTTTCAGGTACTAATTAAAAACCTTTGAGTACGTTCATATTTCATTCCTTCGAATATAATTATACATAATTGTTTTCTTTATAATTCATCCTCAGGATATAATATATATATATATATATATATATATTTTTTTTTTTAATTCTAATGGATGTTATTAACTTGCAGGTGTGAATGAAGCAAAAGACCAAATCGATACCTGCTACAGCTTTTGCAAGAAGAAGAATTATTAGCATGTACTAGACTTGAAATGAAATGAAAGAAAAAAAAAATATTGAAAAGCATGCTTCTAAAGTGTTTACTTATTGCATTCAGCTATAAAGTTGTCAGAAAAATTGTTATCCTCTGGTGAAACCTTCATCAAGTAAACAAATTTGATATGCTATTGGTACAGTTAAGAAAAATAAAAGGCTTGATGTTGAAGGAATGATGTAACAAAACTAAAACCCTTATTTTTTTTTCCTTTACAAATGGTAATGACAAAACTAAAACTTGATCTATAACAAAGAAATTAAAATTACAAGGTACATTCTAGGAGTTAGCACGTAGGATTGCTTAGCTAGAGTTAACACCCAGTGAAATAGAGAATCTTGGAGTCAACACCAAATCGTTAGAAAAATGATCCCATCTTATTTAAATTCTCGAATTTTCTTCAATTTTCTGATAGTTTGGTTAATGGACAGGAACAAGGTTTGATGCTTATGCGTTGCTAACATACCTGGACACGAAATTTGAAATGGAGAAGAGGCTTGCCATTGAATAAAGGAAGTAGATCATGTGTATGAGAGGTTACAAGCACTTGAGGTGAGTTTCTAAAGCATTAATTGCATCAGATCCTTGAGGTTTAGATCTTCTCCCAGAGATTTGACAACTTCCTGTTCTTGGGAGTGTTGAAGTTCATGTCGGAAAATGGGGATGGTTGCTATATATTCACTCTTGAGAAAGTATATAAGCATAACTTTTGTGTCACAATTATTTTTACTATTCAAACATGTACAGTTGTGATTTGTAGGGAAAAAAATGATATACTTATGTGAAAATGATGGTTCATCGATCAACGATCAAGTTTTTTAATAGAGAAAGAGATTATTTTAATTTAAGGAATAACTATTCTTCAAGAATAATTACTTTTCGTAATGAAGATGCAACTAAATAATCGAATACCTATTTCACATGAATAACTTTTCCATTATAGGATCTATTATAGCATACCAAACATGCCCTAAATTAAACATCATAATATATTTTTTTTTGAGAGAGAAATATTATAATATAATAAATGATGCATAAACAATATGTACTAATTATGTATTAAAATACAAAATTTTAATAAATGATTAAAATAAATGAAATTTAGAACTTAATTTTATTGTATCATATATGATATGATAGATTAGATTAGACATTCAAGTTTAAACCATAGACATAGGCACCACAAAATATTTAATTATCGCTGAACTATCACTTGAACCCCAAAAATATAGACATATTCACATTTAAATGCATTGCATATATATTGTTTTTGATAGACACAATATAATTTCAAACCCATATATGGCGTCATTTCTGTAATGATTGTTTTCACACGATAAGTGAAAGTTCCAAAATTTAAGTCCAAACTGCTTTCATTGGTGATACAAAGGTTTGAAAAGTGTTTTGGATGATTGAAAAACGAAGGAGTCTTGGAGAGACTTTTAGTATTTTCTCTCTCTAGAAACATTAAATGTTAGTAATTAATTGGTTTTGTAATTTTTAAAAACTATTATTTTAATGAGTTTGTTAGTGGAACACTGACTTGACATAATTTGGATCCTTAAATTAAAAAGGAAGGTTGGAATTTAAAGAACTCTATGTGGTAGAATACCCTAAGAGAACTCTAAAAGTTCTTGAATCCATTATTTTTAGGAGTGATTGTCCCATAATTGTTTTGGGATATTTTTTTTTTATTAATTAGTCATTTAAAGCTCTTTAATTATTTGAAGCTTTCTAATTATTGCGCTTTTAATAATCTGCACTTTTAATTAGTCTTTTAAGTTTCTATAATTATTGTACCTTTAAAGTACATGCATGTGGCAAAGTTTTAAGTTTCATTTTAATAGTCTACATGCACAAATTATTTTATAACATTTTTACAAATTATTGATGTGTCTAATTTTTACTTGTTTTCGTCTTAACCTATTATTAACATCACTTTTTCCACTTACTAATAATCACTTGTTATATCTATTGTTTGAAAAAAATGTGGTAAAATAATTTGTAACTCTAACATTGTCCTTTGATAGGCCACAATCTGAATGACCCCTTGTGATTAACTCTAATTAATTAATTAGCCAAGTTATTAATTAATCAATTAATCATGCAATTGCGTGGAAGCACAAACAGATCACCAAAAACTAAATATGCAGCGGAAATTAAATAACACGGTGATTTGTTTACGAATGGGGAAAACCCTAACGGCAAAAACCCTACTGGGTGATTTTCAGGTCACCACTTCCAAAACTCCACTATTATCAAATCAAGCGGTTACAAGTAAAAGAATCCCAAGTACCTTACCAACCTATAGTTGAACCCTTACCCCAATACCCAATTGGACTTGATCTATAGCGACAGTTCCCACTTTTCATGCACGGCTCCCAAGTACATGACTAACCAATGCGCGGATCCTAGTACGCAACTTCAGAACACCAATTAAGGAAGAAAGGTTGGCTGCAAAGTTCTTCAGTTCATCCTTTATGATGAATAGCAGGAAGATGCTTGGTTACAAAACCCTATGGTGCAAATACACAGCAACTTCTTGAAGGAAGATGAACTAGGTCAAGAACTTCGTCTTTTGATCATAATTTGCTTGAACAGAGATTGCTCAATGATATTGCAACTTGTGTCACACTTGACGGCTCTTAAAACAATCATTTTATATGTTTAGGGTTAGAAGAAAAGAAGGCCCAAAATCATATTCACAGATCCCAAGAAAATCAAATTGGAAATCTGAAATTTTAAATCTCGACAGATAGTAAGTGTCGAGATAGCTATCGAGAAGGTGTCGAGCTTTAAAAACTTTGCACTTCAGCTTGCTTTTTCTTGGACAGACTTGATGACTTCAACACTTGACCTTGAAACCTTGTTTCTTGAAGTATTAAAAACACCTAGAACTACCCAATTACAAGTAGAGTGCGTTTTATCAAAGGATTAGCCAATTTACATAAATAGGTGACATATGTTCTTAACAAGTGAAAACATATATGTCTTAACAATCTCCCCCTTTGGCAATCCTTGACAAAACCACAACAAACAAATGAGCATATGAGAGAAGTCATAAATCACTCAACTCATATTCACTTGTTGAATACAATAAAATCTATCTTAATACAAACTCTTGAAAATTTTTGCAAGAAGAGAGTTTATGGCAAGTAGACTTTGACAATCTGTATTTCTGAAGCACTTTAAACAAAACTCATCAAGGCATTTTGTGTGAAACAAAAATAAATAGATTGCATACAAGTATAAAGAACATGTGTATAAAGATAGAAAAGAAACAACACATGAAGAGAGAGGTGAAAGAAACATACATCCACATATATAGAAAATAAGTACAATGTATGTAAAATGGTCAAAGGACCTCATATACATGATCAATGTATCTAAAAGGTAAGAAAAGAAAAGATACATATAAAGCCTCACTACATCCCTTAGAAAAGTCAACACTCCCCCTATCAAAAATGTCCTATACTAACTCTCTCCCTAAGATGACTACTCTCATAACCCCAAAACTACTCTCCCTTTTTGTCATGAGTGACAAAGGGTAGAGTGTTATGTAGACATCTCATCGGTAGAGCTAGCATCCCCATCATCATCATCATCCTCAGAATCTGAAGCTGCTAGAGTAGGTGGTGAAGGAGTAGCCTCTGGAGCAAATCCACCCATGGTCGCCTGCCATCGTGCAATACGACCAACACGAACATTCACCTGATACAACTCAGCAGAGAGTGTATCAAGGCGAGTGTCCATACGCTGTAGCTGCGCCATAATCAAGATAAACATCTATGATAGACAGGATGAAGTGAGAAGGAAAGTCTATGGTAAGATGCTCTAGAAGTGATAGCAAAAATTGAGCACGAGACTCTGTGATAAAGTTATAGTGAGAAAGAGGATGGAGAACAAAAGTCATCACCATGTTGATAAATCTAGGACCTTTAGCAAAAGGCCTACATGATGTGAACTGATGCTCACCCCAATCAGCAGAGCGCTGACAAAAGGCGGAGATGAGCTCATCTTTGGACACAGTCCTCAGACGCTTACAAGAAGGATAGTCAGGAAACTCTATCCTAGGAACCTTAAGCACATCCGCAACTAGCTGTAGTGTGACAAGGATGCGCATACCTCGAATGCAAGTGAAAAAGAGAGGTACTGAACGATCTATCCCGTGCATGTTGGAGTAGAACTCCTGTATCAGCATGAGAAGGCAAGTGACCGGGATGTCACACAGTAACCCCTATCCCCTACTGTGAATGACAGAGGGAAGGTCAGTATCGGCGAAGTTTGCTAGAATGACTTGGCATTCCGAATGAACACCTCGTCTAGAAAAGTTCTTCGAAAATGCCTTATGGGCATCTCCATCACGGAACTAAAGGTTAAGGGGAGCAGAATTAGAAGAAGTAGAAGCTCCAGAACGCAGAGGGTTCCGAGCAGGAGTGGATTTACGTTTGGGTGCCATAGACACTACTAACGTAAAAGAATGAGAGGGAGAGAGAGGAAAACACTCAGAAAAGTTCCCAAAACAGTTCAAATATGACAAATATATTGAACAACAAGTACATATGCATGAGAATGCATGAGTATGTGACATGCAAAACAAAAATTGCATCATGGGCTCAGCCTAATCCAATCCTATCAGCACACAGCATATAGCACACATCTAAATGCATGTAAATATCATTATAACGCACATGAAATGCAATGTATGACATTTAAAAAGCATTTAAGTGAAAACCCAACCCAAAATTTCAAGAAACACTCATCAATTTTGAAAAACCCCAAAAATTTCAAAAAAATCCCAAAACCGAGGTTTTAAAACATGCAATGCATGAAAGAGGAAGGGAGAAAGAACATACCTGGTGATGGAATGCAAGGGAAGATCGAAAATGATGAAGATTTGAAGCTTTGAGTGAGAAGAGTGTGAAAAGGAGATGAAAAGCCACGGAGAGATCGAGAGAGATCGAGTGAGAATGACAGAAATCGCGATCAGTCCAATATATAGGCACCTTAGTAATTCTCGACAGCTGAGGTGTCGAGAGGTATCAAGGAAGCTGTCAAGAAAGCTATCGAGAATTTGGCTGTCGACAGATGGAGGTATCGAGAGGTATCGAGATGTAATACCAATTTCAGATACGAGATGCTCGATCGATCGCGCAGGTGTTGAGGAGGTATCGAGGAGATAGAAGATTTCTCGATCGATCCACAAGGTGTCGAGAAAGAAGAATCAAACACAACAAGTGAATCTCGATCGATCCATCAGGTGTCGAGAATCTATCGAAGAGACAGAAGATTTCTCGATCGATCCATCAGGTGTCGAGATTGCGATAAGAAAAGGCTTAAGAATCTCGACAGATGACCAGGTATCGAGGAGGTGTCGAGGAGGTGTCGAGCCAGCAGTAAAAAGCAGTTTTTCGAGAAGGGAAAAATATAGACATGAATGCAATCTAACACACATCTCACCCAAAGATCCACTCAATATATAAAGCTCTCAAACACATCTCTCAACTAAAAAATTAAGCACATGGATCCTCCAAAACACACACACTAAACAAGTCTAACCAATTTTATTTTTAAAAAACAAGTTATGACAGTTTAGTGAGCATACATTAGCACATGTAAAACCTTTGTGATGGCCAAATCACATTGTACCTACACATGTATGAAAAGTAGCAAAGAATATTGCGTGTTGTGTGTGAAAAATATCGCAAGATTGCATGTGTATACATGTTATGACGATCTGAGATATAAGAAAATAACTTTAACTCACACACAATCATAACTGTTTGATGGGGACTATCACCTTCGAGGTACATCCTATAACTCCCACATCTCCTAGAATACACGCTTGCAACCATATTTAAAGCATTTTTAATCTTTTTGCTTTTTATTTTCTTTGCATGTTTTCTTTTATTTTAGCATATCATACATGGGCATATAAAAGAGAGAAAAGAAATACCCAAGATGTTAAGCATTTGACATCGCACTTTTGCTATGCCGAAGCATACGAATGTCTTTGACACCGCACTTTTGCTATGCCGAAGCATATAGGTGTCATATATTGGTAGGTAACAGTGGTGAGATGGTTATTTATGCCTTTCTCTTAGGATTTTCTAGTCCTACCCGTCAAAAAGAGTGATATGAGTGTTAAGCTTTAAGAGATAACCTAATCTTACTCATCACAAACAAAAATCACAAAGCTCACTTGCTTAGTTGTGCATAGAGATGCTCATCTAAGTTACAAGAGATACAAAGTTTAGAAAACTTTGTTTCATTGGCCATCCAAGGTATGCAAGTACCAAAGTACACAGAACACACACTGTTTTTATATTTTTTTTTATTTTTCAATTTTTTTTATTATTTTTTTTCAAAAACAAAATAAACAAAACTGAAAGTAAACACACAAAACATGTTAACAAAGCAAAGCAAAAACTAGACTGACTCAGTAGAAAAGCAAAACACATTAGCAATGCAACAAACAGAAAAACATAAGGGAAAAGAAAGTGATGAAATCACTTAAAGTCCTTTTTCTTCTACACTTTGGAAGAGCCTTTCCTTTGATTGAATCCTTGAACCAGCGGTGAGGGGGAAGAATTTAAAACGTTCAAGTTCGAAAGGAACATGAGGGCTTTCAGAAGATCTCCAAGAGGAGTAAGAGAGGATTGAAGCTGATTTTGGCTTCTAGATGCTATCATGCCATTGCTCTATTGAGTAGCTAACTACTTATAGCAATTTGGTCTAGTATGACCAGCAGCTCCACAATGATGACAAAGATGCTGCTTCTTTTGTTTAGGCTTTTGAGAGTTAGTCTTCTTAGCCATAGGGTTTTTAGCATCTTTTTTATCTTGCTTATGGGGTGCTCCTAAGATAGATTTACACTTGTCTAAGTTTTCACTCGCTAATTCAGTTTTAACATCAATATTCTCAATTTCGATGTTATTAGTAGGAGGAACAAAAATAGTATTGCTAGTAGAAGCAGTATTAGAGAAAGAAAGACCATACCTCAAACCAGTTCGATCCGAAGCAGATTTCTGATTGCTAAGCATCTCATCAAGTTTTGCACTTGAAGTCCTCTCCAGTTGAGCTCTTACTTGAACCAGCTCCGCTTCAAGCTTCTTGGTCTTCTTAGCCAAAAAGTTGTTTTCAAATCTCAGTGCTCCAATAGTTTGATTCGCCTCATCAAACTTTGTGGATAACTCTTTACGATCAAGTTCCACATCACTGAGCTCTTGGTGGCCAGCCTATATAATTTCTCATGCTTTTTAGAGAGCTTGTACAGCTTCTCATAGGCTGAATGGATATCATCTTGATCATCCATCTTCTCAAATTTTGACTCCACCAGTTCTTCTTCTTCATCCACTTCTTCAACAATTCCTTCAGTAGGATTGACTGTGGTAGTGAAGGCATTTAAGATTCCGTCATCCTCATTGTCGGAATCATCTTCAGGCTCAGTGTCACTTAGAGTTGCAGCAAGTGCCTTACTTTTCCCAATGCTCTTGAGATATGTAGGACCCCCTCATGTTTCATGTGTTCGAATCCATGACACCCAAAGCAGTTTGGTCCTGCAGGAATAGTGTACTGACCGTCATCCTTAGTATCCTTCTTCCCTTTGTCTTGGCTTTTAAACTGAGAAGAACTAAACTACCTGCGGTCCTTGTCGAAGCTCCTTCCATTGGCATTCTTCATAAACTTCTTAAACTGCCGGGTGATGTAGGACTTCATCTTGGAATCTTCATCATCGGAAGACTCATCTGTATCACTGCTCTTTGCCTTCAAGGCCATGCTTTTGCCTTTACTTGACTTGCCAATCCTAGATAACCCTATCTCATAGGTTTGCAAGTTTCCAACTAGCTCAGTCAAAAGAATCTTGTCAATGTCCTTTGATTCCTCTATCGCTGTAGTCTTGGCATGGAATCTATCAGGTAGAGATTTGAGCACCTTCCTTACAATCTTGGGTTCAGGGATGGTTTCCCCAAGATTGAAAGCTGAGTTCACTATGTCCTTGAGCTTGGCATAGAACTCATCAAACGACTCATCCTTCTCCATCTTAATTTCTTCAAAGCTAGTAGTGAGCCTTTGAAACTTTGAATCTTTGACAGACTTTGTTTCTTCATAGGTTGTTTAGCGGATGGTCCAAGCCTCCTTAGCAGTTTCAGTTGAGAATATCTTTTTGAACTCCTCATTGGTGACTGCGCTAAATAGGGTATTTAACGCTCTGCTTTTGAAGTTTGCCGCCTTGATCTTAGCATCATCCCAATCGACCGGTTCTTCTTTTGGTTTAGTCCAGTCAATCTCTACAGCTTGCCACACCTTTTCATCTAAAGACCGTAAGAAAGCTCTCATGCGTACTTTCCAATATGTATAGTTAGTGCCATCAAATAAAGGAGGTATAATTAAAGATTGTCCTCTATCCATGACAAGTAGGGGTCAATGGATCAACACAGCAAAGATTAAACCCTAATCAAAGTGTGCCTGCTCTGATACCACTTGATAGGCCACAATCTGAATGACTCCTTGTGATTAACCTTAATTAATTAATTAGCCAAGTTATTAATTAATCAATTAATCATGCAATTGCGTGAAAGCACAGACAGATCACCAAAAACTAAATATGCAGTGGAAATTAAATAACACAGTGATTTGTTTATGAATGGGGAAAACCCTAACGGCAAAAACCCCACCGGCTGATTTTCAGGTCACCACTCCCAAAACTCCACTATTATCAAATCAAGCGGTTACAAGTAAAGGAATCCCAAGTACCTTACCAACTTATAGTTGAACCCTTACCCCAATACCCAATTGGACTTGATCTGTAGCTACAGTTCCCACCTTTGATGCACGGCTCCCAAGTACGTGACTAACCAATGCGCGGATCCCAGTATGCGACTTCAGAACACCAACTAAGAAAGAAAGGTTGGCTGCAAAGTTCTTTAGTTCATCCTTTATGATGAATAGCAGGAACACGTTTGGTTACAAAACCCTACGATGCAAATACACAGCAACTTCTTGAAGGAAGATAAACTAGGTCAAGAACTTCGTCTTTTGATCACAATTTGCTTGAATAGAGATTGCTCAATGATATTGCAACTTGTGTCACACTTGACTACTTTTAAAACAATCCTTTTATATGTTTAGGGTTAGAAGAAAAGAAGGCCCAAAATCATATTCACGAATCCCAAGAAAATCATATTGGAAATCTGAAATTTTAAATCTTGACAGATAGCAGGTGTCAAGGTAGTTATCGAGAAGGTGTCGAGCTTTAAAAACTTTGCACTTCAGCTTGCTTTTTCTTGGACAGACTTGATGACTTCAACACTTGACCTTGAAACCTTGTTTCTTGAAGTATTAAAAACACCTAAAACTACCCAATTACAAGTAGAATGCATTTTGTCAAAGGATTAGCCAATTTACATAAATAAGTGACATATGCTCTTAACAAGTGAAAACATATATGTCCTAACATCCTTATTAATAATATCTCTAATATTCAAGTAAACACCCCACCAAAAAAAAAAAAAAAAAGTATTTGGCATAATTTGCCCTGTCCACATGTCAAAGATTTAAAAATGCCAAAAAGCCAATAACTTAAAGTCAAATATGCATGACATGAAGCAAAACTTCACTTATATATACACACACACACATTTCATTTTGAAATGAAACTGTGACTTAAAACCACTATTTTCAAGTTAAAAATTATGATTTTAGTTATTGTTCCAGTTCAAAATTAGGGTGTGTGTAAAATTGTGTATAATAAACATAACACTATATGTAATACTAGCTTAGATTTTGAATAAAGGAAGAAAGTTTAGAGTTATATACAAAAGGATAACATGACGAGAACTGTGGAAATGATGATAATGCTATTTATGCTTGTGCTTATTGTAGCACCATATCCTTCCCTTTCGAGTGAGGCGACACTCCATGATTGCTTTGTAGCATGTTATCCAACTTGTCAGCAGCATTGGAGGGATATGACTCCACCACTTACTCTAATCTTGGGAATGTGATGTCTAGCAATTAGAAAGTCTGCAAATATAACTATTCCTTTGTTTGGTTTGGTTATGAATCTAATAAGAATCCTTGGAATATGAGATGTGTATATTTGGTTTATTTCTAAGAATCTTATAAGAGTAATTCTTTTTTCCAAGATATCCTTTGATTTGTAAGCAAAAAATATATAAGCATTTTCCAACTGACATGTATAATTAATACAAAAACAATTATCTAAATTTTCATTTTTTTTAAAATTTTATTTCTATTAATTAAAGGGTAGGAAGGAATGGGTAAAATTGACTATTTATTAAAAAAAAAAAATGAAACTTTTTCTAAGCATGAGAATGTGAATACCCACCACCTTTTTGTAATGGAATCCACGTTCCTACAAAAGGGGGACTAAGTGGAAATTTAGATACCTTAGACTCTCTTGTGTGATTCATATCCAAATGTGAGAATGTTAAATGTCACGTCCCAAACCCAATACCTGGATTTGTGACCATGATTGGCATGTTAATATCAAGCTTAAACCTGATATTAACAAGAACCAACTAAACTTATAAACAAAAATCTTTCCTCTTTCTTAAAAAATTCTTGTTTCTTTATATTCTTGATATAACTTTTCACTTGATATTCAAAGCATCTACATTGTACTTCAAGGGATAACATAATCCACCAGTCATTCAAATTCCACACTTTCACATAATAAATCTCTAATTACACTAAAATATACAACTCCAATTAGAAGATCCTAAAATACACAATACTTCAAAATTAAACATTACATTGCAAAATTAGGATCTATACTTTTAAAACTAAAACCAACTCCTCCCAAAACTCAACTAAGGCTCCTTCTGCTTCAAAATAAAACATGTTGATTGAATGAGTGGAAGGGTGAGCTACAAAGATCAGTAAAGGTAAAAGACACGAGAATTTAATAAGAATGCATATAAATTAAATCATTTCATTTTATGATTATTCAGATTGGAGAACATCTTTTCATGCACAATATTTTATACTCTTTTAATTATAATTTATACACTTTTTATAGAAAAATAATTGTTCTCCTTTTTCCGATCAGAATAATATTACAAAACCTTCTCAGACTAAATTTCTTTCATTTCTTACAAAGTCATCAAATATAATATTGATTGTTTAAAATCATAAGAATATATGTATATATATATATATATATATAAGGAATCTTTTAACATTCTCAAGAATCCTAAAACATTACCTCATACCAAATGGCTCCCCTTCCACCTTTAACTATTGAATTATCACAGACATAAGGTGCCAGAAAAGATGCAATTACCACAAAACTATCATTTAAATCCCAAAAGTATCCCATAAAAAATAAAACAAAAAAAAAATAGCAATATTCACTTTTAAATTCTTTGCTTATTTAAAGGGTATGTTTTTAAGACATGATTTTTTTTTTTTTTTTAAATACAAGATAGAAATTCTACACTAACCTAATCTAATGTGGCATTTGGTACGGGGTAATGTTTTAGAATTCTTAGGAATGTTTAAAAATTTCCATGTTTAATTGTAAATCATGTCAGGGAATCAGATGTCAGGAGAATCGAGATTCTCCTTTTAAACCCCTCTCAGTAGGAATGTGGATTCTTTTTAAAACAGGTGAGTATTCAAATTCCCATGCTTAAAATAAATTATATATATATATATATATTATTTTATTAATTGACAATTTTAACCATTTTCGGTTATCATTTAAGCAATTAAGTTAAAATATAAAATAAATCATCAATATTTTTTCCCTTATCTTTATCCTTTCCTGCTAGAATGACATAAATAGGATAGACAACTTTGTTGATATATTTTTAAACAAAATTCTATTTATGTTTCACATATGGGGGAAAAAAGTTTGAAGGGGACCCTCCATTATTGCTAGTTATTCACTTTTGGTTATGTGTGTGTTGCTCAACAAATTATTAATAGTTTATATTTTGTTTTTCATTATTTATTTAGATGAAGATTTTTTTTAAAGGACTTGATAGTTCACATTCAAATCTAAGGATAGAATGGGAAAAATAATTAATTCATTTAAGATTCTTGGGAATAAACCAAATATTATTATCTCACATTCCTAGGAATCTTAAAAGATTTCCAGTGAAACCAAATATAGGAATAGCTACATTCCTATACATTCAGATTGTAAGTGTTGGGAAATTTAGACCCCAGTTGATAAAATTAACAAGTTTTAAATCTAAATTGTTCATTAGATTTATTATGAATAAAACTTGTTAAAACAAACAAACATCAATATCATGCAGCAGAATAAAAAAAATAAGATAAGATATGATAACTCAGAAAAACCAATAAAACAAACTAGTTTCACAGGAAAAACCTGGGGGGAAACTTTCCTGAAAAGCAATTCACTATAGTAAAGACAAGTTTTAGATTTAGTACAAAACCTTTGTCTCTAGACTTTACAATCCCCGTAGATGAACTTACAGCAGAAATCTTCTATCGTTTCAGAATCTCTAAACTCTTTGATGGAAATTTAGACCCCTTAAACACACAGATTGCGTAGCCTAGATTAATTAGCCAAGTTGTTACTTAGTCAAATTATGCAGTTCTAAGTTAAAGCAATCAAATAATCATATCAAGATATAAAGCAGCGGAAAATAAATAAACACAAGATATGATCACCCAGGAAACCACTCGGTAAAAACCTGGGGAGGATTTGACCCACCGATCCTCAAGGCATAACAGAATTCACTATGAAAGAATTGAAGTTCTTACAGAAGGACTATAAGCTCCCTGCTCGACTTCCTAATGCTACCCACCAATAAAACTTCCTGACACGACCACGCGCAGGCTTCGAATCCACGGACTACTTCTTTCTTGAATTCTTCAATCAGCTACAAGCTCCCCACTTGCTTTTCTTTTAAGTTCCAATGGTTGCAACAGTAATGATCTTCAAGATGTTGAAATCATCTCTACCTTGAAAACCCTAAGTTTTGTGTAAAGGAAGTCTCCTCAAAGATCTCACACGAGATTCACACAAAACAGCAATATATGAGCAACAAAGCAATATGGACAACCCCCAAAAACGTGGCTAGGGTTTTGTTTATATACCTAAGGTAAAAACACAAAACCCTAAACGTTTAATGAAGTAGGGCTGAGTTGAAAAATCTGCAGAAAATTCAACCTGCGCGATTTTCGATCGATCGAGTCTATTCTTCGATTGATCGAGCCAGGCCGAAAGTCCCAAGTACTTCTGCAGCCACTCGATTCCAACTTTACAATATTAAACCAATTTTGAGCAATTTTAAACAAGACTAAATACAATGTTTTGATCATGGTTTGTCAACATTACAAATTAGAGTTCTAAATACATAAAATCCTAAGACCTTAGAACCTAACAAACTCCCTCTTTGGCAATCCGTGACAAAACCCTAATTAACAGCTCAAAGTTTTACAAATAAAAAGCCCTTTACAAAGGTAATGCTCATAAAATCAAATTCAGCCTAACTACTATCCATCAGTTGCAAGTGTAGACAGCAGCTTAGTTGAATCAACCTGTATATTCCTGAAATACTCAACAAACGCATAAATGCATGTGTGATAGAAAAGAGTAAAAACAACAGGTATAACACAAAATAAAGACATATAAGAATGATCAAGTCATAAATATAAATCAATACGCAGTGAATCATAAAGTAACAAGAATCAATAAAAAATAAATGTATATCAATCAATGTTACTCCCCCTAACATGAATATCCCCAAAAAAATGATATACAAAGTGAAGCACCTAGATACAATCTAAAAAAAATCTCCCCCTAACTACAAAATCTCCCCTACAAGTAAAAACTCCACTCCCCCTTTTTGTGACAGAATGCCAAAGAGTAATCACAAGTCGCCATCAAAAGGAGGTGGTAAGGGTGAATGAAGACACGCTAAATCAACTCGGAGAGCACGAATCTCGTCCAGCAAGTCCACCAAAATCTGACCATGAGCCGCCTGAACAGTCATGACAGTCTCCAAAGTACGACGAACATCGAAGTCGGCCGAAGGAGGTGGAGGAATATCAGCAGCAGCAGTATCAGCACCAACTGGATCAGGAATATCCTCACCAGCAAGACCTGCAGAAGAAGAAGGAGGAGGAGGTACACTACTAGAGGACTCAGACCTAGGGTGTTTAGAACCAACTCGAAGATGAGCGGCCCTCTGTCTAAGAAAAGACGCACCGATAGGAGCAATCACATGAACAGGCTCAGAGGAAGGAAAGCCATTAAGATCCAGATAAAGAAGAATCCTATGAATGAAAATAGGATGAACAAGGGCATGTGAAGTGGATGAACTCCTATAAACCTCGTTCAAAGAACGAAGAAAAAGATGGGGAAAACTGATAGGAGCATCAGTAACTAGAGCATACAAAAATACACACCTCTCAAGAGGAATGGTTTGCACATGTGAAATGGGCCAGATAGAATGACAAGCTATCCTAAAGAAAAGATAATGTAACCCGAAGAGCTCAGCAGAAGTGATCCTAGGATCAGAACCCCACTGGACAAAAGTACCAGTGATGAAAGACAAAACATCGCTCAGCTGGGGAGACTCGTCATAAGGATAGACAGGATCCCTAACCAACGGTACCCCTAGAGCAGCAGCCACTACCTGAGGAGTAATGGAGTACTCTACGCCTCGTATCCAACTCTTTACTAAAGTGTTGGAATCATAGATGCGGATAGAGATGTTCGAATAGAACTCTCTAATCAAGGCAGATGGTGGAGGAGGATCAGAAATGTCTAACAAAGGTAACCAGCCCCGACGCTCAAAGTTTGCCCTAATGGCAGAATCTAGCTCATCTAACACAACAGAACGCTCAGCCCAAATCTTCCTCTTAAGGTTAAGCTTCTCAAAAAGATCTTGGTTTTTCTCACTCGGAAACCTCTCACGGTCAAAGGAGGAAGGGGATGGAGAGGAAGAGGGAAGGGACCTACGGGCTCTAGTTTTCCTAGGCATGATGCTAAGGAAAGGACAGAGACATAAAGAGAAAACCAAAAGAAAATAGAAGAAAAACAAAACCAAAGGCAGACTGCAAGTTAGCACAAAAAAATAGAATTAAAATCTATATGATGCATGAGCAAATACAATGCCATGATGCATGTACTAATGCAGTGGGCAATTAAGTTCAATTGAGATTAAATTGACAAAATTGGCTTGAGCAGGGAATTTTCTTAACAAAAACCCCAAAAATTTAACATCAACTGAAAATTTTTAAAACAAAATGATGAATTGAGCATTATAAGACACAACACATAGATTATAATGCTTAATTTCATCAATACAACAAGCAAATTTCATTAAATTCTACTCAATTTAACAAAATCCCCAATTCGGATCAATTAGAAACCCTAGAATTTTCAATTTTTCACCAAACTCAAAATTAATCAAATTAACCACTAAGGATCATGTTTATGATGTGTCCCCACAAAAACCCAATGATCAATTGCATAAAATATGGCTTGAATCAAATGAAAATCCCAAAATAGTATAGTGCGAAAATCGCCCCTAAATGCATGAATTTATGCATGAAATGTTGAAAAATAAATCAAAAGGAAGGGTAAAAATGTCTTACCGGCTTGAGGAGAGAGAGATTTTGCAAAAACAACGGAGCAAAACGACAAAAAAATCTTGATGTGGAGCCTTGCCAACTCGGAGAGAGAGAAGAAAAAGTTTGAAAAGTTTGAATAGTGATTTTGAAAAAGTCAAAACTGAATTTTTTAAAAGCTTTTTCACGATATTCGATCGATCGAAAATTACATTCGATCGATCGAATGAAACAGTCATTTTAGAACAAACGAGAGCACTTTTTCGATGGATCGAAAAACAAGCTGGATCGATCGAAATGGGCAGAGGCTCACTAAATTTTGAGAAAAAAAAACAGTTTTGAAAGACACAAACCAAAAATTTTTTAAAACAACTCCTCAAAGCATTAAATTGTAAAAACAACACGCATAAGTATGAGATGGAATGATTTTTTCTTCAAAAACCCAAAATTTGAAACCCAATTTTCTCAAAAACAAATTTCAATTATACTTCCATTGAATTTTCTCAAGTAACAAAAATGTTGTGCACAAATCTCAAGATATTTTCAAACTTGGTTGGTCAGACCATAAACACACACACTTTTATGTACAGTGTTTAACAAAGACTAACTTGTGTAGTGTGTGATACTAGCAAAAACTTGAGATACATGTGAGGTGATATGTGAATGGTAATCGAACACAAAGTCTACACAATTCATCACATAGAATTTAAAAGAGACTATCACCTAAAGAGTTACATCCTATAACTCCCACATCTCCTAGAACAAAAGCTTGCAATCATGTAAGTTTCTTGTATTTTTGCCTCTTGTTTGTATGAGATGGCATTCAGCCTAATAGTACACACCGGTTTGAATTAAGTGAATTGGCATCAAGCCTAATAGTACACACCAGTTTTAATTTACTTTGAGGCTACACCTTATGTTCTTTTTGTGCATGTGCTACACTTTCTCGAGCACAGAATCTTATGATATGCACTAAGGTGTTCATGATTGGCTAGTGAACAGTGGTGAGATGGTTATTTATGCCTTTCTCAAAAGAATCAAGTCCGACAGTTAAATAACATATGACTTCATGATTAAGACAAGGAGATTAAAAACCATATACATCTTTCCCACACAACATGCACTACAAAGTTTCAACTAGTCAAGTGCAACGAAAAAGTTCATCAAAGTTAAACAAGGTACACAGACCATGATATGTGTCACAAGATAGACCAACCTTGTTTTTCAATAATCAAGACAAATAGTGACTAACATAATATTTGCTTTCTCCTTTTTTTTTTTTTTTTTTTTTTTTTTTTTTTTTTTCTTTTTTTCTTTTTTCTATTAAAAGAGAAAACAGATACATCCTAGAATGAAATGCATGAATGTAATGCAATGCAAGTCTTAGAACAAAAACAACGAAAAGACAAAAAAAAAAAAAAAAACAAAAAGGAACAATGCTCACCAAAGAAAAAAGCAATTAAGCACAAGGACCATGTCAGAAAGACTCAGTTAGTTTGAGTCTTTTGCATCCAAGACCTTTTAGATGCACCACGAGCATTGAAGTTCTTATTCACATTCGAGCGATTCCCAACTCCAGGATTGGAATAAAGGTTTAACACCTTTACCAATTCACCAATTAGTGCCATAGGGTCTTGTGCTTGAGGCACAGGCACTTTTGGTTTAGTTGCTCTCTTATCAGCTTGACGCTTGTAACAATTAGGACGAATATGTCCAGACTTACCACAATAATGACAAACCCAAGCAGGTTTACCATGCATCTTGTCCTTAGATTTGGTAGGCTCCTTAGGCTTAGGTTCTCTTAAATCTACCCTAATCTTCTTAGGTGGTGAAACTTCTACAGGATTAACAACCTCACTCACAGGTGGTTTGACAGTTTCACTCACAACCTCACTCACAGAAGGTTCAGAAGAAGAAGCAGGAACAAAATTTGTGGAATGTGGAGTAGAGCCAAAGATGCTTTCAACATATCCCAACTCAGATTTATCCGCAGGATACTTTTGAACATTCAACATGTGATCAAGTTTAGAACTAGCAGATCTAGCAATAGATAAATCATGTTCTAAAGTTCTAACTTTATCAAGCAAAAGCATGTTCTCAGATTTGACATTATTCAGAAGCTCATTAGCATCAAATAGTTTAACAAGCAAATTTTTCTTTTCAAGCTCTAGAGAGTCAATTTTCTTTAGGCCAAGATCAACTTTCATAGCATCCTTTGCAGCAATTTTGCAAAGTTTGTTATAGGCCTCTTGAAGATCTGTATCTTCAGAGAGTTCCCCATCAGAAGGGTTCTCTTCAGTAGATACGCTTTCACTGACCATAGCAATAGCTGTGAAAGCAATGAAGTTTCCATCCTCGTCACACCCGGACTCATCATCAGAAACCTCATTATCACTAAGGGTTACAGCCATAGCTTTACCCTTAGTCTTCAAGAATGTAGGACATTCAGATTTCATATGACCATACCCTTGACAACCAAAACACTGAGGACCCAAAAAATTATTAGAAGATTGACCAGCTCTATCATTTGGTTTTTCAAAATTATTTGCCTTAGTGGGATCATTCTTCCTAAAATTTCTAGGTTCAGCAGTGTTGGTACCTCTTGCCTTTCTATTTGTATTCCTAAGAAAGTTCTTAAAATTTTTGGCAAGATAGGCAATCTCTGTAGCAGAGAGCTCATCATCAAATCCACCACCATCAACATCATCAACTGACTTAAGAATCATTGATTTGGATTTGTTTACTTTAGGTAGGTCAGACTCATAGGATTGGAGAGATCCTACAAGTTCATCTACAAGGATGGAGTCCACATCGTTGCTTTCAGTAATGGCAGTCACTTTGGGTCTAAAATCTTCAGTTAAAGATCTAAGAATCTTCCTAACAATTTTAGGTTGATCATAGATTTCACCCAAATTAAAAGCAGAATTGACAATATCATTTAGTTTGGCATAAAATTCATCAAAGGATTCATCATCAGACATCCTAATACTCTCAAACCTAGAAGTCAATTGTTGCAATTTGTTAATCTTAACTGCCTTTGTGCCTTCATGCACAGTTTGGAGGATTTTCCAAGCAATATGAGCAACCTCAACATTAGAGATCCTCTTAAATTCCTCCATAGAAACAACATTGAAGATGGCATTCATAGCTTTGCTATTGAAGCCTGCTGCTTCTTTTTCAGAAGTTTGCCACTCACTCACATGAGTAGTGGGCTTCTCCCATCCGTATTCAACAGAATTCCAAACCCTCTCATCAATGGATTTCAGGAATGCTTTCATCCTTACTTTCCAATAAGCATAGTTGTTCCCATCAAAGTGAGGAGGAACAAACAAAGAATGTCCATGCTCCATGACAACTGGGGTCAAGGATCAGCTCAGAGAAAGAAATCTCAATCAAAAAGAGCTACCCGCTCTGATACTACTTGATGAAAATTTAGACCCTTTAAACACACAGATTGCGTAGCCTAGATTAATTAGCCAAGTTGTTATTTAGTCAAATTATGCAGTTCTAGGTTAAAGCAATCAAATAATCATATCAAGATATAAAGCAGCGGAAGATAAATAAACACAAGATATGATCACCCAGGAAACCACTTGGTAAAAACCTGGGGAGGATTTGACCCACCGATCCTCAAGGCATAACAAAATTCACTATGAAAGAATTGAAGTTCTTACAGAAGGACTACAAGCTCCCCGCTCGACTTCCTAATGCTACCCATCAGTAAAACTTCCTGACACGACCACACGTAGGCTTTGAATCCACGGACTACTTCTTTCTTGAATTCTTCAATCAGCTACAAGCTCCCCGCTTGCTTTTCTTTTAAGTTCCAATGGTTGCAACAGTAATGATCTTCAAGATGTTGAAATCATCTCTACCTTGAAAACCCTAAGTTTTGTGTAAAGGAAGTCTCCTCAAAGATCTCACACGAGATTCACACAAAACAGCAATGTATGAGCAACAAAGCAATATGGACAACCCCCAAAAACGTGGCTAAGGTTTTGTTTATATACCTAAGGTAAAAACACAAAACCCTAAACGTTTAATGAAGTAGGGCTGAGTTGGAAAATCTGCAGAAAATTCAACCTGTGCAATTTTCGATCGATCGAGTCTATTCTTCGATCGATCGAGCCAGGCCAAAAGTCCCAAGTACTTCTGCAGCCACTCGATTCCAACTTTACAATATTAAACCAACTTTGAGCAATTCTAAACAAGACTAAATACAATGTTTTGATCATGGTTTGCCAACATTACAAATTAGAGTTCTAAATACATAAAATCCTAAGACCTTAGAACCTAACACTCTTCAATATATAAATGTCATCCTTTTGCATGGATCCCAATATGTGACTAACTAATGATACACAACTCTCAGTACGTGACTAACATACCAACTTGAAAAAGATGTTGGCTGCAAAATTCTTCACTTCATCAACAATGAAGATCAAGAAGCACTTGGTTACAAAACCCTAAGGCGCAAAGATGCAGTAGTTTCTTTTAAAGAAAATAAGGTCTTGGTCACCTTTTGTATGTGTTCTCCTTATATTCTTATATGTGACGACCTTTAAAATAAACCTTATATACGTCTAAGGTTGTGAGAAAATAAACCCTACACATACATGTTAGTATGGGCTGAAATTAGATCTAAAAATTCTAATTTCGTAATTCTCGATAAATAGCTCTCTGTCCACAGTTGTTGAGACCTCGATAGATAGCTATCTATCGGCAACTGTCGAGCTATCTGTCTAGCTTCTCTTCACTTGTTTCTTGGTCCAATCTTCATGGCTTTAATACTAGACTTGAATAACATGTTTTTTAAAGTATTAAGCACATCTTAGATTTACCCAATTAAAAGTAAAATGCGTTTTGTTAAAATTAGCTAACTACATAAAATAATGACATATGTTCTTAATTTGTGAATTACATATGTCCTAACAGTAAGGAATCACATTCCGAAAAATTTGGATGTTGGGAGTAATGTGGATTCTCCCTTACCAAACATCACATAAGTGTATATATGTGTAATGCTCCCTTTTGGAAACTTGAACCTCGATTCTTGCCCCTCACATCTCACAAGCACTTATAGTTGTGAAGTGACCATCACACCAAGAGTGACAATGGTAAGAAGTTATTTAATGGTGGTATTAGGTGACGGATTAATAATTATATAGGAGTATATTTTCTTTAAATTAGTCATTAAAATCTCTTTAATTATTTAAAGCTATCTAATTATTGTACCTTATCACATTAGTAGTTTTTCCTCCTTTAATTAGTCATTTAAGATTGAAAAATTACAGAGCTTTTAAATTAAATGCATGTGGCAAAAGTGTAATTTCATTTTGTCTTTCAATGAATATACCTGGCAATCCCTTAATATCACATTTTCATTTACTAATAATTACTCATCATATCAGCAGTTTGTAAAAACTTTTATAAAATAGTTTGTATCTCTAATATTATTCTATATATTTATGTGTGTGCGCGCGCGCACGCATTCCATAATTGGTCCACATGTCAAAGATTTAAAAATGCCAGATAGCATGACCTACGTGTCAGCTAATTAAACATGTCAACAAATGGAAGAATTGTAGCATTATCTTCTACTTTCTACTTTTTTTTTTCTTCCCAAACATGACCCATAGAAGACTAGAAGAGATTAAGAAAAAGCTTCTGTTTTACTTCTATATATTATGCTAGATTAGATTTCAATTGATGATGCCGAAAATCTCACCAGCGAGCCACACGGTCCTCACACGCTCGGAACAGTGCCTGCAAAACAAAAGGGAGATGACCTAACAGAGAGCACCGGTGTGGTGCCGGCCAAATACCCTCCGAAGGTCAAGTTAGAACTTCTTTCAATTCTAGAGTGCTAGAGAGGGTGTAATTATGCGTACCTTGATTTGTGAGGGTATTGGGGTTTTTATAGTAGCTAAGGGTTGACCTTTTTCCTTGGAGCAGAAGTCTTTTCCTTATAGGAATCCTCATAAGCGTAGATTGCCGGATCCTTTCCTTATAGGACCCGGATACTGATCGTGGAATGCAAGCAACCTCCTATGCGTGATAGCCAAGTCTTAGTATTTTATAAAGCCGTCGGCCTTGCAACCGTCAACCTTCTTTCTCTCCTTCAGCCGAGTCGGCGTTAGCTTCTTGGTGTTTGTATAACCGTCAGTTTGGAACTTCCAACCCGTTTACATTGGCCCCGTCAGTATGACTCTGCCCGTTACCCGCTATTGGACCGTCAGCCTAATCCTGTGCTGACGTTCTAGCGCATGACGGATGTTATGATCATTTTTCCATATCAGTTGCCCCCTACTCCATATGCCCGTCAGCCATACCAGACGGGTTATGGAGTTTGCTTTTGTCACTACCTGCTACTTTGATCAAGAGAGCGAAAAATAATTGCTGCTGACATTAAATGCTGGGACAGGTGGCGTGCTTGGATTGGCCCCGCGTCTGAACGCGGGCATCGCTTCTTCTTCCGTGCGTTTAACTCATATATATATGTGGCCCCCTCCTCCCATTTTCATTATTTCATTTACCTGATTCCTGGAGAGCACATCCGTCGCCCACATTCCGTCAGTTCTACCAACGTTCCTGCCGTCGCCTTTTCAAACGTCACATCTAGAACTTGTAAGTTTCCCTTCCTTTTTGTATGCTTTCAATTTTTCTTTTAAAGTGAGGTCGTCATCCTAGGTGCTTAGTTTACACCCGTCACTTGTAGGTAGATGTCGAGTGACGCGTCGAGTGACCAGTCGTTGGTCCGCGAAGGAGCGGACTAAGACGAGGTGTTTGGTTCGGGCTTAAGTAGTGAGTCTGAGAGTTCCTCCTGGTCGTCAGAGAGGGAGACGTCAGCCCATGTTGCCGTCGAAGAGATAGAAGGCCAGGGAAACGTCGGTCAAGAGGAGGAAGTAGGCGAGGGGAGCGAAGTTGAGTTAGGAGGGGGGAACGGGGATGAAGGTGACGAGGAGTCTAGTGAAGAGGAGTCTGAAGGTCCTGAAGGTAGTCGTCCCTTCATCCTTCCCAAAGACTGGGCTGTAAACAAATTTCTTCCAAAGATGACGCTTAAAATTTTTAATGAACTGCGTATTCGTTTTCAAATCCCTGATCATATTCCCATCCGTTTACCTATGGAGGATGAGAAGTGTTACACGGGAAAAACTGCAGACGTTGGCATGTACGACGCCATGTTTACTGCCGGATTGAGATTGCCCCTGACGGCTTTACACCGTCAGCTGGCTGATTACCTTGGCATATCAATCAGTCAGATTGCCCCAAACTCATGGAGAATTTTTATAAGTGCTGAGGTGTTGTGGGGTCGTCTGAGCGGAGGTCACCGTCAGCTTACCTTGGATGAGTTTTTCTATTGCTACAGACCCCGGCATCTTTCTTCGTCAAGGGGGATGTATCACTTTGCTGTTAGGGAGAAGGAGTTAAGGCTGGTGTCTGAAATGCCAGACTCCAATAGAGCCTGGAAGGGTAGGTTCTTTTTCGTAGAGGGGACGGACTGGGTGTGCCGTCAAGACGAATGGGAAACAATTCCCTTTGGTTGTTTTGACAACACTTGGGGTTTTGTCAAGGAGTCAGGTTTTAGTCGTCACCTTTTATCCTCGTCAATTTGCCATATTTCACTTTTCCTTTGAAAAGATACTAACACAATCAAGTTTTTTTTTTTTTTTTAGCTTTCGTTCGTCCGTCAATAACTGACGAGCAAGAGGATTTCATCCGTCGGGTTCTAGGGATACCTATAGAGGAGCGGTCGTGCCGGGACTTGATTACCCTAGATACTCTCTATACATACTGTGGGGGTCCCAAACCAATGGCCGAGGCTCGCAGGTTGGAAGAGCTTGCTCATCATCATAAGTCTTTATTTATCCGTCAGTTTCTATACTTCTAGTCGTCAACTTTCCTTATGTTTTTCCTCTCTCTTTTTTTGTGCAGAAATGGATGCTGCTAAGGAGCGGATCAAGGCCGCCGCTGCCCGTCAGCGGGAGGAGAAGAGGGCGAAGGGAGAGACGACGTCTACGCCTGCCCTCAAGCCCGTCGCCAAGGGCTCCCAGAAGAGGAAGTCTGACGGAGTGGTTATTCGCCCGTCGAAGAGACCAACCGTCACTCCCGTGAAGTCGCCCCCTACGTCGGGTCACGGAGCTGGGAAAGACGTCATGACTTCTTCTGGTCCCGTCTTGCAGGGACCCCAGAGCTTGCTGACGCATAAGGATTTTGCCGTCGAGGCTGTTGGAACACTTATAAGGCCGACGGACATGGATCCTTGTGCTCAGTTAGGGACGGAAGAGCTGGGGTCGTCGGCTTTGTTCGACCTTTCTCGGGTAAACCGTCAGTTTTACTCTTTCTTTGATTGATGTACCCAAACTTTTTCTTCTTGGTAGCTGACGGTTATATCTCTGTTCAGGCTTTGGTCCGTGTAAAGGCGCTGACGGAGCGATGCATGGCCAAGGAGGGCGACGCCTCTCGTGTTAGCAAGCATAATGCCACCCTGCGAAACGAGCAGGCCCAGTACAAGGAGGGGGTACAGACACTTAACCGGGAGCTGAAAGAGGTGAGGGATGAGCTGGAAGAGGTGAAACGTCAGTGGGTTGAGATAGAAGGAAAGTTGACGGCTCTTTATGAGCAGTTAGAGACAGTAGGGGCTGACGCTGTTGAGAAGTTCAAGGCGTCAGATGCCTTTATCGACTCCTGTGGCATCTATTATGGCACGGGATTCGACGACTGTCTTAAACAGGTGGCGTCAGCTTTTCCCGAGCTGGACCTGTCTTGCATTAACATAGATGACGCTCAGCCCATGACGCCTGCCACAGGTGCCGTCACTCCTCCCGTTGACGACTTGGTTAATTCCCCCCCTCCTGGAGAGAGTGGGGTTGTCTTGGCCCAACCTGCTGCGAACCTCTCGTCGACTGCCGTCACCCCTCCTACGGTGTTGCTTGATGAAGAGGAACCTGCTGCCAAATAGAATTTTTTGAAGTGTTTCTTATTTTTGTTTATCACCATTTTTATTACTTTTTATCTATGTAGAAGACGATCTTATTAAGTACCCCTTTGGGCACCGTTGTGTAATATTTTGACAGCTTTTAAATGCCTTCTTTTAGGCTTGGATTTGTTTATATCGCCGTCAGCTTTTCATTACTTGTTTGTAGCTTATTTTGCTTGGTTTTCTTGTATGTTTCGAAACCAAGATTGCAGGCCTTGTTACTTTATTTGTACCGTTAGCTTTACTAAACCGTTGGTTAGTTTGAATGAACCCGTCAGCTTTTGATCATTTTGCTTTAATGATTGTAGAAAGTTTCGGCAATATCCTATTGAGGTTATCTGTCTCATGGTCGTCTGTTTACAGACTGACGGTTTCGGCCTTTTTTAGACCGTTAGTCTTATTTATTGGTCCTTGTATTCCATCAGTGTTTAGCCCGTCTCTGGACTTGCCATTTTCAACCTGCCAGTTTTTTTTGGCTTGTCTATTTTGGACGTAGGTTATTTTAAACCGTCAGGTATTTTAGTTCATAGATTTAAACCGTCAGCATTTTGTCCATTATTGTTTGCTTTTAGACCGTTGGCTTTCCTAGCTTAATCCATTTTGTGGTCTTGGACATTTAGACCGTCAGCCTCTCCATTTTTTGGATTTGGCTGGTTTTTTGGACCATCAGTTCGTTCATTTTTGAAACCGTCTGCCTTTTGGCATCCCAGCTTAAGGGTTCGGCCATTTAGACCGTCATCTTTTCGTCCTTTGGACCTGGCCATTTTTAGGCCATCGGCTATTTTCCTCGTCCATTTTTGGACCGTCAGCCTTTTGGCCATCCATTCTTGTGGATTCGGTCATTTAGACCGTCAGTTTTTTTATCCTTTGGACTTGGCCATTTTTAGACCATCGGCTGTTTTGCTCGTCCATTCTTGGACCGTCAACCTTTTGGTAATCCAGTCTTGTGGATTCGGTCATTTAGACCGTCAGTTTTTTGTCCTTTCGACTTGGCCATTTTTAGACCATCGGCTGTTTTGCTCGTCCATTCTTGGACCGTCAGCCTTTTGGTAATTCAGTCTTGTGGATTCGGTCATTTAGACTGTCAGTTTTTTGTCCTTTGGACTTGGCCATTTTTAGACCGTCGGCTGTTTTGCTCGTCCATTTTTGGACCGTCAGCCTTTTTTTGCTTGTCCAATTTTGGACTTTGTTATTTCTGTTCTCATGTTTGTAAGTAGACTTTGTTTTGAGCAAACTCTCATCATTATGCATAAATATGAAAGGTAGTCTAGAAACAAAATCTGCCCATTTTGGGCTTATTGTAGCAAAAAAAAACATAAGTAGGAAAGAACTGCCCTTTGGGCTTATTGCTTAAAAAGGTAATTAAAAAAGTCGTTCCGAAAAGAAAGATGCGGCTGCTCCTATTGGTAGTACTTTCGTAAGTGTTCCGCATTCCATGGATGTGGTAGTTTTCGTCCGTCCAGAGTCTCTAGATGGTAGGTGCCCTTCCTTTGCCATGCTGTTACTCGGTAGGGTCCTTCCCAATTCGGGCCGAGCTTTCCTTGGGCGGGGTCTCTTGCTGCGCCCATTACCTTTCTTAGAACGAGGTCCCCTTCTTGGAAGTCTCTATGTCTAACCCTGGAGTTGTAATTCTTGGCCATGCGATCCTGGTATCGTGCGAGCCTTTGTTCTGCTGCCATCCTGACTTCGTCTACCAGATCGAGCTGCAAACGTATGGCTTCGTCGTTCCTTTTTTCGTCGTGGTTGTGCACCCTGTAGCTTGTGAGACCGACTTCGGCTGGGATGACCGCTTCGTTCCCGTACGTTAATCGAAACGGTGTTTCTCCTGTTGGTGTCCTTACTGTCGTCCTGTACGCCCATAGTATGCTCGGCAACTCTTCAGCCCATATGCCCTTTGCCCCCTCGAGCCGGGTCTTGATGATTTTTAGCAAGGACCGGTTTGTAACTTCGACCTGCCCATTGGCTTGGGGGTGGGCGGGGGAGGAGTAGTGGTTCCGTATCCCTAACTGTGAGTAGAAGTCCTTGAAGGAGTCGTTGTCGAACTGTTTCCCGTTGTCTGAGACTAAGACTCTTGGAATGCCAAACCTGCATATGATGCATCGCCAAACAAAGCTCCTTACGTTTTTCTCTGTGATGGTGGCCAGTGCTTCCGCTTCTACCCACTTGGTGAAGTAGTCGATACCGACAACTAAGAACTTCAGTTGTCGTATTGCAGTGGGGAACGGTCCCATAATGTCCAATCCCCACCGAGCGAACGGCCATGGTGCCGTGATTGGGGTTAATTCTTCGGGTGGTTGCCTGATGATGTTGCTAAACCTTTGGCACTTGTCGCAAGCCTTTACATAAGCCTCGGCATCCTTCTGCATTGTTGGCCAAAAATACCCGGTTCGTACTAGCTTGTGTACTAGCGACCTTGATCCGGAGTGGTTTCCACAGATTCCTTCGTGCACTTCCTTCATGACGTAATCCGCTTCTTCAGGACCTAAGCATCGTAGGTAGGGGCGAGAAAAACCTCTTTTGTATAAAACATCCTTGATTAGCACGAATCTTGCTGCTTGAACCTTCAGTTTCCTTGCGGCTTCCTTATCATTTGGTAATATGCCATTTTTCAAAAAGGAGGTTAATGGTGTAGTCCAGTCATTCTGGGGATCGAGCTCCTGTATGTTGGCTGCACTGATGAGTGAAGAGAGCTGCGTGAGGCAGAGTATACTACTAGTGGCGATCATGTGCTCGGCAGAGGTGGCTTTGGCTAAGCGGTCGGCTCGCTCGTTTTCCCCCCGGGGGATTTGCATAATTTTGACCTCCAGCTCGTTTATTCTCCTCTTCGCTTGCTCCAGATACTTCTTCATTCTCTCGCCTTTGCATTCGTACTCCCCGCTTATCTGGTTAACTATAACTTGGGAGTCGCAGTAAACAATTGCTTTCTCGGTTCTTGCTGCCTTAACGAGGTCGAGCCCTGCTATCAAAGCTTCGTATTCTGCCTCGTTGTTGGTAGTGGGGAAGGCGAGACGGACCATACATTCTACCGTATCCCCTTCGGGTGACTGTAGTACGATGCCGGCTCCGCCGGCTTGTCTGTTGGAGGATCCATCCACATGTATACTCCACTCTGGGGATTCCTCTGCCCCCTCGTCCTCGCCATTCGTGAATTCAGCTATGAAATCTGCCACGACCTGCCCCTTGATAGCGGTGCGTGGGCAATATTGGATGTCATATTCGCTCAGTTCTATGGCCCAAAGTGTCAAGCACCCGGCAGCATCGGGGTTGCTCATAGCCCGTTGCAAAGGCTTGTCGGTTAAGACCGTAATTGTGTGAGCTTGAAAATACGGCTTCAGCTTGCGTGCCGCTGTCACTAGTGCGAAAGCAAGTTTCTCCAGGGGTGGATATCTTTCTTCAGCTCCGTGCAGCGCCTGACTGATGTAATACATGGGTTTCTGTATCTTCCCTTCTTCTCTGATCAAGGCGGCGTTGACGGCGGCCGGGGAGACAGCGAGATAAAGAAAGAGTTCTTCTCCTGGCTGTGAGGGACTCAGCAGTGGTGGGAAAGAGAGGTAAGCTTTTAATTCTTTGAACGCTCGCTGGCATTCATCGGTCCATTCGAAAGACCTTTTTAATATGCGGAAGAAGGGTAAGCACTTGTCTGTCGCTCTAGAGACGAACCTGTTTAGTGCTGCTACCTTGCCGTTGAGGCTTTGTACTTCCTTCACATTTCTTGGTGGTGCCATCTCCATTATAGCCCGGATCTTGTCCGGATTGGCCTCGATGCCTCTCTGGGACACCATGAATCCTAGGAATTTTCCTGCCGTTACCCCAAAGGCACATTTTCCCGGATTGAGCTTCATGTTGTAAGAGCGAAGGGTGTCGAATGTTTCCCTGAGGTCTTCTAAATGATCTTCTTCCCTTTGACTTTTAACCAACATGTCGTC
This sequence comes from Quercus variabilis, assembly GCA_030445155.1. Taxonomy (NCBI): domain Eukaryota; kingdom Viridiplantae; phylum Streptophyta; class Magnoliopsida; order Fagales; family Fagaceae; genus Quercus; species Quercus variabilis. The sequence continues at coordinate 20,565,912 of CP129449.1, forward strand.
GACATATACCTGGACGTTTCTCCCGATCTGTTGTGCGAACATTTTGTTCATAAGCCTTTGGTAAGTTGCGCCCGCGTTTTTCAAACCAAACGGCATTACCTTGTAGCAGAATAGGCCTTGGCTGGTAACAAAGGACGTCTTTTCCTGATCGTCCTCGTGCATCTTGATCTGGTTGTAGCCGGAGAAAGCGTCCATGAAACTTAATAGCTGGTGCTGAGCTGTGGAGTCTACCAGAGTGTCGACTCTTGGGAGGGGGTAGCTGTCTTTAGGACACGCTTTGTTCAAATCGGTGAAGTCTACACACATCCTCCATTTCCCGGAAGCTTTCTTGACCATCACCACATTTGCTAGCCAGTCGGGGTAGTACACTTCTTTAATGAAATTTGCCTCTTGTAGCTTGCAGACTTCTTCGGCTATGGCTTGATCTCGTTCCAGGGCGAAGACCCGCTTCCTTTTTCGGATGGGCGGAAAAGATGGTGACACATTCAGCCTATGTACCATGACGGAAGGATCTATTCCTGGCATATCCTCGTGACTCCAGGCGAATACGTCTCGATTCTTCTTGAGGAATGCTGCAAGCGCTCGCCGAGTGTCGAGACTTGCGAGGGTCCCAATCTTTGTTGTCTGGTCAGGTATGGAGTCGTTTAGAGGTACCTTCTCAAGCCTCTCGGCCGGCTCTGTTGCGCTCCGGTGCTCTTCTATGTTCATGGTTTGGAGGTGATCGTCCATTTCCATCATGGCTACATAGCACTCTCGTGCTGCAATCTGGTTTCCACGTAGCTCTCCGATTCCGTGTTTTGTCGGGAATTTAATCATTAAATGATAAGTTGAAGTTGCCGCCTTCCATGCGTTAAGGGTAGGCCGTCCTATGATGGCGTTATAGGCGGATGAATGGTCCACCACGAGGAACGTTACTTCCTTCGTGACTTGTTGGGGGTAGTCGCCTGCGGTTACGGCCAACGTGACCGTGCCTAACGGAAACACCTTTTCACCCCCAAAACCGACGAGTGGAGCGTTCGTTGGGATCAGTTGCTCCTTGCTGATTTTCATTTGCTGGTACGCCGGGTAGTATAGAATGTCTGCCGAGCTTCCGTTGTCGACTAATACCTGATGCAAGTTGTAGTCCCCGACCTGCAAGCTGACGACGAGCGCGTCATCGTGTGGGTGGTGGATACGCCGTGCGTCTTCTTCTGAGAACTCGATCACGGGGCTTTTCGTTTGGGCTACGTTTCGCACTGGGCCCGCCACTTGGACGTTTTGGACCATTCGGAGGTGCGTCTTTCGAGCCCTTTTCGATGGTCTGGTGGCCATCCCTCCTACGATCATTCGTATATCACCAATGGGAGGCCTAGGACGATCATGGCCACGCGGGGGAGGGTGCTCCTGAGGTGCTGGGTCTGCTCTTTCCTTGCTCACAAACTTCTGTAACTTCCCTTGTCTTATAAGGGCCTCGATTTGTTGCTTCAAGTCGTAGCAGTCGGCTGTGTCATGACCGTGATCTCAGTGGAAGCGGCAGTACTTGTCTCTGGAGCGCTTATTAGGATCCCCCTTCAGTTTTCCAGGGAAGGTCAGAGTTCCTTCGTCCTTAATCTGCATTAGGACCTGATCTATTGGGGTGGTCAGCGGAGTGAAGCTCGTGAATCTCCCTCCTGGAGGCTTAGATCGTCTTTCGTCTCTTCGATCCCCCGTTCTGGGTCTTTTCCTTCCCTGGTTTGATCGTGCGTCCTCCTGCCTCTCCCTTTTTCTTGGTTTTTCTTCTCGGGCTTGCAATGCGTCCTCGACATTCATATACTTGGTAGCCCTGTAGAGCACTTCTGACATGGTCTTCGGGTCGTTCTTGTATAGAGAGAACAAGAATTTGCCTTTTTGTAACCCGTTTGTGAATGCTGCTACAAGTATTTTATCATCGGCCTCGTCGACCGATAGTGCTTCCTTGTTAAAACGCGTTATGTAGGACCGCAACGTCTCGTCCTCTCTTTGCTTGATACTCATCAGGCATGCTGTGGACTTCTTATATCTGTGTCCTCCAATGAAATGTGTAGTGAATTGGGCGCTTAGCTCTTTGAAGGTGCTAATAGAGTTGGGCGTCAGCCGGCTGAACCATACCCTCGCGGGGCCTTTGAGTGTTGTGGGGAAGGCCCTGCACATGATCTCATCTGCTACCCCCTGAAGATGCATCAGGGTCTTGAAAGTCTCCAGGTGGTCGAGAGGATCCTTCATTCCGTCATAGCTATCTATATTTGGCATGCGAAACTTGTGGGGTAAGGGGAAGGAGTTCACGGCAATAGTGAAGGGTGAGTCGGTACGGTTCACTAGATCGTCAAGGTTACTAGAAACTCTCCCCTTGAGCGCGTTCATCATAACCTCCATCTGCTCCTTCATTGCCTGCATCTCGGCGGCGATTTGCGGTGGAGTCGCATCCATGAGGGATGGTGTGCTTGCGGGCTGCCTTTCCGGTCTGCTCGGGGCGCGGCTGCCCTCAGGTCTTTCCTGATTCCCCCTTGGGGCGCTATTTTCTTCCTGGTCTTCGGGTTGGCCATTTTGTGCCGCATCCTTCTGGCGTAGCTGTTCCTCCAAGTCGAGGTTCCGTTTGGTCAGACGCTTTACGGCGGCGGCGAGAGTCCGAACTTGCCTCTCGAGGGCAGTTGTGGGTGGTTCCTCTCCTTGTACGTCGTTGGTAGTTGCCATTGAACGAGTGAGTACCATGCAACCCTTTAGTTCGGGAAACGATAGTGTGGCTTAATTGCTTCGGTCTGTTTCCCACAGACGGCGCCAACTGATGATGTCGAAAATCTCACCAGCGAGCCACACGGTCCTCACACGCTCGGAACAGTGCCTACAAAACAAAAGGGAGATGACCTAACAGAGAACACCGGTGTGGTGCCGGCCAAATACCCTCCGAAGGTCAAGTTAGAACTTCTTTCAACTCTAGAGTGCTAGAGAGGGTGTAATTATGCGTACCTTGATTTGTGAGGGTATTAGGGTTTTTATAGTAGCTGAGGGTTGACCTTTTTCCTTGGAGCAGAAGTCTTTTCCTTATAGGAATCCTCATAAGCGTAGATTACGGGATCCTTTCCTTATAGGACTCGGATACTGATCGTGGAATGCAAGCAACCTCCTATGCGTGATAGCCAAGTCTTAGTATTTTATGAAGCCGTCGGCCTTGCAACCGTCAACCTTCTTTCTCTCCTTCAGCCGAGTTGGCGTCAGCTTCTTGGTGTTTGTATAACCGTCAGTTTGGAACTTCCAACCCGTTTACATTGGCCCCGTCAGTATGACTCTGCCCGTTACCCGCTATTGGACTATCAGCCTAATCCTGTGCTGACGTTCTAGCGCATGACAGATGTTATGATCATTTTTCCATATCATCAATAATGGAAGAAAGTTTAGAGTTAAAAAAAGATGGCTGCGAAAACTATGGTGACACTATTTATGGTTGTGCTTCTTGTTGCACCAGCTAGTAATCCTTCCCTCTCGGTGGAGGCAAAGCCAGATCTTGATTGCATTTTAAAATGTTTTCAAAATTGTGCGGGTCTGCAGGATAATCCTTTTAAATTGAAGCTTTGTCGTGATGTTTGTGTCCATTTTTGCTCACACTCTCTCACAGATGTCATCTATAGTCGTATTCTTGATTGTGCAGAGTCCACGCCAACCAGTTTTGGTTCAGGTACTGAAACCATTGAGATCATATTTCATTCCTTTAGATATAATAATATATAATTTGTTTTTGTTTATTCAATTCTAATGGATGTTATTAATGTGACAGACGTGAATAAAGCAGAAGGCCATATGGATACCTGCTACAACTCTGGCAAGAAGAAGAAGAATTAACAAGCAATGAAACAAAGAGAAAATAATAAGCAGGCTTCCAATGTAAAAGTTGTGAACTGTATTTGTTTATTGAATTCAGCTTTATAGTTGTCAGAAAAATTGTTATTTCTTGGTGAAAGTGTGCAACCATCATCAAATATGAATGAAATTTTAGGGGAAAAAAAAAGGCTTGGTGTTGAAGGAATGACTAAAACTATTTTTTTATTTTATTTTTTTGTTGTTGATGTCAAACAGTAGTGACAAAACTAAAACTTGTTACCGTAAAAAATTGAATAACACAAAAATTACACGGTATAATCTAGGAGTCGGGACCTAGGATTGCTTAGAGTTACTACCAAATTATTGGAGAAATTCCTAGGGATATTTTATTGGGAAATGATTTCCTCCTATTTAAATCCTCTAATTTCATTATAGCATGGGTTTCATATATTGCTGAAAATTGGAGGGCATTGATCAATTTAAATAGGAGATGATTTTATACTAATTTTATTAAGCAATCAAATTAAAAAAGAGACTTTACAAATTTTTTTTTGGTGTAGATTGGGTTCAAATCACAAATCTTTTATTTGAGAATAAGAGACTTAATTACCCATGATTGATTTGAAAATTATTAATTAAAAGATAAATTAAAAAAGTAAACTTCTTGTTTTCTTAGAGAAAAACAAAGTTAACTAGAATATTATGGTTCATGTTCGAATTTGAAACTACCAAAACTAGAGTAACTGGAGGAGGTAGAATTTTTAAGGAAGTTAACGCCGAATTATGTATGAAAGGTCAGTGGTTAGTAAGGATTTTTCTTGTTCAAATATCTACGAATGAATGATAGGTATGCAAGTTGAAACATATACAATAACAAGAACTTCAATTTTGTTATATTATATGTTTCGTAAAATTTTGTGGTGGAGTTGCCAAAGTAGAAAAATAAAAAATGTGATTGAATGTTATGCACCTCGGGTCAGCAGGTAATGTGAAAGCGTTACATTGCAAAATAAAAAGAAAAATCCTAATGTAGGCCTTATTGCCAAAAAATAGCTGAAGCCATATAAACCAGTTGAACAAAACAGGATGAATTTCATTCAAGATTTTACTGAAACCTGAAGGAATAATTCCTGATCACCTTGAATATACCATATATCAGAAGTGATGGTTCTAATAAACTAGTAATAATAGACAATGACAATTATTGAACTATTAGTCGATTACTACATCACCAAATAATTCCCAGTGCAAAACAGCAAAAATATCAGTTTTGCTATGGGATTACTGTGAACCTAGCTTGTGCTGGAAATCTCGACATTTTCAATAGTTCTTTTCCTCCTATATATTTTTCTTTTTCTTTTTAATAGCTCTTCCAAAATAGAGAAGGATATAAAATCAGAGCATCAGCAAATAATCCACTGTAGTAACATCTACTACATCAAGCCAGCTCTTATCTGTCTGAGTTTCAGCATCGGCCTCAGTCTTCCATAGGCAAAGCTCGGCCAAAAGCAATCATGTGGAAACCTCCCGCTTGTGGTGACATCAAAACCGATTATGATGGGGCTACTTTCGATGATACAGGTGAAGCAGGGATTGGAGTGGTGGTAAGGCTTGATAGCGGTGAAGTTTTTGCGGCTCTGTCAGAGAAAATCCCTCTTCCGTCTTCGATAGAGGTGTTGGAGGCGTTAGCAGCTCGTCGGGCAACTCAATTTGTTGTGGAACTTGGCTTACAGCATTCGGTTCTTGAAGGGGATTCAGAGCTTGTCTATAAGGCGCTCACAACTGACTAATCTCCCCACTCAAGTATTGGGCATATTATCAAAGACACATTGTCTATTGCAAGTTTTCTTAGAATTCATCCCTTCTCTTATACTTGGAGGTAGGGCAATTTAGTTGCTTGTGCCTTAACTAGGCGAGTTAGGTTGTATTTTCTTTTGTTAGTACAGATAAAGAATGTTCCACTAGATATTTTTCATTTTGTTAATGTTGATTTTCCTTAGTTGTTTTCAATAAAAGATCGATCTTGTTCCCTAAAAAAAAAAAAAAAAAACCATCAACTTGAATACATTACCATATGAATAACCATTTTATTATAGGATTTATTATAACATACCAAACAAGCCCTAGCTAAATTGACTATCATAATACATATATATATATATACACACACACACACACGTTAGGTCATTTAATGCAAAGACAATATGATTTGTGTATTAAAGTACAAAATTATGATAAATTAATGATTAAAAGAAGTGAAATCAAGGACTCAAATTATATATATTACTTATTATATATTATATTGTATGATACTAAACTAGTTTAGACATTCAGGTTTAAATCATAAATGTGAGTTCTAGTTAACTCAATTGGTAAAATCTTTTTAACTATCACTTAAACCCTAAACATACAAACATATGTGGGTTTAAATGCTTTGCATTTTTTTTTTTAATATATATAAGATAGAAATTCTACTCTAACCTAATTTAAGTGTAAATGTGTGTGAAACTTTTTCTTGAAGACTTAAACCTTAACCTTTATTCCCACTCACACCATACAAATATTTATATTTGTGAAGTAACTATCGCGCTAAGAATGTGCGATAATTTTGCATTTTTAAAATGCATGTTTTTTAGGAGTGATTTAATTAGTATCAGATGATTGGCCCATAATTTTAGGAGTATATTTGTTTATTTTAATGGTTTAAAGCAATTTAATTATTGTTCTTTTAAATAACCTTCTTCGTATTAGGAATTTTTTTCCCTTTTTAATTATTAGTCATTTAGGTTCTACAATTTTAGTGCCTCTAAATAACATGCATGTGGTAAAAGATTTTAATTTCATTGTGTATTCCAACCAGTACACCTGCTAATCCATGCAATTGAGAAATATTTTGGCATGAGGCAAGTTCTTACAAATGTATGTATACCTTCTTTTTTTCTTTTTTCTTTTTTTGAGGAAATATGTATACATGCATGTACGGCATGTGGCATAATTTTTGGAATAATTGGTCCACATGTCATGTATGGCATGTGGTAGAATTCAAATAAATAAAATAAATAAAATAGCATGCATGTGGTATAATTGGTCCACATGTTAAAGATTAAGAAATGCCAAATAGCACTAACTTAAGTGAAACATGACGGGTCAACTAATTAGACATACCAAATGGCAGAATTTTTGCATGGTCTTCTACTTTCTTTCTATATTTTAGATTTTGTTAGAAATAAAGGAAAGATAATACTTGACTTTTCCTTAGAAATTACACAATTTGATTTTACCAAAAGAGGTGGCGAAGATGAGGCGTGGACCAAGTCACTATTTTAAGATAAATCGTGTCATTTATGATATATCTGATGTAGTTAGACAAAATATTTCTACATGTTGTCCCTAGGATACAACCGCCTAGCCACCTTAACTGATTATCCTTGTGAGTTTACATTGCTCGTAGGATATAAGCTCTCTATAGTACTTTTTTTTCCTAGAAAATTTAGTAAAAGATAATATATTTTTGTGAATAGTAAGAAGTAATATATGGTAAGTGTTTAGGGATTACTGTTCGGAACTCTCGTGGTGAGGTGATGGTGGCTCTTTCTGAAAAAATCCCAAAACCTCGATCGGTGGAAATCTTGGAGTTGTTAGCTGCAAGGCGCGCTGTCAAAATTGTGCAGGAACTAGGCTTGCATGACTCTCACTTTGAAGGCGACTCACTTGTTGGTATCAAAGCCTTGCAAAGAGGAAATATGCTATCATCCTCTTTTGGTCACTTAATTATGATATTTTATCTTCTGTTAGCACTTTAAGGAGTTTCTCTTTTTCTCATACTTTGAGGTAAGGAAATATGGCTGCACATGTCGCTTAGAGAGCAAAAATTTCTTTTCATTTGTTTGTCTGGATGGAGTCCGTTTCACCATATCTGTATTATGTAGTTTTTTTTTACTGATTTCTCAGCACAAAAATAATAGTATGGATGATTTTTTTCTCAAGAAAAAAAAATTAAAAAACAAATAACAAAACATGCATGTAGCATAATTGTTCCACATGTCAAAGATTTAGAAATGCTAAATAGCACTTACTTAAGTCAAACATGACATGTCAACTAATAATTAGACATGTCACATGGAGCTGAGACATGTACAAAATGGTCACTCCCCATCATAGTTGGTGTCTGATGACTCCCTCCTTATTCTAAATTAAATTAAAATCTCTCATCCCCAATTGTGGAGTTGGAACTGTCAATGACCATATTCAGTGTTCTAATAATATAAATTCAAGTATTTATACACAAAATTAAAAGTGGCATGTAAATCAGCTTAATTTACTTAAAAAAAAGTGCTTTGAAACATGAAGATTAAACACTAGATAAATAATCATGCTTATTTCTGCCTATGGACAACTGGACTTTGTCCACCTTACCCGAAATAAGCCGCTTTTGTTATTTGAGTTTTATGTTCATCATCAATATTTTATAGAAATGATGATAATTGTTTTTAATAAAAAACAGAAGATTCTATTTAAATTTATTATCATTTTTATAAATAGTTGATGATTAACCAAAATTCCAAAACCAAAATTTTATTATCATTTTTAGTATAGCATACACATATTACATATAAGAATTTAAAGAGTAACCTTGCATACGGCTAGCTAGAGTTATATTGTATTGTTTTTCGTTGTAGATAACACCCCCATTCTAAGTAATCCTTTTAGGGTATAGCTATGTAAATTATACATATGATTACTACTTTATCCTCCAATCATGAGAAAAGTCTTTCACTACTTATTCAGTAACCACAATACCTAATGCAAATTTTGAAATCAAACTTACAAGGGATATTTCTTCCAAAAAAAAAAAAAAAAACACTTATAACGGATATTATGAAAAATATAATTGGGCTACAACTCTTGGTGATACTATGAAAATAGTAAAAAAAAAAAAAAAACCAATAAAAAAATTGACATTTTGATTTCTCAAATATGAGATTTATTTATTTTTTTGATAGTAATAATATGATTATTTACACATATCTGAATAGCCAGGACCCCCGAAATAAAAATTGACATTTTGATTTCTCAAATATGAGATTTATTTATTTATTTGATAGTAATAATATGATTATTTACACATATCTGAATAGCCAGGACCCCCGAAATAAAAGTTGGTTCCACTGCCTCCACTAATATCGCTTTCTATATTTATATTATAGCAGGAAGGTTTTGTCGCATCTGGAGCCAGATCCTCAACCTCAACATCATTAGAAAGGTCGTTTGAATCCACGTATTGAAGATTTCGAAAATAGCTTGCTTTTCCATAGCCTTCATTTGGAAAATGGCCACTTCCCATTTGAGTTTTTGTGTGGACGCCCCCTATTTTCGAGTTGTAAATCTCTCCACCCCACGTAAGTTCGGTTGCACTGTTCGCCAAATAAGTGAAGAGGGATGAAGGCCAGTATCCTACCGGCTGATCATTCACTTGGAGCCACCAATTTCCATTGTTCTAAAGCATTTAAGATGAAGAATTTCGTGAGCATTATGTAAGAAAGGCATGTGTATAGCAAGCATGATTTATTGAAAAAAAGATTTTTTTTTTTTTGGTACACTACGTACCTTGTAAATGGTTATCCCTATGTTGGTTTGCTTCGCGTTGTAGCTGGAAATATCTCCTATAGGAGATCCAAGGGAAACTTTCTTGTTTGTTTGAACAAAACCAGGACATTCAAGATTGTGGCAACCTGTGCTTTGGTAGCCATCACTCTTAATAAGGATAAAATAAGTAAGTTTTCAAGAGAAACTTGCATGGAATTTATACTAGCAATTATACATGGTAGGGGTAACTTACAGTCCAATATACGAAGAGCTTTGATTTTTGGTCATAATCAACCTGGAATATCATGAAATATTCATCAATTCATTATCAATGTTATATATATCTCAAATCAAACTTTCTATGTTTTTCTTATGTATATTTGAATGCCAATATATAGAGTCTAATCATCTCAAAGTTTTAACTTATAACACTCAAAAAACAAAATCTAAATATATGCTAATGTTTAATTTTTGTGAAGATGACATTATAATTCAGTGAAGAAACTTACTCTCCATCCAGCTTCCATAGTGTTTACTTTATCGTCTGGACCAGCTACAACCCATATTTGACCAATACTCATTTCTCCATCATTAGCCACATGTGGTTGCCATACGTTAATTGTTGCATGTGCTCCATGAAAGTTGCCACCAACATAAGTTGTGGCATACTAATTATTCCAATTATCATTCATATCAATATATATATATATATATATACACATGTCAGTAAGAATAGTTAATTTATAAAAAAGAAATAAATTTATTCAAGACTAAAAAGAATTTTGCATTTCAATGCGACATGATCATATATGTAAAAATATCAGTCTTTTATTTATAAAAACGATACCTCATGAGCACTTAGGTCATCACCATCAGAAGCGCTATCCAAGCTATGATTAAGCCGTGCTCGACGTTGTTTGAAATGATAGAGATCACGAGGGCGTTGATTTCCTTGTGGTCGTCTAATGGGGATTGTTGCCTCAGGGCATTGTCCACTTTTATGCCAATTTTGAAACAGCTGATCAGGTTCTGAGGGATTCGCTTTTAGATTACTTGGAATTGAACTAGGTTTCATCTGTTTAGCCAAAAAAATAAATCAATTACTATTAGTTTGAATCCCCAGATGTGGCATTGAAAAGAGAAAGCAATAATCAAGTCCTAGAGCATTGAATTGTTGAGTTTGGTACTCAGCAATCGTTGAAATGAGGGAAATTAATGGAACATAAAGGAATAAAAAGAATAAACTTAATAGTGTTTTTATTCATTTATTTATTTTTACAATTTCCCTCTCAAAGCTTATATAAACTTTATAAAAAAAAAAAAATGGAATACTAACCTTTTTTTTTTTTTTTAAACCGTAAATATGGACTGGCTTATTGTACAAATGCATATACTGTACAATTCATTCTAAAAGTATTCTAAAACAAATATTTAAGCTTGTTAAAGATATTTATTGGTTTAATATTACTTTATGTATTGGCTCAAGAGGCCCGGTTGTATTTCTCAACCTATGTACATTGAATCCTAAACATTACCCTCCTACATAAACCTTATTATAGAGTCATAACACATACAATATTAATAACAAAGATATAATAGACAATGTCTTTATCCCATGGACGTAGACTGTAAGGCCAACCACATAACTTCTTGTATTCTCTCTCTTTCATATGCTTCCACTGTCACTACAATTTATTTGCAATATTTTATATTCCTTCTTTAGTTTTAACAAAGCTAAAGATTTTTATTTATTTGTTTTGTTTAAAGGAAAGGGTGAATTCACTAGATTAGTTGAGAAAATTAGTTTTTGGACTCAACTTTCCCAAAAACTCAATGAGGTTTGGTATAGTGATAGGCCCTGACAAAAATATGATGGGTGGGCTGCACCATGTTCCAGCCCACACTTTGTCTTAGCTCATTAAATGAGCTTGTTGGACAAGTGCTAAGAAGTTAGCAAAGTGAAACGGGTTTGCTGGAGTAGCTTGTCCGAAAGAGAAGAAATTGGGTTCATCTTTTCCCCTATAATTATGTACAAAAGTCCAGCAATATTTATGAAGAAATGTACAAAGTCAAGTAACATAAATGAATATGTGATGTGAAACTTGTGAGACACATTGTAAGAAAGAAAGAAAAGAAAGAAGTAAAAGGCAAGGGTCATTTGGCCAAGGGAGAGCTGAAGAAACAGATTTTGGTTGAAGCAAATTCAAGGTAAGTGGCTTGCATTTATTGTGACTTGATGTGAAAAGTGTGAAAGGAAGAAAAGATGGAAAGGATGAAGAAATAAATAGAGAGGGAAAAAAGAAGTGAAGTCCCAGGGTGTGAGGACTAAGTGTGTGAGTGAGAGCAAGCAAAAAGAGATGAGAAAAATAGAGAGAGTAAGAGAGAACTGTAAGAGATATACAGTGAGAAAGAGAATATTGAGTGAAAAGAAAAAGAGACTTTTTCTTTACTCAAGTTGTATCTTTAAATATTGTAATCTCTATTTAATATAGTGAAATTATTTGGAGTTTGTTTAGTGATTTTTCCCTTCAAGGAGAAAGGATTTCCTCATAAATCTTTGTGTTATTATGTGGTTGTGCTTACGCTGTACTTGCTGAAATTTATTTATAGTTATATAGAATTTTTCCCAACAAAATAAAGGGCTTATGATTTAAAAGGTTATTGTTTTTATTTTTATTTTTTAAAATGGAAGGGTTAAAAATTTACTTGTTACACATTTGGCCACCCCTTGAAATGGCTCACGAAAGAAGAAGAAAAATTATAAAGTTATGAGGTATTTGAAACAAAATAAATGAAATAGAAAATTCAATTATAGAAACCTGTATATACAGTTGGCAATATAACTAAATAAACTACCTGTATGATGTGATTTTTTAGAAGTGGATGATCAAATGCTGGTTGTTGATAAAAATCGACACAGTCAATTATGTCACCATCCTCCGTCTGAAAAGATTTCACTTGATCTCAGAATAGTCGGGAATAAAAAAATACATATATAAATATGAAAAAACATTTTAAATCAAGATAAAAATTAAGGAAGCAAGAAGTATAACCTCAATGGTTTTTATTGTTCCTTTGTGCTTAACCAATTTCGCAGCCCCAATATTTCTTCCATCAACAAATCTATCACTTAACATGTAAGACAAAGTTAGCAAGTAAATCATAAAACATTCTAGTTTATTGTTAATAATGTTAGCCATTGAGAAGGTTGAAAAATTCTCTATCGTTGAATAACTCTTCTTGATAGAATTTCCTCCTCTCTATAGAGTCATAGACAATAAGATTCAAAAGTATTATGGTACTTAGAGATTGAAAGAGTTACATATATCGTTGTGAGTGTAATTAGCTTGCCTTTTATATACTCTAATGAACAAAATCCAACTCATAATTTCAACAATCAGGAGGTTGCCAACGAAAATGATAATTTTTAGGAAGGAGACCTTTTCAATTTTAATTAGTTTTTATTTTGTTATTAATAAGAGATGTGGAGAGTTTTTAGGAAAAAAAACTTTTCAATTTTAGCTATTGATAAGATATATGTATAGAATTTTAGGGAAAACATCTTTCCAATTTTAATTTACGTTCGGTTTGATTCAACGATAATATTTTCTAGAAAATTAGACATTTTCAAAAAAGTATTTTGTATAACTTCTTTTATTTAACTTGCTGTGAGATAGATTTATTTTTCAAAAAAAAAAATAGTGGAAAATAATTTCTAAAAATAAGTCATACTTTTTCTGCTGACCAAAGATAATTTTCATTTGACTTATTTTTTCTAATGCTACCAAACACTAGAAAACTATCTCTATACAAGATTTTCCATTGAAACAAAAAGCATTAGTTTTAATTATTAATAAGAGACACAATTATCTATTACTAACTAATGTCCCGCATGAAACACAACTAAATTTCCAAGAATGATTTAGTAATATTTGCTTATGAAAAATTGCTCTTACACAAAGGCAAACTAAGGGTCGAGCGAGGGCAATTGCTCCCCACTAGCCCCATCAAAACTTATATAAATTTTTTTTTAAGGTTCAAAAGTTAAAAAAAGAAAAACAAGGATAGAACTTGAAAAAAAAAAAAAAAAAAAAAAAAAAAACCTAACAATATTTGTACTTGTTACAAGTTTAAGTTTATATAGTAATTTTTTATTTTCATAAAAATTTATATATATATATATATATAGATGGGTTCAAGTTATACTTTGTGTAACTTTATAAGAGTTACACTATTTTTAGATCGTAGATTCTCATTAGATCTAACGGTGATAAATTACTACTTTCTATCTCCTTAATATAGAATTATTGTATCCCAAGTCAACTACTTTTACTGAATTTTCTCACATTTATTGCCCAACATGCCTCAATCACCTTCCCACTACCACGGTACAACTCCTCTAGAAAAAGTGCTAGACTTAGCCATTCCATGGAGATCATTGAAAAATAAAAATATTACAAAGTTTTCTTTTTGAGTCTCATGAAAATATCTTTGAAACAAGTCTCTTTCCATGAGAGTCTTAAGGCTAGAGAATTTCTTGACTAGACCTGTACCATCTTGCAATTCACAACAAGAATTAGAATGCTCTTAAACTTAACTCCGGGTATTTTCAAAAACTTGTCAATCACTCCAAAAATCATCATCTCTGCACCTTCCTCAAAATCATGATTTTAAAACTGTACACTTGCATCTTCTTTGCACATCTTTAGAGAATATACTCGAGTTATAATTACATCATATATAAAAAATATCTGATTTGATGGTGATTTTGGATCACCAAATATCAAAATTCACCATCTTTGCACCTTCCAAAAATCATGATTTTAAAACTGTATTTATGCCATTTTGTTTATGAGTATTGACAAGAGGGACAAAGTTTTACAACATCACAAATAATTGTACTGGCATAGGGGCCTTTTTTACCGTGTTGGGCTGGGCTGCCCTTTCGTGGTTGTAGGCCTAAGTGTTTTGGGTTGTGAGAGTTGAGACCAGTCCAACTGGAACTCAACTTGGCTGGTTTGTGTACAAACTAGGCCTCATTTGCCAGGAGAGTGCTGGCGGCAAGCAGAGTTGTTTTAGAGAAGCTTGTGGCAAACAGGCATAATTGATAAAAACAGAACAATGTATTCTAGAATGACTAGATAGTTCTTTTGATAGTAAATGACCAAATGATCCATAATCACAATAATATGAACAATTTATGGACAGTTTTGACAAATAAAATAGTAAGGGCAGATGGTAATAAAGATTAATCCACAAATAAAAGAAATAAGCCCAGTGAGCAAGGTCAGGGAGGAAGAATGCCTCTTCTCAAAACGATTAACCTCCGAGGAAAAGAATTCCCGTCGTGGAAATTAATGGGTTTGAGGGAGTTGGACTTGAATGGATAATGCCTAGGACGATTATAGAAGAGAGCAGGGATTTGAGAGGGAGAGAAGGGAATGGACCTATCAGTGCATGCCACTAACACTTGCCTTTTTTTCTCTCTGTCTTTCTCTCCTTTCTAGTCTTTCCTTAGTGATTTCCACAATTGTAGTTTTTAGTATTGTGCTCCCCTGTTTTTCTAAGTATGTTTCAGAGTCTTTTCTTTACGTTGTGTTGTATTGCTCTAGTCCTTCCTTGTTGTTCCTGTACACGGCAGAGGCTTCCTTCTCATAGTGCCTGTTGTGACCGGATTTTACTATTCTACCCCTTAACCACCTTTGTCTGGTCTGGGCGTACTTGCCGACCATCACTGTTTCGTCTGTGAGTTCCCCTGTTATAGACAGAGACAACTATTTTGTCTGTTAGTCTGTTGTGGTACCTCTTCTTGCTACGATGATGTTTCTCTCTTTCCATCCCTCGTGGCATGCACCTATTGGTTCCAACTCAGCCTTGCCTCTTTTGGGTGGTATCCCATCCCAACAGGACGTATCCCCCAAAAGAGTTTGAGCAGGAACCTCAAAACAGGTCTTCCCCTCTCCTCACCTCCAAACCATGCCCTTTTACCTCTGACCCATGACCCCACCATGTCTCGTATTGGCCGGGTATAGGTTGGTGGTGCCTGGGCCTTGCGCGTGCATATGTCTGAAATTTGCCTGCTATTCATGCATTTGCCGTGGACTGGAGACTTTGCCTGTATTTCCTGTCGACCATTTCTGGCTTTTCACGAGCTGCTACTCTGATTTCCCACTCCCATTGGGTCTGGGCTTTACCGAGTACTAGGCTTTGCGTTCTTTTCAACCCAATTCTTTAATTGTTTTGGCTTCCTACTGCGTTACTTGGCCTTTCCTGCCGCGGGGATTTGTTCCTATTGGGCCTCTTTTCAGGCCTACCGTTCCTTTCTTTCCTCCAGTGGCTTAATATGGCCACTGGTGTTCTCACTTATGGGCTCTAGTGTCCCTTTCTTTTCACTTGGGCCTTTCCGGCCCATTTACTTCCTTTGGACTTCCTTGGTCCATTTACTAGCTCCGCATCCCATAGGCTTTTACTAACTTAATTGGGCTTTCCTGGCCCAATTTCCTCATTCTTATCCTTGGGGTTCATGGGTTTGCCATTATCCCCTACTTTCTTTGTTTATATTGCTTTGGGCCTATCACGGCCCATTCTCACTTTTCCATACCACGTACTGCCCATGGGTGCTGTTTTCTCTCTTTCCGAACCCTTTAGGCCTACTTACTTCTTCAAGACCCATTCGTTTATATTAAGGGCCTGTGATCCATTATTCATGCCGCTTGGGCCTAATGGTTTTACTTAGTCTGCCGCTTCTCTGCTGCCCGTATTTATGGGTTGGGCTGCCTTCTGCCTATTTGAAAAAAAATGACCCTCAACAGGTTCCAAGGGAAAAATCATGAAAAGTTGCGCATTTGTTAGAATTTGTCGAAACTTTTCTATTAATTAATGCAAGTTCTTGCTTTCTGTTTGCATTTACTTGTTTTCCTTTTCTCTTTGTTTTCATTTTTGTTTTCTTTCTCACAAACCTCTAATGTAGTGTTCTACAGTTATTTTTTAATTATTTTTTTCTTTCTTCTGCCTACAATCTATCAACAATGGTGGAGGAGAAAGAGATAGAGAGAAAGAGAAACGTAGAGAGAGAGAGAGAGAGAGAGTCAAATATAACATTTTTTTTGGGTTTAGAGATAGATATAAAATATCATAAATGAGGGACAATTAATGAGATCTTAATTAGAATATTAGCATTAATGAGAGATTTTTTTTTTTTTTTTACTATTGGATTTATTTAAATCCAATGGTTTAAAAAATGTGTAACTTGAACCCATCTCATATATATATATACATATATATAATTAATGTTTACATTGATTTTTCCCATCTATAATCTTTATAAATATAGAATTTAAATTTTATAAGAATTTGGTGTAAAATCTTTGGTTTACATTATTTAATAAGAACTTGTCATTTCATCATTTTACTAAAGATCATAAATTCTAAGCAAATGTTAACACAACGAAATTTTTCTTAATACAATTACAAAGACCAATTGTTATCAAAGTGAAAATCAATTGTTAAATAAAATAATTGTAAGAGTATAGATATATATATATATATATATATATTTATATATATATATATATATATATTTATATATAAACTAATAAATAAAAACATTCTAAGCTTTAATAATTAAAATTCACTTAACAACAATACTTAACATGTTTATTGTTTTTAGAAATAATAGATGATTTCTAATATTTAATCTTAGAAATAATAATTAGTATGTTTATTGTATTAAAAAACAATATGCCTAAAAAATTTATAGTTTATCATTTATTCTCTTACTAGTTCTATGTACAAAATTGAATAAGGAAACCACGCAGACTGCAAAATTTATCTCTTATCCAAGATACATCTTTTTATTGACTCCTCTAGAAAAAAATTTTGGAGGTTTAAATTCTATAAGAAATTGGTGTAAAATATTTTGTTTACACCATTTAATAAAAACTTATCACATCACTATTTTACTAAAGAAATAAATTCTATAAAGAGTATTGAGTGTAAAAGTATGTGTTCACAGTTTACACCCACCAATCAAATGATGCTACATTAGAAAATTTTTAAATACAAGAAAAGACCCTAACACAAGTTATCAAATCCCTTTTGAAGCAATATGTTCTGTGAATATTACAAAAAAAGAAAAAGAAAAAGAAAAAGAAAAAGGACATCTCCGAATAAAAACAAAACCAGAGAACTTCGGCCGCCACAAGACCTGCAAACCAGGAAACAGCACCTTCGAATCAAAACCCAAACTTTGTATCTTAACTGCGAACACTCGCCACCACAGGACCTCTCTGTGTGAAAGTGAAACCCGCTGCCGCGTTTGTTGCTTTTTCCTTGGTTGGAGCCAAGGAAATCTTCGCTGTTGTTCCGAAAGAGAGGCCATTCCAGTCCCACATACTCACTACTTCGTGGTGGAGGTCATCACCGTTGGCTAATTTGGAAATTGGCTTTCGAGAGAAGAGCTCCATGTACCCTCATTTTTATTTTCTACTTTTTAATGTTTGTCTTGAGTATGGTACAACACAAAACTACAAACAATGATAATCTCTACATCTCCATCACTACTTTTTTTTTTTTGGGGGGGGGGGGGGGGGGGGGAGAATCTCTCTATCACTACTTGATCTATACTATGGTAGTCTGGGAGACTTAGACTTGTTGATTCATCAAATTGCAAGGTTTTGTTTTGTTTTTTTTTGTTTTTTAATATTCAGAATGTATGGTTTAAAAAAGGAAAGGAAATTAATGTTAAGTGTGTGTTCTTGTAATTGAAACTCATTTAGTCACACACAATAACATTTCAAGAAACTCCTTATTTTCTACAAGTTTTAATATTACATAAAATATAAAATCTCCAATGGCCTGATTGGATGGAGAGGGGAAGGAGGAGGAGTGGAGGGGAGTAGAGTAAAATTGGCTAAAAATAAGTTAATTTTGTACTAAATCTACTTTATTATCCCTCCCTTTCCCTCAATCCAAACAAAGCACAAAATCTCAACTCCTCCTAGAATAGAATAGGGAGCACTGAACCTCCAACCCACCATATCTCCTGCCACACATATTGCCATGCATCCCGTCGAAGTCGCTGTGGGAGCCTTGAAAAGATGATGCATCCGCCATAGCCTTAGATGACATAAAACATGGGCCTATTGAATGGATAATTTGCTGGGTCTGGGCTTGGGTTTTAGAGATCAAATTAGGGTCGTAGGGCTGTTTACTGGTCAGGCTGAGTTGGTTTTGGACCTAACCGGGACTCGACCCTTTGGCGTTGGGTGGAGGGCGGAGGAACCTGAAACCGACCGCCAGAAAAATAGGTCGAGTTGGTTTTAGGTGAGGGTGAGCGTCGATCGGGCCAGGTTGGTCGCAGGAATAAAAAAAGGCATCGAAATCTATAAAAAAAAAAAAAAAAAAAAATCACCTGAATCTAGAAACTTCGCCAAAATTTGGAAAACTTAGCTAGAACCTGAAAAACTTCGCCAGAATCTACATTTTTTTAGCTAAAAATTGCTAAGATTTGGCCGGATCTGGCTAAATCCTACTAGATCTAGTCGGATTTAGTTGAGATCTTGTTGGATCTGGCTTGTTTTTGTAGGATTTGGTGGGATTTTTTTATAGCTCTAGTCAAGTTGGGGTTGCTCGGGTTTTAGAGATGCAAACCCGCCACTCGACTCGTCGTGTCAGTTTTTGATAACAGAAACCCGCCACCAACTGATTGAACCTTCGATTTGGGCCGGAATCAGATCGGTATTAGGTGATTTGGCTGGGTTGTTGGGCTCTGGTTGGGTCTGGACAGCCTTACTTTAGATTGTTAGAGAAGCAGAAAGGAGGTGAAAAGAGATGAAGATGTAGTGTTAGAACTCGAAAGGATTGAGGTGCATGGAAAGATCAGGAAATGAGGTTAAAGATGGTTCAATGAAAATCCCATTGGCATTTTCATTAGACTCCTTTACCGAATGGAATGTGAATAGTAGTTTCCTTTGCATAACTCAACTTGATTCTAAAGAAACTAAAGAAATTGAAATTATTCACAAATGGGTCGTTAATCTTTTTTGCTCTCCTTGAAATGAATTTAAATTTTTTCCCCAAGAACTTGCGGTAAGTTATGGAAGAACTAGAAATATTGTAGCTTGTTATGCTTTTTAAGACAAAAAAGGCTGAGAACTCGAAGGAGTTGAACCAAAGAAAAAAAAATACTATCTTCAAAAACAATAGACATGCTCAAGAGGGAGGGAGAGATGAAAGGAAAGGGAAGAGATAAAAGAAAGATTATCCCTAAAGGAATCTTATGACTTTTCCGTTAGGGCTATATTAACCTATTTGTATAGGCCCAACCTTAATACTACTTTATATGCAAGTCAATTTTCTTACTTGTACTAGAAGTCTATTAATTTAAAACTTAGTTTACTATATATATTCATGTTATGGTTCATTGTAAAACAAATTTTGTACTACACTCTTATATTATAAAGATATAGTCTTTAAGGGTTTCCTCCGTTGACGTAGGCAGTAATTAAGGTTGAACCACGTAACTTTCGTGTTCTTGTGTTCCTATTTTATGTTTCCTTCTTCTGTATCTATTCAAGTATATTCAACATGGAATATATATCATAACTAATATTTAACATGGTATTAGAGCCACCTTTTTGTGGCTGTGGTTTTCTGTCCTTACGGTGTGTTTAAAAACAATCTTTGTCTTCCTCGGTGTTTCTTCTCTGCATTCATCTTCTTTGGCTTCCCACTGTTGCTATCAAAACTCTCTGGTATAGTCATGCCACTGTTAGAAGTTGCATCAACACTACAAGACCATTGCCTTCCTCAAACCACCGTTACAAAACCAAACTTCATTCAAGAGATCTTCTAAACCTTATCAAATCTCAAGGTTTCATCGAGCTTCCATCTTAAGTTTGAGAGGGGGTGTTAGAGATATATTAGCCCATTAGCATATGTCCAAGCCTACTTTGTGTGCAAGCCAAGTCTCTTACTTGTACTAAAAGTCTATTAGTTTAAGGTTTAGTCTACTATATATACCCATGTTGTGGTTCATTATAATATAGGTTTTGTACTACATTCTTATATAATAAAAATTTAGCCCTTAAGGAGTTCCTCCGTGGACGTAGGTCATAAGGCTGAACCACGTAACCCTCGTGTTTTTGTGTTATCATTTTATGCTTTCCTCTTCTGCATCTATTCAAGCATATTCAACATGAAATATATATATCATAGCTAATATTTAACAAGTTGGAATATTCATACATCAATATTCACAAGGCTATCACCTGCCTCAAAATTGTCCCAATTGGTTCCAAGGAAAACAATATTAGCCATTGTGCGTGTTGCCCCACCTCCATACTTAGCCATCACTGACCATCACACCACACCACACTAGAACCCTCTACCAGATTCGTACCTTGGAACAAACCCATTAATTGAAACTATTTTGCATGGTGGTTGAATGACTTTTGGCCTTCAAAACCCTCCATGATTGCTGCCTTGGGAGAGAAGAGGGTTGAGGATAACTGGAGAAAAAGAGATTTACCACAAACGAGAGGTAAAGTCATCCATGGAGTTTGGGATTTATCTTCTTTTGGTTCCTCCTGTGCTGTGATGTTTTCTGTTTCAGTGTTTTAGTTGTTGTAGTTAGTGTTCTTTTTTTTTCCCCCCTTATTTAAAACCAATATTCCTCCACGTTGGACAGCAACATTTGGAAGTTGATATATATATATATATATATATATAGGCTGGGTTCAAGTTATACCTAGTGTAACTATAAGAAATGTTACACCACCCAATAACTTGTTAATGAATTCATATTTTGAAAATTTCATTGCTGAATTACATATTCTATATGTTCTAAACATGCATGCTAATTTTCATACCAATTGGATATTATTTATTATTCGATCCATAAACTCATTTTTTATACATAATTTTAAACTACAAAAATTTGAATTTTTACAATTGATAGATGACATGACTATTGATCTTTGATCACCTTAAAAGTTTGCAAGCATGAAAAATATACAAAGCTAATGTAATCCAACGGCCGATTTGTTAAAATTCACATTCAATTAAAAAATATTGATTGACATGGTGTAAATTGCTTAGGGTTACACTAGGTGTAACTTGAACCCAACTTTTTATATATATATATATATATAGCAAATCACTTGTCCTTCCCAAATATAAAATATATCCCTAAATTTTTTGCTGTGTTGATTCCATTAAAAGGAGGAATCTGTTTCACTACACTAATAGTTTCCAAAAACTCAACCATTTGGGGAAAAGAGCTGCCTCAATGGATCTTGCGAAAAAGATTTGCTTTTGAAGGCATTTCCTTTTGGGTGCTCTTGATTGGAACATAAGGTCAGGCGAGCTCAATGTATTTGGTGGCCTAAGTCAACAACTTTAATAGGACCTTTTTTATATTTAAATATTAATTAAATCATATTACTTAACTTTTGTTATCAATTTTTTATTCACTTAAAATGTATCTTTCTTGCATTTTTAGATGTGAAATAATTAATTAAGTTTTTGTATTCAAATTCTACTAATATTTTATTTTTTATTTATAACATGACTAAGTTACTCTTTTTTTTTTTTAACTTTTTTTTTTCTCACTTTTTTAAAGTATAAGATACTTTAGTAATTTTTCAACAAAAAGAAAAAAGAAAAAGAAGGAACTAAATAAGCTGAAGTCAACCATATTAAGTGCATTAAGTTAAATTACAAAAATAAAAAATAAAATAGTAAAGTAAAAAACTAAATGTCACGTGGGGGCTATGCTAATATGATGTAAATAGTTGATGTGATAAGTGATAAATCATACGAACCGGAAAAGAAAAGGTACTCAAGAGAAAAAAGAGAAAAAAAAGTAAAATAAATTCTATTTGCTTTATTTGTTTTGGGGGACATGTGGTCTTAATTTTGTCTTTTCACCTACTGATTTTAATAGACAATGCATTTTTTTGGTCAATAGAAAAGCTTTAATTTTTTTTTTTTCTAAGTGAGAGAATTTTCATTAAAATGTGCATTATGTAAAACAAATAAATATAATATATTTTATTGATGAAAATGGGGCTTTTATATATATATATATATATATATATATTTTTATTTACTTATTTGGTTGCCTTGGTTGCATATGGTGTTAAGCCAGCATTGCATAAAGTCACTCAAGTATTTAAAGGAAGTAAGGCAAACAGAGGCCTTTACTCAGGCGGCCTATTTGCAGTGTTGCTTCGCTGTCTCCGGCAGATTTTTCATCTTGTTTCAGTCGAAGGCACACTATGGCTTTGCTGGCTTCTCTTTTCTAGCATAAACAATTTTTGTTTTTAATATTCCGAGTATATATTATGTAATGAGAGTGTGATGTAGTACTATTTTAGACTCTATTATTGCCTTCAGACTATGTTGATGTCGTAGTATATTATTAGACGGTATACATATAGGCTTTTACACTACATATTTATTGAATTTAATATTTAAATATAATATTTGTTCATGTGTTCAATGTGGTCATCTATTTTTCATATTTATGTTTTTTAATAGAGCTTTAGCTCAATGATGATTTCTTTCTATCATAAGCAAAGATACTGATTGGGTTTTAGTGTAAGTGGGGGCTCTAAACCCAAATCTCTTTGATGACAACAAAATACATTACAAGAGACTTTACAAGTAATGTTGACTGGAACTCACAATGTTTTTTATGTTTAAAGGGTGTACTTTTTAGGATTGATTCAATTATGGTATTTGGAAATAACTGGCTCATAATTTTGTTTGTTTATTTATTTATTTTTTAAATTTCCATTTAAAGCTCTCTAACTATTTAAGGCTATTTAATTATTTTGCCTTTAAATAACCTACAGGAAATGTTTTTCCCTTTTAATTAATTTCATTTAAACCTCCTTAATTATTTGAAGTTGTGTAATTATTGTGCTTTTAAATAACCTGCATCTTATCAGGAAACATTTCACTTTTAATTAGTCATTTAAGGCTCTACAATTATAGTAGCTTTAAATAACATGGATGTGGCAAAAGGTTTAAATTTCGTTTTAAAGTTCTACCATTATTAATAATGTTTTTAATATTCAAGTAAAAAAATGCATGTGGCATAATTGGTGCATATGACAAAGATTTAGAAATTTCAAATAGCACTTACTTAAGTCAAACATGACATGTCAACTAATAATTAGACATCTCAAATGGTAGAAGTTTTGCAATGTCTCTACTTTTCTTAGATATATTAGATATTGGATTAAATTAGATTAGGTTTCAATAAAGGTGAGACATGTACAAAATATTTTACTGCGTGTCGAGGTAGAAGTCCCAAACATGCATGCATGGCACCTAGCAGAACTTCACCTATATATATATAATAGTATTAGAATAGATTTCAAAAAAGGAAGAAAGTTTAGAGTTATACAAGAGGAAAACATGAGGAGAATTGTGGATATGACGGTGATGCTATTTATGCTTGCGCTTGTTGTAGCACCGTATCCTTCCCTTTCGCGGATGGCGACACCCCAAGATTGCGTTGTGGAGTGTGATGCGTATTGTAAGGAACGTTGGAAGGGTGATACTCGTAATTTGCGTCTTTGTTATGTTAATTGTAAAAAGTTATGCGGAGCCTCTGTCACAGATGTCATCTATGGTTGTATTCTTGATTGTGCAGAGTCCATGTCAACCAGTTTTGTTTCAGGTACTAATTAAAAACCTTTGAGTACGTTCATATTTCATTCCTTCGGATATAATTATACATAATTGTTTTCTTTATAATTCATCCTCAGGATATAATATATATATATATATATATTTTTTTTTTTTTTTAATTCTAATGGATGTTATTAACTTGCAGGTGTGAATGAAGCAAAAGACCAAATCGATACCTGCTACAGCTTTTGCAAGAAGAAGAATTATTAGCATGTACTAGACTTGAAATGAAATGAAAGAAAAAAAAAAATATTGAAAAGCATGCTTCTAAAGTGTTTACTTATTGCATTCAGCTATAAAGTTGTCAGAAAAATTGTTATCCTCTGGTGAAACCTTCATCAAGTAAACAAATTTGATATGCTATTGGTACAGTTAAGAAAAATAAAAGGCTTGATGTTGAAGGAATGATGTAACAAAACTAAAACCCTTATTTTTTTTTTCCTTTACAAATGGTAATGACAAAACTAAAACTTGATATATAACAAAGAAATTAAAATTACAAGGTACATTCTAGGAGTTAGCACGTAGGATTGCTTAGCTAGAGTTAACACCCAGTGAAATAGAGAATCTTCGGAGTCAACACCCCAAATCGTTAGAAAAATGATCCCATCTTATTTAAATTCTCGAATTTTCTTCAATTTTCTGATAGTTTGGTTAATGGACAGGAACAAGGTTTGATGCATATGCGTTGCTAACATACCTGGACACGAAATTTGAAATGGAGAAGAGGCTTGCCATTGAATAAAGGAAGTAGATCATGTGTATGAGAGGTTACAAGCACTTGAGGTGAGTTTCTAAAGCATTAATTGCATCAGATCCTTGAGGTTTAGATCTTCTCCCAGAGATTTGACAACTTCCTGTTCTTGGGAGTGTTGAAGTTCATGTCGGAAAATGGGGATGGTTGCTATATATTCACTCTTGAGAAAGTATATAAGCATAACTTTTGTGTCACAATTATTTTTACTATTCAAACATGTATAGTTGTGATTTGTAGGGAAAAAAATGATATACTTATGTGAAAATGATGGTTCATCGATCAACGATCAAGTTTTTTAATAGAGAAAGAGATTATTTTAATTTAAGGAATAACTATTCTTCAAGAATAATTACTTTTCGTAATGAAGATGCAACTAAATAATCGAATACCTATTTCACATGAATAACTTTTCCATTATAGGATCTATTATAGCATACCAAACATGCCCTAAATTAAACATCATAATATATTTTTTTTTTGAGAGAGAAATATTATAATATAATAAATGATGCATAAACAATATGTACTAATTATGTATTAAAATACAAAATTTTAATAAATGATTAAAATAAATGAAATTTAGAACTTAATTTTATTGTATCATATATGATATGATAGATTAGATTAGACATTCAAGTTTAAACCATAGACATAGGCACCACAAAATATTTCATTATCGCTGAACTATCACTTGAACCCCAAAAATATAGACATATTCACATTTAAATGCATTGCATATATATTGTTTTTGATAGACACAAAAACATTTCAAACCCATATATGGCGTCATTTCTGTAATGATTGTTTTCACACGATAAGTGAAAGTTCCAAAATTTAAGTCCAAATTGCTCTCATTGGTGATACAAAGGTTTGAAAAGTGTTTTGGATGATTGAAAAACGAAGGAGTCTTGGAGAGACTTTTAGTATTTTCTCTCTCTAGAAACATTAAATGTTAGTAATTAATTGGTTTTGTAATTTTTAAAAACTATTATTTTAATGAGTTTGTTAGTGGAACACTAACTTGACATAATTTGAATCCTTAAATTAAAAAGGAAGGTTGGAATTTAAAGAACTCTATGTGGTAGAATACCCTAAGAGAACTCTAAAAGTTCTTGAACCCATTATTTTTAGGAGTGATTGTCCCATAATTGTTTTGGGATATTTTTTTTTTATTAATTAGTCATTTAAAGCTCTTTAATTATTTGAAGCTTTCTAATTATTGCGCTTTTAATAATCTGCACTTTTAATTAGTCTTTTAAGTTTCTATAATTATTGTACCTTTAAAGTACATGCATGTGGCAAAGTTTTAAGTTTCATTTTAATAGTCTACATGCACAAATTATTTTATAATATTTTTACAAATTATTGATGTGTCTAATTTTTACTTGTTTTCGTCTTAACCTATTATTAACATCACTTTTTCCACTTACTAATAATCACTTGTTATATTTATTGTTTGAAAAAAATGTGGTAAAATAATTTGTAACTCTAACATTGTCCTTTGATAGGCCACAATCTGAATGACCCCTTGTGATTAACTCTAATTAATTAATTAGCCAAGTTATTAATTAATCAATTAATCATGCAATTGCGTGGAAGCACAAACAGATCACCAAAAACTAAATATGCAGCGGAAATTAAATAACACGGTGATTTGTTTATGAATGGAGAAAACCCTAACGGCAAAAACCCCACTGGGTGATTTTCAGGTCACCACTCTCGAAACTCCACTATTATCAAATCAAGCGGTTACAAGTAAAAGAATCCCAAGTACCTTACCAACCTATAGTTGAACCCTTACTCCAATACCCAATTGGACTTGATCTATAGCGACAGTTCCCACTTTTGATGCACGGCTCCCAAGTACGTGACTAACCAATGCGCGGATCCCAATACGCAACTTCAGCACACCAATTAAGGAAGAAAGGTTGGCTGCAAAGTTCTTCAGTTCATCCTTTATGATGAATAGCAAGAAGATGCTTGGTTACAAAACTCTATGGTGCAAATACACAGCAACTTCTTGAAGGAAGATGAACTAGGTCAAGAACTTCGTCTTTTGATCATAATTTGCTTGAACAGAGATTGCTCAATGATAATGCAACTTGTGTCACACTTGACGGTTCTTAAAACAATCCTTTTATATGTTTAGGGTTAGAAGAAAAGAAGACCCAAAATCATATTCACGAATCCCAAGAAAATCATATCGGAAATCTGAAATTTTAAATCTCGACAGATAGCAGGTGTCGAGGTAGCTATCGAGAAGGTGTCGAGCTTTAAAAACTTTGCACTTCAGCTTGCTTTTTCTTGGACAGACTTGATGATTTCAACACTTAACCTTGAAACTTTGTTTCTTGAAGTATTAAAAACACCTAGAACTACCCAATTACAAGTAGAGTGCGTTTTGTTAAAGGATTAGCCAATTTACATAAATAAGTGACATACGTTTTTAACAAGTGAAAACATATATGTCCTAACAATCTCCCCCTTTGGCAATCTGTGACAAAACCACAACAAACAAATGAGCATATGAGAGAAGTAATAAATCACTCAACTCATATTCACTTGTTGAATACAATAAAATCTATCCTAATACAAACTCTTGAAAAATTTTGCAAGAAAAGAGTTTATGGCAAGTAGACTTTGACAATCTGTATTTTTGAAACACTTTAAACAAAATTCATCAAGGCATCTTGTGTGAAACAAAAATAAATAGATTGCATACAAGTGTAAAGAACATGTGTATAAAGATAGAAAAGAAACAACACATGAAGAGAGAGGTGAAAGAAACATACATCCATATATATAGAAAATAAGTACAATGTATGTAAAATGGTCAAAGGACCTCATATACATGATCAATGTATCTAAAAGGTAAGAAAAGAAAAGATACATATAAAGCCTCACTACATCCTCAGAAAAGTCAACACCTCCCCCTATCAAAAATGTCCTATACTAACTCTCCCCCTAAGATGACTACTCTCATAACCCTAAAACTACTCCCCATTTTTGTCACGAGTGACAAAGGGTAGAGTGTCATGTAGACATCTTATCGACAGAGCTAGCATCCCCATCATCTTCATCATCATCATCATCATCATTCTCAGAATCTGAAGCTGCTGGAGTAGGTGGTGAAGGAGTAGCCTTTAGAGCAAATCCACCCATGGTCGCCTGCCGTCGTGCAATACGATCAACACGAACATTCACCTGATACAACTCAGCAGAAAGTGTATCAAGGCGAGTGTCCATGCGCTGTAGCTGTGCCATAATATCTCTTAGAGATACATCGCTCGAAGAGGAAGATAGAGCAGATGTAGATGGAGCTGATCTGGATAGAGCCGAATGGGAGGGAGGAGTGGCATCCAACTGTCTCGACCTAAACTGCGCCTCACTACACTTTACGGTAGCAACATCTATGGTAGATATGTGTGTGAAGTGGTCGGACACAGGAAAGGGAATGGAAAAATGGCGTAGGATTCTCGTGATAGCAGAAGGAAAGATGAGTTTATCACGGGACGCCGAATCAAGATAAACATCTATGATAGACAGGATGAAGTGAGAAGGAAAGTCTATGGTAAGATGCTCAAGAAGTGTTAGCAAAAATCGAGCACGAGGCTCTGTGATAGAGTTATAGTGAGAAAGAGGATGGAGAACAAAAGTCATCACCATGTTGATAAATCTAGGACCTTTAGCAAAAGGCTTACGTGATGTGAACTGATGCTCACCCCAATTAGCAGAGCGCTGACAAAAGGTGGAGATGAGCTCATCTTTGGACACAGTCCTCAGACGCTCACAAGAAGGATAGTTAGGAAATTCTATCCTAGGAACTTTAAGCACATCCGCAACTAGCTGCGGTGTGACAGGGATGCGCGTACCTCGAACGCGAGTGAAAAAGAGAGGTACTGAACGATCTATCTCGAGCATGTTAGAGTAGAACTCCTGTATCAGCACAAGAGGGCAAGTGACCGGGATGTCACACAGTGACCCCCATCCCCTACTGTGAATGACAGAGGGAAGGTCAGTATCGGCGAAGTTCGCCAAAATGACTTGGCGTTTCGAATGAACACCTCGTCTAGAAAAGTTCTCCGAAAATGCCTTATGGGCATCTCCATCACGGAACCAAAGGTTAAGGGGAGCAGAATCAGAAGAAGTAGAAGCTTCAGAACGCAGAGGGTTCCGAGCAGGAGTGGATTTACGTTTGGGTGCCATAGACACTACTAACGTAAAAGAATGAGAGGGAGAGAGAGGAAAACACTCAAAAAAGTTCCCAAAACAGTTCAAATATGACAAATATATTGAACAATAAGTACGTATGCATGAGAATGCATGAGCATGTGACATGCAAAACAAAAATTGCATCATGGGCTCAGCCCAATCCAATCCTATCAGCACACAGCATATAGCACACATCTAAATGCATGTAAATATCATTATAACGCACATGAGATGCAATGTATGACATTTAAAAAGCATTTAAGTGAAAACCCAACCTAAAATTTCAAGAAACACATCAATTTTGAAAAACCCTAAAAATTTCAAAAAATCTCAAAACCTAGGTTTTAAAACATGCAATGCATGAAAGAGGAAGGGAGAAAGAACATACCAAGTGATGGAATGCAAGGGAAGATCGAAAATGATGAAGATTTGAAGCTTTGAGTGAGAAGAGTGTGAAAAGGAGATGAAAAGCCACGGAGAGATTGAGAGAGATCGAGTGAGAATGACAGAAATCGCGATCAGTCCAATATATTGGCACCTCAGTAATTCTCGACAGCTGAGGTGTCGAGAGGTATCAAGGAAGCTATCGAGAATTTGGCTGTCGACAGATGGAGGTATCAAGAGGTATCGAGATGTAATACCAATTTCAGATACGAGATGCTCGATTGATCGTACGGGTGTTGAGGAGGTATCGAGGAGACAGAAGATTTCTCGATCAATCCACAAGGTGTCAAGAAAGAAGAATCAAACACAACAAGTGAATCTCGATCGATCCATCAGGTGTCGAGAATCTATCGAGGAGACAAAAGATTTCTCGATCGATCCATCAAGTGTTGAGATAAGTGTCGAGATTGCGATAAGAAAAGACTTGATAATCTCGACAAATGACCAGGTATCGAGGAGGTGTCGAGGAGGTGTCGAGCTAGCAGTAAAAAGCAGTTTTTCGAGAAGGAAAAAACACAGACATGAATGCAATTCAACACATATCTCAACCAAAGATCCACTCAACATATAAAGCTTTCAAACACATTTCTCAACTAAAAAATTAAGCACATGGATCCTCCAAAACACACACACATACTAAACAAGTCTTACCAATTTTATTTTTCAAAAACAAGTTATAACAATTTAATTAGCATATATTAGCATATGTAAAACCTTTGTGATGGCCAAATCACATTGTACCTGCACATGTATCAAAAGTAGCAAAGAATATTGCGTGTTATGTGTGAAAAATATCGCAAGATTGCATATGTGTATACATGTTATGACGATCTGAGATATGAGAAAATAACTTTAACTCACACACAATCATAACTGTTTGATGGAGACTATCACCTTCGAGGTACATCTTATAACTCCCACATCTCCTAGAATACACGCTTGCAACCATATTTAAAGCATTTTTAATCTTTTTGCCTTTTATTTTCTTTGCATGTTTTCTTTTATTTTAGCATATCATACATGGGCATATAAAAGAGAGAAAAGAAATATCCAAGATGTTAAGCATTTGACATTGCACTTTTGCTATGTCGAAGCATACGAATGTCTTTGACACTGCACTTTTGCTATGCTGAAACATACAGGTGTTATATTATGATTGGCGGGCAATAGTAGTGAGATGGTTATTTATGCCTTTCTCTTAGGATTTTCTAGTCCTACCCATCAAAAAGAGTGATATGAGTGTTAAGATTTAAGAGATAACCTAATCTTACTCATCACAAATAAGAGCCACAAAGCTCACTTGCTTAGTTGTGCATAGAGATACTCATCTAAGCTACAAGAGATACAAAGTTTAAAAAATTTTGTTTCATTGGTCATCCAAGGTACACAAGTACTAAAGTACACAGAACACACACTGTTTTTGTATTTTTCTAATTTTTCAATTTTTTTTATTATTTTTTTTTCAAAAAAAAAATAAACAAAATTGAAAGTAAACACACAAAACATGTTAACAAAGCAAAGCAAAAACTAGACTGACTCAGTAGAAAAACAAAACACACAAGCAATGCAACAAACAGAAAAACAAGAAGGGAAAAGAAAGTGATGAAATCACTTAAAGTCCTTTTTCTTCTACACCTTGGAAGAGTCTTTCCTTTAATTGAATCCTTGAACTAGCGGTGAGGGGGAAGAATTTAAACCATTCAAGGTCGAAAGGAACATGAGGACTTTCAGAAGATCTCCAAGAGGGGCAAGAGAGGATTGAAGCTGATTTTGGCTTCCAAATGCTATCATGCCATTGCTCTGTTGAGTGGCTAACTACTTATAGCAATTTGGTCTAGTATGACCGGCAGCTCCACAATGATGACAGAGATGCTGTTTCTTTTGTTTAGGCTTTTGAGAGTTAGCCTTTTGAGAGTTAGCCTTTTTAACCCTAGGGTTTTTAGCATCTTTCTTATCTTGCTTAGGGGGTGCTCCTAAGATAGATTTACCCTTGTCTAAGTTCTCACTCGCTAATTCAGTTTTAACATCAATATTCTCAATTTCAATGTTATTAGTAGGAGGAACAAAAACAGTATTACTAGTAGAAGCAGTATTAGAGAAAGAAAGACCATACCCCAAACCAGTTCAATCCGAAGCAGATTTCTGATTGCTAAGCATCTCATTGAGCTTTGCACTTGAAGTTCTCTCCATTTGAGCTCTTACTTGAACCAGCTCCGCTTCAAACTTCTTGGTCTTCTCAGCCAAAAAGTTGTTTTCAAATCTCAGTGCTCCAATAGTTTGATTCGCCTCATCAAACTTTGTGAAAAACTCTTCACGATCAAGTTCCACATCACTGAGCTTCTTGGTGGCCAGCCTATATAATTTCTCATACTTTTTAGAGAGCTTGTACAGCTTCTTATAGGCTGAATGAATATCATCTTAATCATCCATCTTCTCAAATTTTGACTCCACCAGTTCTTCTTCTTTAACAATCCCTTCAGTAGGATTAACTGTGGTAGTGAAGGCATTTAAGATTCCGTCATCCGCATTGTCGAAATCATCTTCAGGCTCAGTGTCACTTAGAGTTGCAGCAAGTGCCTTACTTTTCCCAATACTCTTAAGATATGTAGGACACTCATGTTTCATTTGTCCGAATCCATGACACCCAAAGCACTTTGGTCCTGTAGGAATAGTGTATTGACCGCCATCCTTAGTATCATTCTTCCCTTTGTCTTGGCTTTTAAACTGAGAAAAACTGAACTGCCTGCAGTCCTTGTCGAAGTTCCTTCCATTGGCATTCTTCATAAACTTCTTGAACTGCCGGGTGATGTAGGACTTCATCTTGGAATCTTCATCATCGGAAGACTCATCTGTATCACTGCTCTTTGCCTTCAAGGCCATGCTTTTGCCTGTACTTGACTTGCCAATCCTAGATAACCCTATCTCATAGGTTTGCAAGTTTCCAACCAGCTCAGTCAAAGGAATCTTGTCAGTGTCCTTTGATTCCTCTATCGCCGTAATCTTGGCATGAAATCTCTCAGGTAGAGATCTGAGCATCTTCCTTACAATCTTGGGCTCAGGGATGGTTTTCCCAAGATTGAAGGCTGAGTTCACTATGTCCTTGAGCTTGGTATAGAACTCATCAAATAACTCATCCTTTTCCATCTTAATTTCTTCAAAGTTAGTAGTGAGCCTCTAAAGCTTTGAATCTTTGACAGACTTTGTTCCTTCATTAGTTGTTTGGAGGATGGTCCAAGCCTCCTTAACAATTTCAGTTGAGGATATCTTTTTGAACTCCTCATTGGTGACTGCGCTAAATAGGGCATTTAATGCTCTGCTGTTAAAGTTTGCCGCCTTGATCTTAACATTATCCCAATCGGCCAGTTCTTCTTTTGGCTTAGTCCAGCCAATCTCTACAGTTTGCCACACCTTTTCATCTAAAGACTGCAAGAAAGCTCTCATGTGTACTTTCTAATATGCATAGTTAGTGTCGTCAAATAAAGGAGGTATAATTAAAGAGTGTCCTCTAATCATGACAAGTAGGGGTCAATGGATCAACACAGCAAAGATTAAACCCTAATTAAAGTGTGTCTGTTCTGATACCACTTGACAGACCACAATCTGAATGACTCCTTGTGATTAACTTTAATTAATTAATTAGCCAAGTTATTAATTAATCAATTAATCATGAAATTGCGTGGAAGTATAAACAGATCACCAAAAACTAAATATGCAGTAGAAATTAAATAATACAGTGATTTGTTTACGAATGGGGAAAACCCTAACAGTAAAAACCCCACTAGGTGATTTTTAGGTCACCACTCCCAAAACTTCACTATTATCAAATCAAGCGGTTACAAGTAAAGGAATCCTAAGTACCTTACCAACTTACAGTTGAACCCTTATCCCAATACTTAATTGGACTTGATCTGTAACGACAGTTCCCACCTTTGATGCACGGTTCCCAAGTACGTGACTAACCAATGCGCAGATCGCAGTACGCTACTTCAGAACACCAACTAAGGGAGAAAGGTTGGTTGCAAAGTTCTTCAGTTCATCCTTTATGATGAATAGCAGGAAGATGTTTGGTTACAAAACCCTACGGTGCAAATACATAGCAACTTCTTGAAGGAAGATGAACTAGGTCAAGAACTTCATCTTTTGATCACAATTTTCTTGAACAGAGATTGCTTAATGATATTGCAACTTGTGTCACACTTGACGGCTCTTAAAACAATCATTTTATAGAAGAAAAGAATGCCCAAAATCATATTTACGGATCCCAAGAAAATCAGATTGGAAATCTAAAATTTTGAATCTCAACAGATAGTAGGTGTCAAGGTAGCTATCGAGAAGGTGTCGAGCTTTAAAAACTTTGCACTTCAGCTTGCTTTTTCTTGGACAGACTTGATGACTTCAACACTTGACCTTGAAACCTTGTTTCTTGAAGTATTAAAAACACCTAGAACTACCTAATTACAAGTAGAGTGCATTTTGTCAAAGGATTGGCCAATTTACATAAATAAGTGACATATGTTCTTAAAAAGTGAAAACATATATGTCCTAACATCTTTATTAATAATATCTCTAATATTCAAGTAAACACCCCACCAAAAAAAAAAAAAGTATTTGGTATAATTTGCCCTGTCCACATGTCAAAGATTTAGAAATGCCAAAAAGCCAATAACTTAAAGTCATATATGCATGACATGAAGCAAAACTTCACTTATATATATACACACACACATTTCATTTTGAAATGAAACTGTGACTTAAAACCACTATTTTCAAGTTAAAAATTATGATTTTAGTTATTGTTCTAGTTCAAAATTAGGGTGTGTGCAAAAATTGTGTATAATAAACATAACACTATATGTAATACTAGCTTAGATTTTGAATAAAGGAAGAAAGTTTAGAGTTATATACAAAAGGATAACATGACAAGAACTGTGGAAATGATGATAATGCTATTTATGCTTGTGCTTATTGTAGCACCATATCCTTCCCTTTCGATTGAGGCGACACTCCATGATTGCTTTGTAGCATGTTATCCAACTTTTTAGCAGCATTGGAGGGATATGACTCCACCACTTACTCTAATCTTGGGAATGTGATGTCCAACAATTAGAAAGTCTGCAAATATAACTATTCCTATGTTTGGTTTGGTTATGAATCTAATAAGAATCCTTGGACTATGAGATGTGTATATTTGGTTTATTTCTAAGAATCTTATAAGAGTAATTTTTTTTTCCAAGATATCCTTTGATTTTTAAGCAAAAAATAAATAAGCATTTTCCAACTGACATGTATAATTAATACAAAAACAATTATCTAAATTTTCATTTTTTTAAATTTTATTTCTATTAATTAAAGGGTAGGAAGGAATGGGTAAAATTGACTATTTATTAAAAAAAAATGAAACTTTTTCTAAGCATGAGAATGTGAATACCCACCACCTTTTTGTAATGGAATCCACGTTCCTACAAAAGGGGGACTAAGTGGAAATTTAGATACCTTAGACTCTCTTGTGTGATTCATATCCAAATGTGAGAATGTTAAATGTCACGTCCCAAACCCGATACCTGGATTTGTGACCATGGTTGGCATGTTAATATCAAGCTTAAACCTGATATTATCAAGAACCAACTAAACTTATAAACAAAAATCTTTCCTCTTTCTTAAAAAATTCTTGTTTCTTTATATTCTTGATATAACTTTTCACTTGATATTCAGAACATCTACATTGTACTTCAAGGGATAACATAATCCACCAGTCATTCAAATTCCACACTTTCACATAATAAATCTTTAATTACACTAAAATGTACAACTCCAATTAGAAGATCCTAAAATACACAATACTTCAGAATTAAACATTACATTGCAAAATTAGGATCTATACTTTTAAAACTAAAACCAACTCCTCCCAAAACTCAACTAAGGCTCCCTCTGCTTCAAAATAAAACCTGTTGATTGAATGAGTGGAAGGGGTGAGCTACAAAGATCAGCAAAGGTAAGAGACACGAGAATTTAATAAGAATGCATATAAATTAAATCATTTCATTTTATGATTATTCAGATTGGAGAACATCTTTTCATGCACAATATTTTATACTCTTTTAATTATAATTTATACACTTTTCATAGAAAAATAATTGTTCTCCATTTTCCGATCAGAATCATATTACAAAACCTTCTCAGACTAAATTTTTTTCATTTCTTACAAAGTCATCAAATATAATATTGATTATTTAAAATCATAAGAATATATGTATATATATATATATATATAAGGAATCTTTTAACATTTTCAAGAATCCTAAAACATTACCCCATACCAAATGACTCCCCCTCCATCTTTAACTATTGAATTATCACAGACATAAGGTGCCAGAAAAGATGCAATTACCACAAAACTATCATTTAAATCCCAAAAGTATCCCATAAAAAATAAAACAAAAAAAATAGCAATATTCACTTTTAAATTCTTTGCTTATTTAAAGGGTATGTTTTTAAGACATGATTTTTTTTTTTTTTTTAATACAAGATAGAAATTCTACACTAACCTAATCTAATGTGGTATTTGGTACGGGGTAATGTTTTAGAATTCTTAGGAATGTTTAAAGAGTTCCATGTTTGATTGTAAATCATGCCAAGGAATCAGATGTTAGGAGAATCTAGATTCTCTTTTTAAACCCCTCTCAGTAGAAATGTGAATTCTTTTTAAAACAGGTGAGTATTCAAATTCCCATGCTTAAAATAAATTATATATATATATATATATATATATATATTATTTTATAAATTGACAATTTTAACCATTTTTCGTTATCATTTAAGCAATTAAGTTAAAATATAAAATAAATCATCAATATTTTTTTCCCTTATCTTTATCCTTTCCTGCTAAAATGACATAAATAGGATAGATAACTTTGTTGATATATTTTTAAACAAAATTCTATTTATGTTTCACATATGGGGGGAAAAAAGTTTGAAGGGGACCCTCCATTATTGCTAGGTATTCACTTTTGGTTATGTGTGTGTTGCTCAACAAATTATTAATAGTTTATATTTTGTTTTTCATTATTTATTTAGATGAAGATTTTTTTTAAAGGACTTGGTAGTTCACATTCAAATTTAAGGATAGAATGAGAAAAATAATTAATTCATTTAAGATTCCTGGGAATAAACCAAATATTATCATCTCACATTCTTAGGAATCTTAAAATATTTCCAATGAAACCAAATATAGGAATAGCTATGTTCCTATACATTCATATTGTAAGTGTTGGGAAATTTAAACCCCAGTTGATAAAATTAACAAGTTTTAAATCTAAATTGTTCATTAGATTTATTAT
This sequence comes from Quercus variabilis, assembly GCA_030445155.1. NCBI lineage: Eukaryota > Viridiplantae > Streptophyta > Magnoliopsida > Fagales > Fagaceae > Quercus > Quercus variabilis. The sequence continues at coordinate 20,602,761 of CP129449.1, forward strand.
GAATAAAACTTGTTAAAACAAACAAACATCAATATCATGCAGCAGAATAAAATAAATAAGATAAGATATGATGACTTAGGAAAACCAATAAAACAAACTAGTTTCACAGTAAAAACCTGGGGGGAAACTTTCCTGAAAAGCAATTCACTATAGTAAAGACAAATTTTAGATCTAGTACAAAACCTTTGTCTCTAGATTTTACAATCCCTGTAGATGAACTTACAGTAGAAATCTTCTATTGTTTCAGAACCTCTAAACTCTTCAATATATAAATATCATCCTTTTGCATGGATCCCAATATATGACTAACTAATGATACACGACTCTCAGTACGTGACTAACATATCAACTTGAAAAAGATATTGGCTGCAAAATTCTTCACTTCATTAACAATGAAGATCAAGAAGCACTTGGTTACAAAACCCTAAGGCGCAAAGATGCAGTAGTTTCTTTTAAAGAGAATAAGGTCTCGGTCACCTTTTGTATGTGTTCTCCTTATATTCTCATATGTGACGGCCCTTAAAATAAACCTTATATATGTTTAAGGTTGTGAGAAAATAAACCCTACACATACATGTCAATATGGGCTGAAATTAGGTCTGAAAATTCTAATTTCGTAATTCTCGATAAATAGCTCTTTGTCCACAGTTGTTGAGACCTCGATAGATAGCTATCTATCGGCAACTGTCGAGCAATCTGTCCAGCTTCTTTTCACTTGTTTCTTGGTCTAATATTCATGGCTTTAATACTAGACTTGAACAACATGTTTTTTAAAGTATTAAGCACATCCTAGATTTACCCAATTAAAAGTAAAGTGCGTTTTGTTAAAAGATTAGCTAACTACATAAAATAGTGACATATGTTCTTAATATGTGAATTACATATGTCCTAACAGTAAGGAATTACATTCCTAAGAATCTGGATGTCGGGAGTAATGTGGATTCTTCCATACCAAACATCACATAAGTGTATATATATGTGTAAAGCTCCTTCTTGGAAACTTGAATTTCGATTCTTGCCCCCCACACCTCATAAGCACTTATACTTGTGAAGTGATCATCACACCAAGAATGGCGATGGTAAGAAGTGATTTAATGGTGGTATTAGGTGAGGGATTAATAATTATATAGGAGTATATTTTCTTTAAATTAGTCATTAAAAGCTCTTTAATTATTTAAAGCTATCTAATTATTGTACCTTATCATATTAGTAGTTTTTCCTCCTTTAATTAGTCATTTAAGATTGAAAAATTACAGAGTTTTTAAATTAAATGCATGTGGCAAAAGTGTAATTTCATTTTGTCTTCCAATGAATATACCTGGCAATTCCTTAATATCACATTTTTATTTACTAATAATTACTCACTATATCAGCAGTTTGTAGAAACTTTTATAAAATAATTTGTATCTCTAATATTATTCTATATATTTATGTGTGTGTGAGTGCGCAAGCATTCCATAATCAGTCCACATGTCAAAGATTTAAAAATGCCAGATAGCATGACCTATATGTCAGCTAATTAAACATGTCAATAAATGGAAGGATTGTAGCATTATCTTCTACTTTCTACTTTTTTTTTTTCTTCCCAAACATGACCCATAGAAGACTAGAAGAGATTAAGAAAAAGCTTCTGTTTTACTTCTATATATTATGCTAGATTAGATTTCAATAATGGAAGAAAGTTTAGAGTTAAAAAAAGATGGCTGCGAAAACTATGGTGACACTATTTATGGTTGTGCTTCTTGTTGCACCAGCTAGTAATCCTTCCCTCTCGGTGGAGGCAAAGCCAGATCTTGATTGCATTTTAAAATGTTTTCAAAATTGTGCGGGTCTGCAGGATAATCCTTTTAAATTGAAGCTTTGTCGTGATGTTTGTGTCCATTTTTGCTCACACTCTCTCACAGATGTCATCTATAGTCGTATTCTTGATTGTGCAGAGTCCACGCCAACCAGTTTTGGTTCAGGTACTAAAACCATTGAGATCATATTTCATTCCTTTAGATATAATAATATATAATTTGTTTTTGTTTATTCAATTCTAATGGATGTTATTAATGTGACAGACGTGACTAAAGCAGAAGGCCATATGGATACCTGCTACAACTCTGGCAAGAAGAAGAAGAAGAATTAACAAGCAATGAAACAAAGAGAAAATAATAAGCAGGCTTCCAATGTAAAAGTTGTGAACTGTATTTGTTTATTGAATTCAGCTTTATAGTTGTCAGAAAAATTGTTATTTCTTGGTGAAAGTGTGCAACCATCATCAAATATGAATGAAATTTTAGGGGAAAAAAAAGGCTTGGTGTTGAAGGAATGACTAAAACTATTTTTTAATTTTATTTTTTTGTTGTTGATGTCAAACAGTAGTGACAAAACTAAAACTTGTTACCATAAAAAATTGAATAACACAAAAATTACACGGTATAATCTAGGAGTCGGGACCTAGGATTGCTTAGAGTTACTACCAAATTATTGGAGAAATTCCTAGGGATGTTTTATTGGGAAATGATTTCCTCCTATTTAAATCCTCTAATTTCATTATAGCATGGGTTTCATATATTGCTGAAAATTGGAGGGCATTGATCAATTTAAATAGGAGATGATTTTATACTAATTTTATTAAGCAATCAAATTAAAAAAGAGACTTTACAAATTTTTTTTTTTGGTGTAGATTGGGTTCAAATCACAAATCTTTTATTTGAGAATAAGAGACTTAATTACCCATGATTGATTAGAAAATTATTAATTAAAAGATAAATTAAAAAAGTAAACTTCTTGTTTTCTTAGAGAAAAACAAAGTTAACTAGCATATTATGGTTCATGTTCGAATTTGAAACTACCAAAACTAGAGTAACTGGAGGAGGTAGAATTTTTAAGGAAGTCAACGCCGAATTATGTATGAAAGGTCAGTGGTTAGTAAGGATTTTTCTTGTTCAAATATCTACGAATGAATGATAGGTATGCAAGTTGAAACATATACAATAACAAGAACTTCAATTTTGTTATATTATATGTTTCGTAAAATTTTGTGGTGGAGTTGCCAAAGTAGAAAAATAAAAAATGTGAGTGAATGTTATGCACCTCGGGTCAGCAGGTAATGTGAAAGCGTTACATTGCAAAATAAAAAGAAAAATCCTAATGTAGGCCTTACTGCCAAAAAAAATAGCTGAAGCCATATAAACCAGTTGAACAAAACAGGATGAATTTCATTCAAGATTTTACTGAAACCTGAAAGAATAATTCCTGATCACCTTGAATATACCATATATCAGAAGTGATGGTTCTAATAAACTAGTAATAATAGACAATGACAATTATTGAACTATTAGTCTATTACTACATCACCAAATAGTTCCCAGTGCAAAACAGCAAAAATATCAGTTTTGCTATGGGATTACTGTGAACCTAGTTTGTGCTGGAAATCTCGACATTTTCAATGGTTCTTTTCCTCCTATATATTTTTCTTTTTCTTTTTAATAGCTTTTCCAAAATAGAGAAGGATATAAAATCAGAGTATCAGCAAATAATCCACTGTAGTAACATCTACTACATCAAGCCAGCTCTTATCTGTCTGAGTTTCAGCATCGGCCTCAGTCTTCCATAGGCAAAGCTCGGCCAAGAGCAATCATGTGGAAACCTCCCGCTTGTGGTGACATTAAAACCGACTATGATGGGGCTACTTTCGATGATACAGGTGAAGCAGGGATTGGAGTGGTGGTAAGGCTTGATAGCGGTGAAGTTTTTGCGGCTCTGTCAGAGAAAATCCCTCTTCCGTCTTCGATAGAGGTGTTGGAGGCGTTAGCAGCTCGTCGGGCAACACAATTTGTTGTGGAACTTGGCTTACAGCATTCGGTTCTTGAAGGGGATTCAGAGCTTGTCTATAAGGCGCTCACAACTGACTCATCTCCCCACTCAAGTATTGGGCATATTATCAAAGACACATTGTCTATTGCAAGTTTTCTTAGAATTCATCCCTTCTCTTATACTTGGAGGTAGGGCAATTTAGTTGCTTGTGCCTTAACTAGGCGAGTTAGGTTGTATTTTCCTTTGTTAGTATGGATAAAGAATGTTCCATTAGACATTTTTCATTTTGTTAATGTTGATTTTCCTTAGTTGTTTTCAATAAAAGATCGATCTTGTTCCCTAAAAAAAAAAAAAAAAAACCATCAACTTGAATACATTACCATATGAATAACCATTTTATTATAGGATTTATTATAACATACCAAACAAGCCCTAACTAAATTGACTATCATAATACATATATATATATATATATATATACACACACACACGGTTAGGTCATTTAATGCAAAGACAATATGATTTGTGTATTAAAGTACAAAATTATGATAAATTAATGATTAAAAGAAGTGAAATCAAGGACTCAAATTATATATATTACTAGTATGTAACCCATGCTACCGCATGGGAATAGATATATTATTAATCATGAGTTTATTCATGTTTAAAATGCTCAGTTAAGTCTAAATTCATATTATTAACCATAAAATTATTAACAAAACTTAGTAGTATATATATATATATATATATTTGTATAAAAGAAAGCGAGTTGAACCATAATAGATTGATATAGTATGCAAGTTACAGTCACAGTCATGCGTATATTGAAAGGGTAATTAAATGGCAATTAAGCCCATACAATTAATTGGTTCTTAAGTAAATAAAACTTTAGAGACATTTGGCACAACAATCAAACTTAAGTAAAAAAATGTTCAAAAGTAGCATAACTATAAGCCAAAATAGAGTAATATGAAACTAAATTGGCAGTCATGAAGCTACTAAGAGAGAGGTGTTTGCCATAAAGGAGACTAATTAATAGGTTTAAGAATTCACAAGGTTGACATTGGATATTCCTCCCATGTGCTAAATATTGTTTTCAATAAGGTCACACCAAATAGGTTGAAAGCCATCTTCGTGCAAGATTGATATCTGCAAGAGAAGTCAATCATCAAGCAAGGACCAAAGGATTTCAAAAAATGTTAATATTGATTCAATGTATGCGCATACACACAAACCCATCACTATATCAATTAAGGGAATCAAAACAAAATGAAAATATTACATAGAAAGATAAACCTTGGTGATGATGTTTATCCAAAAGATCCATTCACGTTTTTGAATCTTCAATCTCTATTGGTGATTGAAATTTTCGTAGCTTAATTTTTTTTTTTTTTTTTTAAAAAAACTCTCAAAGTTGTACTCATTTTGTAGTTTTTCAATGGGTTATTTTGTAACATGATGGGCATTTGTATGAAGAAAAAACCTTTGAAGTTGCATGGCTGATAAAAAAAATTCTCTCAAATCTCTTTTTATAGAGAGATGGATTTGTGCGTATTTTTATACATCCTTCATAGTTGTATAATCACGAAGCAAGTTCAATGGATTTAGATTAGTACTACCAATTTCCAAAGTATGAGTGTATAATGTGTTATTAATTTCATCTCATCTTATTACCAAGTCCAATGAATTTTAATTGGAATTCAATTTTCCAAGTGGTGCATCTTTTGCAATATTCTTTCATTTTTAATTTTTAATTAGTTTTTTGAAATTTATTTTTAATTCCCAAGGCCACTTTTCATATTTGGCTTCCTGTTATAGTTCCCTAGGACTTTGAAGTTTGAACCAAGAGAACAATGAACCTACGTAAAAATAAATAAAAACAATGAATCGGAGTAATGGTTCTCTCGAAAACAACCCCAAATCATATTATATTCTTCTGATTATTTTCTTTGTACACGTGTATAGTAAAATTGGACTCCAATTTCAAATTCTAATTGAACAATTGGAATGACACATGGCACAAAATTGAAATTGTAATTTAGAATTCTATTTGAGTTTCTCTCTGCTTCACCTATTATTATATATATAGATTTATTATATATTATATTGTATGATACTAAACTAGTTTAGACATTCAGGTTTAAATCATAAATGTGGGTTCTAGTTAACTCAATTGGTAAAATCTTCTTAACTATCACTTAAACCCTAAACATACAAACATATGTGCGTTTAAATGCTTTGCATTTTTTTTTAAATATATATAAGATAGAAATTCTACTCTAACCTAATTTAAGTGTAAATGTGTGTGAAACTCTTTCTTGAAGACTTAAACTCTTACCTTTATTCCCACTCACACCATATAAATATTTATATTTGTGGAGTAACTATCGCGCTAAGAGTGTGCGATAATTTTGCATTTTTAAAATGCACGTTTTTTAGGAGTGATTTAATTATTGTATCAGATGACTGGCCCATAATTTTAGGAGTATATTTGTTTATTTTAATGGTTTAAAGCAATTTAATTATTGTTCTTTTAAATAACCTTCTTCGTATTAGGAATTTTTTTCCCTTTTTAATTATTAGTCATTTAAAGTTCTACAATTTTAGTGCCTCTAAATAACATGCATGTGGTAAAAGATTTTAGGGTACGTTTGGTATACTGAATGTAGATTACATTAGGAATAGTAATCTTTATTACTGGGAATAGAAAACATTGTAATAGAATAATTATTACTATTCATAAGTTTGGTTGTTACATATGGAAAACTTGTAAAAGAATATGTATAAGGAAACTTTATATTTTTGGAAATATATTAATTTTAAAACCTATTATATACACTAAGGAATAGCTATTACATCTATTTTAAAGAGGAATAGCTATTCTTCAATTTAAAGAATAGTTATTCCAATGTAATAATTAATTCATGTAATAAAGATGCAACCAAATGACCGAATTGATATTACACATGAATGACTATTCCATTACAGGAGCTATTACAGCTTACCAAACGTACCCTTAATTTCATTGTGTATTCCAACCAGTACACCTGCTAATCCATGCAATTGAGAAATATTTTGGCATGAGGCAAGTTCTTACAAATGTATGTATACCTTTTTTTTTTTTTTTTTTTTTTGAGGAAATATGTATACATGCATGTACGGCATGTGGCATAATTTTTGGAATAATTGGTCCACATGTCATGTATGGCATGTGGTAGAATTCAAATAAATAAAATAGCATGCATGTGGTATAATTGGTCCACATGTCAAAGATTAAGAAATGCCAAATAGCACTAACTTAAGTGAAACATGACGGGTCAACTAATTAGACATACCAAATGGCAGAATTTTTGCATGGTCTTCTACTTTCTTTCTATATTTTAGATTTTGTTAGAAATAAAGGAAAGATAATACTTGACTTTTCCTTATAAATTACACAATTTGATTTTACCAAAAGAGGTGGTGAAGATGAGGCGTGGATCAAGTCACTGTTTTAAGATAAATCGTGTCATTTATGATATATCTGATGTAGTTAGACAAAATATTTCTACATGTTGTCCCTAGGATACAACCGCCCAGCCACCTTTACTGATTATCCTTGTGAATTTACATTACTCGTAGGATATAAGCTCTCTATAGTACTTTTTTTTCCTAGAAAATTTAGTAAAAGATAATATATTTTTGTGAATAGTAAGAAGTAATATATGGTAAGTGTTTAGAACTATAATAAAAATTGTTACACTACTCGCAGGATATAAGCTTTTTATAGTACTTTCTCTTCCTAGAAAATTTAGTAAAAGATAATATATTTTTGTGAATAGTAATAAGCAATAGATGGTAAGTGTTCAGAACTATAATAAAAATTGTTTTTGAAAGTTTGTAGCTTTTGTAATTCAAAAAATAATGTGTTTTTTGAAACTTTTATTTCATTCCATATATATAGAGCCGGACATGTAACTTATCCTTAGCCAAAGAATAAAAAGGGTTTGTATCAATTAAATGGTCATAAAATTATTGAAATCAATATATAATCAATAGCTCTCTCTCTCTCTCTCTCTCTCTCTCTCTCTCTCTCTCTCTCTATATATATATATATATATATATATATACCGGACATCAAAACATGTCTTTGCCAAATCTATACGCTAAGAACAAGGGAAATATGTCATAATGTTATGTACTTAATGGCCCATAGTTAACTTGGCTGAACTTTATTAGAATACCTTTTTGAAAATTTTAGAATATATATTACAAAAATTGCTGCTGTTTTGACCACTTTCCATTAAACCAAATAGTAAATATTTGTGTATATATGGTAACTTATTATAACATAAAATAATTCAGCAATAGTTGTATACTTAAGTGCTGAAAAATCTTCCATATATGACGTTACTATATCATATTCAAATAAGAATGTTTGAATACAAAACGTTTAGAATGGAAAGTATATATTTATAATAAAACCAAATATGCTGTCAATGATAGTGTTAATATTACATTAATGATCAGAAATTTCCTAATTAAAAGCCATTGACAACTATTCAAATTTTGAACTATATTTGAATTTCAAAATTTAGCAATCAACGTATTTGACATTAACGGATAATTGATTTCTTCAATTCTCATAAATGAGTATTAAAATAAATATGATATTTTTTTATAAAAATATCCATCAATCCCCTACTTATTTATAATATATATATATAAGAAAAAAACTTCTAGGTTGAGTAGAATATTATGCATAATGGAAGTGTCAATGGCTTGAACCCTCATTTAGTGTGTAAGCAACATTGTTCCAACGTTAATAGTGAGCTAAGTATTGAACTATAACTTTTTGTATGGATACAAAACCTTACATCACACATATAATATTCCAATACTCTACTATGAGCTTCTAAGCCAGCACATTACGGTCTTGTGCTTAATCCCAACATCCATGAGCTATTTAGAGAACAAGCCCCATTCTCAAAGGAAGTGGTCTCACTTCCATGCTCATTTAGGTGTGGCTATCAAGGATGTTCTTGTAACTCTAACATCCCACTCATAAGAGTTATAGTCCATATTAAGAGTTTTTTAATAATTAAAAACTCATTCTATTTAATGTTACAAGATACATGCACGCACGCCATAGGGAGGGACATGAGTATTAGTACTCATATATATATTTAGTGCATGTTAATCAAACTATTCTATGATTAGTTTTTCCCTTTGAACCTAGTTCTTGGGATCTCCAGTCCCTAAGTACAGTATCCTTATAGGTAGTTTATTCTTCTTTGGGCTTAAGTCCCATCCCTCTTGATGCTATCTAGATCTTTTCTCTAGCTAGAGCTTTAGTTAATGGATCCGCAATATTATCATTTGTACTATTATAATCAACATTTATGGTACCATTGTTTATGTATGATCTCACAGAATTGTGTTTTCTTCTAATAAATCTGGATTTACCATTATGGTATTTATTGCACACTCTACCAATAGTGACAGTACTATCACAGTGAATTAAGACGAGTGAAATAAGTTTCTCACACATGGGAATTTCAGATAATAAATCACGTAACCAACTTGCTTCTTCACTAGTTGAAGATAAGGCAATTAATTCTACCTCCATGGTGGATATAGCAATAATTTGTTGTTTTTTAGATTTCCAACATATTGCTCCACTACCTAATGTAAATAAATAGCTAGTGGTAGACAAAGAATCACCTAATAAGGTGTTCCAACTAGCATCACTATATCCTTCAAGAACAGCAGGATATCTTTGATATAGCAAACCATAGTGCGTAGTTCTTTTTAAATATCTCATTAATTGAATCATGGCATTCCAATGCTCAAAATTAGGTTTGCTAGTAAATCTTGCTAGAATTCCTATTTCATAAGCAATTTTAGGTATAGTACAATCAGTAACATATTTAAGACTACCAATAATACTAGCATATTCCTTTTGATTGTAAATATCATTTTCATCTTTAGTAAGAAAAAGATGCACATTAGAGTCAAAAGGAATACTTGCAGGTTTAGAATCAAAGTAATTATATTTTTTCAAGATTTTTTCTATATAATGAGATTGATTTACAAATTGGCCATTTGAAGTTCAAGAAATTTTCATGCCAAGAATCACATTAGCTTCTCCTAAATCTTTCATATCAAAGTTATTTTTAAGAAGCATTTTGGCAGCATTTATAATATCCATATTAGGACCAAAATTTAGAAGATCATCAACATATAAACAAATTATAACATAAGCATCATCAAAAGTTTTATAATACATACATATGTCACTTTCATTTGTTTTAAAACCATTAGAAAGCAAACATTGATCAAATTTCTCATGCCACTGTCTAGGTGCTTATTTTAAACCATATAAATATTTTAATAATTTACATCTCATTACCTGGCATTGTAAAACCTTCTGGTTGGTCCATGTAGATTTCTTCTTCTAAATCTCCATTTAGAAATGCCATCCTTACATCCATTTGATGTATTATCAAATTATGAATAGCTACTATAGCAATCAATAATCTAATAGATGTAACTTTAGTAACAGGAGAAAAAGTATCGAAAAAATCAATATCTTCTTTTTGTTTAAAACCTTTAGCTACAAGCCTTGCTTTGAATTTTTCAATAGATCCATTAAGTTTTAATTTTCTTCTAAGTACCCATTTACATCCAACTGTTTTAAAACCTAGAGGTAAATCTACAAGTTTCCAAGTATTATTAGAAATGATAGAATCTATCTCATCATTGATGACTTCTTTCCAAAAACCTCAATCAGGAGAAGATAAAGCTTCTTCTAAATAAGTAGGGTCACTTTGTAAATTATACACATAATATTCAGGACCAAAAACCTTGTCAATTCTAGGTCTTTTACTTGTCCTAGGTTCAACATCATATTCATTAACATCTTTTGACTTAGATGTTGAACATTTAAATTTCTCTTGTTGTTCAAAACCCCCACTATTATTATATTTAAATGGAAATTTATTTTCATGAAAAATTGCATCTCTAGATTCAATTATTGTATTATTATCAATATTAAAAAATCTATAAGTTGTATTATATAAATAATAACCCAAAAATACACATGTAGAAGCATTTACCCTAAATTTAGGTCTTTTAGGATCAAGTAGCCACAAGCAAATCAAACCTATTTTCAGACAAAGAAGATAAAAAAACAAAACTATAGTGGCTAGGAAAGCCCCGGAGATTCTATGGGAAATAGGAAACGTTGAAGTGAGCTGTGGCTTATAAATAGGAAGATGAGGAGATAACGGTCGAAGGATATTCTTTCTTTTTATAATTAGATTACCACGCCTGATTAGATCATTACATAGCAAAATCTGACAATGTATTTAAAAATTCTTTCTTTTCTTCATTTTTGATACTCTTATTTATTTCTCTTTTAATATTATCTAAGTAACCCCAAACTTTGAAAAAATTCAGATTTGGTTTATATTTTTTCCATAATTCAAAAAGAGTTAAAAAAAAAAGTCTTTTTATGAGGTACTCGATTCAAAACAAAATTTGCAATTAAAACAGCTTCATCCCAAAATATTTAGAAGTCCCAGAACTAACAAGCATAGCATAATTAGTCATTTAAGGTTGAACAATTATTTTCTTTTTCTTTTTTTGAATGGAAGATTATAATTTATTTATTTATTTTCTTTAAGAAGAATGATAAAACCTAAAAACTATAGCATTTACAATATGTGACGGATTACAAATGTGGTCTCCCCTCTCCATTTCCTCTCTAAGTCGTTACAACATGCCAATTTTGCCAACATCTTAGTAACTGAAATATTAGTGCTTGTAAGTGTGATCCAATAAATACTTCTAAGTGATCTACACGTACTTGAAATAACATGTATGTCGCAAAGGTTTTTAAATAACAATGGTGATATGCTGGAAAGAGCCAAGTTTTTACAAATGTATGTGTACTTTATTTTATATTAAGCTAAAATTTGTGTAGCTATTGACACCGCCTCTTCATGTTTCTAGAGTTTAAATCCTTTCCACTCCCAACTATCGATGTATTAAAAAAATTATATTAATAATTTTTTAAAAAAAATTTAAGCAAAAAAAAAAACATGAATGTGGTGGCATAATTGGTTCACATTTAGTCAAATATGATGTGTTCTCAAAAAAATAAAAAAAATAAAATAAAGGCAAAGAATCATGCATGACGTGTGAGCCAATTGAGCTATGAATTAGATATTTTATTAGATTAGATTAGATTTCAATAAAGCTAACACATGTCCAAAATATTTTATCACACATGTATTAAGAGATAAAGTCCCAAACATGACACTCAGTAGAACTTCACTTATACACACACACACACACACACACACACACATATATATATATAATATTATATACTACTATATATTAGATATCAATAAAGGAAGAAAGTTTAGAGTTATACAAGAAGAGAACATGAAGAGAATTGTTGAAACAATGGCAGTACTATTTATGCTTGTGCTTGTTGTAGCAGCAGCTAATAATCCTTCCCTTCCGGCGGAGGCGTCAACCCATGATTGCTTTTTAGATTGTTATCAAAGTTGTAAGAAGCGTTGGCCTGATAATCCTTTTAAATCAAGTATTTGTGAGAGTACTTGTGACCTGTTTTGCCAAGACTCCCTCACAGATCATGTCATCTATAGTTGTATTCTTGATTGTGCAGAGTCCATGTCAACCAGTTTTGGTTCAGGTACTAAAACCATTGGGTTCATATTTCATTCCTTTGGATGTAATATATAATTGTTTTGTTTATTCAATTCTGATGGATGTTATTAACTCTTGTATATGAAGCAGAAGACTATATGGATACCTGCTACAACTCTTGCAGGAAGAAGAAGAAGAAGAATTAGCATGCTCTAGACTTGCAATAAAAGAAAGAAAAAATAAAATTCAGAAGCATGCCTTTTATTTTATATAAAAGTTGTGAACTGTATTAGCTTCTTGCATTAAGCTATGTAGTTGTCAGAAAAAATTTTATCCCCTGGTGCAGCCACCATCAAATAAACAAATTTGATATACAATTATTTGTAAAATTAAAGGAAAAAAAAAAAAAAAAAAGCTTGATGGTGAAGGAATGAATGATGTACCAAAAAATGAAGCCGGACAAATAAATTTTTTTTTTAAATATTTATTTTTTAAGCTCAAACGGTAGTAATAAAACTAAAACTTGATACTACATACAAACAAATTGAAGAACATAAAAATGAAATAATATATGATTTAGGAGTTGGCACCTAGGATTGAAGAACACAGAAAACTTAGGAGTCAACACCAAAGCATTAGAGAAATTTCTAAAGAAATTTTATTGAGAAATGGTCCCCTTAGAGCTTCTTCTTTTTTTTTTTTTTTTTTTTTGTTAAATAATTATGAAATGCTACTAACTTTGCAGTTCAAATCATTTCCCCTGTACAAACACTTTATGCATGAGAAATTCTTAATATGATGGGGTCTCCCCTCTCCATTTCTTCTCTAAAATGTTATAACATGCCAATTTTGCCAACATCTTAGTAACTAAAATATTAGTGCTTGTAGTTGTGACCCAGTAAATACTGTGAAAACGTAGTGATCCACACACATTTTAAAATAACATGCTTAGTGATCTACACACTTTAAAATAACATGCTTACATGCATGTGGCAAAAGATTTTAAACCAAAGACTTTTGGAAAAATATTGCTAAAATATAAGTTTATATTAGCTTTATGTGCACTGTATACAGTTTTTTAGCTAAATAAGGAGAGACGTAAAATTCGGCCCCCTTGGTGCCAAATTGCTCAGAAAAAAGGCTTTGGCACCCTTGGTGTCAATTTTGCAAGACAGGAGAGAGAAACCAAAAGTGGCACTCATGGTGGCATTTTTGGTGCCCAAATTTGTGCCCTACCCATATGTTTGCCCATACTTGAAAATGGAAAGAGAAAAATCATACACACATAATATTAACTATAATGTAATTTTTATTTTATTTTATAGGAACTATAATGTAATTGAAGGTGCATATTCACATTATTTTAATATATATAAACTCCAACCTAAACAATTTACAATATATTAGTATATATTTTTTACAAAGCACATATGCAATAAATTATTTTTCAATTAATATACACAAACATAATAAAAATTAGTAAGTCAAGAATATATCTTACTACAATTGTGACAAGTGAAGGATTGTTAGAACTATAGAGTGATACTTGCAGAAAATAAATAAAATAAATAATCACAATCAAATAAGGATAGAGTAATGCATGACTACAATTTTACTTAATATCTTTTTATTTGATGTAAATTTTGACAAATTCATTGATTAGTTTTTAGAAAATAAAAGATTAATAATTATGCCATCAATCAAATATTTAAATTTCAAATTTTTGTAATCTAAAATTATACATAAAAAAAAATAAGTTTATGGATCGAACAGTAAATAAAATCTGATTGATATTAAAAATATAAAGAACATGCAGTCTAATGATTATATTTTTCAAATTATATATTCATGTTAATTTTTTTGGTAGAAGTTGTTTTCATTTGCTACAAACTTTGTCCATCAAGTAATCCAAAAAAAAAAAAAAAAAGGAACAACAATACAAAATAATGAAATTCATATATAGTTATTGCAGTTTATTATATATGCTAAATATCAAAACATCATTTATAATTCTTGTAATCCTATCCATAGTGAAATCAAAAGAAACTCAAATAAAGGATTTAATAAGCTAAATTTAGAATAATAATAATAATAATCTTAATAGAAATCATACACATTTTTTTCTCTCTCATCTCGCCATTTCCTGACACCAAGCAAACATACAGGCAAGGCACAAATTTGGGCAGCAAAATGGCGCCACTTTTGGTTTCTCTCTCCTTATCATATGTCCCCTCATTCTCTCTCTTGCAAAAATGGCACGAAGGGTGCCACTTTTTAGGCAATTCTATTGCATCTTTTCTCATTTAGCTAAAAAATATTGTACATTGCATATAAAGCGTTTAAACTCATATTTTAGTGGTATTTTGCCAAAAGACAACTTAGATATCATGAGAAACTACAAAATATGTCATTATGCTGAAATGTCACTCGAACCCCAAAAACACAGTCATTTAAGTTTACATGCTCTATATATTTAAAGGGCATTTCTTTTTTTCTTTTTTTTTTGGAGTAATTTAATTATAGTATTAGGTGATCGGCCCATAATTTTTTTGGGACTTTATTTATTTTTTAATTAATCATTTAAAATATCTAATTATTTAAAGCTATCCAATTATTGTGCTTTTAAATAATTTGCATCGTATTAGGGAAAATTTTCCCTTTAAATATTGTAACATGCATGTGGCAAAAGATTTAAATTTTTTTTTTTTTTTTTTTTTTTTTTTTTTTTTTTTTTTTTTGTCTTTTAATCAGTACACTAGGCCATCCCCGCAAATTGTGATATGCTATCTGCTGACATGAGCCAATTAGTTTTTACAAATGCATGTATATTTTTTTTTATACTCCTGGCAATATTAAAAATTAAGTTTTTAATATTCAATTAAACAAAATATAAACATGCATGTGGCATAATTGGTACAAATGTCAAAAAATTTAGAAATTCCAAATAGCACTAAGTTAAGTCAAATATGACATGTCAACTAATTAGACATGCCTAATGACAGAAGTTTTGCATTATGTTTTAATTTCCTAAGATATATTAGATATTAGATTAAATTAGATTTTTTTTCAATAAAGATTGGACACATGTACAAAATATTTTACCACGTATTAAGAAATAAAAGTTCCAAACATGAAGCTTAGCAGAACTTCACCTATATATATATATATATATATATTGTATTAGATTTCAATAATGGAAACAAGTTTAGAGTTACAGAAGAAGATAAGATGAGGAGAATTGTGGAAATGGTGGTGGTACTATTTGTGCTTGTGCTTGTGCTTGCTTGTAATCCTTCCCTCTTGGTGGAGACAAGGCCAACTCGTGAATGCAAAATTAGGTGTTCTGATGCAGCTTGTCTGGGAAAAACACCTCCTAAAGGGACGACTTGTTGTGTCTTGTTCTGCGTAGCTTCTCTCTCAGATGTGAAACATAATCATATTCTTCATTGTGCAGAGTCAATGCCAAAGAGTTTTGAGTCAGGTACTAAAGCCATTGAGTTCATAATTCATTCCTTTGGATAACAGTAATATATACAATTGTTTTTGTTTATTCAATTCTGATGGATGTTATTAATGCCACAGATGCGAAAAAAAGCAGAAGACTATATGGATACCTGCTTCAACTCTGGCAAGAAGAAGAAGAAGCATAATTAGCATGAGCTATACACTTGCAATAAAAGAAAGTAAAAATAATGTTGGGACTTGAGAAGCATGCTTCTAATATAAAAGTTGTGAAATGTATTTGTTTACCGTGCATTCAGCTATATAGTGTCAGAAAAAATGTTATCCCCTGATGCAACCATCATCAAATAAACAAATTTGATATAAAAATATAGGGCAATCAAGAAAGAAAAAAAAGTCTTGATGTTGAAGGAATGATGTACCAAAATTCGGCGCGAACAAAACTAAAACTTTATGCAAAAAAAAAAAATATATATATATATATATATATATATGGAGAATGCAAAAATTAATTATTGGAGAAATTCCTTAGAGAAATTTTATTGGAAAATGATCTTTTCATATAAATCCTCTAATTTCCTTTATTTTTTAATTAAAGTGTAAGCCGAGTAACATTTAAAAAATCTAGTAGTTTTAAAAGACCTACATAAACCACACAAAATCAAATAAATATCACATTTGGCTAAATGATTGAAAGGAATGGAAGAAATTAAATAGAAGAGGATCTTATGGTTTTATCCCTATTTTATTTTATTTTATTTTATTTTTTTGAGAAACCAGACTCAGCGTCTGGGCATTTATTGGAAAACAGAAAACCAAAGTATAAAGCGTTTAGTGAACATCAAAATTAGCCAAGGGGGCGATGTCAGGTGGTAAGTCTTCAATCCATGCCTGAAAAACATCTCCATATTTGGCTTTTTTAGCTAGAGCATCTGCTACCCTATTACATGACCTTTTTAACATGCTTGAATTCAACTGTGGAAAGACTGGATGCAAACACTATAATGTCATCAATAAGATTGCCGTATGGGGCCTCACTTGCTCCACCATTGTTAATGGGTTGGATCACTGTCAACAAGTCTCCTTCAACGATGACGTCTTGAATCCCAACATCATATGCAAATTTCACCGCTCTTCTGCACTCCATAGCTTCAACCTCCGGGACTGAGTTAGGGAGAGGGATGTGCTCTGACATAGCTGCTATCACTTCTCCATTTCTGTCACGGATGATCACTCCTGCTCCAGCCAAGTGGGAATTGTTGAATACCGAGCCATCAAAATTTTCTTTGAAGGGTTGGGAGCTCGGGGGGCACCATGACTGCGTGGAAGAAGTCGTGGGAGTGCTTGTGACCTGATCTTCTTGTGCATTACGGTAGTCTTGCAGGAACTTTGCAGCTTGAGGGCCAACCAGGTTCAGCTGAGGAGATGGAAGTCCGATCCTTAGTTTGTTTCGTCGCTGCTGAAGACTCTGTGGACATATGAAAAGTTCAGCTCTGTTGTCCTCTGTTACTTGCAAAAATCTAGACATAAGGTCAGTAAAATCAATCGGTGGGGAGGAGATGGCTTGGCTGAACCAAACATGCTCCCTCCACACCGGTTCCACCTCGAGGCAGTTTAGCACCATATGCAATGGGTCTTCAGCCACCGCCTTGCAAACTGGGCACAAATTCACATCAATAATGTGCCACCTGGTGAGATTGTCCGTTGTGGGCAAAGCTCTGTTGCAAGCTCTCCAAGCAAATACCTTCATCTTGTCTGGAACTTGTAGCTTCCAAAGGCCTCTCCAAAATTGCTTCTGGGGGTTTGGGTTAGAGCTACTAGCATTATTGGCCATAGCTGAATTGGCCAACATTTTATAAGCACTTTGGGTTGTAAAGACACCCGTTGGCGTATAGGACCATATTAGACGATCCGAGGGGCGTCTAGCACTAAGGGGGATGTTGAGAATCAACTTTGCATCAAGTGGCGTGAACAATTGCTGGACTTGATCCACCTTCCAAGTGGTTGACTCAGGATCAATAAGAGTGCAAACTTTAGCATCAGGTGGGAGAGAAGGAGGGGGAATCATCACTGTTTTGCATACTTTACCAGGCAGCCACTTATCCTTCCTTATACAAACAGATTGGCCATTCTCAACCTGCCAAACCATGCCTTTTCTCACCACATCTCTAGCACTAAGGATGCTCTTCCAAGCGTATGACCCCACCGTGCATTCGTTGGCTTCTAAAATAGAACAATTAGGGAAAAATCTTGCCTTAAACACCTTATAGCAAAGGGAATTCGGGTTGTGCATCATGCGCTGTACTTGCTTTGCTAACAAAGCATCATTAATTTTTTCAATCTCTTTGAACCCCATACCACCATTTTCTTTGACTTCACACAAACGTTCCCAATTTACCTAATGAATTTTCCTTCCCTCATTGCTATACCCCTACCAAAATTTTTGAATCATGGTCTCTAGCTCATGGATCAACCCCTTTGGGAGCATAAAACAGCTCATTGTATAGGTTAGAATGGCTTGTATCACAGACTTGATCAACACCTCTTTACCGGCTTGAGATAGGAGCTTTTCTTTCCACCCTTGAAGCTTTTTCCACACATGCTCCTTAATGTAAGAAAAACTTTGTTTTTTCCCTTTATCCACAAGGGCTGGAAGGCTTAAATATTTTTCAAAGTTTCTTATGGAAGGCACACCAAGGAGCTGTTGGATACTTTCTTGCACATCTAGGGTAGTATTGGTGCTAAAGAATAGGTTGGTTTTATCCTTGTTTATTTTCTGCCCACTGCCTCTTTCATAGGTAGCCAAAATGTTTAAAATGACTTGGTATTCAATTTACTTTGCATGGCAGAAGAGAACACTATCATCTACAAAGAAAAGGTGAGATACATGTGGCCTATTACGACAAATAGATACCCCCCTTATTGCACCATTTGATTTAGCTTTATGGAGGAGCCTTTAAAGGCCAATTGCACACAACAAGAACATGAAAGGGGACAAAAGGTCGCCTTGGCGAAGCCCCCTAGTAGGTTTTATGTGCCCCATCGATTCCCCATTGAAAAGCACTTCATAGGAAACAAATTTGATGCAAGACATAATAATAGACACAAAGCTATCCGAGAACCCCAAATGAAGCATAATTTTTTCTAAAAAACCCCCATTCAATCCTATTATAGGACTCGCTCATGTCTAGTTTAAGAGTCATGTAACCTGATTTTTTTTGTGTCTTCCTTTTTAAATAATGTAAGGTTTCAAATGCAACAAGCACATTATCAGTAATTAATTTGCCCGAAAGGAAAGCACTTTGAGATTCAAAGACAACATGAGGAAGTACAATACTATATATGCTTTCTCCATAAAAGTACAATACTATATATGCTTATATACATTACAACTTAACCATAATTCTTGTTGGTGGGATATTGGGATCGTAAAAAGCCAATATGATTGTGAAGTTAGGGTAGCCATAGCACGAACTTGGCTCAATAGAAAGCACGTTGATATTTGTTTGTTTATAAACAATCCAAACTTTATTGAGCTATACATTTAGTTTTTAAGCTTTTGTGTAATAAATACCAAGTAAAAGAAGAAAGGTTCATGAAAATGCTTGTGAGCAATAGGGCTCAAGTAAAAACAAGCCGACTTTAAACTTATTTATGAGCTTGGTAATAAGCTCAATATAGGTTTAAAAATAAAGGTCTCGGTTAATGGGTGCCCTTAGGGAATTTGTTAATGGACAATTTTAGGAAAGTTTTGATACCACTTTTATGAGAAATATAAAAAATTGCCCAAAAAAATCAATTAAAATTTTTTCCCTATAAAAGGTTTTCTAAAAATATTGTATAAACCAATTCTCTTAGGGTATCCGTTAATTTTCCTAAAAATAAACTCATATCTTATTAAGCTTTAAATTAATTGGGAGTTGGAACTCGTCTAAACCAAGTTGAGCTCGATAATATGTTTAATATAAGCTTGATAAGCTTGATAATGTACTTATGTTGGATCTCAAGTTCAAGAGTTTAGTATTAAGCTTGAGCTCTTTGACTATAAAAAAGAAATCTTATAAAATTTATTTCTGCATTTGGTATTGACTTGACTAATAAATTAAGTCGAGGTAAGTCAAACTCGAGTTTTTGGACTTTTTGATGAACTTGAGTTCAAACATTGGTTTGTAGTCTTGGTTTGAGCTTGAGCCAAATTTGAACATTTTACTTTATTTATTGAGCTGACTCGAACATCCAATACTTAACAAAGTTCGACTCCATTACAACCCTATTTGCCCCCTTCTCTACCCTCGACTCTAAAGTTGCTAATTTGGTAGTTCTAGAATTTCCCCCTTCTACTCCAAGATCAGTCACTTCTTTTCGTTTCTTTTTCTTTTTTTTTTTTTTCTTTTTTTTCTTTTTGATAAGAAAACTATAACTTTATTGAAATGAAGATAAAAACGATACATCATGAGCCAAAGCAGGCTGAACCATGTGTAGGTTTTCCTCTATCCAAATTACATAAGAAACAATATTCTTGGCATATTGAGCCAAAATATGAGCTGGGCGATTACCCTGTCTCTTTACATGAGAAAAAATACCCTTCTGAAATCATACAACTTCTAGTGAATTCCTTCAATAATGTTGGTAATAACCACATGTGGGTCACTATATCCCATCAAAGCATAAATGAAAATTTGTGAATCACTCTCCATAACTATATCACGAATACCCATGTCTCATGCAAATTGAACACCCTCCTCCATAGCCTTAGCTTCGGTCTCAAGTGGTCCCAAAGGTACAAAAAGGCTTTTGCTCAACGTAGCCTCTACTCTCCTTGCAAAGTCACGAACAAGCACACCAATTCCCACTATATGAGGTTTAGCAAAGGTCGCACCATCAACAGTAACTTTGAAACACAGATCCATCGGTGGCTGCTAATGCACAATTTCATCTAATTTAAAGTTTGCCTTTTGGAACTCTTCTAGTAAAGGTTAAAGCTTGAGGTTTCACCTTGCCAAGCCTCAACTTGTTCCTAGTGGACCATAAGCACTAAGCACCTATACAAACCAACCCTAGTAGCTCCTCACCTACCTGATACTCAAACTTAAGATGCCACAAGAAATCTTGAAACTTTTGGAACTTGTTAACCCCATCAACCATGTCAAAACAAATACTAGACAAATCCCAAACTTCACGGGCTACACCACATCCTCGAAAAACATGGCCACTGTTTTTAATAGCATCTCCACAAGCCTCACATATAGGAGAATCAAGAACTTTTCTTCAACAAAGGTTAGCTTTGGTAGGCAGAATATCCTTACTTGCCCTCCAAGCAAATGATTTTACCTTGTTAGGTACATTAAGCCTCCAAATTGTCTTCCAAAAAAGCTTATGAGTCTGGGTGTTAGATGCCTTGCTAGTTATGGCACTATCAGCTAATGACATTGCTAGTTTCTAGGCACTCTTGACCGTGAACATTCCTTTAGGCATGTAAGCCCATAGCAAACGGCCACTAGTGAGTCTAGAACTTAAAGGGATGCTTAGTGAGTGTTTGGATTCATGTTTGTGTTTTTTTTTTTTTTTTCAACATGTATGAACAATAACCGCACTATTCATACACATGGATTCATTGTGCATGAGACAAAGTGCACTGTTCATGCATTATTCACAAGTCCCACGATACTATTCATATATTTAAAAATTATTTTGCTACAATGTTTTTAGTTTTCAACAAAATAAGTTGTATCCAAACGGACCCTTAATGTGCATTTGGCTCCAAATTAAAAGGCTAGCTTATTTTACTATTCAGCTTATTTTTGTTACTATTCATGGATCCCATTGCACATTTTCGTACTATTCATGAGTCCCACTGTATTATTTCAACTAACTTTTACCTTTATTTATAGTATTTTCAGTAAAAAGTTTTCAGTTTTAGTAATAGCCTAAACAGACCCTTAGAGTAGCCTCTACATCCTATGGAGCAAAAAATTGTTAAATCATATATGTTCTCCAAGCTGCTATGTAAGGATCTATGAACATAGAAAGCTTTGCATTTGTTGGTCTATACCATAATAGGTCTAGAGGTAAGCCAAAAGGTGGAAGGTTAGTTCAACCATTTGTCATTGCACACGTTGATGGACTGGCCATTGCCAACCTGCCAGCAAATATCATGTTGAACCATTGATTGTGTAGACATAGTGCTCCTCCAAGTATGAGATGGATTGTTCCCTAATTGAGTCGAAAGAGAATCCCCATTAGGAAAAGAATGAGACTTTAGCACTCTGTGGACTAGGGAATTCATACAAGTTTGCAATCACCATCCTTGCTTTGCCAATAAAGCATGGTTGAAGGCTTCAAGATCCCGAAAACCCAAGCCACCCTCGTCCTCGAGTATACACATTTTGTCCCAACTCATCCAAGCCATCTTATTTCTCTCACTAGGTTGACCCCACCAAAATTTATGAACCATGCTTATCATTTCCTCACAAATTACATTTGGGAGATTAAAATACTCATAGTATATGTCGGGATTGCTTGTGCAACTGTCTTGATGATGATATCCTTCCCAACATTAGATAGTAATTTCTCCTTCCACCTTGATAGTTTATGATTCAATCGCTCAGTTAATTGATGGAAAGTATTGCGCTTATTTTATTCCACAAATGAAGAAAGGCCAAGGTATTTTTCATGCTCCTTGATTATTTTTGCTCAAAAGCAGTTCTTTATGTTATCTTGTATGGCCTAGGGAGTGTTGCAACTAAAAATTAAGGATGTCTTCTCAGGATTCAATTGTTGACCTAAGGCTTGCTCATACTTGTGCATAATAGAAATCAGATTGGAACTTTCATTTGTTGTAACCTAATAGAAAATCAAACTATCATCTGCAAACCAAAAAAAAAGAAGATGAGAGGTCTCTAGCCCCCTAGCACATGCTGCCACTCCCTTCAATATTCCCTGTTCAACTGACTTTTGAAGAAGTGTAGATAAGCCTTCTGCACACAATAAAAGCAAATATGGGACAAAAGATCCCCTTGGCGCAAAACCCTAGTGGAGGTAATATTGCCTCAAGGTTTACCATTAATTTTTACAGCATATGTAATAGAGCAAACACATCTCATCATAATTTCCAACTAATGCATATGAAAACCCATCTTCAACATAATTTTTTTTCAGACGCTCCCACTCAACCTTATTGTAAGCCTTACTCATATCCAGTTTAAGAGCCAAATACCCCACCTTTCCATTTTTCTTTGGCTAATACGATGCATCATTTCAAAAAAAAAAAAAAAAAAAAAAACTAGAGTGTTATCAGTAATAAGATGGTTATTCATTAAAATACTTTGGTTCTCACTAATGATCTAAGGGAATAAGACCTTCAACCTACTTGCTAAAACCTTTGAGGCAAGCTTGGAGACCATATTTCTAAGGCTAATGGGTGTAAGAAAATCAAGAACAACATGTGTAATACAATTACCCACTAATGATCAATAATGTTGACAAAAAAGAAGAGGCGTGCTATCAGGACCAGGTGCTTTCTTTGAGTGCATTTGCTCATCATGTTGCATGTTATGCTTCTTCTTCTTTTTGTAGTCATATTTGTTGTTTTTGTTTCAACATTAGAAGTCAACCGCCGGTAGTTTATATGTTTCTCGATATTAGTTTTTATTTTATTATTATTTTTTTAATCCAAAAAAATAAAATAAAACCTAATATTGGGAAGCATATAAACGACAGGCCGATGACTTCTAATGTTGAAACAAAAAACGACGCATATGACTACATGAGATATGGTCGTATAGTAGAATCTAGTATTAAATAATTCACGGTCGCCTTACCGTTTTCGTGAACAAAACGACCTCGTTTCAAAAAGATACACCAAGAAACTCTACTCTAACTCTCTCTCTCTCTCTCTCTTCTCTATCTACAAGCGCTCTCTCCACTCTCAACAATGTCTCATCAGACCCAAACAATGTAGCAACCGCTTCGATTTTTGCAATGGCTTTTCTTCAATCTCATTTCTCATCTTCTTCATTCGCACTATCAAAAACTCGCATCAAACCCCCAAAACTCTTATCTTCCCACAAATACCCTCGCATTTCCTCCAATCTCCAAACCTCACCCCCAGACGACGACGACGACGATAATTACAACAAAACCAAGTTCAATTTCCTCAAACTCTCCATAACTCTCACTGTAATCTCCGCCTCTCTCTCTCGCTCGCAACCCTCTCTCGCCGCCGCAGCCGTCAAAAAGCGCTCCTCCAAGAAAACGACGTCGTCGAAGAAACCCGAAGCTTTGTCTCCTCAAGAGCTCAAATCCTGGTCGCATGGCCTCCCAACCGTGTCGAATCGAATTCCGTACACCGAACTCTTGGAATTGAGCAAGCAAGGGAAGCTCAAGCATGTGATTAAGCCGAGTAACAGTAGTTTAAAGAACCGAGCCGAACCGGTTCTTGTGGTTTTGGATGATTCTATGGTTTTCAGGACGGTTTTGCCGAGTTTGGATGGTGATAGATCGTTTTGGAAATGTTGGGAGGAGTCGAAGCTGGATTCGCTTTGCGTGAACGCGTACACGCCGCCGGTGAAGAATCCGGAGGTTCCGGAGCCGTATTTAGGGTTTTTGGCGCGCGCGCCGGTGCTTTTGCTGAAGGTTTTGAGTCCGGCGGCGAAGCCGAAGAAGGAGTCGAAGAGAGCGGCGGAGTTGAGGCAGATGAGGGAGGAGATGAAGAGGCAGAATAAGGAGGAAATGGAGGCGATGAGGAAGGAGAGGGAGATGATGGAGAAGGCGATTCGAGCGCAGAAGAAAGAGGAAGCGAGGAAGAGGAAGACGGAGGAGAGGAAGAGGAGACACGTCGCGTCGTTGCAAGAGGCGAGGAGGAATTACGAGGACATGGCGGATATGTGGGCGAGGTTGGCTCAGGATTCGAATGTGGCAACAGCTTTAGGACTCGTTTTCTTCGTGATATTTTACCAGACGGTGGTTCTCAATTATAGGAAGCAGAAGAAGGATTATGAGGACAGGTTGAAGATTGAGAAGGCCGAGGCGGAGGAGAGGAAGAAAATGAGGGAATTGGAGAGGGAAATGGAGGGGCTTGAGGGCGAAGACGAGGAGGATGAGGAGAGTGAGCAAGGGAGAGGTGAGCAGAATCCGTATTTGAAAATGGCAATGCAGTTTATGAAGTCGGGGGCTCGGGTTAGGCGAGCACATAATAAGAGGCTGCCGCAGTATTTGGAGAGAGGTGTGGATGTGAAGTTCACGGATGTTGCGGGGCTTGGGAAGATTCGGCTCGAGCTTGAGGAGATTGTGAAGTTTTTCACTCACGGGGAAATGTATAGGAGAAGAGGAGTGAAGATACCAGGTTTGGTTTTTGCATGAACTCTACTAAGCTTCTCTACTTGTTTACCATTTGTTCAATATTTTGTGTAAATGCTTGAATGGGAGAGCTTTATAGGATGTTACACACTATGTTTGGCATGCATAGCAGATGAATCACTGTTCTTTTATCTCCTAGTGGTGAGGTTATCTATACAGATTAATATTTTCTTAGAATACTGAGATTGGAAGCATAGATACTTTATACATTCAATTTGAAACCCTTTAATTTTCACAAGAAAATTGCTTCGATGATTCCTTAAGGGTAACTTAATATTTACTTGCTGTTGAGTGGAAGGGAGAGATCTGGCCGTAGAATGAAGATTATAGTATTTAAGCCTATCATGCCTACTAGAAAATCTCCAATATTTTACCTTGAGAATGCTTGTTCAGAACCCCAATTACGGCTTATTATCAATTTTTAAACAAGTTAACAATTTAAGCCCAATATGTACATGGAAATAAACTAAATCAGTAAGCAACCCAACAATCTCACCATTGACAAATGATGTGATGACGGAGAGAAAACCCCAACTAGGTAAAAACTTTCCGGGTCTAGCCAGTAATGAATCCACTAGTGAAAATGGTTGCAGTACATATTACGTGGCATTTTAAACATTTTAAATGGGGGTAGAGTGCAGATAGGGATTGAACTTAAGACCTCCTGCTTTGAAACCATGTTAAATTACTAATTTTCCCAAAAAATTGAGTTATTAGGAAATGGTGGATTTAATCATTTAATCACATAATTCTAATACATATCAACTCACAAAACTAGCAAGCGACTTCGTCGAGTCCTTTTTTCTCACTAGTTCACTGGATTCTGCAAGTTGAGCTAACAACCGCAAGCCACCAGGTCTTCTTGGATTTGTGGGATTGCTCTATGATTTCCATCACCAATACTCAACCAAAGATCACTCAAAGGTAATATAGAGCGTTAATGTAATCTCCTTTCGAAGTTATGTGAATTTGGAGAGAGTGAAAAATAGAGGCTACAAGGTTTTTTTCTCTAAGGGAGTGGGTAGCTCTCTTCTTCATCTTAGAAATAGGGTGTGAAAAGTGAAAATGTAGGTTTTTTTGTTTTTTTACAAAATAAAAATTCTACTCTAACCTAATCTAAGTGTATATGTGTGTGAAACTCCTTCCTAGGACTTGAACCCCGGCCCTTGAGCCCCACATTCCACAGATACTTATACTTGTGGAGTGACCATCGCACTAAGGGTGTGTGTTGGTGAAAATGTAGGTTTTATAAGACGACAAAAGGGGTAAATGGGTAATTGTATAGGAACAACAGAGAAATAAAACCAACTGATTTCTCTATAGTGGAAAACTTTGTCTAAATATTTTCCACTGCAATTGTAATCTGCCTGACACCATAACTTCGCATGAGCGAAATTCCAGAACATGTAGACCAGCTCTTGAACTTCTTGTCTCCAGTGCAAATACAACTCAAAATGGATGTAATAGATGGCAATATGCTAATACAATTAAAATCGTCTGGTGGAATTTTTCCAATACAAAATGTCCTAACATAACTATATCCTTGTCTTGTGCTGAATTTGGTCTAAATAGCAACAAATAGTATTAATGTGATTTTTAATTTCATTTGCTGTTTGTGACAAATACTTTTGCCGCTGAGCTTCAAATCAGGCCAATTTGTTAGTCAATTATGCTGTATCATTTTCACATCCCCAACCTTTTCCTTTTCTCCTTCCATCACCCTTGCAACTTCTCCAACTTGAGATTAGTTAGTTATTTAATTCCTGCTGGTGCAGAAATTTTTATTGTTTGTATATGACCGGAATATCTTGTAGGGCTTCTTCTCGTTTTTTGTCACAGAAATTTTTGCTTATACGTTCTTGGTAATTTGGGTGACCATTCAACTTCTCATCCATCTATGCATTCTTATATGGCTGTTTTAGTCATCTACTCACCATTGAGTTCCATCTTCCCAGTGCTCCTAATTCTAGTGAAGAGACATCTCATCCATCTTCCCTGTCAGATTATATATTAAGTACTGTATATGCATGCAGCTATAATAAATAATCAGGATCTAGTGCAGGCTTTTTAGTTCCTTGTATACACACCCTATAAGCTGACAGGAGTTTTTTTGGAGGCCTAGCTTGGCTGATAGTTTGTTGGGGTTTTACTGAAGACCTGATTCTAGTTTTTGAAGGGATTGAGTGGCCATTGCTCAAATGAAGTTCACTTTCTCGTTAGCGTTTATACCTCCATTTTCTCTTCATTTAGTTTTTTTTTTTTTTTTTTACCCCTTCTATGCCAATGTTACTTCTTGCTAGCTTTTAGGGTTCATGTCTTTGTATATGTCTGAAGTACATGGATGGCGCCCTGTAGATTTTTTTAATATATATATATATATATATGTATGTATATATATTTAAATGCATAAAAAGAAAAATGAGTTTTTTCCTAGGTTCGGCAAATTCTTTACCTGCTTCTCTGTCTTATAGAACCTCAAATTTTCCTTTAACAAAAATTTTTCCTTTATTTTTTCTTCCTTTTTGAAAGGACCTTGGTGATTTAAGCCTCTACACAATTTCTAGAGATATCAAATCATGTTTTTTTCCTTGCTGTTTGGTCTGGCCATTCCCTGCTTTTAAAGATCTTTTAATTCTCTAGTAGTATGTTAATAAAATTTTTCATTACCTATCAAAAAAGAAAAAAAATCTCTAGTAGTATGTCTTTGATGTAAAGTATTTACCCTGGAGCATTTTGTTCATGGCTTATTTTATGTTGAATTGGTTTCTTAATCAGGTGGGATACTTCTTTGTGGTCCACCTGGTGTGGGGAAGACTTTACTGGCAAAAGCTGTGGCTGGTGAGGCAGGTGTCAACTTCTTCTCAATTTCAGCCTCTCAGTTTGTGGAAATATATGTTGGTGTTGGTGCATCTCGTGTCCGAGCACTATACCAAGAAGCAAGAGAAAATGTAGGTGTTCTCTTTAGTTATTCTGTTGAATCTTTTATTTATCTTGTGATTTTTTTTTCTTTTTTGTTCGGTTAGTTACACACACACCCAATGTGTCTTGAAACCATGACCTCACCCTCCACCTGGCACTTATAAGGGGAGGAGGTGCTAGTTGAGCTAGAGCTCATTCGCTTTTCTTTTGAATTGCCTTCTTTATAACTGGTTTGGTCATTGGCACTAGTTTCCAGTAATATTCTTGGTATCAAGTGCTGACATATTGCTTAAAGCTTCTTTTTCCTTTGCTATTTTCAAACAGATAGCTGTTATATTAATAAAATACCACTTCTTTCTCAATAATTATTTTTTTCTTAATTATGTTTGCATTTCTCATGACACTTGTCTGTTTTCTTGGTGCTCAATTTTCTTATCAGGGATGCATAAAGTATTACACATGGTTACCTTTGTTTTGTTTTGCATAGGCTCCATCTGTTGTCTTCATTGTATGCCACTTCTTTCTCAATAGTTTTTTTTTTTTTTTTTTTTCTTCTCAATTATGTTCTCCTTTCTCATGACACTTGTCTGTTTTCTCAGTGCTCAATGTTCTTATCAGATATGCATAATTTATAACACATATCTTTGTTTTGTTTTGCATAGGCTCCATCTGTTGTCTTCATTGATGAGCTGGATGCTGTTGGAAGGGAGCGTGGTTTGATTAAGGGTTCTGGTGGACAAGAACGTGATGCTACCCTTAATCAGGTTGGTCAAGGTGTATTTCATTTCAGTACTTATGTACTGTTTTTTTTGTGTGTGATTCTCAGTGCTGTGTATGCTCCAGCTACTTGTCTGCTTGGATGGATTTGAAGGAAGAGGAGAAGTGATCACCATTGCTTCAACGAATAGACCAGATATTCTAGATCCAGCCCTTGTCAGACCTGGACGGTTTGATCGAAAGATATATATCCCTAAGCCTGGTCTTATAGGTCGCATAGAAATTTTGAAGGTAGTACTTCCTAATATTCATTTTTATAAACATATTAAATCCTGTATTTATGGAATTGTAAGACTGCCGTTTTGAAATTTCCTTTCAATATTCTTAGACTCATAATTACCGATTTTATATTTCTTTAGTTTGTTACCATTTCCTAATTATAGGTTCATGCTCGTAAAAAATCTATGGCTGAAGATGTGGACTACATGGCTGTTGCTAGTATGACTGATGGCATGGTTGGTGCAGAGCTAGCCAACATAGTTGAGGTTGCTGCTATAAATATGATGCGTGATGGAAGGACCGAGGTAGTACCACTTTTTCTAAACATTGAAGTTTATTTGTTTCAATAATAAATTTTATTTGGCATAGAATGCAGTTGCACTAAAATGAATGTGAATTTATGGATGTAATCTTAAACTGTCCTAACTCCTAACTAGGTAAGAATTTGATAGCAATGCATGTAGAAAAGACACTCCTTCAGTAAATAGTGCCTTAGTAACCTGTATTAGAAAAATCAGCTGGATACTCTTTTAGAGAAATATCTTGCATTCAAATTTCTTATTCCTTTTAATTCAAAATTTCCATTCTATTTATGAGTTCACAACATTTCTTATACATATCATGATTCATGTTAATGATTTATTAATTTATTTTTCTGAATAAAAAAAAAAAGGTATGGGGTGGGGGGGACCAATTGTGACCATAGAAGCCCCTACCTACTGAGGGACCAATAGAAAGAGAGACCTAGACAAACTCATGAGCTGGAAAACACGGGTGCACTGATTGGGTTGGCGCACCTGAGTCTGATATGCATGGACGTGCCGTGCAGCCGTGGACGCTGCTGCATGCATGTTCATGACGATTTTTTTTCTTTGTTTTCCGATTCGGTCCGAAACGGTTTGAAACAGGCCTCAAATTGGTCCGATATGGGCTGAAAATAAGTGTTTAAAAAAAAAAAATTTAAAAATTTTGTCAAAACACACCGTTTTGACATCCTAGTTTAAAGAAAAAACCCAAAACTCATCTCAAATTGGTATATGTTTAACATTATATGAAAAAATGTTATATGTTTACCATTATCTACTATTGCTCTTAAATTGGTATATGTTTAAAAAATATGCTTAGCAATATATAGAAAATAAAAATAAAAATATATTTAATAATTTGTTAATAAACATATCCCGCCACACTTGCATCCTACTTTTTCAAAAATTGCCAAGTTGCTGCACCACACCCAAACTTGAATTCGCACCCATGCTTCCTAGCTCATGAGTGGGGATTCACAGGCTCTACCTGAAACATGTTCAATCCTTACCTGCTCTTAGCCCACCAAGGTCTTAGTAGCATTAGGCAGTGGGCATCCTTGTGTGAACCAAACATCGCATCCTCAAGGGTTCAAACTCAAGACATTGACTCCAACCAAACCACATAAGAGTTACTCTTTGCTACTCAACAACTCACCCCTGGTGGAATTTGAACAAAGTTATTGTAAAGGGCAAACCTTTAAAATTTGAATGTGTTTCTTAAGAATTTTTTTAATACTTCTGACTTTCTTCTCATCCTTGTTTTTCTCTTTTAGTATTGGTTCGTTAATTCTCCCTGAGGACACCCCTGGTGTACCTAGTTTTTTTATTTATTATTATTAATAAATATTTTCGTTACTTATCCCCAAAAAAAAAAACTAAAGTGCTTATTGCATTTGTACAGATTACCACTGATGACTTGTTGCAAGCTGCACAAATGGAAGAAAGAGGAATGCTAGATAGAAAGGAGAGAAGCCCTGAGACATGGAAGCAAGTAGCCATAAATGAAGCAGCCATGGCTGTTGTAGCTGTGAACTTTCCTGATCTTAAGAATATTGAGTTTGTATGGTCTTTAAACCCAAGCTTGTTCACTATTTTCTGGTGTATAATGTGTAGCAGCTTTTATTTACGTCTTTTTTGTTCATGTGGTCAGATGTGGGACTAGTTTAACTCATTTATTACCACTAATTATTTGTCATGACAGTTTTAGATTTTTATAAATACTTTTGTATCAGTTAATGTAAATTAGGTCATTATTGTGTAGTGACAAATTGACAATAGTTTTAGTGCATATGAAAATCTTAACGAGTTGCCCTACACCATGTTTCTTGTCTTGAACTCAACAGCCACTAGAAAAGCAGTTGTGTATATATTTCACGCATCCACACACATATATGTATATGCATAGACATATTGTGGTTTCGGTCACTAATCTAGTGTCTTGTTGGATGGCTTTGGTTGCAACACAAACCTAGTATCCTAACTCTGCTCTCTATCATCTTCTTCTTTGTGTTTTTTCCCCCTAACATATTTTATAATAAAAACCAAAGTAGAGTGAGTTTGAAGCCAAAAAAAAAACCAAAAAAATAAAAACAAGAAGAGATTGACAGTAGAGAATTCATTTTTAAGCTTGTATATAGCTGGGGAAGAAGAATCTTAATAATTAGTAGAAAACTGATGTCGAAAGGATTGGGGCCGAGGTAGCAAGGAAAGCTGCATTGATTTGATTCAGCTTATCATCATGGATGGAGCAGTGGCAAAGTTGTCTTACACAGCCAAACCTAAGACTTTGGTAATAGGGTTACATAGGAGAGTTGATGGTTGTGTTTGAGTTAATTGTCTCTGTGAAGTAGAACCAAAAAATGATTTATTGTCTGTGGGAGCTAGCGTCATATTTTGCATCTCAGTGGAAATCTCAATTGTCATTGGATTGATCAACTTAAAATTTTTAACCTGTCTACATCTTTGCTCTTGTTTCTGCAAATTTATTATCCATTATGTGGTTCTAGCTCTTCCGTATGAAAGTTCCTGTTACTTGTGTAGCAATGACTGCAAGTTTATTTACAGTTTCTTGTGCTGGTGCAGGTCACAATTGCTCCTAGAGCTGGTAGGGAATTGGGCTATGTTCGAATGAAAATGGATCCTATAAAATTCAATGAAGGAATGCTTACGTATGTATTCCTCTATATCCCATAGTTTTTCTATTTTCCATCCTTTTGAAATTGTGCTGATGGAGTATCAAATATTTCAAAGCATTCATCGATAATATATTTCTGGGATCAGTTCAATATTGTACTGTCCTTCAATGAGTTTGTTGCCTAGTTTATTTATTTATTTTTTCACAGCCTTAGTTGCTTGTCAAAATTAGATTAGGAACCATGTTTTTCTCTTTTCATTATATTTGACTCTTATTTCCAACCGCATGCAGTAGACAATCCCTCCTGGACCACATCACTGTTCAACTTGCTCCACGTGCAGCTGATGAGATTTGGTATGGGGAAGGTCAGGTAAGAAAACCTTTAATTGTTTCTGACTTGCTCTAAAGTTGTTTTCTTTGAAGCGTGATATTTAGTTGTAAGTATTTATCTTGCTTCTGCCTTCTGATTGTGATGGCTGTGGAATCAAGAGAGTAATGGACTCGGCATGAAAACTATGGTAACCAGCATAATTAAAAAATAATTAATTTCTCAAGTTATATGGCTTCTGTCAGAATCTGAAAATACATCAATTGTAGGATGGGGTCATTTCATAGATTTTTATCCTTATTTGATTTATTTTGCAAATATTCTGGTTGAGCCCCGTTGCATTATTGATATTCTCTTGCGTTCTAAAATTACAACTTGCATCCTGCAATGTATTGTGCAAAGAAAGATTCACTCTTTGGCTTGTTGTGGGACTTCATGTATTGTTTAAAGAGTTCTAGATGTTTGCAGATACATTTTCATTTTCATATTCTGGATTCTATGGTCCATGTTGATCTAGTCATTAACACTTCCAATTTCTCCAGTTGAGTACGATATGGGCAGAAACGGCAGACAATGCTAGGTCAGCAGCACGGACCTTTGTTCTTGGTGGTCTCTCTGAGAAAAATCATGGATTATCTGAATTCTGGGTGGCAGATCGGATTAACGTAATAGATTCTTTCTTTATTTTTCCAATTTCTACTTGTGGTTCTTAATTTTAGTTTGGCATCAATTATGGTTTCTCTGTGAATTCGAAATTCTTTTGGAGTTGATGAGCCTTCTATTTACTTTGTGAACTTCACTTTATATTTGTAAATATTCCCGTAGCTAACAAATCAAAGTGCAAGAAGAGAAAAGTGGAGAATTATTGCCCTTCAAAACCTTATTTATTTAATGTGAGGGGTTCTTTTTTGGAGATATAAAAGCCACATAGTTAAGATTAAAACCGTTTAAATAAAAATTGTAAGACAATCTTAGGTATCTAATACCTTTATTCAGGTAATGGAAAATGTGTTTACCTTATAGCAATAATGTGGTTATGACTGAATTCCTAATGCATTCTAATGCTAATTTTAAATTCAGGAAATTGATGTTGAGGCATTGCGGATTGTCAACGTGTGTTATGAACGTGCAAAAGAGGTATAAAGTGCTTATTACCTTACACTTTTTTTTTTTGGGTATCCTTATGTGAACGAAGTTATGATCCATTGTTTTCCATTCAGACTCTGAGGCAGAACCAAAAGCTTATGGATGCTGTGGTCGATGAACTTGTTCAAAAGAAAAGTTTAACCAAACAAGAATTCTCACACCTAGTTGAGTTGCATGGTTCCCTCAAGCCGATGCCACCTAGTATACTTGACATCCGGACTGCAAGACGAATGCAGTTCCAGGAAACGATGATGAAACAAAAAAATGAAGTAATTGAAGACAGCAAAGTATGAGCAAGGTGCCAAGAGAATATCTGTTAGGTCTTTGATCTCAAAGCAACATGCGAGTCAGATTGGCAGCTGTTGGATTGAAGAACAGTCATTAAAGCACTATCTGTCTGTTGGTTGTCTTGTGCATCCATTGATCATAAACAAAGTACTCAGGCATGCAAGGATTAAATCTGAGAGAATTTTGATACCACATTACCACACTAACGCCATAATCTTTTTTCTTTTCCAACCATTTGCAATGTACATTGTCTTCCCAGTTCTATATTTGAATCTTGTCCATCTGAATCTGTAGAACAGAAGGTTAGAGCTTCAGTGCAATCGTTTTGTAATTTTATATATTTTTTTCTTATCAGGAATCTCTTGTAATTGATTGATGTTGAGGAGAATCATTTATAATTATTATATATTAGTCGCGGACCCGCGCGTTGCGCTTGATAATTATTTTTATGGTGGTTTTATTATTATTATTTTTTTTTTACAATTTAAACTAATCAAATAATGAGTAATGTATTTCGTAATTATATTTTTATTTATTATAGGAACAATCATGTATGTAACATAGGAACAATCTAAAACACCAAAAAAATGTAAACTAAAAAAAATTAATAAAACTTAACAATGATTAATTGAACCAATATTAGGATAAGATTTTGTTTTTGATAATCTATTAAGGTTATTTTCTTTGTAGAAATTATAATTTCAGTCACCTAAAACATATTATCAAATAAACAATTATTGTATATATACAAATTTTAACTTTTGCAATTTCTCACATATCCAATTATTTTCGTTTGGCTACTTTTGCTTTTCTTTAAATGAATGACATTATAGAGTACTTCTAATACAACTATCAAAAGTACTTTGTCCACCACAAAGGATTAGAAAATAAATAAAAATTAGTAAAGTCTCATAGTTTAACATCCTAATTGAGCACTATAAAAAATCATGCTATGTAACAAAATAAATACCAAATTATCCATATCATGCTATGTAATAAAATAATATTATATTTTTATACGCTATATTTAATTCTTTAGATCGCAATAGGATAACATTTAACAATCAAAGAGAATAAAAAATAAAATAAACAGCAACAACAATTTAAAAAACAAAACTAAATTACATTAACCCAAAATAGAGTTTTAAAGAATATAAAAAATTATCAACCTAAAGTAGAGATGCAATAAAAATAAAAATAAAATCCATCAAAAAATTTATAGAGAGAGAGAGAGAGAGAGAGAGAGAGAGAGAGAGAGAGAACCTTTTTTTTTTGTGAGGAAAAACTATGCATAGAATAGAAGAGATAGTGACAAATTTATAGTAAGAGAGTGAATAAGAAAAGGCAAAAATAAAGGAAGATGAAGGGAAAAAGGAAGAATGATATTAATGTAGATGGTAGTGGAGAGATAAAAAGGTAAGGGAGGGAGAAAGATTGAAGAATTAGTGGGGAGATGAAATGGTAAGGAAGAGAGAAAGGTTGGAGAAATGTAAATATTAAAAAAAAATGTTAAAAACAATTATAGGAAAATTGAAAAAAAAAAAAAAAAAAAAAAAAAAAAAAAAAAAAAAAAAAAAAAAAAACCAAAGCTTGAAAGGCTTCAACGTTTTTTATTTTATTTTAATTTTTCCTTTAAGCTGAAAAAACTCACACAAAATCCTAAAACTGAACTGAAAAGATTTTGGGTTAGACTTGATAATGGAACTAAATAAATAAGAAGTGGGCTAGATTAATTATACAGATTTATTGTATGGTGATAGTGGAAGTAAATAAATAAGTAGTGGGTTAGATTTATTATAGAGTAATAGTGGAAGTAAATAAATAAATAATGGATTGTATTTATAAAGCTGAAAATTGTAAAAATCATTTTAAAATTGTAGGACAAATTATATATATATATATATATATATATATTTTTTTTTTTAAAATGACGTGGTAGCTGATGTAGCGCAACATGAGAGTAGCAACATTAAACGCTACGCTTTAGCTTTTAGTAATATATAGATTCTTATGATACCAGCCCTAAGGACACTTCACCAATAGGATATTCTGGAAGAGTCCGGAATAGCGAAAATTATCTGTATCTTAACTCTTAAGAGACTATGACATTAGAATTTTTCCTAAGGATGAATTTAATATTTCCATAGTAGATTTTGATTAGAAATTCAACTTAAATTATGACCTGCTCTATCTGAATAAGAACTAAGAGAAAAATATTTATTTGGTTTTGAATTTGATTTATCCAGTAAGCTTGGCAGTGTACCGGTCTGCATTACAATAGTGTCTAGTGTCTACCTCTATTAAAAAAAAAAAGAGTGTATAGTCCCTACCTAGTGATCAAGAAGTACAATTCATCTTCAACTTCTTCGCTAAGTCAAGTAATGAAGTAACTTTTTTCACGTGTAATATCATTTCCCCCCCCCTGTAATGCTAAAGAAACATTTTTTTTTTTCCTTATCTTAAGTTATGGAACTGATAAATTATTATAATTATTGCAATATTTTTTAACTTGACCACCACAAATATCATTCGTATTTTGCATCAATTATTATATAACATCTCAACAAATCATATATGTATATTATGTATAATAAAAGTTGGGTTTTAGAAGCCATTATTGCATCAAATTTCTATTTTCTATTTGTGAGTTGTGACAAGTGATTAAACTCTCATTAATTATTAAATTGATTATAATATTTTAATTTAGCTAGAACTCTATTACTTAAGTTTTAAAATTAAAATTAAAAATTCTATTCTAACTAAAATTTAATTTATCTTATTATGATAGTTTAATTTATGTAACACTCTATTATTTAACTTTCAAAAAATTCAAAATTCTCCTAAAATTCTAATTCTAATACCAAAAATTTTAAGAAATTTAAAATAAAATTTTATATTTTATATATTTTTTTAGATCACAAAATTTTGTTTAAATTTGAAAAAGAAACTACCTCTAGATTTTCTAATATTAAAATTTTTACATTTTCTTAAAAAAAAAAAAATTGCATAAGATTTGATTTTTTTTTTTTTTTGAGTACCATAAGATTTGATTTGATTCTCCATTTCACTCCTCTCGGAAGTGAAACTAGAATTCCGCCGCAATTTTTTGAATCCAACGGTAAATACATCCTCGCCCGTTTCTCATTCGTAGGATCATATAACATTAACTGTCTCCAAAATCAAATAACCGCCACGTCCCACCACGTTTCTACTAAGCCCACGTATTTCTACGCCACTCACGTTTCTTTCTTTCACTCTACTACTACCACTACTAGTAGTACTAGTTCTACATCACATGGTATATAAATTACCGCTTGAAACTGATCCATAAACTCTTTCTCATTACTACCATTGTTTAAAGTTCTAAACCTTTTCTAATAGTCTGTCTAAGAAAAAGACAAACCAAGAAGAACACACAAACATCATGGCATCAATCTCAACTCTCTTTTGCACTTGCATGATGATGATGATGGTCATGTTGGTCACTACCAATGTGCCAGTTGAAGCTGCGAAGGAGTTCAAAGTTGGTGGTGATATGGGTTGGGTACTACCTGATGCTAACAACCCTGCAACCTATAACCAATGGGCTTCAAGGAACAGATTTCACATTGGAGATTTTCTCTGTGAGTTTCTTACTATATTTTTAGTACTAGCTAGTCTTTTGAAAAATAAAAAAAGTTACATGCTGGAACTGAATGACTTACGTGGTTAATTTGGTTGAGAAAATTGTGTACAAAATTATGGTTAGTCTACGCAGCTTTTCTTTCCTGGTTTTTGAGGTTAAGCAAGAAACAAGGCAGTTGGGTTTGAATGATTATATGCATGCTTGAAAGTGAAATTCTTTGTTGTCCTTTTACTTTGAAGTCAGATAGTGTAGAGGGAAATTATTCTTTGTTTTGGTTTATGCAAATCGTTTTAGATAATTTGAATCCAACGGCTTGGTTTTAGGGGATAAAATCTACGTTGAGAATATGGGACTTCTTAAGGTTGAATTATTTTGGTTGCAGCTGGTGATCATATGCACTTTTGAAAGAAATATAGAAGTTGCACTTCCTAACACAATTGGACAAGAACATTTTGCATATGTATCTCACAATATAGTGTATTTGGGTTGGTTATTAGTCATAAGAAAGTGTCCATAACTGCGTTTAGAGCTTTTTGCTAAAAGATTATCGGCTTACTTGCTGAAAATTGGTTATATTTGTACCTAGAAAAAGTGTGAGCAAATAAAAAAAAAAAAAATTATAAAAAAAGCCTCTTGCCAAACACACTTAAAATCTCCTATATTTGGTGTTGCTCTCCTAAACTTTTTTGTTCCTCA
Organism: Quercus variabilis; assembly: GCA_030445155.1. Taxonomy (NCBI): domain Eukaryota; kingdom Viridiplantae; phylum Streptophyta; class Magnoliopsida; order Fagales; family Fagaceae; genus Quercus; species Quercus variabilis. The sequence goes on from CP129449.1 coordinate 20,640,983, forward strand.
TTTGGTGTTTTCATCCCCCTATTATATTACTTCTTTTATTTGTACAGCTTTTGGGTACCAGAATGATTCAGTTCTTGTGGTGGACAAATGGGACTACTACCATTGCAACACAACCGAGCCTATCACTTCCTTCAGCAATGGAAAGAGTGTCATCCAGCTTGATAGGTCTGGCCCTTTCTACTTCATTAGTGGGGACACTGATCACTGCAAGCATGGCCAGCGGTTACTTGTTGAAGTGATGTCTATGCACATGCACCATATCCCTCCATCTCCTCCATCAATTGCCTTTCCCCCTGGTTCAGACACCAGGACTGCCCCTGCGTCTTCAGCAATCAGCACCGCTCCTGCTCCATCACCAAGTTCAGGAATTCAAGTTTCGGCCACACTTGGTTCAGTCTTTATGGCTCTTATTGCCATCTCTGTTATTTTTCTATGGTTTGAACCATAGACTATTTTTATGTTATTATTTGTGCTGGTTTTCTTTTTGAGTCAGATTCCGGCTGTTGGGATCTATTGTGTCTACCCATTGATATGACTTATTTATCATTTATTAAACATTGTTTGTTTCTTTATGTTGGGAGTTGAAAATCATGTTTTAATACTTTAAACGTTGCAATTCAGTCAGTACTTCAGTTAAATTGGTAGTTTTTCTTATGAGCATGTTTCACAGTTTTCACTTGCTTAATTAGCAAAGGTTCAAGTGAAAGGCCAGTGGTAATAGTATTCTCTTTGTGGTGTCCCAAGTTTATGGTTTGAACCCCACCATCCCACCTCCCCCACTACCCGTCTTTAAAAAAAAAAAAAAAAAAAAAAAAAAAAAAACCCGAAAGTGAAAGTTTCCTGGAAAAGTATAGATAGCACTGGTGACCTTCCTAAAACAAGCAATGAAGACTTTTCCTTATGCTGACCCTTAACCCTGGAGTCTCCCTATGGACTTTTCCAACAACAACAACCCCTCCCCAACAAATCCCCCCACACCCCCCCCCCCCCCCCCCCCCCCCCCCCCCCCCCAAAAAAAGAACTTTTACCGGAATATAGAAACATTCAAATTTTTTTCCGGGTAGATTGGTTTTAGCCTCCAAATGGACCAGAGAACTATTATTTGAATGTTTATGTAATTGCATGAGTAGACATGAAATATTAATTTTGCATTCAATTTATATTCTTGGCTAAACATACAAGTAAGATTCTTAAATGCATTAAGAAAGACAATGCTACATATCTTTAATTAAAGTAACAAGAGGGGGGAGTGGTGACAGTTTCTAGTATGAGTGATATCCTTGATAGTAGGAACTCTCAACATCTGAATTGAATGAATGTAGGGTTTGCATCCTGATCCTTGCAAGTCTGTCACTGCTTTTCTTTCTCTCTTTTCTCCATTTCTGCTTTCGAAGCCATTGTTCTATCATCATAACAGTTAACCCAATAAAACATGTGCCTATACTCCGTCCACCAATTGACAGTAAAACTACAAACATCCAATCTGTTCCCTTCCCATGGGGAATGATGACCCATGTTGCTGCAACATAGGCTGTTGCCATGAATGACACTGCTACCCACATGACCTTGTGAGCAACCTTCAGTATCATCATCTGAGGTTTCCTTTGGAAAGGAATGATGCTGACAAGAACAACAACAATACATAGAGATGTGAACAATGCAATATTATTGCTTAATGTAAATACCTTGAAAGCTATTGTTTGCACACCATGGACTTTCCTTTGAGTGGTCCCTCCTGATAGATGCCTCCAGGAGGGCTTATACCTGCTGCAAATGTAACTGTGGCAATCAAAATAGCCACTAGTGTAATTGTGTTCCTGGCATTCTGAACTGCCTCACTATATATCTCATCTTGCTTACTCTGACGACTTCTATAAAGTTCTGCTAGTTCTCCCTGTCGTCTTTCACTGAGATGTTTCTGTTGCCCTAAACTGGTCAGGGTACTAGTCAGGGAATTACTAGTCTGCTTGGACGAGCACTCTGGTTCAGACGTGTTATTATCCTGAATTTCACAAATTTTTTCTACTTGCTGCTGGATCAGTTTTATATGCACATTTCCACTGGCCTGGTCAAAGATGTCAAGTGCTGTGAGTCCCTTATGGTTCTGGTGACTGAAATCCACTGTTGTTTTGTTGATTAAGTACTCCACAATCTGAAACAAAATTGAAATTCATAAGTCTAATTAGGAAACACACATATACAACCAACATCATCATCATCAACATCAACAATCAAGTTAAACCTACATTACAAAGAATAAAAAAAATGTCATGTGAAAGAAATATTACTATTGTCATGATCTGTCCTTGGGATTTAGGCATGGGGCACAGCAGAACTTTGGTATGATAAAGTAGGATACTAACTTCTGCAAACCACACATGCATAAACACACACACAAACCATAGACATGACAAAGGTACTTGGAAATATTTACTATGCATCCGACACAACTAGTAAAAAATTATAGTAGATTCTTCTGCAAAGCTTAGTACTTAGATATGTCATGTACACGTGACTTCACCACAGGCTGGTCTAATATTACAGCTATCAATTATAACAGGTTTCATTTTCATTTCTCACCTGATGGTGACCTCCGGAGACTGCAATATGGAAGATGGTGTTACCATATTGATCTGGGCAGTGGAAGATATTGGTATCATTGAAAACATGCACCAAGTATTTGAAAGCATCATAGTGGTTGTGTCTCACAATTAGATGAAAAACGGTCTCTCCATTCTTTGTGTGACACTGAAAAGATGTTGGAGCCATAGACATGAATTCTTTTAGAATTGCAGTGTTGCCATTCATCGCGGCCAAGTGCAAAGGTGTGTATCCATCATTATTGAATTCCACAGCAAGTTCTGCACCAGCTTTTAGGAGCATTCTCGTTATCTCCACGTGCCCTCTATGACAAGAGCAGTGCAATGGTGAATAACCATTCCTGTCAATCTTTTGAGGAAAGTCTGGCCACACCTCTAAAATCTTCTTAACAATACCTGCATCAGCAACTCTAATTTATCAATACATAGGCAGAATTTAGCTGAGCAACCGAAATTTACATTGCAAATCATCTGAATATTTGATTCAGTCTGAAATTATCAGCTGCTGGGCTTAGGAATGGATAAAGAGAGAAATTCTCATGCCTAATTTATTGGCAATATGCTCAGCAGTGAGAAGTTAGTAAATAGAACTTTACTACCTACCTGTGTATCCTCTTGAAACAGCAACATGAAGGCTGTTTTGAACAAAACTATCTTCTTCCAACCCCTGCACCCAAGGCTTACTCAAAAGGAGCTTGACCACATTGAGATGCCCATGACTACAAGCCATGTAAAATGCGCTCTGGTTGTCAGAATTAAGCTTACAAGCTGCCCAAGGACTGGCATCCAATAGTAGCGGTATGACCTTGACATTCCCCTGACGACAAGCTTCATGCAATGGAGTCTCCAGCTTGCTATTCTCAGCTGCAACCATGTCAGGGCACAACTTGATAATTTCTGTGACCAAGTCGATATTATCAAATCTTGAGGCCAGGTGCAGTGGCGTATGTAATGTTTTAGCTGTTCTTTGTTGGAGAATTTCTCTATTCTCGCGAACTAAATTCATAAAAGTGCGTCTTTCATTTTTAGCAATCGCCTCAAAAAGGCTTGGATCCATTTACTTAAAACCTCCAGGAGTTACTCCACAAGGAGCAAGATGGTCGGATGGAAACTTTTGTTGGCACTGTTTTTGCAAATGATAGCTGCTTTTGCATTTTCAGCTGGTTAGATTCTGCAAATATTGGAAAGAAATAAAAAAGCTAAGCAACGCGGTTTAAGGAAACCCCTTTGAGAAATGCAGCTACCAAGTTCTAGGCATCTTCAAGGAAGATCACTAGTATTTTGGGCCTGTGGAATTTGGATATTTTTCTTTTTCTTTAAACCGTTGTAATATACTGTTAAGCCACAAATACAATACGACAAAGTCAAATATGAAGCACTCGTGTGGTTATGGTTTAGTCGTTTAGATATGAATTTTCCTCACATTCTACGTGCTTTCGTTGAACCTTTTCACTCTATAAACTTTGCCATATTGATGGAAGAGGAAAATTCAGGTAGCTTTCTATGTAATGAACATTACTGAGTTAAAGGAAGATCGAATCTTTGATGAAAGAATCAATGGCTGGGCCCTCCATGCTTCATGATTTTAATACTATTTCATTCGTATCTTCTCTCCTCTTCCAAGTCAATTACATGGATCAGCCTTCTAGACTTGTACAATCAAATCCAATCCTCTGGATGAGTTTGCCATGGTAATGGGAAATAGTTCTGTATAAACCAGGCAATACTTAGAATGATCAAAGGATTTAGTGCTTGTTTAACATCTAATTTTGAAACCGCACTTTTTCAAAGGAAAGTTTTTTAATGTAGTACAGTTTTATCAAAAGTCATTTAAAAAAAAGAAAAGAAAAGAAAAAAAGAGATAAGCTATACTAATTTCTAATTGTCATCCTTATGAACTGTTCTTGCTTTCACAAACCATTAATCTCGTGTAATTCATATTTTGTTGAGTCGAAAGAATTGTTTTCTGCAATCCACTTTTATATAGGTGAGTGACATTCAAAATATACTATTCTATCAATTTGATGTTTGAAACATTGTCAATATAGCTTTTTTTTTAGGTGCAATATATTAGATTTCCATTTAAATTAAAATATATGATCATATTTGGTCAATAACGCATAAACAATGTTATCTTTATTAAAGATAATTTATATATATATATATATATATAATAATAGGTAAAACAAAGAGAAAATTCAATTAAATTTCAAATCAAAGTTCAATTAGAGTCTAATTTTGCGTCACGTGTTTTATCTAGTCTAAATTTTAAAATTTTGTGCCAAGTGAGTTAATTTAGTATAAAAATTAAATTTCAATTAAAGTTTAATTTTGCACCATATGTACCATCTAATCTAAATTTTTAAATTTTTGTGCCAAATTAGTTAATTTAGTGTAGAAAACAAGGAGTCCAATATAATAAACCATAAAAAACATAATCATATAACTAAAAAAAATTCAAATTTATAAGTCATCTATATATATATATTAATAGGTAAAACTTAGAGAAAGTTGAATTAAAATATAAAATTATAATCCAATTTTGCATATGTCTAAATTTATGTGGGGACTACACCATAATTATCCACTTAAGCAAGTACCATGTGTCTACTTAAGTTTTTTAATCTTTATGTCAAGTAAGTTAATGAGTGCAGAAGTTTCTCAAAACAAAAAAAAAAAAAAAAAGTTAATGAGTGCAGAATACTAAGAATTTAATATTAATGAACTATAAAATTAAAAAGAAAAAAAATAATTACATATACTCAATAAAAATAACCAAATGTTTCTCAATAAATAAATAAAATAAAAATCACCAGACATTCTGTCTTATAAAAAATTAGAAAAAAAAATGATCATAAGTAGTACTAAAATTTAGGTAAGAATTTTAATACGTGACTAATTATATTTACTTAAAAAAAATAATTTGACTAATTATCTATATTTTATGATAAAAATTGTGTTTAATTTTAAATGTATCTATATGTATGTATTAATGCATGTGTTACATTTTTTTTATAAATAATTTGACAAATTATTTATATTTTTATAATAAAAATTTTGTTTAATTTTAAATACATCCATGCGTTTGCTTGGAGTTACTTGCTAGTTAATTTTAATATAACACGTGTTTAAATTTAACTAGAAAACCTAATATACTGCACAAATTATCCCTAAGTTTACCCATCTTCAAATATATCACACGTTATCAAGAAGTTCTATTACACGTAGACCTCACCTACAAGTCAATAAAGCCAATGATGCTAACATTATTTTGTCCTCGTGTAATTCTATGCCGAGCGACAGGTCAAACATGCCAACCCACATAACATATTTTCACTACCTACTGACTTTGAAAATTTTATTTTCTTTGTAATAATATTGTATAATAAAATAAAAGATACATTTATGAAATTAATTATACATAAAAAAATTATATTAATTGATTTATTTCCACAAAGTAGCATTTTTCTTTTTTCCACATGACAAAGGTAATTTGAAGTGTTTACTATGCAAGTATGCATCTGACACAACTCAATAAAACATTGTAACAGATTTATGTACACAACTTTAGTTCTTAAATATGATATATACAAATGATTGCACAATAGGCTGTTCTAATTTTAGACTTGAGACACATTAAACCAAAGAGTTTTAAATATGTTACTTTAAATCTCATACTTTCACAAAGGCAAAATTACAATGTTGGTCCCTGAAAATTACCTACTAAGTGTTTTTGGTCCCTCAAGTTTCAAACGAGCTCTATTAGTCCCTAAAGTTTAAAAAATGAGCTCCATTAATCCCTTTATTAACTTCTGTTAGTTTTATTGTCCATGTGTCTAATGGAACAATGATGTGGCATTTTTTTAATGACATGGCAAATACAATATTAGTTATCAAAAAACAAAATTGCCACATCATATTTATTTATATTAATTCATTTTTGTTTTGAAAACTAAAAATTAAATATAATTAAAAAGAAAAAGATTAAAACCTAAACAGCCAATTCTCAAAAATCGCCATTCTCATCGTCCATTCCAGATTTCTTTCACACCGCCAACCTTAATCTTGAATCGCATTGTTAATCTCATCGATGTGCCATTATACTTTTTTAAAGTGTTTAGACGACATAAGTACCTAAAGGCATAAAGATGACAAAGGGAAGAAACCAAGAAAAACAAGGATAGATGCTGATTATATAGTGTGCCATCCATTTTGCTTTCTCATTAACAAGTTCTACTCATCTTCCTTTTGAGTAGACATAATATGCAAATAAAAACCAACATGGATGCTGCCTGAAAATCGTTTTTGGTTCTAAGATCATGACTTACTATCGTTTTGGTGACTATTATTCTTGACAATTGGGAAGTAGCTAAAGGAGATAACGATGCCCAATCCCTAATCTGGGTGTACTTCAAGATTGGTGCCACAATGAGGAGGAAATCTAGAAATGAATGATGAGATTGGGAATTTTTGAAGATAATTTTTTTATTTTATTTTAATTTTTGATCTTTTTTCTGTTTAGTTTTTAAACTAAGATGAATTAATATAAATAAATTTGATTTGGCAATTTAGTTTTTTAAAAACTGATGTGTCATCTCTAGTATTTGCCACCTCATTAATCTGTTAGACACATAGACAATGAAACTAATGGAAGTTAACAGATGGACCAATAGTGCTCATTTTTTAAATTTTAGGGACCAGTAGGGCTCATTTGAAACTTGAGTGACCAAAAGTGCCCAATAGGTAAACTTCAAGGACTAACAACATAGTTTGGCCTTTCACAAATATATCCAAAAAAAAAAAATTCCAAATTTGGGGTTTAAGTGTCCTAATTATGGAAGCATGGGGTTAAAATATCTTGTTTAAAAATGTAGGGTATAATGTGTCCCAAATATAAAATTACAGGATTTTTTAAAGTTCTTTCTTCCATAAGTTCCCATCAGATTATTGTGCTCTATGTAGAGTGACTCTCTTTTTCTTTCTAATATATAGATAGCCAAACAGATAGTAGAGGGTTGTTGGTGTTTAAACCACAACCATCAGGTATCATAAAGGAAGTTAGCAATGTTGTTTATAAGCTCATATCAAAAACCATTGCTAATAGATTTAAGGCTCTTCTTCCTCATATTATCTCGGAAAACCAAAGTGCTTTCACTTCTGACAGGCTTATCACTGACAATGTGCTTGTGGCATTTGAGTTATTGCACTTTCTAAACCACAAAAATGCAGGCAAGGAGGGCTACATGGTGGCCAAAATTGATATGAGTAAAGCGTTTGACAGAGTTGAGTAGGGCTTTATTAAGGCAGTCATGGAGAAATTAGGCTTCAGTTCTAAGTGGGTGGATCTTGTTATGAGGTGTATCACCTTGGTGTCTTATTCGGTTTTAATAAATGGTGTCGCTTGTGGGAATATTACTCCTTCCCGTGGGCTTCGGCAAGGGGATCCTCTCTCCCTAACTCTCTTCCTTATTTGTACTGAGGGGCTCTCTGCTCTTATTCATGAGGCAGCCCGTAACCATCGGTGGACGGGCATTTCTATATGTAAGGGTTGCCCTAGAGTTACTTATCTTCTTTTTGCGAATGATAGCATCCTTTTTTGCCAAGCTGGTACTGAGGAATGTCGGGTCTTGAAGCAAATCCTCCAGAATTATGAAGAAGCCTCGGGTCAAAAAATTAATACTGAGAAATCCTCTATTTTCTTTAGCCCCAACACACCCTAAGAAGTCAAAGATGAGATCTTTGCTACCCTAGGCCCTATACAGGATTCTAGACACACGAAATACTTGGGCCTCCCATCCTTCATTGGAAGATCGAAGAAACAAGTCTTTTCTATTCTCAAAGAGAGGATTGGGCAAAAGTTGGCCGGATGGAAAGGTAAACTTCTCTCTATGGGGGGGGGGGGGGGTAAGGAAGTCCTTATAAAAGCAGTAGCCCAGGCTATTCCCACATACACTATGGGGTGCTTCCTCCTTCCTCAAAGCCTATGTGAAGAAATCAAGAGTATGATGAGAAATTTCTGGTGGGGGCAAAGGCTGCAAGAAACAAAGATGTGTTGGGTAAGTTGGGAAAAAATGTGTAAGCAGAAAGCAAGTGGTGGTATGGGATTCAAGAATCTTCAAGCTTTTAACAAAGCTATGCTTGCTAAGCAGTTATGGCGAATCCTGCAAAACCCAAACTCTCTTGTGGCTAGGGTTCTCAAATCAAAATATTTCCCTACCAGGGATATTCTAAATGCTAAGATCGATAACTCTCCCTTATACTTATGGAGAAGCATTCATAGCAGCCTTAATATTATTAGAGTGGGAACCCAGTGGAGAATGGGCAACAGGAAACTAATCCACATTTGGGATGACAAATGGCTGCCAACCCCGTCCACCTACAAGGTCATTTCCCCTCCTAATGATATACCCCAATTCCCAATGGTCTCATCTCTCATTAACCCAATGACAAATTGGTGGAATATGGATTTGATTAGGGCAACCTTCCTCCCATTTGAAGCAGAGATAATTTTGAAGATTCCTCTAAGCTGCACCCTTCCAGAAGACAAAATAATCTGGATTGGAAATAGGCATGGAGATTTCACTATCAAAAGTGCCTACCATATAGCCCACAGTCTGATTGAGGAAAATAATCATGGAGAAAGTTCTAGTGGGGATCCATGTAAGCCTTTGTGGAAACGGCTTTGGCATCTTAACTTGCCAGCAAAAATCAAGGTGTTCGCTTGGAGAGCTTGCATCAATGGTCTTCCTACTATGGAAGTCATTTCTTATAGAGGAATTTCTCAATGTATGACTTGCCATGTTTGTGGTAATGAGACCGAAACTGTTGATCATTCACTTCTTAGATGTGATTTCTAATCCTTGGTTTGGGAATTTTGGCTTGAAAATCCTCTACGCATCCAAGGCTTTAAAAATTCCTTCCTTGACTCGGTATTATTTATTCTCTCTCACTCAACTCTTCCTGACTTGGAGATCTTCTTTGCTACGGCTTAGGCCTTATGATCTAATAGAAATAGAATAGTGTATAAGGACAATGGAATTTCTCCTCTCAAAGTTTGGCATATGGCAAGAAATGTTGTGGAAGACTTTGCATGCTTTACCAGTTGGGATTTTGAATCAGTAAGACCTGCTGCTTCTAGTTGGGTCCTGCCCCCTTTGGGAATTTTTAAAGTAAATGTTAATGGTGCTTCTTCAGAGCATGATGGTTCCTCCAGTGTGGGTGTCGTTATTAAAGACTCCAATGGTCTTGTTGTGGCTGCCCTGTGCTTGCCGCTTCAATCCTATTTTTCTGCAGAGCTTACAAAGGTTTTTGCTTTGGAACAAGGTGTCCTTTTAGTGCAAGAACTCCAGCTGCCTCGGGTTATCTTTGAATCTGATGCTTTGGCAGTCATTCAAGCAATTAATGATAAAGCTACTGGGAGCTCTTTTGGTCACCTTATACAGGAAATACTTCAAGTTTGTGAGTCATTTGAATCCTGCCATTTTAAGCACTTAAGTAGAAACTTCAATTCAGTGGCCTATGAGCTTGCACAGCACGCTAGAAGAACTGGAAGTTGCCAAATTTGGAAGGGCGTTGCACCTCCCTTTGTTCAGCCTTTTCTGCAATTTGACTTGTGTATCTGGTTGTCTTTGTCCTGCTCTGCAGGTCCTCTATAAGACTCTTCTTGGTTGGTTTTAATTGAATATGTTTCCCTTTCAAAAAAAAAAAAAAAAAAAAAAAAGGAACTGGTCCTAAATTTTTGGAGCTTGTATCATCACTTATTTCCATTTAGGGTAAAAACTCTTATGCAATGTGTAACACACACCTGGAAAAATGATTTAAAATCACGTTTTCAGTTTATAAAAACACAATATGTGAAATCCTTCCATTTATGCTAGAATCTGTACTTGGTTGTGCAAATGTTGTGAGAGAGTTATTAAATGTGTTCCCAGACCTTGCTTGGAAGGTTGACAAGAATGGATATTCTCCATTGCACCATGCTTGTAAAAGTGGGCATCTGGAAATAACAAGAATGCTTCTAACGCTTAGCACAAACCTCGCTCTGCAGTTCAGTAGCACAGTTTACATGCCACTACACTTGGCAGCTATGAATGCAAAAATTTCAATTTTTGAAGAATTTGAGCAGATGGCTCCTATATCCTTTCATCATCTCATAAGAGAGGGAGAGACAGTTTTTCATTTAACTGTGAAATATAAGCACTACAAGTCTTTCTGTTGTGCGAATTGGGTGAAATAAAACTGTTAACACAAGCTTAAACAAGAGAGAGAGAAGATAATATGACACAAGAAATTTAAGTGGTTCGGCAATATGCCTACGTTCATAGGAGGCGACAGAATAAATTCACTATAACTTTGGAGATTACAACAATGACTTGAAGACACTCTCACACAAACTCAAACCCCAAATACACCCTTGGTTCTCTCACAAATAGATAGAGAACACCATATTGTATTTGGACAAATTGCAAGACACAACTTCCTAGCTCTAGTGCACACACACAGAAGAAGTTATTTTGCTATCTTTGTGGCTCACATGCCCGTGTTGCTCACTTGATCCACCTCTATTTATAGCCAAACCTTCAGCTGAAATGCCAACAATTTCAGCACACTAGAGACTTCTTTTGTTAAGGAAGTCAACAATAGTGGCTAGCATTTATTGCCAAAGAACTCATACATTTCGGCTAGCATGATCTTCTTGATGATTCATGAATTCAAGAAAATTATATATTTCAGCTACATCTTAAGTGTTCTGGACCAATGGGAATGCAAGACTTCCATCAACCAAGAAGTCAATAAATTCAGCCAAGGCTTAACATGCAACGTTTAATGCAACATCATGATGGTTTGTTGTCTAATTGTCAAGCCACCAATTTTGACAATTCAAGTTATTCCAAGAAATCTCCACCTTGGCTTGAATTGTATCAAGCTTCACAAACTAAACTCTTCAATTGCCTCCACCTTAGCCCTTACGGGCTATCACAAGCTACAAACACTGATCAAGTCCAAGCAGTGCTTGAACTTGCTTGTAGGTACCGGCTTTGTCAACATATCAACTGCATTCTTTGAAGTGTCAATCTTCTTAAGAATAATTTCTCCTATAGCAGTCAACTCCCTTATCTTATGAAATCTGACATCAATAGGCTTTGTCCTAGCATGATAAACTTGATGCTTTGCCAAGTAAATGGCACTTTGACTGTCACAATGCAATTGAACTCCTTGGTTCAAACCAAGCTCTTTGACTAGCCCTTTCAACTACAGTGCTTTCTTTGCAACTTCAGCTACCGCCATGTATTCAGCTTCTGTAGTAGGCACGGCTACTAAGGATTGTAGTGTGGATCTCCAACAAACAAGCCCTCCTGACAGTGTGAACACATAACCTATTGTAGACCTTCTATCATCTATATTGCCTGCATAGTCTAAATCTACATATGCTACCTCTGAATTATCACCATGTTGCCTTGCAAACAGGATCCCATATCCTACGATTCCATTCAGGTATCTGAATATCTACTTCATTGCATTCCAGTGCTCTCTACCTCGGTTTGCCATGTACTTACTGATAGTACTTACTGCATGAGCCAAATTTGGCCTGGTGCAAACCATCGCGTACATTAAACACCCAACTGCACTTGCATATGGAACCTTTGACATGTCTTCAATTTCTTTTTCATTTTTCAAGCACTGACTACCAGATAATTTGAAGTGATTCGCCAATGGGGTGTTAATAGGATTAGCATCTTGCATGTTGAATTTTTCAAGAACTTTTCTGATATAGTTCTTCTGAGATATCCACAGCTTTCTTGAATCCCTATCCCTGCGAATCTCCGTACCCAAAATTTTCTTAGCAGTACCCAAGTCTTTCATGTCAAACTTTTTACGCAACAAAGCTTTTAATCTGTCAACCTCACACATGCTCTTTGCAACAATTAACATGTCGTTAACATACAGTAACAAGAAAATATAAGAACCATCATCAAGCATCTTAACTTATATGCAGCAATCATACTCACAACGGGTATAACCAATCTGGATCATATAGGAATCAAACTTCTTGTACCATTGTCTAGGAGATTGTTTAAGACCATAAAGTGACTTCTTCAATCTGTAGACAAGATTCTTCGTACTAGGTTTCTTGAACCCTTCTGGTTGTTCCATGAAGATTTCTTCCTCCAAATTCCCATGAAGGAATGCCGTCTTCACATCCAGTTGTTCTAATTCCAGATCCTAATGTGCTTCCAAGGCTAGCACTACCCTAATAGAAGTATGCCTGACCATAGGTGAGAAAACCTCATCATAGCCAATCCCATGTCTTTGTGAATATCCCTTTGCTACCAATCTTGCTTTGAACCGTTCTCTTTCCTTTTCTGATACTGCTTCCTTCTTTCTGAACACCTACTTGCAACCTATCGGTTTTTTTCCCTTTGAAAGTTCTGACAACTCCCAAGTCTTGTTCTTATTCAAGGACTCCATCTCCTCCGCCATAGCTTCCATCCACTTGTCCATTTCAGAGCTATCAATTGCTTCCTGAAAAGTGGAAGGATCTCTGCTACTAATTACTAAGCAATAAGAATCAAGATCCTCGAAACCATACCTGACTGGTGGTCTTATGTTGCGTTTAGGCCATTTTGATATCATGTTGTGATCTTTTTTATCACTATTGTGAAGTTCCTTCTCTAGTTGAGACTCCACTTCATCTAGCTCCACCTGCACCACTGATCTATCACTGTCACTACTGCTTCCCTTTTCTTGAGACTTTTCTTCCTTTCTGAAATCTTTTATCATGGACTTCTCATCAAACACCACATCCATGCTAATCACCACCTTTTGTGCCACTGGATCCCAAAGCTTGTACCCTTTTACTCCTTTCTCGAACCTGAGAAAAATACACTTCTTGGAGTTTGAATCAAGCTTTGACCTTTCTTTGATAGGAATATGAACATAGGCTAGACACCCGAATATCCTCATCAATGAGTAATCAACTTCTTTCCTTGTCCATACCTCTTCAGCAACTTTCCCATCAAGCGCAGCTCTAGGTGATCAGTTAAGAATGTAACAAGCCATGTTCACTGCTTCAGCCCAGAAGACTTTAGAAAGCCTAGCATTCAGTCTTATGCATCTAGCTATCTCACTGATTGTCTAGTTAAGTCTCTCAGCCATTCCATTCTGTTGAGGTGTTCTTCGTACTGTAAAGTTCCTCTTGATACCATGCTCTTCACAAAACTTCAAGAACTCCCCATCCTTGTACTCAGTGCCATTATCAGATCTTAGGCACTTGATCTTTCTTCTAGTATGGTTTTCCACTTCAGCTTTCCACTTCTTAAACTTTGCAAATGCCTCGGACTTGTTCTTCAAGAAGTAAACCCAAACCTTTCTAGAATAATCATCAATGAAACTCATAAAATATCAAGCTCCACCTTTAGAGACCACTTGCATCGGCCCCCAAATATCAAAGTGTACATAATCTAATATACCCTCTATCTTGTGCGTCACTGTTTTGAATTGCATCCTATACTGCTTTCCCATGACACAATATTTGCAGAAATCTAACTTACATGACTTAACTCTAGCCAACAGATTTCTCTTTTGCAATTCTCTCATACCACACTCACTCATATGCCCTAGTCGCATATGCCACAAAAGTGTATCATCCTGCTCAGATTCAGTTACTGTAGCCACTCCACCTACAATGGTATTGCTGAGTAGCTTGTAGATATTAACTTCTACTTTCTGCCCCTTCATCACAACTGAAAGTTCAATATGGGTATGAAACACCCTTGAACGTTTAGACCCCCAGATACAAAAATATCAATTCAAGCTTTATATCAAACAATTAATGTGCGGAATATGATAACAAGCTTATAACAAAATTGATAAAACAATCTAAGCCAAATATAAGCACATCCACAGCAGTAAATATAAGGCAAAGATAAAGGAAAGAGAGATGCAAACACACGGAAAACACACGATGTGTTATCGAAGAGGAAACCGAAGTCCTCAGCGTAAAACCTCTCTGCTGCCCTCCAAGCGGTGATCAAATCCACTAAATAATATAGTTGAGATACATGAACAACAGAAGACCCTCCAAGTCTAATCTACCCAAGTACCTAAGCCTTCCAAGCTTCTTGCTCCAACGAGGTTACGCCGAACCTATTTCTTCTTTAGTTTGTCGGATTCCGCTACTTGACCATAGCATCAACCAATGTATATTGGTTCCTTCCCAAACTGCTTCCCTAAGCACCAAATGGACCTTCTCACAGACGTGGGTGTGGTGAGATAAGGGTTTGGTAAATAACCTCTCAAGGGTATGACAATAGAGAGGAAGAGAGTAGAGGAATTTGTAGAGTCTCTTTAGATGAAGATTGGGGATGAGGCAATCTTGTTTTTCTCTAGAGTTTTCTCTTACAAAATTCTCTCTGGAAGCTCTCTCAATATGATGGGTATAAGGGTGTATATATAGTAGGGTGAGAAGGGAATGCAAAACGTCAGTTTTTGCCAAACAGGGCAAGTTGGCGACTTGGTCTCGCGGCTTGTCCAAGTCACGAGTTCAAGTCGCGACGTAACGGCCTGGCCAGTCTGGAACTTTTGTCCTGTAGCGTGACAGCTGGCGTGACCCTTCAGCTTCCCAGTGTGCCTCTCACGTGCCAGCTTTTGGCGGCTTGCCAGTCGTGATCCACCCATGAGCCCTAGCTGCGAACCTCTGTTTTTCTTGCACACTCTTGAGCTTTTCTTCACATCTTCTCACACACTACCCTTACAATTTTTCCACCTAAATACAGGGTTGCTAAGTGCTAAATTACAAGCAAATTGGTCACGGAATAAAGCCAATTAAATGGTTGATTAAATTCAACCTTACAATCTCCCCCTTTGGCTATTCCGCGACAAAACCCTACAACAGACTCTAGACTTAAACGTGAGTTTTGAACAGTTGGAAAACTCACTCACACCTAACTCAAGATTCTGTAAAGCTCTTGAACATATGAATAAGTAACTCCTGAAACACAATAATATAACAATATTATTGTATGCAGAAAACTTAATATGCATATGGAGCAAAATAAGCATGATCAAGCAAAAATGAACATAAGCATAAAAGCAATAATTCATGGCAAGATCAACACCAGTAGTCACTTAAGCAAAAGTGATTACTATGTTCATTCACACAAGGAATGAACATCCGGACATGCAAAAATGATAAACTCAATTGAAGAGTATCATTTGAAGGTCCAACACTCAACCAATGCATAGAAACATATATGCATCTAGGAACAATCCTACACGGGCACAAGAGTATTGTACTTAAGATAATGCAAGGCATTAACAAGTATCAAAGCACAAAGGCTGCATATGCAAAGTTTTGCAAATACATGGCACAAACCATAAAAGCCTACAAAACAGTGCATAAGAACAAGAAACAACCCTCAAAGCTTACAAAAGCAACAATGGGTACAAACAAAAACAACATAAAGTGCTAAAACAGAATAACATCATACTATATAAGTAAACACCAAAGATTCACAAGTTGAGAGTTTTAAAACAAACTAAAAACCAGTGTATCAAACTTAAAGGAAACACATATTTAAACTCCCCCTCAAAATGAGCACTCCCCCTCAAAAGCTGCCCCAAAAACAACCATAGCGCCCTTTGACACCTTCATTAACCCATTCTCAGACTTATAGCAATAACCATTAGAGTCTAGGGTTCCCAATGAAATTAAATTTTTTTTCACCTCTAGAACATGTCGTACCTCTCCTAATGTCCTCACTACATTATCAAACATCTTTATCTTAATTGTTCCTATTCCAACAACTTTGCAAGTAGCATCGTTGCCCATTAGAATAGAACCACAATTAACCAACTTGTAAATGTCGAACCAATCTCTGTGAGGAGTCACGTGGAAAGAACATGTTGAATCTAGAACCTAAGAATCGATTAGCCTATTGGCACTGGATGAAATAGAAAGCATATCTCCATCTGAATCTGAATCTACTGCCACAATGTTTGCAAATCTTGATGACCCTTCCTTGTCTTTGTCTTTGCCTCTTTTCCACTCTGGACAATCTTACTTAATATGCCCCTTCTTTTAGCATTTATAGCACTTCACAGTCTTGCTTTTGGATTTGGATCTGCTATGCCCCCTAGCAGAACTGTGATCTTTGTCTTTCTTCCTTCCACGATCTTGATTACCCTTTACCATAAGCCCTTCACCAGAACTTTCTCCCAAATTCTGCTTTCGTTGGTAGTGATCTAATAGGGCTCCTGAGATCTCTTCAAATTCCAGAGTCTCTTTCCCCCAAAGCAGGGTTGTAACCAAGTGTTCGTATGATACTAGAAGGGAGGACAGAAGCATCATCGCCTTGTTTTCATCATCGAATTTTATATTGATCCGCAACAAGTCACTGATAATTTTATTGAACGTGTGGACGTGTTGAGCCAAATCCACACCCTCTGCCATCTTAAGCTCATTCAGTTTTCGCTTAAGATTAAGTTTATTTGTGAGGGACTTGGACATATACCAGCTCTCCAACTTCAACCATATAACTGCAGAAGACATGTCATCCATGACATCGTACCTAAGCTTGTCTGCCAGACATAGTCAAATTGTACTAATCACCTTCATATCGAGTTCTTCCCATTCATCATCTGTCATCGTCTCTGGTTTCTTTGTTTTCCCATACAAAGCCTTCACCAAACCTTGTTATAAACAAATCTTTCACCCTTCTTTGCCATAATCTGAAGTTACCAGTTCCGTCGAACTTAACTATGTCTACCTTGGCAATAGAAGCGTTGATCTCCATTGAATAAATCAACCTGGAGCTTTGATACCAGTTTGTACTGACCGCCTTCATATCGAGTTCTTCCCATTCATTATCTGTCATCATCTCTGGTTTCTTTGTTTTCCCATACAAAGCCTTCACCCAACCTTGTTATACCAACAAATCTTTCACCCTTCTTTGACATAACCTGAAGTTACCAGTTCCGTCGAACTTAACTACGTCTACCTTGGCAATAGAAGCGTTGATCTCCATTGAATACTTTCATATGGTTGGTGGGTGCCTTCCACAACACTGATCTCTTCCACCGTCCAGATCAATGTGGAAACACTCTCTTGCATCTTGCCGTCTCTAGAGGATGCGATCAGGTAATGAATAGTCATATACTCATATTTGAATTGGTTATGGTTAGGATATTTATTTCTTTATTTTTTTAAGAATCAATGGTTACAAAATTTAAATGAACATGCAAAATTCCAATATAGATGGTCCAAGGCAAACCTAGGTTCTGACATTTATTAACCTGATTCAATAGGAAAAAAACATTCTGTCCCCAGGAAATAACCCCATGTGATCCGCCACCAATAGTTGAAGTTTGCTTACTATTGTCCATGGCTCATGGTATCCAAATATGATCACTTTAATTGTTGAAAATCAAGGAATAAACAAGAAGCAATTCCAATGGCCAAAAACACACACACACATATATATATATAACACGATCGAACTCATATTATTGTGTCTATAGTTTGTGTGGTGTTCTAATTGGACTGTTTTTTTTTTCTTTTGAGTTTGTTCCAGATTGTGGAGTTTTTGATCAATAAAGCAACAGTGGATATCAACTCTCAGAATCGTGGGGAACGCACGGCTCTTGGCATCCTATACCAGGCTGGTAATACTGATAAATTTCCTTATGTTAAAGCTATGCTGGAGAGTGCGGGTGGTATAGACATGAGAATTTTACGTTCAAAAGAAGTTGAAGGAACTAATCCGGGCATAGTTGGCTTAGATAATGTGTCCAGGTTGCCCATAACAAAGGACTTTGGTGATCCACCCAACCAAGGAAATTCTGAAGTAAATGCACCCTATCATCAAGTTGAGCAGATAGAAAAAATTCAGGATGACAACAGAGTTAACTAAGCCAGATCCTTCACAAAAGAAGACAAATAGCCACTTGATCAATTTGCAGCGACGTAAGGTCCTCAGCAGAAGACGAAGGCTGACTGACCATCAAAGTAGGCAACATGAGCTATACAGGGAGGCCCAACAAAATGCCAGGAACACAATTACACTAGTAGCGATTCTGATTGCCACGGTTACTTTTGCTGCTGGGTTAAACCCTCCTCATAGTGGTGTTTTCCAGCCAGATTCGATTGGAAATTCTCCTGGTGGCGTCTGCCAGCAAGGGTCGACTGGAAATTCAACAATGGCGAGAACTGGAAGAACAGCTTTGATGGTTGCCTATTTTAAAAAAGTTTGTGTTGGAGCATTTTAATATTAAATAATTAAAATGAATAAATGTTATAACATAAATGTAAAGATGTGAGAGATGAGTAGTTAGTGAAAAATGTTTAGTTCCACATTGAAAAGGAGAGAGATTATTTTATTCTTTTTAATTGTGGTGATTAATGGGCTAAAATGTATTGACTCAGATATTGGGCTAGATACGTGCGCAAGGGGGAGATGAAGAGTAGAGGTATCAAAATTGGAAATGAATCAGACTCAATCCAATTTACAGAAATACACACAAAGAAAAAAAAAGAGAGATTCTTGGCAAGGAAGGGTGTTCTTTCTGGTGAAGTTTTGGGCTTGAACACTTTATGCAGAGGTTGTTATAACCATAGAAAGTCTGCACCGGTTACGAGGTTTAGCCAACCAAGGGTTTGAATCTCCTTAAAGAAAGCGAGTGCTGCGCCTCAGTTCAAATTGTATTGTGTTATTCCTTTCTTTATACTAATAATATTCAGAAGTATTATTCAGTTTCTCGTTGTGTTATTTCCATTATTATTGTGATTGCACCAACAATGTTAAGAAGATTCATACATATGGAATCGACACAAGAGAAACCAAATGAGCCTGTTGGAGATCTTAACAAGCCATTTCGCTTTAAGGGAGCCCACTGCAAGAGGTGGAAAGGAAAGGTCCTCTTCTACTTGAGTCTTCTCAAAGTCTCCTACATTCTCACTGGCAAGAATCCATCAAAATTTCCTACCGATGAGATGAGTGATGAAGAATATATTCTCCATCAAGAAAAAATAGATAAGTATACAAAAGATGAGTATAATTGCCGCTCTTATCTATTGAATTGTCTTGTTGATCATTTCTATGACTATTATGATACAACTTACAATTCTGCTAAGAAAATTTGGAAAGCTTTACAAACCAAGCACGATACCAAGGAGGCAGGTGCAAAGAAGTATGCTGCTAACAGATTTTTCCGTTACCAAATGGTGAATGGAAAATCAGTGGTGGATCAAGCACAAGACTTCCAAATGATCGTTGCAGAATTGAGATCCGAAGGCATAAAAATTGGTGGTAGCTGGCATAATTGACAAACTACCACAATCTTAGAGGGAGTTCCAAAAGGCTTTGCGGCACAAACAAAAGGAGACATCCTTGGAGACCTTGATCACACGCATCCATGTGGAGGAGGAGGCTAGAGGACAAGATGCACTCATGACACAAGAGAGCAATGGTAATTCCACCACTAAGGTAAACCTTGTTTCAGCCAATAATAATATGTCCAAAAATCATTTTCCTAGAAATGGTCAAATTGAAGCCTAAAAAAAAGCCTTTAAAAATAATAATAGACCTCAAGGAAAGGAAAACCTGAATAAAAATTACAATAAGAAACAAGAACCCCTTTCACAAGATCAATTTAATAGATCCTATTTTGTCTGTGGCAAAAGTGGGCATATTACTCGATTTTGCAAATTTCAGAAATGTGAATCTATCTTGCAGGCTAATGTAACCAAAGAGCCTTTAGTGGCTATGATTACAGATATGAATATGGTGCAATATGTCGAAGGGTGGTGGGTAAATTATGGTGCTAATAGGCACGTCTGCTATGACAAAAATTAGTTCAAATTGTACACTCTTTTTGAAGAAAAAAAAAACGGTTATGCTTGATGACTCTAGCAAAACCAAGGTTCTTGGGAGTGGTGAGGTTGAATTGAAATTCACTTTTGGACGCGTGCTAACATTGAAAGATGTTCTTTACACTCTGTCCATGAGGAAGAATTTGATGTCAAGTTTTTTGCTTAACAAGACTGGCTTCAAGCAAATCATGGAATCTGATAATTATGTAATCACTAAAAATGGATTATTTATGGGCAAGGGTTATGCTTGTGATGGAATATTTAAATTGAATGTTGAGAATAATAAAGCATCTACCAGTTCAGTTTATATGCTTTCTTCTATTAATTTTTGGCATGCTCGTTTGTGTCATATAAATAGTAGATATGTGGGAATCATGAGTAGTTTAGGATTAATTCCAAAACTGTCAAAAGATTTTGAAAAATGTGAAATTTGTAGTCAAGCTAAGATTACAAAAAGGCCTCATAAAAGTGTTGTAAGAAATACCAAATTGCTTGAGTTAATTCACTCTAATTTATGTGAATTTAAGGGAATTTTAACTCGTGGAAGAAATAGATATATTATCACTTTTATTGATGATTTCTCAAAATATACAACTATTTATTTGTTGAAAAATAAAAGTGATGCTTTTGAAAAATTTCAAGATTTTTTAAAAAAAGTTGAAAATCAATTCGGTAGAAAAATAAAAAGTATAAGAAGTGATAGAGGCCGTGAGTATGAATCAAGTGCATTCAACTCATTTGTTCAGTCTTTGGGAATTATCCATGAAACTACTGCACCATATTCACCCGCTTCTAATGGTGTGACTGAAAGAAAAAATAAAACTTTAATTAAGTTAACAAATGCCATATTAATTGAATCTGGTGCACCTTTACATTTTTGGGATGAAGCTATTTTAACTACATGTCATGTTTTGAAGAGAGTGCCACATAAAAAGTCACACACCACACCTTTTGAGACGTGAAAAGGACATAAGCCAAATTTGGGATATTTGAGAGTATGGGGTTGTCTTGCTTTTGTAAGGATTACTGACCCTAAAATGCCTAAATTAGGTATAAGAGCTACTACTTGTGCTTTCATGGTTATGCGATTAATAGTGCAGCCTATAGATTTTTTGATCTTGAAAACAAAATAATTTTTGAATATGGTGATGCAATTTTTCATGAAGAAAAATTTCCTTTTAAATTGAAAAATGGTGGGGATGAAGAAAATATTTTGTCACAATCTAGTTCTTCTACTTCACATTTACAAAATCAAGAGAATTTTGAAATGGAACCTAGAAGGAGTAAAAAAGCTAGAGTTGAAAAGGATTTTGGTCCTGATTATTATGTTTTTAACATTGAGGAAAATCCCCAAAATTTAAAAGAGGCTTTAACATCACCTAATACTATATTTTGAAAAGAGACTATAAATGATGAGATGGAATCTCTAATTTCAAATAGAACTTGGAAATTAGTAGATCTTCCACCGGGTTGTAAGACCATAGGTTGTAAATGGGTCTTTAGAAAAAAGTTGAAACCGGATGGATCAATAGATAAGTTTAAAGCTAGACTTGTTGCAAAAGGTTTTAAATAAAAAGCTGATCTTGATTTCTTTGATACTTTTTTCTCTGGTAACAAGAATTACATCTATTAGATTATTAATTGCTATTGCTGCAATTTTTGATTTGAAAATTCATCAAATGGATGTAAAAACTATTTTTCTAAATGGGGACCTAGAGGAAGAGATTTATATGGATCAACCCGAAGGCTTTGTAGAGCCTGGACAAGAAAGCAAGGTATGTAAGCTAACTAAATCCCTATATGGCTTTAAACAAGCACCTAAGCAGTGGCATGAAAAGTTTGATTCCTGCATGATTGAGAATAGTTATAAATCAAATGAATGTGATAAATGTATTTATTCTAAATCATGGAATAATTTACATGTTATTATTAGCCTCTATGTGGATGATATGTTGATTTTTGGCTCAAATATGCATGTTATAAATGAGACAAAAAATATGCTTAAAAGCCATTTTGATATGAAAGATCTTAGTGAGGCTAATTTTATTTTGGGCACGAAAATTATAAAAGCATGTGATGGAATATATCTTGATCAATCATATTATGTTGAGAAAATATTGAGAAAATATAATTTTCATGATCACAAAAGTGTAGCTACTCCTTTTGATTCTAGTGTTCATTTATTTCCTGTGAATAATGATGATGAGATTTTTAATCAAAAGGATTATGTTAGTATCATTGGTAGTTTGTGTTTTGCTACTGATTGTACTAGACCTGACATTGCATATGTAGTAGGAGTGCTTAGCAGATTTACTAGCAAGCCTAGTAAAGATCATTGGCTAGCTATTGAGCGAATCATAAGATATTTAATTGATACCAAAAACTTGGCTTATTTTATAAAAAGTACCCTGCTGTGATTGAAGGTTTTAGTGATACCGATTGGAATACTTTGTCAGGTGATTCTCTCTCTACCACTGGTTATATTTTTACTTTAAGTAGTGGTGCTATTTGTTGGAAATCCAAAAGGCAAACAATAATTGCTAATTCAACAATGGAAACTAAATTAATAGCATTAGCTTCAACTAGTGAAGAGGTAAATTGGCTTAGAGGTTTGTTATATGAAATTCCACTTTGGGAAAAGCCAATTCCACCTATATTAATTCATTGTGATAGCACTGCCGCAATTGGTAGAGTTAAAAACCGTTACTATAATGGTAAATCCAAACCTATAAGAAGAAAGCACAGTACTGTGCGATCTTATTTGAGAGGTGGCATCATAACTGTGGATTATATTAAATCTAATGATAATCTTGCAAATCCATTTACCAAGGCCTTGGTAAAAAATAGAGTTTAGAATACATCGAGGGGGATGGGACTAAAGTCCATAGAATCATGAGCCATGTATGAGGATACCCAACCCAAGGACCAGAGATCCTGAGAATTGGGTTCAATGGGAAAAACGAATCATATGATGGTTGTAAGAAATGCATAACTTATTTATTTTTAATTATTTTTTTTTAAAATAATTTTTTTTTAATTGTTCATCCCTATAATGTAAGTGCATTTATCCTGTAATGTGGAGAGGTTGAGTAAAAAACTCTTAATGAAATTTGTAGCTCATATGAGTGGGGTGTCAGAATTATAGGAGCATCTTTGACAAAATTTCACCTATGTGAGTGTGGGGGTGGGGCTGCTCCCTATGAGATTTGGACTTAGTCTCAAATACACTTATGAAATCGGGATCAGCACACGGCCATAAAGTGCTAGCTATAAAAGCTCATGTCAACACCTGGGTTATTATGTGTAAGCAGTGACACTTAATTTCACTAAAGCAGTCCTAGTTCAAGTCAGAGACCACTATGACTCTGGAGTTGAGATCGCTATTTACTAAGTGAAGGTTCAATGTAGAGCACACCTTCATGATGCATAGTGACCCATCTTTGCCTGGTAATCTCTCTTTAACTAAAAAATTTAATATTAAAATGAGTGGGGGATTGTTGGAGCATTTTAATATTAAATAATTAAAATGAATAAATGTTATAACATAAATGTAAAGATGTGGGAGATGAGGAGTTAGTGAAAAATGTTTAATCCCACATTGAAAAGGAGAGAGACTATTTTATTCTTTTTAATTGTGGTGATTAATGGGCTAAAATATATTGACTCAGATATTGGGCTAGATACGTGCGCAAGGGGGAGGTGTAGAGTGGAGGTATCAAAATTGGAAATGAGTCAGCCTCTTGAATCCTCCTACTTGACAGCACATTCAGAGCAATTACCATATCCGTTGGTGAGTAAATGACCCGAATTAATACTCCATAAGGGCTTGAATCTCCTTAAAGAGAGCGAGTGCCGCGCCTCAGTCCAAATTATGTTGTGTAATTCCTTTCTTTATACTAATAATATTCAGAAGTATTATTCAGTTTCTCGTTGTGTTATTTCCATTATTATTGTGATTGCACCAACAATTTGTAAAGTAATGGAATGAGATAGAGCCCAGTAAGTAGCATAATTAATGGAGGTGGGGAAAATGCAAGTTTCATGATGATAACAATTACAAATCATGTTTTAATTTGAGAATTTCCAAATAATTTCTACAAAACCATTTCCAAAAATAATATGACAAGAATGAATAAAATGACATGGCACAAAGCTTCTCAAAATGCTCTCATGAAACTACATACTATAATTTGTGAGCAATAACAATACAATTCCAAACCCAAGACCACATGATAATGCTGTCACAAAAGCAGAACTAATCTGCCGTCATAAAACGGAACTCATCACTGACACATAGCCAGAACTAAATATGCCGTTACAAAGACAGAACTAATATGTCATCACAAAGACGAAACTCAATAACCATCACAAAGACAAGTGCTAAGATATCAATGTCACACATACTATAGTATCTAGCTAGGTAATCACCAGGTAATCACATGCACATGGGTAGAACATAAAGAGCTCACAAATTACCTTTAATTCAAAATACATAATTCACTTCCAAGTAGTTTCATAAAATATTTGAATGCCCAAGATATTCACAAGGTTCTCCAAGCCCTCATCTCATTTCTTGTCAAAATGATTTTGTATTAACTTCCCAAATAACATAGGTCAAGATAAAACATCATTATATTTTGCAAATAATGCTATAAATCCTTAAAATTCATTCTTAAGAATTTAATCAAGATGCTAGTCTTTTCCATGCTAACAAATCATGCAATTCCCCATATGCAATAAAAATATGCACTTTCATATATAATCATAAATAGTAGGGTCACAATACAACACTTTTTAGAAAAACATAGTTCCACCGTTAATTTTCCAAAATGTGTTTGACTCAAAAATAATGTTTATGCAATACGGTTATTTTCCAAAAATCCTATTAAAAAGCTACTTACCTCAACCTGTAAAAGCCTAATTTTTCCAAGCTCCAAATGAAATTAGCTAGAACCTAAACAATACCAAGTAAACCTATCACAATAAGCATAAAGCTTAAAATTGTATCTAGCTACATATTAGAAATCGCCAAATGAGCACTAAATTAGGCAAGCCTAGATTTAGCCTCACAAATAATATTTTCCACTTCCAAAGTTTCTCAACCAATTACTTTACAAGGCATAGACTCTAACTTATCATCATGTCATTCCAAGCTTCACCTTTACCATAAGAGATCCTAACACTTTATGAATTTCTTCCTCAATATACATGTCATTTTCAAGAGACCCACAAAACAACAACATATATAACAATACCCACCATTACAAACCCCACTACCTCCAAATAAACAATAAAAATTAAATTCATCAACTATTTCACATTAGAAAGCCAAAACACCCAAATCTTCACCACTTAGCTAACCACCATTGCAAAAATCATAAACCCACTCATCAAATACATCCACCAAGACCAAAACCCATACATAAAAACACATAAATATCACTTCTAATGCTCATAAATCACATGGGTATTATAATTAAAGCTTAGATAAACAAACTTCAAGCAAAAGCATATAAACCCACCAAAAGATTAGGAGTCTTACCTTAAATCAAAAGAGATGAAGGTGCCTTAGAGGTTCCTAGAGAGTTTTCCGGTGATCTTGCCGGAAAAATGATGGTGGATGTGGTGGTGTGGAGTAGGTACCGTAGGAGAGTGTGAGGGAGTGAAGAGAGGAGTGTGTGTGTTTGTGAGAAAAAGAAATAAAACAAATGAGGAAGATAGGTGGCCGGTTGAGAGAAGAGATATTTGTGTGTGGTGTGTGGCGGGGAAATAAGGGGTTGGTGGGTCATGTGTGGCTCCTAAAAAATCTGACCCTCTTTTTTCTTTTTCTTTTTTTTTTTTTTTTTTTTTTTAAAAAGTGGGTTGGGGCGTTAGAGCATTCTCATCAACAATTGCAAAAAATTTAGCATTTACAATCTCAAAACACTACTTTTTCAATTTTAACACCTCATTTTACAATATACCAAATATCAAAACTTCTATTTTTTTTACAACTTCATTTAAATATTATTTCTTTATAATTTTTTATTCCTTTTTTGTTTAATTTTTTTTCATCCTCTCTCTCTCTCTCACTCTTTGGTCTCATTGTCTCTCTCTCTCCCTCTCAATCTCACAGTCTCTCCCTCTCGATGACCCATGCCGATGAGACCGATTAAGTTGACAATCCACGCCGGTCAACTCAACGATCCACATCGGTCACGTTGATGATCCACGAACCCAGACCCAAAAAATTGCCAGAGCACATCAGACCATGACCCAAAATGCCAAATCCAAAACCCACACAACCACTGCCGAATCTAACATTTAAAAAAAAAATAAAAAAAAAAAAAAAAAAAAAAAAAAAAAAAAAAAAAAAACCACTGCGACAGAGATTGGCTTGGCTTGATGCTCCAGCTTGGGTTTCGTCGGAGAGGGAGGCAGAGACGTCGAGCAGAGGGAGAGAGAGCAGAGAAATGGGAGCAAGAATGAGAGACAGAAGAAACGGAAATGAGAGAGAAAAGAAAGTCTGGAGAAAGAAGACAAAGAGAGACTATCATTTTTTTTTTTTTTTTTTTTTTTTTTTTACAATCTTGCTACAATGGGCTGCAAGAGATAGTAATCCACGGTAGCCGGATTGCAAAATTTATAGGATTTAAAAGTTTTGATGGACTATGCTTTTTAGCATTTATAGCATTTACCATGCTAAAATTTAGCATTTATACCATTTAGGATTCTTAATGAGAATGCTTTTACAGAAACAACATGGTGCCTATCGAAATGCTATATAAAACATCATTTTATAGTGGTACATTTCGGTGAGAAATCCAAAATCTTTAACACAAGCAAATTTCATAGCAAGTTTAAACCAGATGAAAGAACCACTGGAAGAATTATAACCTGATGCTGTGAAGGAATTCAAAGTGGGTGGTGATTTGGGTTGGGAGATACCTAATGCAAATGCTAACAACTCTGCAACCAATAACCAGTGGGCTTCAAGGAATAGATTTCACATTGGAGATTCTCTCTATGAGTTTGTTACAATATTTTTAGTACTAGCCAGTCTTTTGAAAAATAAAATAAAAAATAAAAAATTACATTCTGACTGATTTATTAGGTGGTTTGGTTGAGAAAATTGTGTAGAAAATCATGGTTATTCTGTGTAATTTTTCTTTCCTGGTTTTTGAGGTTAAGCAAGAAACAAGGCAGTTGGGTTTGAATGATTATATATGCATGCTTGAAAGTGAAATTCTTTGTTGTCCTTTTACTATGAAATCAGATAGTATAAAGGGAATTCTTCTATGTTTTGGTTTATGCAAATCGTTTTAGATAATTTGAATCCAACAGCTTGGTTTTAGGGGGAAAAAAAACTATGTTGAGGATTTCTTAAGGTTGAATTATTTTGGTTGCAGCTTGGTGATCTTATGTGCTTTTGAAAGAAATATAGAAGTTGCACTTCTTAGCACAATTTAACAAGAACATTTTGTATAAGCAACCATATGTAACTAACATATTGTGTATTTGGGTCGGTAATTAGTCATAAAAAAGAGTCCTTCGCTGCTCTTAGAGCTTTTTGCTAAAAGATTATTGGCCTACTTGCTAAAAATTTGATATATTTGTACCTAGAAAAAAGTGTGAGCGAATAAACAAAAATAGTTATAAGAAATGTCTCCTGCCAAACGGACTAAATGTCCTATATTCCGGCTGTTGAGATCTATTGTGTCTGCCCATTAATATGACATATTTATCATTTATTAAACACTGTTTATTTCATCATGCTGGGAGTTGAAAATCATGTTTAATACTTTGAACATTGCAATTCAGTCAGGACCTCAAATAAATTGGTAGCTTTTCTTTTGAGCATGTTTTACAGCTTTTACTTGCTTAATTAGCCAAGGTTCAAGTGATAGTCCAGCTGTAATGGCATTCTTTGTGGTGTCCCAAGTTTTTGGTTTGAACCCCATCATCCCACCTCCCCCCACTGTCTACTACCCGTCTAAAAAATAAAACAACAAAAAAGCCAAAAGTAAACTGAAAGTTTCCTGGAAAAGTATTGAGATGCACTGGTGACCTTCCTAAAACAAGCAATGAAGACTTTTCCTTAAGCTGACTCTCAACCCTGGAGTCTTCCTATGGACCTTTCGCCAACAACCCCCAGCCCCAAACACCCCCACACCCCCCCAATAGCATTCAATTTTGGGTAGTTTGGTTTTAGCATCCAAATGGACCAGAGAATTACCATTTGAATGTTTATGTAATTGGATGTATGCATTGCGGTGGATGAGTAGACATGAAATACTGACTTTGCATTAAATTGATATTCATGGCTACAAATATAAGTAAGATTCTTAACTGCATTAAGAAAGACAATGCTACCTATCCGTAATTAAAGTAACAAGGGGAGATTGGTGTGAATTTTTAGTATGAGTGATATCCTTGATGGCTGGAACTCTCAACATCTGAATTGAAAGAATGTAAGGTTTGCATCCTGATGCTTGCAAGTCTGTCACCGCTTTTCTCTCTTTTTTTTCTCCATTGCTGCTTTCGAAGCCAATGTTCTATCATCATAACAGTTAAACCAAGAAAACATGTGCCTATAGTCCCTCCACCAATTGACAGTAAAACTACAAACATCCACTCTGTTCCCTTATCATGGGGAATGATGACCCATGTTGCTGCAACATAAGCTGTTGCCATGAATGAAACCGCAACCCACATGACCTTGTGTGCAACCTTCAGTATCATCATCTGAGGTTTTCTTTGGAAAGGAATGATGCTGACAAGAACAACAACAATACACAGAGATGTGAACAACGCAATGTTATTGCTTAATGTAAATACCTTGAAAGCTGTTGTTTTGCACACCATAGACTTTCCTTTGAGTGGTCCATCCTGATAAATGCCACCAGGAGGGCTTATACCTGCTGCAAATGTAACTGTGGCAATCAAAATAGCCACTACTGTAATTGTGTTCCTGGCATTCTGAACTGCCTCACTATATATCTCATCTTGCTTACTCTGACGACTTCTATAAAGTTCTGCTAGTTCTCCCTGTCGTCTTTCACTGAGACGTTTCTGCTGCCCCAAACTGGTCAGGGTACTTGTCAGGGAATTATTAGTCTGCTTGGATGAGCACTCTGGTTCAGATGTGTTATAATCCTGAATTTCACAAATTTTTTCTACTTGATGCTGGATCAATTTTATTTGCACATTTCCACTGGCCTGGTCAAGGATGTCAAGCGCTGTGAGTCCCTTATGGTTCTGGAAACTGAAATCCATTGTTGTTTTGTTGATCAAGTACTCCACAATCTGTAACAAATTTGAAATTCATAAGTCTAATTAGGAAACACACATTTGCAATCAAAATCATCATCATCAACATCAACAATCAAGTTAAACCTTCATTACAAACAATAAAGAATAATGTCATGTGAAGAAATATTACTATTGGCATGCACTGTCCTTGGGGATTTAGGCACGGGGCACAACAAAAATTTGGTATGATATAAAAAGCAGGATACTAACTTCTACACACCACACATGCATAAACACATGCAAACTATAGACATGACAAAGGTACTTTGAAATATTTACTATGCATCTGACACAACTAGTCAAAAATTATAGTAGATTCTTCTGCAAAACTTTAGTACTTAGATATGTCATGTAGAGATGACTTCACCCCAGGCTTTTCTAATATGAAAGCCATCAATTATAACAGGTTTCATTTTCATTTCTCACCTGATGGTGACCTCCAGAGACTGCAATATGGAAGATGGTGTTACCATATTGATCTGGGCAGTGGAAGATATTGGTATCATTGAAAGCCTGCACCAAGTATATGAAAGCATCATAGTGGTTGTATCTCACAATTAGATGAAAAAGGGTCTCTCCATTCTTTGTGTGACACTGAAAAGATGTTGGAGCCATAGACATGAATTCTTTTAGAATTGCAGTGTTTCCATTCATCGCAGCCAAGTGCAGAGGTGTGTAACCATCATTATTGAATTCCAGAGCAAGTTCTGCATCAGCTTTTAGGATCATTCTTGTTATCTCCACGTGCCCTCTATGACAAGAGCAGTGTAATGGTGAATAGCCATTCCTGTCAATCTTTTGAGCAAAGTTTGGGCACACCTCTAAAATCTTCCGAACAATACCTGCATCAGCAACTCTAATTTATCAATACATAAGCAAAATTTAGCTGAGCAACTGAAATTTACATTGCAATTCATCTGAATATTTGTTTCGATCTGAAATTATCAGCTGCTGGACCTAGCAATGGACAAGGAGAGAAATTCTCTTGCCTAATTGGTTGGCAATGTGTTCAGCAGTGAAAAGTCAGTAAATAGAACTCTACTACCAACCTGTGTATCCTCTTGACACAGCAACATGAAGGCTATTTTGAACAAAATTATCTTCTTCCAACCCCTGCAACCAAGGCTTACTCAAAAGGAGCTTGATGACGTTGAGATGCCCATGACTGCAAGCCATGTAAAATGCGCTCTGGCTGTCAGAGTTAAGTTTACAAGCTGCCCAAGGATTGGCATCCAATAGCAGCAGTAAGACCTTGACATTCCCTTGACGACAAGCTTCATGAAATGGAGTCTCCAGCTTGCTATTCTCAGCTGCAACCATGTCAGGGCACAACTTGACAATTTCTGTGACCAAATCGATATGTCCAAATCTTGAGGCCAGGTGCAGTGGCGTGTGTAATGTATTAACTGTTCTTTGTTGGAGAATTTCTTCATTCTCGCGAACTAAATTCATAAAAGTGTGTCTTTCATTTTTAGCAATCGCCTCTAAAAGGCTTTGATCCATTTACTTAAAACTTCCGATAGTTACTCTACAATGAGCAAGCTAGTCAGATGGAAAATTTTGTTGGCACTTTTTTTGCAAATGATAGCTGCTTTTGCATTGTCAACTGGATAGATTCTGCAAAAATTAGAAAGAAATAAAAGGGCTGAGCAACGCAGTTAAAGAAACCTCTTTGAGAAATGCAGCTACCAAGTTCCAAGCAGCTTCAAGGAAGGTCACTAGTATTGTAGCATTTGGATAATTTTCTTGTCTTTTAAGTCTTTGTAATATACTGGCACACCATAAAAACAATGAAAGTCAAATATTGGGGCATTCGTGTAGTTATGGTTCTGTCGTTTTAATATGTATTTTCTTCACTTTCTTGGTTCTTTCATTGAACCTTTCACAGTATAACTCTACCACATTAAAAAAAGATTGAATCTTTGATTAAAGAATCAATGGCTGGAACGTCCATGCTTCATGATTTTAATACCATTTCATTCTATTATTTTCTCGTCCGCCAAGTCAATTACATGGACTAGCCTTCTAGAAGGCCATCCACAACCAAATCGTATCCTCTGTATGAGTTTGCCATTTGTAATGGAAAATAATTCTGCATAAACTAAGCAATATTTAGAATGGCCAAGAGAGATAGTGCTCGTTTGGCATCCCATTTTGAAGCCGTATTTTTTCGAAGTATAGCTTTTTAAAGCTCTGCTACATTTTTGTCAAACAGACATGTTTTAAAAAGATTAAAAAAAATTACACTATACTAATTTCTTATTGTCAACCTTATAAACTGGTCTTGCTTTTACATACCATCAATCTGGTGCAATTCATAATTTATTGAAACATTATCAATATTACAGCTATCAATTATTATCATTTAGGGAAAGTACATAAATATATATATATATATATATATAATCTCTATAGTTTTACACTTGAGACACATTAAACCTCAAAGTTTAAATATGACACTTTTAACCTCATACTTTCACAAATATACGAGGGAGAAAAAAAAAATACTGGGATTAAAGTGTCCTCTTTATACAAGTGTAGAGTTTAAAATGCCCATTTTATAAGTGTAGAATTTAATGTGTCAAATATAAAACTACGGAGTTTTAATTTTCATTTCCCACCTGATGCCTGATGGTGACCTCCAAAGACTGCAATATGTAAGATAGTGTTACCACATAAGTTCCCATTAGATTATCATGTTCTATGTAAAGTGACTCACTCTTTTTCTTTTTAATTATCGTGTTCCATGTAGAGTGACTCACTCTTTTTCTTTTTGATATATAGATATATAGATAGAGAGTGGAAGAGGGTTGCTGGTGTTTGAACCACAAACATCAGGTATCATAAAGGAAGTCAGTACCATTACACTTTTACTCAATCTTGAATCTTGAAAGCCAGGTGCAATGGCGTGTATAAGGTATTACTTGTTCTTCGCTGGAGAATCTCTCTATTTTTGTGTACTAAATTCATAAAAGTGCTAATGTTATGTTTAATAATCGCATCTAAAAGCCTTTGTCCATTTTCTTGAGCTTCAAGAGTGACTTAGTCTAGCCAAGAGCCTTGTAGCTCAATTAGCACCTTTTAATATTTCCAACGAAAACATCCAAAATTCAAATTCTCACACCCTCAACTATTGAATTAAAAAAAAAAAAAAAATGACTCACTCCCATAGAGTATGATAATCAAATGGGGACTTAATGTTGCCATTGGTATTTCCTATATTCTCTGAGAAATGAAGCTGCCAAGTTCTAAAGCATATTCAGAGAAGATCACTAGTATTGCAACATTTAGATCTTATCCTTTTCAGTTTTCAGTTTTCACTCTATATACCATTTTGATGAAAGACAAAAATTCTAGCAACTTTCCATGTACTTGACATTTTTGACTGAAAGGAAACTCGAAGCTGAGATGAAAGAACCAATGATGGACCCCCAATGCTTGATGGGTATTTACAGTAAGTCTTACCATTCAGATTCTGGTGGGATCAGGTGTTTGTGCGGCTGTCCGGAGACTTGCTCCTATATTAGTATCATTCCATTCTTCTCCTCTTCCAAGTCAATGATATAAATTTCTCAAAAAAAAAAAAAAAAAAAAAAAAAAAAAAAAAAAAGGTCAATGATATAAATTAGCTGTTTGGTATCCACATTACAAAGGTACTTTGAATTATTTACTATGCATCTGACACAACTGGACAAAAATTATAGTAGATTCTTCTGCAAAACTTTAGTACTTAGATATATCATATAGACATGACTTCACCACAGGCTGGTCTAATATCACAGCTATCAATTATAACAGGTTTCATTTTCATTCCTCACCTGATGGTGACCTCCAGAGACTGCAATATGGAAAGATGGTGTTTCCATATTGATCTGGGCAGTGGAAGATATTGGTATCATTGAAAATATGCACCAAGTATTTGAATGCATCATAGGGGTTGTATCTCACAATTAGATGAAAAGTGGTCTCTCCATTCTTTGTGCGACACTGAAAAGATGTTGGAGCCATAGACATGAATTCTTTTAGAATTGCATTGTTGCCATTCATCGAGGCCAAGTGCAGAGGTGTGTAACCATCATTATTGAATTCCAGAGCAAGTTCTGCACCAGCTTTTAGGAGCATTCTTGTTATCTCCATGTGCCCTCTATGACAAAAGCATTGCAATGGTGAATAACCATGCCTGTCAATCTTTTGAGGAAAGTCTGGCCACACCTCTAAAATCTTCCTAACTATACCTGCATCAGCAACTCTAATTTATCAATACATAGGCAGAATTTAGCTGAGCAATTGAAATTTACATTGCAAATCATCTGAATATTTAATGCAGTCTGAAATTATCAGCTGCTGGACATAGGAATGGATAAAGACACAAATTCTCATGTCTAATTTATTGGCAATATGCTCAGCAGTGAAAAGTTAGTAAATAGAACTTTACTGCCTACCTGTATATCCTCTTGAAACAGCAACATGAAGTCTATTTTGAACAAAACTATCTTCTTCCAAACCCTGCACCCAAGGCTTACCCAAAAGGAGCTTGACCACATTGAGATGCCCATGACTGCAAGCCATGTAAAATGTGCTCTGGTTGTCAGAATTAAGCTTACAAGCTGCCCAAGGACTGGCATCCAATAGCAGCAGTAAGACCTTGACATTCCCTTGACGACAAGCTTCATGCAGTGGAGTCTCCAGCTTGCTATTCTCAGCTGCAACCATGTCAAGGCACAACTTGATAATTTCTGTGACCAAGTCGATATTATCAAATCTTGAGGCCAGGTGCAGTGGCGTGTGTAATGTTTTAGCTGCTCTTTGTTGGAGAATTTCTCCATTCTGGCAAACTAAATTCATAAAAGTGCGTCTTTCATTTTTAGCAATTGCCTCAAAAAGGCTTGGATCCATTTACTTAAAACTTCCAAGAGTTACTCTACAAAGAGCAAGATAGTAAGATGGAAAATTTTGTTGGCACTGTTTTTGCAACTGACAGCTGCTTTTGCATTTTCAGCTGGTTAGATTCTACAAATATTGGAAAGAAATAAAAAAGCTAAGCAATACGGTATAAGGAAACCCCTTTGAGAAATGCAGCTACCAAGTTCTAAGCATCTTCAAGGAAGATCACTAGTATTGTGGCATTTGGATATTTTTCTTTTTCTTTAAGCCGTTGTAATATGACAAAGTCAAATATGAAGAAGCACTCGCGTGGTTATGGTTTGGTTGTTTAGATATGAATTCTCTTCACTTTCTATGTGCTTTCATTGAACCTTTTCACTCTATAACTCTGCCATATTGATGGAAGAGGACTTAGGTTGCCATTGCTAATTCCTATCTTCTCTGAGAAATGAAGCTGCCAAGTTCTAAGCATATTTAGGGAAGATCACTAGTATTGCAACATTTGGATATTCTCCTTTACAGTTTTCACCCTACCATTTTGACGAAAGACAAAAATTCTAGCAACTTTCCATGTACTTGACATTAGTGACTGAAAGGGAACTCGAAGCTGAGATGAAAGAACCAATGATGGACCCTCAATGCTTGATGATATTTACAGTAAGTCTTACTATTTAGATTTTGGTGGGGACAGGCGTTTGTGTGACTGTCCAGAGATTTACTCTTATATAGTTTATATTAGAATGATATAAAGCAGTTGGGCAGGATACACGGGTTTTGGAAAAAATCATCTATACTACCATTTAAGGGATTTCTCCTGTTTGAGATTCTCATTTTTTTTTTCTAAAAATGCCCATACACCCTTATGTTTAAGTAGAAACAAAATTAAAGGACAATTCAGTAAAAATACAACTCTAACTCCCACTAAAATATTGCCTAATAGGATTACTCTCCTGTTGATTTTCAAATTACTTTATTCACTTATAAATTAGATTCTCAAAATAAAAATTATATATATATATATATAAAATAAAAACACAGGATTTTTTTTTTTTGCTACAAAATAAACGTGTTGTGGGGGGAAAAGGTCTCAATCCAACATAGTGGGCCGAGAGCCCATATGAGAGCTATTGTGCGACCGAGAAGAACGAAATGGTAAGGGCAGGGCCCATCTAGAAGTGGGACTCTCAGAGGGAAGAATGATTACAATCCGAAGATGACATCTTCTGTCTGAAGAGGTTATATTCCTCTGATGCGAATAGTATAGATCAATTGAGCGTATAAAGAGTCAAAATGATCTTCCAAGGACTCCACCTGATCAAGATAAGCTCTGAGTACACTGGGAAACGATAAGGATGGAGAAATATCTAAAGGGAAAGCTGCTACCACCGTATTTAATGCTCTGCAACAATTTTTCTGGCCGCATTTATGTGGAGAAGACCTCTAAACAGTGTATCCTCACCTACCGGCACTCACACAGAGTTAAAGAAGATACTTGACGTGACACGTACTCAAGCAGATTCACGGATGAGGTACAAGTGGACGATGGAGATGAAGAGAAGGGAAGTTATATAAAGGAAAGAAGCTCCTAACAGAGAAAGGAGGGGAGAAAAAAAAAAAAAAAAAAAAAAAAAAAGAACTTAACTGTAACCCTAATATCTGTGTTCATCAGATAATGAATAAGATAGCTCTTCGGATATTCCTTCTTTGCGTGTAAACTCATGTTGGTGTGTGCTTGAAAGTTGTGGTTCATTGTTGTTGATCCCATACTTAACCTAGCTCTTTCACCCATACTCTACAAATTAATTGTTTTGGGCTTGGGCCACAAATCCCAACCCTACACGTGTAATATTTGTTTATTTCTTGAAGTTAGCCTCATAACACTCCTGATTGTATTAGTAATTTTAAATACATAATACTAATAAGAAAATGTGTAAACCTGAATGAAATAGGACCGCTAAGCCTAACGTTTTCATTTGTTTTTTTCTTCCTATTTTTTCTCCATTATCAAGACTTAAACGCCTCTCTCTCTCTCTCTCTCTCTCTCTCTCTCGGTTTCCTTTCTTCTAACTTTTAATCTCACTTTTTTTTTTGGTTTTGGTTTTTATTTTTTCCAATCTCTTCTTCTTTATTTTTGAATTATTAAAAAAAATGTTACTTTTAATGTACTCCCTTTTCTTTTCTTTTTAATGATTTATTTACTTATTTATGTTGGTGTTTGAATTGTTTTCTCTTTACATCTGTTTGTATTGCATTTTTTTTGTCCAAAATAAAAATATCTATGCATGTGGTTTAATTGGATAGAAGAGAGAAACATTTTAAATTGAGATAAATGGAAAATTATGACATTAAACCCAAAAAAAGCCTCATCTTCGTGCATGCAATGAGACTAGTATAAGATAAAGAAAATATTTAGACAGTTCAAAGCATTGCCCCGAGCTCTCACAAAGGGGGTGGGCCCTACAAGTGAGTCCTACCATGGGGCCCACCTCCTTTGTGAGAGCCCAGAGTATACTCCGAGACTATTTAAATATTGCCCATAAGATAATAGATGATCTTCTATCTTGAAAATTAGTTAATTTAGGAAAATGTTTTGTCACAAATGACTAGTTTTCTAGAAATTTGAATTATTGTCCTGTGTTTGAAATGAGTTTTGAAGAAATCCAAATAATTATATAAACAAAAACTATCTTGTTGTACTCTTTTCTCTGATTTATAATACTATCGTTTCCACTTAAAAAAAAAAAATATATATATATATATATATATCTTAATAGGAAAATATTTTTGTGGGGGAAAAGGGTGCCAGGCCCAAGTTAATGGGCCGAGGGCCCATGAGAGGACTATCTTACATCCGAAAAGAGAGAGGAGAAAAGGGCTATCCGAAGAGGATATCTCCTGTCCGAGGAGGATATCTCCTGTCTGAGGAGGATGTTTCACTTTAACAGGATATCATAGATTAGTTGAGTACGAGAAAAGCCAGAGTGACTATGCGAGGACTTCACCTGATTAAGATAAGCTCAGAGCAAGTTCTGGAATGATAAGGATGGGGAAATATCTGAGGGAAAGGCTGCTGCCACCGTATTCAATGCATTACAACAGCTTTTCTGGCCGCATTTATGTGGAGAAGACCTCTGAACAGTGCATCCCAACCTACCGCCACTCATACAGAGCTGAAAAGAAAATACTTGACGTGACAGGTACTTAAGCAAGTTCATGGATGAAGAGCACGTGGATGATGGAGATGAAGGTAGGAGTGACTATATAATAGAGGGAGGAGGACACTGTAAAAGGGGGGGAGTTCCATTGTTACGAATCCATTATTGATTCTAGCTCTTTGACCCATACTCTACAAATTTATTGTCTTTGGGTTTATGTAAAGAATTTGAACCCTACAATTGGCGCCGTCTGTGGGAAGAGCTTGAGCGTAAGGGAAGAGTAGCAGCGGATGGTTATGGCTGATCAAGGGCAACAACCGGCAGAATCTGGGGCCTCCGAACATATTGATCCTTTTCTTAATCTGGAGCGCAGGCAGGACCGTGAAGGCAGTGTACACACTACACACACTGAGCGAACCCAGCCTCGTAGCGGAAGTCACGTTTCCCATGTAGAGAAAAACAGTATGCAAATAGAGATTGAAAGGTTGAAGAGGGAGTTACGCCATGAGAAGAGGAAACGTGTTGCACCACACCCTGATGACGACTTGGACGATGGGCAAGATATTACCTATGAGCAGAACTCTCAAACTCCAATCAGCGAGACTTTCTCGTATGAAGCTGAGCACCCTCGTGAGAAGTAACCTCGAGGACTACCATATGGAGGGGTGGGCAATGATGCCATGAGTAAGGCCCTGAATCAGATCTCCAGGTCACCCTTTACACTCAGGATCGAAGGAGCGGAGATGCCTCGGCGTTTCAACCAGCCAACCTTTACTATCTATAACGGCAAAACTGATCCTGTGGAACACGTCAGTCATTTTAACCAAAGAATGGCTGTCTATGCCAGAGACGAAACTCTAATGTGCAAGGTATTCCCCTCCAGTTTGGGTCCTGTAGCCATGAGATGATTTGATAACCTGAGGGCCGATTCCATCAATTCTTACCAAGAGCTTACTCAAGCTTTTGGTTCATGATTCGTCACCTGCCGAAGGGTGCCCAGGCCTTTGTCCTCCCTTCTGTCCTTAAGCATGCGTGAGGGTGAGACACTGAAGGCGTACTCGGATAGATACTGGGAGATGTTTAACGAGATGGAAGGCAACTTCGATGCCATGGCCTTGGAGACGTTCAAGTTGGGTCTCCCTACTGATTATGGTTTAAGAACGTCCTTGTCCGGCAAGCCCGTTGTTAGCATGCGCCAGCTTATGGATCGCATCGAGAAGTATAAAAGGGTTGAAGAAGATCGGCAACAGGGGAAGGGTAAGGATAAGACTACCACCCAGGACAGGAAGGACTTTAAGTCGGATCGTTATAACAACAGTAAGCCGAGGAGAGATTTCGCTGGGCACTCAAGTTCAGCAAATGCCCAAACAGTTAATACTGTGTTCAAAGAGCCCGTTCATCAGGTTCTGGATAAGATAAAGAACGAACCATTCTTCAGATGGCCGAATAAAATGGTGGGGAATCCGGAGAGACGCAATCATAATGTTTATTGTCAATATCACCAGGATCACGGGCATACGACTGAAGATTGTAGAGGTTTATGGGACCATCTAGACCAACTGGTCAGCGAGGGCAGGCTGAAGCA
Organism: Quercus variabilis; assembly: GCA_030445155.1. Taxonomy (NCBI): domain Eukaryota; kingdom Viridiplantae; phylum Streptophyta; class Magnoliopsida; order Fagales; family Fagaceae; genus Quercus; species Quercus variabilis. Next base: position 20,680,367 of record CP129449.1, read on the forward strand.
CCTTTTACATCGCTCCAGCGGACGAGGGCAACCAGTTTCGGATGCCGAGAGGGGGGATTCTACAAAACCCCCTCTAGGTATTATTAATGTTATTTTTGCAGCCCTAGGAAGGACAGGATCCCGACCGTCGAAGGTTATGTCTGTGGCTTGGCTGCCGACGGGAAATGCTGATAGGAATCCGAGGAGCCCTGGGCATGCAATACCCCCCATTCTATGCTTTTCAGACGAGGATAAAGCTGGGACCATTCAACCCCATGAGGACGCATTGGTAGTCACCCTCAGGATTGGGGGATATGATGTGAAGAGAGTAATGGTAGACCAAGGCAGCACGGTGGAGATTATGTACCCTGATCTTTTCAGGGGATTAAATCTCGTGCCCAGCGACTTAACTCCATATTGCTCCTCCATATTTAGTTTTGAAGGAAGAATGGTCATTCCGAAGGGACAGATCCGACTGCCCGTGCAAACGGGCTTGGAAATTGTTGAAGTGGATTTCGTGGTGGTAGACGTCTATTCCCCTTATACGGCGATTGTGGCTAAGCCCTGGTTGCATACACTGGAGGCTGTTTCCTCTACTTTGCACCAAAAAGTCAAATATCCTTCCGAGGGGCGAGTTTGTGAGATCTGCGGGGATCAGTCCTCGGCTAGGCAATGTCTAGTGGCGGCCATACGACACGAGTCCGAGGATGAACCTTCGGAAGGGGTGATCAAAGACCTATAGCAGTTAAAGGGATGGTTGTCACCTGTCGACGGGCAGAATGAGGGTGTAAAATGCAAGGACTTAGCACGGGTCACGATCAAGTCCGATCCTGAAAAGTACTTTCAAATTGGAGCCCAGATACCTCAGTCAGAAAGGGAAGAACTAATTGAGTTCCTCAAAAGAAATATTGATGTATTTGCGTGGAGCACTTATGAAGCCCTAGGGGTAGATCCGGAGTTCATTTGCCATCATTTGAGGGTTAACCCTCTAAGCATACCAAAGAAGCAACCTCCTCGGCGGCCATCTAGAGAGCACGCTGAAGCAGTCAGAAAGGAGGTGAGAAAGCTTAAGCAGGCCGGGGCTATTAAAGAAATTTTCTATCCCGAATGGCTAGCAAACACTATGGTAGTAAAAAAGAAAAGCGGAAAGTGGCGAGTCTGTGTAGACTTCACGGACTTAAACAAAGCCTACCCTAAGGATCCCTTCCCCATGCCGAAGATTGACCAGTTGGTGGATGCTACTGTCGGCCATCCTCGGATGAGTTTCTTAGATGCTTTTCAGGGGTATCATCAGATCCCCCTCGCTCCAGACGACAAGGAAAAGACCGCTTTTGTTACCCCCATTGGCAACTACCACTATAAGGTAATGCGTTTTGGTCTGAAAAATGCAGGTTCTACGTATCAGCGGATGATGACCAAAATGTTTGAATCACAATTAGGCAAAAGCATTGAGATTTATATAGATGATATGGTGGTTAAAAGCAAGCTTGTTTCTGATCATTTGAAGGATCTTGATGTGGTTTTTGAAGTTCTGAGGAAACATAAGTTGCGCTTGAACGCTTCGAAGTGCTCGTTCGGAGTTGGGTCAGGCAAATTTTTGGGATACATGGTCACGCATAGGGGAATTGAAGTTAATCCTGATCAGATAAGGGCTATCCAGGATCTGCAGCCTCCTCAGAATCCGAAGGAGGTGCAGAAGCTAACAGGAATGACGGCTGCGTTAAACCGATTTATATCCAGGTCTGCGGACAGATGCAAACCCTTCTTCTCCCTAATTAACAAGTGGAAGGATTTTGAATGGACTGAAGAATGTGCCTCGGCCTTCCAACAGCTTAAGGATTATTTATCTCAGCCACCGATTATGTCCAGCCCTGAGCCCGACGAGGTTTTATTTGCCTATATCGCAGTGGTTCCTCACGCTGTAAGTTTAGTGCTGATAAGAGTGGATCAGGGAGTACAGAGGCCGGTCTATTGTGTAAGCAAATCGCTGCATGAAGCCGAGGTCAAGTACTTGCCGCTAGAAAAGGCTATCCTGGCCGTAGTGCTTGGAACGCGGAAATTGCCTCACTACTTCCAAGCCCATACTGTCGTGGTGCTCACGCAACTTCCACTCAAAACAGTACTTCGAAGTGCTGATTATACGGGGAGGATAGCCAAGTGGGGCACTATTCTAGGGGCTTTCGATATCAAATACATGCCCCGCACATCAGTCAAAGGCCAAGTCCTTGCAGATCTGGTGGCCGAATTTACGGAGCCCAGTATAGAAGATGTAGCGGTAATGCCGAGCATGGATGAAAAATCGGTTGGCCTGGTTTCTCAACAAGATCCCGCTCACTGGGAATTGTACGTAGATGGCGCTACGAACCGGAAAGGTTCTGGAGTAGGGCTGGTCTTGACATCTCCGGAAGGGATCATCGTTGAAAAGTCACTAAGGTTGGATTTCGATGCAACAAATAATGAGGCTGAGTACGAAGCCCTGCTGATGGGAATGGTTATGGTCCGAAAGATGGGAGGAAAGGCCGTAAAGGTGTTCTCGGACTCAAGACTGGTTGTGGGCCAAGTACAAGGAGAGTTTAAAGCCAAGGACGAAAGGATGCAAGGTTATTTATAACCGAGTCAAACGCCTGCAAGGGGAATTTGAATTTTTCAGTTTGCTGCATGTTTCCAGATGTGGCAATGCACACGCAGATTCTTTGGCCACATTAGCCACCTCTTCGGATCAAGATTTGCCGAGAATTATCATCGTGGAGGATCTTCATGAACCCACTGGAGTAGGAAGAGACGCAATTCAAGTACACCAGATTCGAGAAAGTCCATGCTGGATGGATGCCCTAATCAGATTTTTGAAAGATGATGTCTTGCCAGAAGAGCGAAAGGAGGCTGACAAGATCTGAAGGAGGGCTGCCCGATTCTAGCTGTCCGAAGACCAAAAATTATATAAACGCTCGTACTCGGGGCCATATCTGTTGTGTATTCACCCAGAAGCGACTGAGTCATTACTGGAAGAATTGCATGAAGGGATTTGTGGAGGTCACACCGGAGGCAGATCGTTGGCCCATCGGGCCCTTACCCAGGGATATTGGTGGCCGAGCATGCAAGAAGAAGCTCGCGACTATGCGAAGAAGTGTGATCAATGTCAGCGATTTGCACCAAACATACATCAGCTGAGGGGAAACCTCAACCCGTTATCTAGTCCATGGCCGTTCGCCCAATGGGGTTTGGACATCGTGGGTCCATTCCCTAAAGTTGCAGGGAACAGAAAATATCTCCTGGTCGGCACCGATTATTTTACGAAGTGGGTCGAAGCTGAGCCTCTTGCCAATATCCGAGATGTGGATATGCAAAAATTTGTGTGGAAGAATATTGTAACTCGCTTCGGAGTTCCGCATACCCTCATTTCGGACAATGGCCTACAATTCGACAGTAGCTCGTTTCGGAATTATTGTGGCGAACTTGGGATCACGAACAGATACTCTACTCCCTCCTATCCCCAGGGTAATGGGCAAGCTGAAGCAGTCAATAAAGTCATAGTTAGCGGCTTAAAGAAGAGGTTGGATGACGCAAAGGGAAGGTGGGTCGAAGAGTTGCCACACGTGCTTTGGGCTTACAGAACCACACCTCGCAGGTCTACTGGGGAGACCCCTTTCTCAATGACTTATGGGTCTGAAGCTGTCATTCCTTTAGAAGCTAATTTCCCAACTCTGAGAACCAGTTTGTTCTGCCCAGACAGCAATGGTGAACTTTTAGAAGCCGGATTGGATCTAATCGAAGAAAAGAGAGAAAACGCAATGGTCCGGCTGGCTCACTACCAACAAAAGCTTAGACAAGGCTACGACGCCAAGGTCAAGCTAAAACCCTTAGAACCTGGTGACTTGGTGCTCAGGAAAGTTGTCGGCACCACGAAAAACCCAGCTTGGGGAAAATTAGGACCAAATTGGGATGGACCGTATCGCATCACGTCGTGTGCAGGCATTGGAGCGTACTTTCTAGAGGACTTGGATAGTCATGTAATACCCCGCCTTTGGAATGTAAATAACCTCAAGAGGTATTATTATTAATAGAGTCGTTTTCATGTTTATTTATAATAACTTAACACTGTTTATTTGCTCTCTAAATGTTTAAACTTAAATCTGATCATGCCTGTAGTCCTAGGACCAGATGATCTCGGATTAGTTAACACTGTTTATTTATTCTCTAAGTGTTTAAACTTAAATCTGATCATGCCTGTAGTCCTTGGACCAGATGATCTCGGATTAGTTAACACTGTTTATTTATTCTCTAAGTGTTTAAACTTAAATCTGATCATGCCTGTAGTCCTCGGACCAGATGATCTCGGATTAGTTAACACTGTTTATTTGTTCTCTAAGTGTTTAAACTTAAATCTGATCATGTCTGTAGTTCTCGGACCAGATGATCTCGGATTAGTTAACACTGTTTATTTGTTCTAGTTAACACTGTTTATTTGTTCTCCAAGTGTTTAAACTTAAATCTGATCATGCCTGTAGTCCTCGGACCAGATGATCTCGGATTAGTTAACACTATTTATTTGTTCTCCAAGTGTTTAAACTTAAATCTGATCATGCCTGTAGTCCTCGGACCAGATGATCTCGGATTAGTTAACACTGTTTATTTGCTCTCCAAGTGTTTAAACTTAAATATGATCATGCCTGTAGTCCTCGGACCAGATGATCTCGGATTAGTTAACACTATTTATATGTTCTCTACGTGTTTAAACTTAAACCTGATCATGCCTGTAGTCCTCGGACCAGATAATCTCGGATTAGTTAACACTTATTTGGTTAATTGGTTAGTATTACTTTTTGGCCTCTGTGAACCTTCCTAAGTATATTTACAAAAGATTTTTTCCGTTGTTCTTTTTTGCATATAGCATTAGACAGGGCTATCCTTTAACGTTGACTACTATATAATGTCTTCTTCGGACACGATATTGATTGTACAAATTGTTTGCAAAGCGAAGTAATTTTATTTCTCTATCACTGTAATTATCAGGTGAAATCACTTGTAACACAAGAAAATCATATTAAACTGCAAATACAAGCATCCAAACAAAAACTAATTCATTAATAAAAACCATAGTTTACAATTTCCTCAACTGCAAAAAAAAATATATATATATATACAAAAATAAGAGTAAAAATAAAAGATCTGAGTCTGTGATGGGACTTTGTGGGGACGATCCAAGGGTAGTTTCTCCCCTTCCAAAAATTTACCATTTTCTTGCTGAGGCTCAGTAGAAGAGACTTGATCACCTGGCAGTGGAAGACCCTAGTTAGGCTTAAGGGTAACCGAGGGATTCGGCTCAATCAAAGGCAGCTCAGAGGCCTCTGGGAGTTGTGTAGGAGGAGTATCGTCATCTAGATACTGCCGAATATCTTCACCATAAAAAATATTTTCTAGCAGTCGAAGATCTGAGTCAAGGGGCACTCTAGCAGCATCCAATGCTTTGCCCCAAGTTAGGTCGCAGTAATCTCGAGCAACTGAGGCAAATTGCTCGGTGAGATCTTTTTCTATTGCCTCCACCCCTAACTGGTAGGACGCCCTCTTCTCGGCTTCAGTGGCCTCCTTGGCCAGCTGGGCGTCCCTCTGAGCTTCCTCGGCAGCCTTCTTAGCCTTCAGCAGCTCGGCGCGAAGCTCCTTGATGGTTTCCCTTTCTGCTGCCAAATTTTTCTGAGCTTCGCTTAGCAGTTTGCGCTGAGACTCGGCCTGGGTCTCAGCGTTCTTGAGACCAGCCTCCAGGCTATCCCTTTCTTGGGCTACTCCTTTTAGCTGATCCGAAAGCTTGGAGGTCTCTTCCTTCAGGTTATCCAAGACTCTCTCTGCTTCGGACCTAGCTTGGGCCTCGGCCTGGGCTTCCACATAGGCCTTGCGGTTCCACTCTTCAGCTACAAACACCTGCTGGGTGATCTGAACAAGATGACGGTGTTAGTATACAAACATAGAAAATCAACGCTATAACCAAGAAGTGGAATGGGTATACTTACCATGGCCAAGTCCCTCTTCAAAGACATGAAGAGTTCATATTGGCTAAAACGCCTATATGAATCCATGTCTCGGGGCAGAAGCAAGGGTTGCTCCAGCGCCTCAGCTATTAGTGCAGCACGACCCCCGTCGTAGTTCCTGACCGAGGTCTCCCAGGAAAATGGGACGCCGTCGAGCTCTAGCCTGGGGGACCATATGCGTTGTCCTCGGCGCACCTCGGCCAGAGGAGGCTCCTCTCTGCTCTCCACCGAGGATCCCCTCTTTTGGCGGGGCTCTTTGGCCACCTTTTGCTGCTTGGTCTTGGGTGGCAGTCCTTTCTCCTTGTCCTCAGGATCCATCGGCCTCTTCTTCTTTAAATCCGGTATAGGTTTGAGAGCCGGATCAGGAACCTGTGAAGCGGGAGGAGGTGGAGGCAAATTTGCCGCTGGACGAGAAGTCCCCGTCCCTTTAACCTCAACTTTATTGCTCCTTCTCTTGAGAAGTAGCTTCAGATCAGACATCTCTTCCTCCGAGGAATCTTTAGGTACTGTGGTCAGCAATAAAGGGGGTCGGATGCAAGACTGCCTGTCAGGTTCCTCTTCGGAATCCGAAGGAATAATGTGGACACCTCCTTCGCTTTCCCCTTCAAATTTGAACCTGTCAATTTGTGCGTCCAAGGAGGTGGACGAGGAGCCAACCCTTTCTCTCACAGTCGGCTGTGCAAGGGGAACTTGCTGAACTGGTCGGATGAGCAACGGAACACCTTGGGGATTGGGGTGTGGAACCGGTGCGAGGTCGTAGGGCGCTAAGAAATTCTTCCGAGCAACGTCTATGCGCTGCAACCTGTAATCACCCTGAGTAATTGCGTTCCCCGCTAGCTGGACGTCAGCTTTCTTGGGAGTGTAACCGAGTATGAGCGGAACGGACCTCAACTGTCCGTCTTCGCTAACGTATATCTCCGAGCGCAGCAGGTAGTTGAGGGCAGGCACGTTGATAAGGCTTAGCCGAGGAGCAGTATGTACCTTATCTATAAAACAAACAAACTAGCTAGATCAGAAAGCAAATACAAGGATAGACAAAGGAATAATTACGGAAAGAGAAAGCCCTAAGACTATGGTTAAAGACCCTGAGTCCGAGAAGGCACACCTGGCTCTCCTGGCTCGATTGGACAGTGTAGACCGTCGTGCCATGCGTCCGAGACGATCAAATAGTCGTCTTTCATCCCCTTATTGGATTTAGGAAGGTAGGAGAACAGTCTCACGACGTCGGAGCGGGATTTAAGGTAATATCCCCCCCCCCTCTTTGGCTACGACACTCATACAGATATGCTAAGTCGTGCCAAGTTAGCCCTAGGCCTAATTGTTCATTTACGACATCAAAGGCCCCTAAAATCTTAAAGGTGTTGGGCGCGCACTGATCGGGAGAGAGCCTATGATTACGGAGGTAGTTTAGGGTCACGGGACCCATTGGAAGGGTCATTCCCCCTTCAATGAAGGCGATCATAGGAATTATGACCTCTCCTTCTTGTCGGGTTAGCAATAGTCCCTCCGAGGGGCAATACTTCAGATTTACCCCCTGTGGGATATGGTGGGTTCTCTTGAACTCCTCAATCAACGCCGAACTATCGACGAGATATTTGTATTTACCCATTTCTAAAGAATGAATGAAATAATGAGGAAGATGGTGTTAATGGAAGAAAATGGTAGCCGAGGAGAAAGTAAAGGCTCAGGATGCGCCGAGACTTACACTAGCACGAGTGAAACGAATTCCCTAACTCGAAATGTACTTTTGGGTGGGATCCTGAAGGCAGAAGACGCAGAAATCCGAGAGGGCGTGAAGTGCTTTTGAAGAAGGGAACTCTCCGGAAGCTCTGAAAATGCTCTGAGTGCTATGAATGTGTGTAAAGTGAGAAAAGTAACTTCCTACAAAGATTTATATATGGGGACAAACGGAGCGGTATCATTCATTTCGCTCGAATCACGAGGGCAAACCCTACCCGTTTGATTAATAATCCACCGTTGGATGCAAGAGACACAGCCGCCTGAAGTAGTTGATGCGATGCTTTGGGAATGAGAGATTTACAGCGGTAATAATGAGGCGCGCGTCTCCACAATCTCGCGCGTGTAAATAGGGGCATTTATGACTTTTTACTTCTGTGGATCTCTTTTATTTTATTTTATTTTTCTTTTTGTCCATTCATTCCCGCGTATCAAATCAAAATCTTATTCTTTCTTCCTGCTTGCGTGGAAAAAAATAAAATTTTGAGGGGCTATTGTGGGGGAAAAGGGTGCCAGGCCCAAGTTAATGGGCCGAGGGCCCATGAGAGGACTATCTTACATCCGAAAAGAGAGAGGAGAAAAGGGCAAGGCCCAGTTAGGAGTGGGATCTTCATAATGAAAGATCAGTGCTATCCGAAGAGGATATCTCCTGTCCGAGGAGGATATCTCCTGTCCGAGGAGGATGTTTCACTTTAACAGGATATCATAGATTAGTTGAGTACGAGAAAAGCCAAAGTGACTATCCGAGGACTTCACCTGATTAAGATAAGCTCAGAGCAAGTTCTGGAACGATAAGGATGGGGAAATATCTGAGGGAAAGGCTGCTGCCACCATATTCAATGCATTACAACAGCTTTTCTGGCCGCATTTATGTGGAGAAGACCTCTGAACAGTGCATCCCAACCTACCGCCACTCACACAAAGCTGAAAAGAAGATACTTGACGTGACAGGTACTTGAGCAAGTTCATGGATGAAGAGCACGTGGACGATGGAGATGAGGGTAGGAGGACACTGTAAAAGGGGGGGAGTTCCATTGTTATGAATCCATTATTGATTCTAACTCTTTGACCCATACTCTACAAATTTATTGTCTTTGGGTTTATGTAAAGAATTTGAACCCTACAATTTTTATAACAAAATAGGAAAATATTTTTAAATTTTTAGTCTATTTGTTAGCCTAGGAGAACATACTCCAAATTTAGAATTTATACCAAAAAAAAAAAAAAAAAGTAAATGAGAAAGTGACTAATTTGAGAAAAAAAATTATTTAGAAAAAGGTAGCAGCAATCAACCATTAGTAAGAGATGGTTAAATTCAACTTCAATGCAGCCATCAACCACTCCTTCTTGGGAACTCCCTCTGTCCTTCGGTGCTTCTAAGTTCAATTTTATTGTAGCAATCACACTTGTCCGTTTGAGAACACTTTATCTAGTTTTTTGTTGAATTTTTTTTTTTAATTTTTTTATGAAAGTGTGCTAAAATATACTTGTACATTGAAAAAATTTGAAATGGTGAGAAAAAAAAAAAGGTGAGGTTTTAAAAAGTTATATATAAAAATTAAAAAGCTAAAAGCTAAAGCTTAATGGTCTGTTTAATTGGAGGGGTGGAAAAGTGGGAGAATAAAAAATGGTGAGAGGATGAAAAAGTGAGAGAATAGAAAAAATTTTAATTTTTCTTATTTTTGTTTGGTTGGGAGTGAAAAAGTAGAGAAATTAAAAAAAATGAGTTTGTATAAATTTGCTCATATGCCCTTATTAAAAAATGATGCCCAATTAAAACAAAAAAGTGACAAACAAGCTAAAAAAAAAAAAAAATCACCTAAATTTATTAAAAAATAAAAAGCATGTCTAATTAACAAAAAAAAAATTTAAAAACAAAAAAAAAAAAAAGAGAAAAAGAAAAACAAAGCAAATCCCTGTCATGCCCACGGCTAAGAAATCAAAAAAAAAAAAAAAAAAAAAAAGCAACGTTGGAAAGCAAAAGCTTAAAACAAAAAAACAAAATACAATTGGGGGCATTTTTGTCAATCAAGTAAATCGACTCTCTCCTTCAGTTTTATCCTAATTTTTTAGAGAAAATATTTTAGTGGGCTTAAGGAGAAAACACCTAAGCCCCACCATATTTTTTTTTTCCCACACCTCCTTCTAATAAAGTAAATTTCAAAAAGATTTCCCTTTTTATATTTTTTCCATCCTTCCTAAAAACCTACCTCATTGCAAATTGGTGATCATTGAAAGCAATGTCAAGATTGTTCTTGACTCAATCAAATCCCCCAACTCCACTCCTCTTTTGCTTCCCCAATTTTCTAATGTTATATTTAATTTTTGTCCTAAAGCCTCTAATGGCCTAGTCCATTGGACAACTCTTTATTCAAGTTAAGGACTTTAACCCATCTCATCCATCCTTATATAAGCCTTTTGTAAAGATTTTGATGGACAGTTTCTTTTGTTGTCTTTACCCCTATTAGGCCTCTTTTTAATAATATCTCTGTCATCTTACTAAAAGAAAGAAAAAATTCAATCTAAGAGATTATAATTGAGTGAGACCTTTTGTTTTTTTAATAAAAAATAAATAAATAAATGAAAAATAAATAAAGAATGGTGACTCACTGACTCATGAGTTGTCGCTAGACATGACAAAACGGGTCAGAAAATTCTGACCCGACCCGAAAAATACCCGACCCAAACCCGATGACCCGAAACAAAACGGGTTGACCCGCGACCCGACTCTTGTTTTTTGCAGGTCAACCCGACCTGAACCCGAACTATTTTTTTAAAACTTTTTTTTTTTTGTAAAAAAAATAGTAAAACTAAGACAATATTGGTTTAATTATTTATTGTGAACTTTAAGGAAACAATTGATATATTTACATAACTATATGCAAATTAATTGAAAGATAAATGGTTGAACATTCTGTAATGAGTAAATATTTTTAGATATCAAATAGCAAAGTACATGCCAAGATAATCTGGTTACAGTAGAGTTAAAAATATAGATTTAAAATTGTAGACATGTGAGAAATATTCACAAGTGTGAAAATAGTGAAGCTAAAGTATCAAATTAGCATAAATTATGAATACTTAGACCTATTTTTTAATAATTTATGTCCAAAATAAACGGCTTTTCAAAATAAATTATGATATTTCTTAGAGTGTGTGTTGCTTAATAATAATATGATATTCATAAAAGAGACCATGTATAAATAAGTAAGCAATCAAATTTTAAAGTATATCTCAAATTGAAATAGAGTATCAACCACAACTGATAATAGATTATAAAATTAATTTTCAAGATTGTAAATTTCTTATATATTTTTATTCTTTATCAAATGAGTTATCCAATAAGTCATTTGTAATTTTGTTTTATATTTGGAATGTTGATATTGTGTAAAAATAAAATTTGTGTATTTGTTTTACTTATCTTTGTGTTATTTTGTTTTAGATAGTAATGTTAGGATTTGTATAATTTTAAAATTGTTGAATAAATATTAATAGGTTTAACTGAGTTTATTCTTGATATAAGTGGTGAATTCAAAATAGTGCATTTTACATCAAGTAATTTGTTGCATAACTTTCTAAATAACATATACATGTTGTTTTCTTTATAAAAATTAAAAAAAAAAAAAAAATTCATGTTAAAAAATACGGGTCAACCCGACTCGACCCGACCCGCAATCCAACTGACCTGAACCTGATTTTGACCCGCTTAAAATGACCTGTGACCCATTTGACCCACATCCCAATTGATCCGACCGGAACCCGACCCAACCCGCCCATCTTGCCATGTCTAAGTTGTCGCCTGTTGAATATGTAACATTCAAAGAAGAGAGTTTTCCGCTCTTACGTGCTTTGACTTCCCATTGTTCTCAATATCATCTCTCTCTCTCTCTCTCTCTCAAGTCTCAAGTTATAACTTACCAAAATCCAAAAAACCCAGGTCCCGTTTTCATGAATAAATCCTTATATATTCTTAAACCAATCAAAAACCCACTATCCAAACTATAAATGGGAGTTTGGTACCGAAGACAACAAAGAAGAAAAGGAAGAGTTGGAGCACATGGAAGGGAGTGACAGGGACAGAGTGCTGACTTTGCTTTTTTTTTTTTTTTTTTTTGGTTCTCTCTGACCTGCGGTACTATTTCTCTCTCTCTCTCTCTCATGCTATTTGTTATGTTTTAGAGTTGGCAAATTCTATGATAATATTTATTTGTACAAGAAGCAACTCAAGAAAATTTAATTCTGCTTATAATCAACTAAGGGGGTCTAAATCACTTTTCATTATTGACTGTTGTAATCAATATGATTTAGTTTCTTAATTCAATCTAAAATAGTTTAAATTTTTAACCAACCCCCCGAACAGTTTTGTGATTTGATGCATTCTATGGTGTGATGTTCACAACTTTTAAACACAATACAAAAAATTAATTAAGAATTGTCTAATATTTAGTTGATGTGGCACCAATGAATATTATTATCATGTTGATTAGTAAGCATTTTATAGTAAAACTGATATTAGCCTTAGCATTTTCCTTCAAATTAAAAGAGTTTAGATATGCCACTAAACACGGAATTAGAGTTTATGATTTTGTACATTCAATGATGATGTTAACCTTACAATGTGTTAACTTATAAACACAACCTAACAAATTTAGTTAATATGTAGTTGATGTGGCATGAATCTCTATCATTGTCATGTCAATTTGTAAGTATTTTGTAGTAAAACTGATATTAGCTTTAGCATTTTCGGGTGGATATATAGTTGTGAAATCAGAACAGCCTCTTTCTGGCAGTCTGTTATTATAAATTTGAGTTTATAACATATAACCTCTCTAGTCTATTCAGTTCTTCAAGTATAGCTCCAAGCCTGATTGCTACAATTAGCTATATTAATGTTCTTATTAACATTATGACATTGTTTATGCACAGTCAAAAAGCATATAAATATAAAAAAACTTTGCAACTAGTTTTTAGAATGAGTGATATCCTTGAAGGTTGGAATTCTCAACATCGGAATTAAAAGAACGTAAGGTTTGCATTCTGTTGTTTGCAAGTCTGTCCCCACTTTTCTCTCTCTTTTTGCCATTTCTGCTTTCAATTCCAATGCTTAACCATCATCAAAGTTAACCCAAGAAAAGCTGTGCCTATAATGCCTCCACTAATTGACAGTAACACCACAAATATCCATTCTGTTACCTTCCAATATGGAATGATAATCCATGTTGCTGCAATGTAAGCTGTTGCCATGAACGACAATGCTATCCACATTACCTTGTGAGCAACCTTTAGTATCATCATCTGAGGTTATCTTTGGAAAGGAATGATGCTAACTAGAACAACAGCAATACATAGAGAAGTGAACAATGTGATATTATTGCTTAATATGAATACTTTGAAAGCTGTTGTTTTGTACACCACAGACTTTCCTGCCAGTGGTCCACCATGATAGTCATAGACACCACCGGGAGGGCTTATAACAGCTGTAAATGTAACTGTGGCAATCAAAATAGCCACCAGTGTAATCGTGTTCCTGGCATTCTGAACTGCTTCTCTGTATGTCTCATCTTGGTTGTTTTTGCGAATTCTATAAAGTTCTACTAGTTCTTCCTGTCGTTTTTCACTGAGAGTTTCTGTTGCCCAAAACTGGTCAGGGTACTAGTAGTCTGCTTCAACAAGCATTCTGGTTCGGATGTGTTACTGTCTTGAATTTCAGAACTTTTTTTCCACTTGATGCTTGATCCATTTAATATGCACATTTCCATTGGTCTGGTTGAGGATGTCAAGGGTTGTGAGTCCTTTTATGGTTCTGGAAACTAATATCCACCGCTGTTTTGTTGATCAAGTAATCCACAATCTGTAACAAATTGGAATTTCAAAAGTCTAATTAGGAAAAATACACACGCACACAGTAACAACAGTAGAAGCATCGACAATCAAGTTTAATCTTTGTAACACACAATCGCAAATCTTTCCATTTGAAAGAAATGTTACTATCTGACTTCAGCAGTCCTTGAGGACTTGGGCTTGAGACACAACGGAACTTGGGTATGATTTTTAAAGTAGGATACTTCACATACCGTAACATGCACAAAAACACACACACAAACCATAGACATGACAAGGTACTATTAAGTGTTCACTGTCTATTTGATGCAATTCAGCCGAAATTATAAATTGTATCTGCACAATTTTATTACTTCATATATTTCACCTGAACATGACTGCACCATAGGCTGTTCTAATTTCTCAACTATGAGTTATACAACAGATATCATTTACATTCTCACCTGATGGTGACCTCCAGAGGCTGCAATATGTAAGATTGTGTTACCATTTTGATCTGGACAGTGGAAGATATCGGTATCATTGAAAATATGTACCAAGTATAAGAAAGCATCGTAGTGGTTGTATCTCACAGTTAGATGAAAAAATTCTCTCCATTCTTCATGTAACACTGAGAAGATGTTGGAGCCATTGAAGTGAATTCTTCTAGAATTGCAGTGTTTCCATTCATTGCTGCCAAGTGCAAAGGTGTGTAACCATAATTATTAAATTCCTGAGCAAGGTCTGCATCTACCTGTAGGAGCTTTCTTGTTATCTCCACATGCCCTCTATGACAAGAGCAGTGTAATGGTGAAGAACCGTTCCTGTCAAACTTCTGAGTTAAGCTTGGGCACACATCTAAAATCTTCCTAACAATTCCTGCATCACCAACTCTAATTTGTTAATAATTAAGCATAATTTAGCTGAACAATTAATATTTACATCGCAAATCATCTACATATTTGATTTGTTTAGAAATTATCACCAGGTGGACTTAGGAAGTGATGTGTTCAACAGGGAAATGTTAATTAACAGAACTTTACAACCTACCCGTGTGTCCTCTTGACACGGCAACATGAAGGCAATTTTGAACAAGATCATCTTCTTCCAACCCGTGTAACCAAGGCTTACTCAAAAGGAGCTTAACCACATCAAGATTCTGATGATTGCAGGCCATAAAAAAGCCACTCTGGTTGTCAGAGTTAAGCTTACAAGCTGCCCAGGAATTGATATCCAATAGTAGCTCTAAGACCTTAACATTCCCTTGATGACAAGCTTCATGCAATGGAGTCTCCAGCTTGCTAGTATCAGCAGCAACCATGTCAGGGCACAACTTGATAATATCTGTGACCAATTCTATATGTCCAAATCTTGAAGCCAGGTGCAATGGTGTGTGAAAGGTATTAGCTGTTCTTTGTTGGAGAATTTCTTCATTCTCATTAACTAAACTCATAAAAGCTTGCCTGTCATTCTTACAAATTGCCTCTAAAAGCCTTTGGTCCATTTACTTAAGCTTCAAGGCTCACTCTATAAAAAGCAAGATAGTCAGATGGAAAATTGTGTTGGCACTGCTTATTGCAATGGTAATTGCTCTTCTGATTCAGTTGGTTAGATTTTGTGCAAGAAATTGGAAAGGAATAAGAAAGTTGAACAATGCAGTTAAGGTATCCCTCCTCTGCTCTGTGGAGCCTTCTTAACTGCTAACTTCCTATGTTCTCTGGAAATGCAGCTGATACATTCTAAGCATCTTCAAGGAAGATCACTAGTATTGCAACAATTAAATATCTTCCTTTTCTTAAGGCCTTGCAATACACTCTTATGCCAGAAATTTCATATGAAAAGTCAAATATTGAACAATCAGCATAGATGAAAGAGGCAATGGTTGATTTTATAAAAAAGTCAATGATTGATGATTTTGACAATTCTTTCATTTATTTTATCTCTTCCAAGTCAATGCTATGAATTAGCCTTGATAAATGAACTTCCTGCTTTTACATACCATCAAGCTAGTGTAATTTCATATATACATACATACATACATACATACATATATATATATATATATATATTCAATTATATAGATGATATCCACATTTATATGGATGATATTCAAACTATATCACTGTACCAATTTGATTTTTGAAATAATGATAACATATTGCACAATTTTAGTATACATATTTATAAATTATATACTTGTAAGTTATCTATCAAAAAAAAAAAAAAAAAAATTATATAATTGTAAGTTGTAAGCACATTAACAAATTAGAACTTAATTAGGAAAAGTGAAATGCATATTTGATTATTTATTTCAAGGACAATTTAAAATTTTGAGAAGACATGAATGAAGCTAAATGTCAATTAATAAAATGGTCTGACTAGTTTAAATAATTAAATATGATCCTCAATCTTCAAACATATAACCAGTTATAAAGTGGTTCTATAACCCATAGACCTCATCATGCTAACATTATTATTGTCAATGTGTAATCCTAGGCCTAGTGAGAGCTCAATAATCTGATCTACCTGTGCAACGGCCCATGGTCCAGATCACCTTCAATGAAGTACATGATGAGGAACACCCTAAGAAGCCTAATCTGCCAACCTAGATAACGTATTCTACCTACC
Source organism: Quercus variabilis (assembly GCA_030445155.1). NCBI lineage: Eukaryota > Viridiplantae > Streptophyta > Magnoliopsida > Fagales > Fagaceae > Quercus > Quercus variabilis. Next base: position 20,696,551 of record CP129449.1, read on the forward strand.
TATTATGCATTGGTAACTTCCCAGGGTAATGACCTGACTCACTCACTTAGCCCTTATCCAGCAAGATCGGTAGGAAGTCAACTGCCATTTTCAGGTAATTTACTTGTTTTCAGTCGTTGGGTTTGGTTTTGCTTCTGCTCCATTTTATTTTGGTTGTTGACCAAAAAAAAAAAAAAAAAATGAAAAAGAAAAATATGCTAAATCCTGTTCTAGTATTAGGCCTGGTCAAATGGTGGTTTTTCTTCTTTGGTGTTTCATGTGACAAAAAAAACTAAATATAATTCTCGTTGATTCACTTTTTTGAGTTGTTTAGGACCTTGGAAATTAGAATGTTCCTTAAAATTTATATTCAGCTTAGCCCAGTTTGATTGTTTGGCGTAGTTTAGTTTAGTTTAGTTGCTTTTATTTTTTCTTTGAAGTTTCAAATTTTCATGAACCCAAATTTTTTTTCCCCCAGTTCTTCAAAGTAATCAGGGACAATATTTGACATGATATTTAAAGTTTTATATATTTTTATTTTTACTTTCCTCAAAAATTCAATTGGAAGGTGTATGGTAGGTTGATTCTCAGCAATCACTATATATATATATATATAGTAGCAGGTGAGAAAGAATGATTTTCCTAGAAAACAAATCTGTGAAATATGTTCAAATTTCAATGCTTTTCTTAGTTTTGGTTTAAGCCTGCTATGAAATTTGCTTGTGTTAAATATCTTGGATTTCCCACCAATATGCACTACTGTAAATTTATTTTTTATATAACATTTCGAAAGGCACCTTGTTGTTTCCATGGCACTTTTGACTGTTCCAATTTTCTGAACAGTTGATGGTTGGATAGATGTACTAAACTGGATTCTTGATTGCATTGTAATTTGATTTAGTTAGGATGCTTGATTAGGCAGTAAGGGAACTGGTATAGTCGATTTGGATTTAATGGTCATTAGAACAAGTAATGTGAGTATTGAACTGGAAGGAAACAACTTATACTGTCTTAGAGCCTTTGTAGAGTTGGAGGCACCAATTGTTGGGAAATTCTTGGATCAACATATTTTGGAATTAGGGTCACACTTTTCAAAATTTTCTATCATAAGAAAAATACAATTACCATATGCCTTTTCATTTTTTGCAATTACAAGCAATGATTTTCCTTCCTTTGTAAACCAAATGAAATCCTTGGAAAACAAGAAATAAAACATTTTCAATGAATAAGAACAAAACGTACAAACTAGAAAATGATTTTCAAAGTAAATACTTTAGTTCCCAACTATTTTTGCAAAATTAGGCAGCCAAGTAGATTTCACTCTAACCAGCTTGTTGCTTCTTCAAGATCAAATAAGTTACCATTTCCTCAATTTTGACTGTTCAGTATGCATGATATCCTAGGCATCTGGAACTACTAAGGTCAGAGTTGGTGGAGAAATTGGATTTGGATTCTGATCGAGTTTCATCTCTAGTGTTAGAGTTTGTGGAGTGAGAGTTGATGTCGAGTTTGATGTCGGGCTTAGCAGATTGTGACTGGGTTTTGCTATCAGTGAGCGCAACAGTCCCTTGTTTTTTACCTTTGTCTTTCCTCCACTTCAACTTCCTCAACCAGTGTCTAGCCAACACAACTCCTAGATAAAAGAATAGAGTTCCCATGGTTGCGGCACTGATAGCAAGTATCCATTCTTTTCCATGACCATGTGGTAAAATTATCCATGTGGCTGCAACATAAGATGTAGCCACGAATGAGACAGCCAACCACATGACTTTGTGTGTAACAACCAGTAGCCTCATTAGTAGTTTTCTTTGAAAAGGAATGATACTGACTAGAATTATAACAATGCTCAAAGATGTGAACAATGCGAAGTTGTTGCTTATTGTAAAGACCTTGAAAGCTGTTGTTCCAGCCACCGTTGAATTTCCACTCGATGATTGTTGCTGGTAAACACCACCAGGAGGGTTTAATCCAGCAGTAAAAGTAACTGTGGCAATCAGAATGGCAACAAGTGTAATTGTGTTCCTGGCATTTTGCAGCGCCTCCCTGTATATATCATGTTGCCTACTTCGACGGTCATTATAAAGTTTAGTTAGTTCTACCTTTCGTCTTCTGCTGAGGAGCTTATGTCGCTGCAAATTGGCCAAGGAGCTAGTTGTCTTCTTTGGTGAATGATCTGGCATAGTTGAGTTGTCCTCCTGAATTTTGTCTGTCTCCTCAACTTGATGATGGAGTGCATTTACTTCATAATTTCCTTGGTTGGGTGGATCACCAAAGTCCTTTGTTATGGGCAACCTGGACACATTATCTAATTTAATTGGCCTCCAAGTGTCCTCAAATATGCCTGGATTAGTTCCTTCAACTTCTTTTGAACATAAAATTTTCATGTTAATACCACCAGCTCTCTCCAACATAGCTTTAATATGTGGAAATTTATCAATACTACCTGCCTGGTCTAGGATGCCAAGAGCTGTGAGTCCCTCATAATTCTGAGAGTTGATCTCCACTGTTTTGTTGTTAATCAAAAACTCCACAATCTGGAACAAACTCAAAAAAAAAAAAAAAAAAAAAAAAAAAAAAAAAAAAAAAGGTCCAATTAGAACAACACACAAATAATGGACACAATAATATGCTTTTTTTTTTTTTTTTTTCAAATGTTTTTTTGGCTTTTGGCCATTGGAATTGCTTCTTGTTTATTCCATGATTTTCGAAAATTAAAGTGATCGTATTTGGATGACATTTGGCCTTAAACAATAGTGGTCTTGATGAGTCACCCACAAAGAGGAAGCAACAGTTTCTCAATTGTAAGGGAGTAAGCTAACTTATAATATTGGTGGTGTATCACATGGGGTAATTTCCCGGAGACAGTGAATGTCTTTTCCTATTGAATCAGGTTAATAAATGCCAGAATATAGATGTGTCTTGGACCATCCATATTGGAATATTGCATGCTCATCTAAGTTTCATAATCATAACCATATCAAGTATGAGTATAGACCATTCCTTACCTGAGAGCATCCTCTAGAGACTGCAAGATGCAAGAGAGTGTTACCACATTGATCTGGATGGTGGAAGAGATCAGTATTGTGGAAGGCACCCACCAACCATATGAAAGCCTCATAGTGCTTGTACTTCACAGTTAAATGAAAAACTGTTTCTCCCTGTCTTGTGAGATGATGAAAGGATATGGGAGCTATCTGCTCAAATTCTTCAAAAATTTCTGTTTTTGCATTCATTGCTGCCAAGTGCAGTGGCATGTGACCTGTGCTACTGAACTGCAGAGCGAGGTCTGTGCTAAGCTTTAGGAGCATTCTTGTTATTTCCAGGTTCCCACTGTTACAAGCATGGTGCAATGGAGAATATCCATTCTTGTCAACCTTCCAAGCAAGGTCTGGGAACACATTTAATAACTCTCTAACAACACCTGCACAACCAAGTATGGATTTCTAGCATAAATGGAAATAAGTGATGATAGGAGCCCCCCCATCTCCAATGATTTAGGACCAACTCCTTTCAATCAGAAGAATGGAATTGTAAATTCTCGTCTATAGTGTACTGTAAATAGTGGAGGCCTTGGACTTTTTTTGAGATTTGTCTTGTGTTACCTGTCAGATTTGAATGGTTGTGGATAATTGAATTCAATTATCTGTTTTTTCCCTTAGTCTACTCCTTTATTACACATACAGAATAAAATCATTAATTGACATTTTCCCACACATAGAGCAGGTCTGTGATTAGTTTTAAGTATGTTAAGAGTGGATTTGCAAAGAATAGTTAAGATGAGTTTGCTACCTACCTGTGTGCCCTCTTGATGCAGCCACATGTAGACAAGTTGGATCAAATCCCTCATCTTCTAATCCCACCAACCAAGACTGATTCAACAGGAGCTTCACCAGGTCGACATGCCCATGACTGCAAGCCATAAAAAATGCACTCTGGTTGTCAGCATTAAGCTTACAAGCCGCCCAAGGGTTGTGCTCTAATAGCAGCTTGAGAACCTCAGTATGCCCTCGAATACAGGCTTCATGCAATGGAGTCTCCAGCTTATTATTCTCTGCAGCAACCATGGGGCGCAACTTTAAAATTTCCATCACCAATTTGACATGTCCAAATCTTGATGCCAAGTGTAACACTGTGCTCCTGGAACCATTTGTTCTTTGTTCAAGAAAGTTTTCATTCTCTTGAACTAAATTGATGAAGGTGTTTCTGTCATTTCTTGCAATCGCCTCTAAAAGCCTTGGATCCATTTCTATAAGTTAAAAGATGCCACCAAGTGGGAAATAATCAGTGGAGAAAGTGTGTTTCACAACCAGTGATTACAAGAAATCCAGTGGATGAAATAACTTTTCCACTTTATGTTGCTTCAAAACTGGCAAGAGAAATTGAGACTTTGTAACTCGGAATAAAGATATACTTTTAAGATGGTTTTAATTCTACATATCTATATTTTTACTTATAGTAGCAAATAACTAATCTTTGCAATGTGGAAAATGGTCAGAAATTGTTGAGCACTAGCTTCCTAGCTTCTCTTTGGAATGCATTGATTAAATTCTCAGCAACTTCAGGGAAGCTCATTTTCTGGGAAATTTTGCAATGACTAGAAAATTCTTCCTCGGCAGGCCCAAAGGGTACACTTTATGGCAAGTTGGGGAAGGGGGGCCTACCCTCAGGATGAGGGAACCACGGACATACGTTAATTATTGTCTTCACCATTATGAGATGTTAATTTTCTTTAGTCAATATTTTCTATTGAGATCAATGTGTAAGTTTTTCTCATACATTCCTTATTGTACAAAAGTTGTGCATATCAAGATATCAATTTGGGGTGCAAATGATTCTGCATGATCCCTGCATAAACCACTTAGTGTGAAATATATTGTTTCTCTCGAAATAAATTGACAAAAGTGGATTTCTTATTTGTCAAAAACCTCATAAAAACCTCAGTAGATTTTTATTAAACTCCCCATTCTAGTATAGAAGCAAATCATGTGGAGAAGTTGAGTTTCACAACTTTTGCTCACAGACATTTCAGGATAAGAACAAACTCAGATAAACATATTCTAACCTTTAAAAGGATGGTACAACCTGAAAGTATATAGAATATCCTAAGGATATGAAGTATGGAGAAGTTGTCTCCTTTGTGTGTGTGTTCTTGACACGTATACTTTTTTTGACTAGTCTGTGCAGTGTCTACTCAGGCCTTGCAACTTCTTAAGATTCTTCAAGGAACACATGTACTAACTTCTTAGCATTTGCAAGGCATTTATTTATTAAGCTTCTTCCTCCTTTCATCCAGCTGTAATTAGTAGCAAGAATTATTGATATTCGAGTTCCTTTTTGTAACATGGATACAACACGTAGGCCATGAGGTCACATCCAATGCATAAATATAGATGGTAAGGCCCATTTTGGTTGGAAGCAAATTTTTATGCAATTGGGTCAAGACTAGAATACAAAATTTGAAGAAACAACTAAGAAGCCAGTGAGATATTGTTTTCTGATAATGCATTCTTTCAATCTAATCAATGACCCCACCTCATCCTTTTACATGCTACATTTGAACCAATATGCTTTAGCAACTTCACCTTCTTACATGCTTCTTGATAACCACCTCAGGTTTAAACTTTTGGTTAGCCATAGCCTTTCTAGCATTCTTGTTTCTTTTCACAGTATGAGTACAATTTATTACCAATACCAAATTAAATTCCTCTTTAACATTTCAGATATACTTAAAAACTATGCTTCCACATCTGTCAATTGTGATCTCCCTCTTTCGCTTTCAGACAGTGAAGAATATGTTCCGTGATATCAATTTTGCTTAGTGATTTGGTCACGAAAGGTGAGGTTATGTTTGGTAATTGTCTTTTTCCCTTATTTTTTGTTTCCAAAAACAATTTTCTATTTTTGAAACTAAAAAACTTGTATGGCAACCCAAAATAGACAGAAAACAAATACTATTCTCAAAACTCAATTTGTGAAGGAACCTGTAAACATGTAAAAGATTGTTTTTAGTTTCTAATTTTCAAAAGTTAATGAAATCATGCATTTAATTTAATGAATCTGTCTCATTTAATGAGTTAGCAATTAGAGTTCAAATCCTAAGAACAACATATTTTAGTATTTTCTATTTTTTTTCTTCAAAGACCTCTCTTTTTAATTCCAACTAACCAAACATGTTTTTTATTTCAAAAATACAAGAAAATTGTTTTTTCTTTATATTCTCAAAAACAAGTTTTTGAAAATAGAAATAAAAAACTGTTATCAAACATAACCTGAGTATTTATGCTAACTACTTTTCTTCTTCATCATCTTTAGTCTTTTTTAATGTTCTATAGCCACCTTTCCTCTGGCTACAACTTCATCCCATGTTGATATAGTCAGTTATCCTCAAATGTTGATACAATTAGCTGCAAAATAATGACTGGCCACTAAGTTGTTGTCTTTTTTCGCAAACTGCTTGAAAAGTTCGGTCATAATAGTTTTCAGGGCCTTTATAATGTACTTGAACATAATGCTACACTTGTTTGTTCCTATGTGTAAGCTATGCATGTGCTGTTAGTTTTTTGGGAGTATGCTTTGCAGATGAGCAAGTATGCAGAAGGGTGCGGTTGCTTAGCAGATTTATGGAATTTCTGTTTGTGCACTTGTGGGAGAGGTTTTTTCAATCCAATAATTCTTTCAACACAATGATTTACCCTTCTGGATGTGGAGATGATTTGCATTATGACTTGTTATAATTCATGCTTTACCCCCTTAGCAGTGCATGTCCTGTGTCTCTCACTTGTAGTGCCTTTAAATTGTAATCACTCCTCTTCAAATAGTGAGCACAAAAAATGTGATGACTATGTAGAGGGAATCTTCAAAAAGTGAGAAAAAGAATTTTGAGGCACCTTTAATTCCCTAGATCGTTATTAACTTGCAAATTGAAGTTCATGGGAAGTTGGTGGTTCAGTATAATTAATGACAGCAAATGTCATGCAATTTTTTTGAGCTACTAGACAATGCAATGCATAAAATCAAGATGATTTTCATTATGCTAGGAATTAAATTGACAAATACCAAGACAATGTAATCTGGAGTGGGTCTGCATTCCTCAATCATTATGTGAAACAATAAACATAGGACTTTGGAAGCTAAAAATTCTTGCTCGAGCCATAACAAGCCTGCTCAAGCTAGCCAACAATATTCAGATTCTTAGAGATAATGAGGGTTTTGGGTCTTGAAGTTTTTTTTAGAGAAGCTAGATGTGGCTTTTCTGGTAAGCTCTCTAGCCATTCTTTGAGAGGCACGCAGATTGAGACTTTCTTTCTTTGGCTTCTTAAGCTCTCAAGCAAAAAGGCAATTTTGTGGGAGCATTTTATGATGCTCATTTGTTGAACCAAAAAAATATATATGAGTAGAGAGAGTTTGCGGATATGAGCTCCTGGGCAAAACAGCAAAGTAGAATGAGATTGGCTTTGCTTCTCAAACTATCAAGCCCAAGGCAATTGCCTATCTTTCTCTCCCATTTGGCTCTTGGTCTTGTGCTCTTGTTTTTGTATCCTCTTGTCATAGCCAAGATTACGAAAGAACCCACACCAAGTGCTCCATAAAATACCCCTTTTATTGTTCCACTCTTCTTTTAATCCTAAAAGAGAGTTTTTGTGAGTTGAGACCACATAGCCATTCCAGTGAGGTTTGCTGCAGTCAAACCTTGAGGGAGTTGCCTTGGCGTTTCAGAGGTTTTGGCTTTCTGTGAGCCAGGAGTTCATAGAGGAAATCACCATTGAAGGATTCTAGAGGTTCTGGGACTACTACCTTTCTATCGTAGGAAGGCAGGGATGGTGTTTGTACTTGTAGAGGTGGTATAGAGTTTAGGCTAACAAAGGTTTGATAAGTCACTGACTATTGTAATTATTCATAATGGATTTATTATGGGATTATTTCTGTCTAATAGTTTTTCATTTCGAAAGGTTTTCTCCTTTAGTGTCCACTTTGTGATCATTCTCATTGTTACTATTTTATTGCTTTAACTATTGATTTGGTTGATACTGCATAAAATGTGGTGTGTGTGTGTATATATACTGAGAAACCTCACACTTCAAAGAAGCACAAGAGGAAAAGCATCCTGAACAAAAACAATATGTAATAAAATCCTACATTGTTACCACTACATTAAACGTTCAGTATGAGTGATATCCTTGATGGTATGTGCTCTCAACATCCGAAATTTGACTTTCTATGTCAACACCCTCCCCTCTATCCTTTCTTTGTTTTCTCCACTTCCGTTTCCGCAGCCAGTGATCAACCAGCATCACACCTAGGCCGATAAAACTTGCTCCCAGGGTGCCACTGCTTACTGCTATTAGTGTGACAAACACCCATTCTGTCCCTTGACTGTGAGGAATGATCATCCATGTGGCTGCAGCAAAACCTGTTGTCATGAATGCCACAGCTACCCACATGACCTTGTGAGCAACCACCAAGAGTCTCATCTGTGGCTTCCTCTGATAGGGGATGATGCTGACAAGAACAACCACTATGGACAGAGAGGTAAACAATGCAAGGTTGTTGCTTATTGCAAAGACCTTGAAAGCTGTTGTTCTACCAAGTATTGACTTCCCTTTCATTTCTCCATCCTGATAAAACCCACCGGGAGGGCTAATTCCAGCAGCAAAAGTAACTGTAGCAATCAAAATGGCAACAAGTGTTACAGTGTTCCTAGCATTTTGTAAGGCTTCCATATATATTTTTTCATGCTGCTTATTTCGGCAAACGTCACCTATATTTTCCCGGTGCCTTCCGATAAGATGCTTGTGTTGTCGCATATTGGTTGGGGATAAAGACTCTCGTTTATATGTTTCATTGCTAAATGTCTCTCCAACTCGGTCGCATGGTGATGATGTTCTAGAGTTGGTTCCCTTGCTTAATCTAGGTGAGCACTTGCATTCATAAGAAACCATTTCATTCACAATGGACACATCCAAATCATCATCTATGCAACCCTGCCATGAAGAATTCTTCCGTATAATAGGCAGCTGATCATTGGTTCTCTCTACTTCTGGTGAACAAGATAACAACTTGATACTGCTTTTACCCCCAGCTTTAATGAACTTGGATTTAAGTCGCCGAATTTCTTTATTTTTCTTAGTCTTGTTGAGGATGTCAAGTGCTGTGAGTCCTTGAAAGTTCTGAGAATTAATCTCCACTTTTGTTTCGTTGATCAAGTACTCTACTATCTGGTACAAAAGTACAATAAAGAGCACAATTAATGGACGTGTTCACATGTAGATTGACAATGATAATGCTTGTACCTTTAACTTTTAAGTATAGTAGATTAGAGAATATATTAATTTTGCTTTTTGCATATCGATTTAATAGCTTGATATGAAAGAAAAAATCAATTCGAGAACATAACACAGGAGCAAAGTTACAATACCTAGATGATGTTCAACTATGGACACAAATGACCTTTAATTAATCTTTTTGTGAAGAAAGGATTCAGACAATGACACAGGAAACCAACATGAAATGAGAATATATTAATACCTACAACTTTCCAAATTTTCCAAACATTTCAGAAAATTAGTCAAAACTATTTGGATTACAAGATGCACATGATGAGCCATATAAGTCAGCCATGAGAATTACACCAAGTTCATTTTATATTTCATGCTTGTGCCTTATGCCATCCTCATGTTGTGATTGTAGTCTCATTTTATGTCTCATGCTTATGGTTTCAAAAAAAAAAATAACATAATTGAAATTAGCATCCATTTCTCTCACCTGATGGTGCCCACCAGAAACTGCAGCATGTAAAATGGTGTTACCATTTCGATCTTGACGGTGCATGAGATTTGTACCATTGGAGACATGCACTAGGTACACCAGAGCATGATATTGACCATATCTCACAGCCAGATGAAACACTGTCTCTCCCTCATATGTGGCATAATGAAAAGATACCGAAGCCATCTTAACAAATTCTTCAAGGACTGAAACTCTGCCATGCATTGATGCCATATGCAGTGGTGTAAAACCATTGTTGTTATACTGCAGAGCGAGACTTGCATCACAGCTTAGGAGCATCCAGGTTATATCTGTGTGTCCACGGATACAAGCAAAATGCAATGGCAAGTTTCCATTCTCGTCAAGCATTAGAGCAAAGTTAGGACTCGCATCTAGTAACTCTCTAACAACATCTGCACCAAGAGTAGTCTAATTTTAATACTTAATAATTATCATATATAATAAATGACTTGGTAAAAAAATATCACAGGTGGACTTAAAAATCAATGGAAATGTGTAAATCTTTCAAGTGAATAGTTTATGAATGAGTATAATTTAACTAAGAAAAAACTCTTGCTACTTACCAGTATGTCCTTCATATGCAGCCACATGGATACAAATTTGATCAAACTCATTTTCCTCCAAACCTCTCATCCCGGTATTATTTAAGAGGAGTTTCACCACGTCATAATGGCCATTACTACAAGCTAAGAAAAACGCACTCATGTTTTCAGAGTTGACCTTAGAAGCTGCCATTGGATTGGCCTCTAATAGCAGCTTCAAGACCTCAGCCTTCCTTGGCGACAAGCTTCATGTATTGGAGTCTCAAGCTTCTTGTTTTCTGCAGCAACCAAGGACGGACACAACTTAACAATTTCGGATACCATGTCAACGTGTCCTAACATCGAAGCAAGGTGTAATGCAGTGTCCAAGGAATCGGTTGTTCTTTGCTCAAGAATTCCTTCATTTGCTTGAAATAAACTGATCAAAGCGAGTGTGTCATTTATCCTAATTGCATCTAGAAGCCTAGAATCCATCTCCTTAAGCTTCAAAGCTATATTATGTTTTCCTACGAGGCTTCAACTTTATACTAAAAAGGAAAAATATGAGTTAAAAAAGTTATGTTCCGGTCTTTTTTGACACCTATATATAGGAAATTAGCAATGACGTAGACTACGTTTTTAGATGCTTTGAAAATCTGCTTGCAATTGGAAATGATAGAGAAAATGAGCAAGAAAGAATGTGTCTATTAAATTCCTGGACGGTATATCTAATCCATAATGTCTAATGTCAACTTCTTAGCGTCTTCTAGGAATGTGTCTATTGACTTCCTAAAAAATGTTTTTAGTCAATAAGAATCTTTATGCTTTGTGGTTTTGACATTATATAAGTGAATAAATATTTTTCCACGTTGTATTCTTTCCCCGAAACCTTGTTTCCAAGACTTTAGTGTGGGAAACTAAGAATTTTTGGCTAAGAAAGTTTTTCGTTTTGTTTGATTTGCACTTTGTTCTTGCCCGGAAAATGTGAACAGAAAAAGGAAGCTGTTGGAGATGAGGATTCAGAACAAGGTTGGGCCCCCAATACAAGTTGTGATCCATAATCATTGGGAAACTTCTTTTAAGACTTTTAAGGCATTGTTTTGTCGGTCTTGATATTTTATAGTTTAAGTTGATGATCCATAAGAGTAAGCCCCACGGCTCTCCCAATCCTTTTCAAGCTTCCAGATAAAAGTATGACAGTCGTTTATTGTCAATAAATAGAGTTCCATTTTTGTTGTTCGAGTGTCATGAAGGGGTGTTAAATCATTGATTAAGACATTGGGAACCTTCTTAAATAGTTAATATAACATATAGAAATACACTTAATCTAAAAGGCCTATACTATACTAATAACTCATCATTTTCATCATTATTCAATGTGAGACTTTACTCACACATGTACACCCAATGATTTCACCCTCACGTGTGAGTCTTTACCTTTCTATGGATCATGAACAAGTCCTACTCGTTCCCCCTTATCTTATGGACTTTTTCTTCATCAATATGTCATCCATGGGCCTTTCATATGCCATGAAAATCACATGTCAACCTTGCACAAATATCCATGGAAACCCCACACGTCCACGTCCATGGAAATCCTGCGCCACACCATTATTTAGCACCATTATCAACACTCATTTGTTGGGTCTTTTCTAGATAATTTATGTGGGATTTATGAGCTTGCCTTGAGTGACATACCGTCCACTCCCCGATTGCGAAAGGGACCCGTCCCTGCTCCATTTGTGAAAGGGCTCTAAATACACATACCCCATCACCGCTCCAACGGTGAAAGGGAACTTGATGACCTTAATCGCTTTGCCTGCATACGACCATTAGCTTTGATACTACTTGCTGGGGAGATAACACCTTCGGGAACCTTTTTGAGTATTAATATAACATATAAAAACACACTTAGCCCAAAAGGCTTAAGTCGGTTAAGAGCTCAACTATATTATATAAACCACTCATTCTTCTTCTTCTTCTTCTTCTTTTTCTTATTTGCTGAGTTTCTTCTCATTATTATTCAATGTAGGATTTCACTCACATATGTACACCTAACACGAGTGCACAACTTGCAAAAACAAGTGAAGAGAAAAAGAAAAGAAAATTGTTTAATTTTTGGTAGAGAAAGATTATAGATAGTGAACTTGTCTCTATCTTGTTGTTAATTGGCCAAATGATGCCATATTTGAAACTCCATTATAAGTTCATCCTCAAAACGACAGCCAATCAAATGTGTCAAAGTATTTTAATAAACAATTGCTTTTGTACGTGATACTATAAACATCTACCAGAGTGATAATTTTCTCCTATTTACTATAGTAAGTATTTTATGTTGTTATTTTGAGAAAGTTAATTACTTAATTGTTATAGTTCATTAAAAAAAAAGAAAAAAAAAAAAAACCTTAATTGTTATAGTTCATTTAATGTGTGGCTTTTAGTTCTCCTCTTTAGTTAGGCTTATAAATAGCACATCCATAAGAATTCTTCTCATCGGTCCCAAACCTCCTTTGATAATTAGAGATGGGGCAACTTGTCAAGATGCAAAAAGAAGTAATGCAACTAGGAGGAGCAGAATCAAGAGCACAGATAAGAAGCAAAGCTCTAAAGAATCAGTTTGTATAGTAAATGACAACAGTCATAATAGATAGAAACGGCATGTCGTTTTGGTTCCATATATGTATTTAACTTAGCATGTGACAGGTATGTGTATTAGTTTGATTAATTTTGTTAAATTGGTAGTTAGTTACTTGTGGAGGGACAGTTAGTTACAGCTTTGGTTTAGTTACAGCTTTGGTGTATATATATACATATCTTATTGTATTAGTTAATCAATTCAATTCATTTTTCAATGAAATAGAGTTTCATTTCTCCAAAAATCTCCTTTGTTTTCTGATATAGCATTAGAGCAATCTTTTCTTGCTGCTGCCTAATTTCTTCGTTTTAGTTTCTTCTTCTTCAAAAGCTAGGTTTTTCCTTTCGAAGCTTTGTCAATGGTGTCTCCTGATCAAGCATCTACAAGCATTACCACTGATGAATCACATCCCTTTTTCCTTCACCACGCTGAAAGCCTTGGTGCGATTTTTGTATCTCAGCCACTGATTAAAGGAGAAAACTACCCTACGTGGGCACGATCCAAGGAGAGAGCTCTTAGGATCAAGAATAAATTTTGGTTAATTGATGGCTTTGCTTCTCTGACTTCTGCCATGGAGAAAGTTCCTCTTCTTGTTCAAAGCTGGTCACGATGCAATGAAATTGTGGTTTCTTGGATCATCAATTGTGTTTCCCCTAAGATTGCAACTAGTATGGTGTATTAGAGAACTGGCAAGGAAGTTTGGAAGAAGCTTCAAAACATGTTCTCTCATGGCAATGGACTTAGGGTTTATCAATTGCAAATAGATCTTGCTAGCATTTCTTAGGGGGAACTCACTGTGAGTGATTATTTTACCAATCTCTCAATCTTGTGGGATGAGATACAAAACTATGAACCACTTCCTCTTTGCTCTTGTGAGAAGTGTGTGTGCCATGTGAATGAAAAGATTTCCAATCTTCATCACAAAGAAGCAATTATCCAGCTTCTAATGGGTCTCAATGATTCATTCTCTCACATTTGAGGTCAAATTATGTTGATGGATCCCATTCCTTCTGTTGACAAGGTATATTCTTTGTTGGTTCAAGATGAAAGGCAGGTTAGTTGGACATAGCAACAATGGTCCTTTTGTTGAATCCATAGCCCTTGCAGCCAAAACAATGAATCTTGGTTCTAGTTCCAAGACTTTCAAGAAAGGAAAAGAGAGGCCTACTTGCAACCATTGTGGATTGCTTGGTCATACTGTGGAGAAATGCTACAAAATCCATGGATATCCTCCTGGATATAAAACCAAAGCAAGGACAAATCAAGTCTCTTCTCTTGATTCTGTTCAAGAGTCTATTGCAACACCAACTCCATAGCATTTTCCTTTCACAATGGAGCAGTGCCAGAAACTGCTTGCCATGATTGGAGGATCTGATTCTCAGAATAGTCTAATTGTTATGGCCAACAGTGTTTCTTCCAACCAAGCTTCTACTTCTCAATCAACTCCTTTGGCAGGTAATCTCAAGCATTCCATTTTCTCTGCTAAGCTTGTGAATAGATCTGCTTTTATTGGTAGTACTTGGGTTCTTGACACGGGTGCAAGTGATTGTATTGTTTGTTCTCTTTCACTTTTTCAATCTTATATTGTTGTTTCCCATTGTGTTGTTGAATTACCTAATGGTGAATCTACTCATGTCACTCACATTGGTATTGTCAAACTGTCTAATATACTTATTCTTGAACATGTTCTTTTTGTTCCTTCTTTTTCGTTTAATTTTATGTCTGTCAGTCAAATCACTCAAAGCTTGCCTCTTTGTCTTGTGTTTTTGTCCCAATTTTGCTTCACCTAGGACCTTTCTTGTTAGAGGACGATTGGAGTGGGTGAAGTCCACCAACAAGCTTCCCAAGTTAGCTTTTTCAACATCTGTCTCTAATAAAGATATGTCCATTTTGTGGCATTTTACATTAGGACACCCTTCTTCAAATAAACTGTCATCTTTGCAAGATGTTTTGTCTTCTTTTTCTTCAAAATGTAATGACATTTGTACCATCTGTCCTTCAGCTAAGTAGAAGAGGCTACCATTTCCTTCAAACAATAATATGAGTACTGAGCCATTTGCTTTGATTCATGTAGATGTTTGGGGTCCCTATTCTGTTTTCACTTATGATGATTTTAGATTCTTTCTTACCATTGTTGATGATGCCATTAGGTCTGCTTGGGTTTATCTTATGAAAGCTAAGTCTGATGTTAAACAACTTTTAATTTCCTTTTATAACATGATTTTGACTCAATTTAACACTGGTATTAAGGCAATCAGATAAGATAATGCCTTTGAATTCTCTTTGTCAAACTTTTATAGTGATCATGGCATTGTGCATCAAAAGAGTTATGCTTATACACCTTAGCAAAATTCTGTGGTTGAGAGAAAGCACCAACATTTTTTGAATGTTGCTAGATCTCTTAAGTTTCAATCCAATCTACCCTCAGCATATTGGGGAGAATGTATTTTAACGGCTACTTATCTACTTAACAGGTTGCCTATGCCTTTGTTGGGTCATAAATCCCCATTTGAGCTTTTATTTCATAAACAGCATTCATTTACTTATCTTAGAGTGTTTAGTTGCTTGTGTTTTGTTTCCACCCCTTCTGTTCATAGGTTGAAGTTTGATTCTAGAGCTTTTCCATGTGTCTTTTTAGGCTACCCTTTTAATATGAAATGTTACAAGGTCTTTAACATTCATACTAGGAAGATCACTGTTTCTAGAGATGTTGTCTTTCATGAGTCTATCTTCCATTTTTCAAATTCTTCTCATTCCTTGTCTGGTTCCCACTCTTTTTCTTTATCTGGTTCACCTGCTCCTGATTTTGACTCACCCTCTTGTCCAGTTTCTATTCCTATTCCACTTGCAGGCTCCACTTCTATTATTAAGCATGTTCCTAATTCTCATACTTGTTCAGACCCTTCTTCCCCTATGCCATTTCCTCAAATGCAGAGCCTAAATTCTATCACCAAGTAGTTAAAAATCCCAAGTGGAGAGAGGCTATATCAGATGAGATTTCTGCCCTTAAAGCTAATCACACTTGGACCCTCACAACTCTTCCACCTCATAAAAAGACAATTGGTTGTAAGTGGGCGTATAGGGTGAAGTACAAATCTGATGGGACTGTGGAAAGATATAAGGCTAGATTGGTGGCTAAAGGCTTTACTCAAAAAGAAGGCCTTGATTACGTTGAAACTTTCTCACCTGTTGCCAAGCTTGTTAATGTCAAATGTCTTCTTGCAGTGGCTGCTGCACAAGGCTGGTACCTCTGTCAACTTTATGTAAATAATGCCTTCTTTCATGGTGAATTGAAGGAAGAAGTCTATATGGATCTCCCACCAGCCTTCCACAGCAAGGGGGGGCTGGTATGCAAGCTTACCAAGTCCTTGTATGGACTAAAACGAGCTTCAAGGCAGTGGTTTGCCAAGTTTTCCACTACATTAATTCATCTCGGATTTACACAGTCTAAGGTTGACTATTCTCTTTTCATTAAGAAGAACTCTACTTTTTTTATTGCTCTATTGGTTTATGTTGATGATATATTGATTGCTGCAGTTGAAGAGTTGAAGATTCTATTAGATCAACAATTCAAGCTAAAAGATTTGGGTGATTTGAAGTTTTTCTTAGGCCTTAAAGTTGCAAGGACTATTGATGGTATCAATTTATGCCAAAGAAAGTACACACTTGAGGTGTTGGGTGATGTTGGTATGTTAGGATGTAAACCAGCCAAAGTACCTATGGATCAGAATCTCAAGCTTAGTAAGTATGAGGGGAAAGAGTTGCAAGATCCAAGCTCCTACAAAAGATTGATAGGAAGGTTGCTATACTTAACAATAACCAGGCCTAACATAACCTTTGCTGTGAATAGACTAAGTCAGTTCATGGCATATCCTAGAGAGCCTCATTTGCAAGCAGCTCATAAGGTCTTGCAATATCTAAAGAGTTCACTAGGCCAATGTTTGTTTTTCTCAAGCAAATCAGAATTGCACTTGAAGACCTTTGCTGATGCAGATTGGGCTTCATGCCCTGACTCTAGGAGATCGGTCACTGGAATTTGTGTCTTTCTTGGTGAATCTTTGATTTCATGGAAGTCAAAGAAGCAACAAACAGTCTCGTAGTCTTCAGTAGAGTCTAAGTATAGATCAATGGCAGTAGCAATTTGTGAGATCATTTGGCTTTTATATGTTCTTCATGATTTTCAAATAAAGCATCCTTAAGCAGCCTTCTTGTTTTGTGACAGTCAGGTAGCCATTCACATTGTTGCAAACCCTGTTTTTCACAAAAGAACAAAGCATATAGAGATTGATTGTCACCTTGTTAGAGATAAAGTCTTGGAAGGGTATATCAGAATGTTACATGTTCGGACCAATTCTCAGATTGCAGATTTGTTAACCAAAATCTTGAATGCCCAACAATTCTCCTTTCTTGTATCCAAGTTGAATATGGTCAATATTTATGCACCTCTTCCACTTGAGAGGGGGGGGGGGGGGGGGAGGGGTGTCAAGATGCAAAAGGAAGTAATGCAGCTAAGAGGAGCAGAATCAAGAGCACAGATAAGAAGCAAAGCTCCAAAGAATTAGTTTGTACAATAAACAACAACAGTCATAATAGATAGAAATGGCATGTAGTTTTGGTTCCATATATGTATTTAACTTAGCATGTGACAGGCACGTGTATTAGTTTGATTAATTCTGTTAGATTGCTAGTTAGTTACTTGTGGAGGACAATTAGTTACAGCTTTGGTGTATATATATACATATCTGATTGTATTAGTTAATTAATTCAATTCATTTTTCAATGAAATAGAGTTTCAATTCTCCAGAACTCTCCTCTGTTTTTTTATACAACAGGGTAGAGTAAGACTGGATCATAGGTGCTCAGCTCCTGCCCCACAAGGTAGTTGCCCTGCCTTGTCCCGTTCAGCCTCACAAGACCCCACTCTTTGTAAACCTGCCCAGTCATGCCTTGCTCCACATTAATTATAATAATATAAAATTATACTTAAAATTGCAATTAAATTTATCACATAAAATGGTTTGGCCAGTTGTGACTAGCCATTGTAACTCCTTTAAGGACCTACTGTGGAGCTTATTGATGGCAGATCAATAGAAATGAGCTACCAACTAAGCTAGTTACATGCACTTGGGCTTTATGGCACAACAGAAATGAGGTTAGATTTGGGGGAGCAAGGAAGGCTGGTAAGGTTATGTTGCAATAGGTATTGCAGTACCTAGAGGAGTATTATGTAGCTATGGAGTTAACCCAATCACTCTTGGTTTCAATTGTCCAGGGACTAACATGGACTTCTCCACCTGATCTTTCCTTCAAAATCAATGTGGATGGCACGACTTTCTTGGAGCTAGGAGCAGTGGGGATCGGGGTTGTTGTAAGAGATGCTCAAGGTTAGGTTGCAACAGTGCTAAGCAGAAAATTCAATGCCCCTTTAGGGGAAATTGAGAAGGAAGTGAAGGCTCTGGAGGCTGGGATGCAGTTTGTTAAGGACATTGGTATTCAGGTTTCATTATGGAAAGCGATTCCTTGTCTTTATTTCATGCTTTAATTGGACTATCTCCATCTCCCTCTTTAGTGGATTGTGTGGTGTAGGGACTGCTAGAGTTTTACAGTGAATTTCAAAAGGTTTCCTTTTCCTATGTTTGCTGTCAGAGTAATAGACCATCTCATCTTTTAGCTAAACATGCCAAAGGTATCGTTGATTTCTCTACCTAGATGGAAGAGAATCTTTATTTCTTAGAACAAGCTCTTTTCCATGATGTATAATCTCTTGCTATTGCTTAATAAAAGTTTGTTATTTTCCCATTAAAAAAAAATAATATCTTGTTTCTCAGATAAAAAATCACAATAACTCTATAAACAAATTTATGAGATTAAAATTCCCTCTCTCTCTCTCCGACACTTAATAAAATATTCATTTGCTCTTTCTCTCTCTCTCTTAACCCAACCTCATTGCTCAACCCTCTAAAATTTCTCTTTCCTACCAGCTGCCCCTAGTTTACTAATATTAGGGGTGGCAAAATCTGATACGACCTGTGAACCCAATACGATTAATTTATTTATAAATAGGTTATAGGTTGAGGCTAAATGGGTTTCTGGTCATATTCGGGTTAACACAACTAACCCATTTAATAAACGAGTTGTGTTTACGTTCAATATGTGAATCTATCTGACCTGTTTGATTCATTTAGCTTATAAAGTTATTAGTTATTTTGATATTATTACTTAATTTATAGTTTTTTTAATGTGTTTATTACTATATTTATGGTTGTAATTGTATTTTAATTTTAGATATTTGAGAATTGATAAAAATTATATAGGTTAGGTATGACCTATTAATCAAATAGATTATTAAACGAGTCATTTGTACTGACTTTTACATGACTTATTAATTAAACAAGTTAAATATGTTAGGTCGGGTCAACTTGTTTAATAAACAAGTTGTGTTCAGGTTGAGGATTTTTTACACATTTACTAAATAGGTTGGGTTCGGGTCAACTTATATAGTTGAATACTTATGGTTTGACACCAAAAAAAAAAAAAAAAAAAAAAAAAAAAAAAAAAAAAAAACCCGACTTGCAAACTTGAATTGCCACCCCTAACCAACACATATAATTAATCTATCAAAACAACTATACCAAAATCACACACAATACCCAAATCCGCAAAATCAAGACCCATAATCAAGTGACGATAGTAAAATGGAGGGGGGATTGCATGAGAAAAAAAGAAAAGAAAAGAAAAAAGATCACTAGCTATAATATGTAGATATTGCATTTTGCAACATACATTTAACCTCCTCAAAAGGCAAAATTGTCATTTCACAATTTTCGGTCAAAATTGTAATTTGGACAGTTGGATTTCTTTTTTTTTTCTTTTTTTCTTTTTTTTTTTGAGAAGGACGGTTGGATTTCTTTAATTCACATTAAACAAATCTAAAAGTTATAAAGATCAAAACAATATTTCATGAGTTTCAATGGACTACCGGATTGAAAGTGTGCATGTCAAAATAAGAAGGCCACTTTGTACTATTGATAAAATTCAAAAAATTCTCAATCATTTTCAATAATAATATCCCTAACATAATTAAATCCCATATCAATAGTTTATTTATTCATGTTTAAATCTTTAGATTAACATTCCAAAATCTAAGACTGCCACTTACTGGAATGGGATCAAGCATGTAAGACACTTACGCAGAAAGTAAACAAAAAGTATAACGACGGAAACAAAAGGTGCGATCTTAATCTCAACTCTAAAGCTTCAAGACCTTGCCTTATCAAGCCTGTCTTGGCAACCACCCCCATGTATGTCATGCCTTCCCTAAGCTTCCCCAAAAAGACTTGCGAAAAAAATTGATTCTTGGCTTGGTCAAATGTTGGTTTTGTTTCTTTGGTGTCCCATGTTTTTTTTTTTTTTGGTGTCCCATGTATGATGTAACAAAAAGAACTAAACATGATTCTTGTCTTTTCATGCTCATCTTCTTACCCTTTTTTTTTCCTTTTTGGGTTGGTTGGGACTTGGGACTTGGAAATTAGCATGTTCCTTAAAATTTATATTCAGCCTTTTTTTTTAAGCTTCAAATTTTCATGAGCCAAAACAAGATCTTTTCGTTCTATAAAGTAAACGGGAAATATACATTGACATAATATTTAGAGTTATATATATATATATATATATTTTCCCTTTTTTACTGTTTCTCAACAATTACACTGGAAGGCATATGGCAGTGTGATTCTCAGAAATTGCAAATAGGATAGTAGCAAGTGAGAGAAATAGTTTGTCCAGGAATTTTTTTTTTTTTTTTAAACAAAAATCTATGAAATATGTTCCAGTTTTTGCACTTTTCATTGTCTTGGTTTAAGCTTGCTATGAATTTCAGCACTTTTTGAAATGAGAAAATTCGCTTAAAAATGGGAGTAGCCCCTATTGTTTACACAGTGCTTTTCACTATGCTAATTTCTGAACAGTTTGATGGTTGGATAGATAGACTAAATGGTATACTTGATTGTATTGTAATTTGATTTAGTTAGGATGCTTGATTAGTCAGTAAAGGAACCAGTATAGTTAATTTTGATTTAGTGGTCGTTAGTACAAGTAATGTGATAGGTTGAACTGGAAGGAAACACCTTATGCTGTCTTAGAGCCTTTGTAGAGTTGGAATCACCTAATTGTTGGGAAATTATTTGATCAACATACTTAGGAAACATGTTTTCTCACTTTTCACATTTTTCTATCATAATAAAAGTACAATTACCATGACTTTTCATTTTTCCATATATGTGCAATGATTTTCATTCCTTTGAAAACCAAGTGAATTCATTGGAAAACAAGAAGTAAGCCATTTCTACGGAATGAGAACAAAAAGTACAAACTAGAAAATGATTTTCAAAGCAAATGCTTAAGCTACCAACAAGGTTATTGCTGCTTTAAGATCAAATAAGTTGCTCTGTCCTCAATTTTGACTGTTCAGTATGCATGATATCCTAGGCCTCTGCAACTACTAACGTCAGAGTTAGTGGAGGAATTGGATTTGGATTCTGATCGGGTTACATCTCTAGTGTTAGAGTTTGTGGAGTGAGACTTGATGTCGAGTTTGATGTCAGGCTTAGCAGATTGCGACTGGGTTTTACCTTCAGTGGGTGCAAGTGCAACAATCCCTTTCTTCTTAGTCTTACCATTGTCTTTCACCCACTTCGACTTCCTCAACCAGTGTCTAGCCAACACAACTCCTAGACAGAAGAATAGAGTTCCCATGGTTGCTGCACTGATAGCAAGTATCCATTCTTTCCAGTGACCATGTGGTAAAATTATCCATGTGGCTGCAACATAAGATGTAGCCACGAATGAGACAGCCAACCACATGACTTTGTGAGTAACAACCAGTAGCCTCATTAGTAGTTTTCTTTGAAAAGGAATGATACTGACTAGAATTATAACAATGCTCAAAGATGTGAACAATGCAAAGTTGTTGCTTATTATAAAGACCTTGAAAGGTGCTGCTCCAGCCACTCTTGGACTTGAATTTCCAATTGATGATTCTTGCTGGTAAACACCACCACCAGGAGGGCTTAATCCAGCAGTAAAAGCAACTGTGGCAATCAGAATGGCTACAAGTATAATCGTGTTCCTCGCATTTTGCAGCGCCTCCCTGTGTATCTCTTTTTCCCTACTTCGACGGTCATTATGAAGTTTAGTTAGTTTTACTCTTTGTCTTCTGCTGAGGACCTTATGTAGCTGCAAATTGGTTAAGGAGCTAGTTTTCTTCTCAAGTGAAGAATCTGGCTTAGCTGTGTTGTCATTCTGAATTTTGTTTGCCTCTTCAACTTGATGATGGGGGGAATGAGCTTCAGAATTTTCTTGGTTGGGAGGATCACCAAAGTCCTTTGTTTTGGGCAACCTGGACACATTATCTAAGCTAATTTGCCACCAACAGTCCTCAAATATGTTAGGGGAAGTAGTTCCTTCAACTTCTTTTGAATGTAAAACTTTCATGTTTATACCACCAGCACTCTCCACCATATCTTTAATATAAGGGAATTTATCAAAATTTTCATTCTGGTCTAGGATGCCAAGAGCTGTGAGTCCCTCATCATTCTGGGAGTTGATCTCCACTGTTGGTTTATTGATCACAAACTCCACAATCTGGAACAAACTTGAAAAAGATCAGCCCAATTAGACATCACTCACACTATGGAATCAATATTTTTAT
Organism: Quercus variabilis; assembly: GCA_030445155.1. NCBI lineage: Eukaryota > Viridiplantae > Streptophyta > Magnoliopsida > Fagales > Fagaceae > Quercus > Quercus variabilis. The sequence continues at coordinate 20,719,178 of CP129449.1, forward strand.
AAACTGTTGATGTGACCAATTTTTACTATTTCTCATCTAGGCTCACTGTACATCACTTTTTCATATACTAATAACCACTCACCATATCAACAACTTGTAAAAAATGTCATAAAATAGTTTCTAATTCTAACCTTTTACTTTTGTTTTTCGATCATTGGAATTGCTACTTGTTTGTTCCTTGATTTTCAACATTTAAAGACTCATAGTTTGATCATAGTTGGATGAGATGCGGCCATTGGCAGTATGACAATATCCAAATCCCAAATTCTTAAATTTAAATTTCGAATCACAATTAAATTGTTGTACAAAACACAGTCAAAATGCACAAATTAATAATTATTTGATTTTTTCCTTAATGGAGATTTTTTTTTTTTTTTTTTTTTTTAATTTTATGGGATTTGTTTTTATTTTATTAGTAAAAATTGATTTTATTTTTAACTTTGGTTACTAACCACAAATATGATTTAGGTTAGTGATCATTTTAATTCTTGAGTTTTTTGGTATAACTTTTAATTTTGGGGTTCACTTTCAACTTTAGAGGGCCAGGTATGATTTTTTTGTTTCAACAAAAAGTTTCAAATATGATAAATTAATATATATACTACTTAAAAAAAAATAATAATAATAATTCTAGGGCACCATGGTCCCCTGGTCTGGTCGTGGTCACTGCCACCCCACATACAGGAAGAGACAGCTTCTTAATTGTAAGAGAGTAAAGCTAGCATCTATTATTGGTGGTGGATCACATGAGGTAATTTCCTAAGGACAGTGAATGTGTTTAATTTCCTATTGAATCAAGTTAAGTGGGTTCTAGTTAGCTCAATTGGTAAAATTTCTGATACTTATATAAAAGATTTTAAGTTTAATTTCCAGCTACACCAAAAACTGATTGGTGTCTTAATTTGATGATAAAGAGCGTTAATGAATGCCAGAATGTATGTGTGCCTTGTACCATCCAATCCATTATCATATTGCATGTTCATCAAAATTTTGCAACTACAATTACTGTATCAAATATATATATATATATATGAGTGTGTGACCTTAATTTTCTTACCTTAGAGCATCCTCTAGAGACTGCAAAATGCAAGAGAGTGTTACCATACTGATCTGGACGGTGGAAGAAATCAGTATTGTGGAAGGCACTCACCAACCACATGAAATCCCCATAGTGCTTGTATTTCACAGTTAAATGAAAAACTGTATCTCCTTGTCTTGTGAGATGATGAAAGGATATGGGAGCCATCTGCTCAAATTCTTCAAAAATTAAAGTATTTCCATTCATGGCTGCCAAGTGCAGTGGCATGTAGCCCGTGTTACTGAACTGCAGCGCAAGGTCTGCACTAAGCTTTAGGAGCATTCTTGTTATTTCCAGGTGCCCACTGTTACAAAAATGGTGCAATGGAGAATATCCATTCCCATCAACCTTCCAGGCAAAATGTGGGAGCACATTTAATAACTCTCTGACAACACCTGACAAACAAAGTATGAATTTATAGCATAAATGGAAATAGGTGATGATAATTAAGAGTCTCCCATCTCCAAAGACATATACAGGACCAACTCCTTTCACTCAGAACTAAGAAGAAAGGAGTAGTAAATTCTCATCTATATATTGTATCTATTCTATCTGTAGTACATATATAATGTAAAAACAAAAACAAGTGGGGGCCTTGGGACTTTTTTTGATATTTTCTCGTGTTGCAGTAAATTGAAGTTAATTATCTTTTCTTTTCCTTGGTTACCTACTCCTTGATAGTCCTACCTTAATTATACATGCAAATTTAAATAATCTGTGATTAGTTCTAAGTCTTTATTAAGAGTGAATTTGCATAGTTTAGCCAAGATGAGTGTGTTGCCAACCTGTGTGCCCTCTTGATGTAGCCACATGAAGACATGTTGGAACAAATCGTTCATCTTCTAATCCCGGCAGCCAGGACTGATTCGAAAGCAGCTTCACCAGGTCAACATGGCCATGACAGCATGCAATAAAGAATGCACTCCGATTATCAGCATTAAGCTTAACAGCAGCCCAGGGATTTGTCTCCAGTAGTAACTTTAGGATCTCAGTATGCCCTTGACGACAGGCTTCATGCAATGGTGTCTCCAACTTAATATCTTCTGCACCAACCATGGGGTGCAACTTCAAAATTTCCATTACTAATTCGATGTGTCCAAATCTAGATGCCAAGTGTAACACTGTGCTCCTGGAACTAACTGTTCTCTGTTCGAGAAAGTTATCATTCTCTTGAACTAAATTGATGAAGCCGTTTTTGTCATTTCCTGCAATTGCCTCAAAAAGCCTTGGATCCATTCCTGTAAGTTAAAAGACTCCACCAAGTGGCAAATAATCAGTGCAGAAAGTATGTTCCACAACAAGTGTTTAGAAGAAATCTAGTGGATGAAATAACCTTTCCACTTTCTGGGCAAATCTGCAATACCTAGAAAATTCTTTCTTAGCAGGTCCTAGAGGTAACCTTTTGTGGTATAATGAACACTTATTTTGGCAGGTGGTCCATCTACCCTACCGGTTTGAACTCTGAGAATAGAACTTTTCCAATCTTGATGCAAGTAGGTAATTTCACATCATGGTCTTTTTGCTCAAACTTTTGCATATTGATGGAGGAAAAACAATTACAGCGCTAATATGTTAATCAAAAGCAAACTAGAAAGGAAGGACGAACGAACCATGGACATTTGCTAATGATTGTGTTGGGTATACACATGTGAGTAAAGTCTCACACTAAATAATAATAAAAAGAGTAAATAGTTATAATAACATAGTTGGCCCAAACTCAAAAGTTTAAGTTTTTGAGTTAAGTAGTGACCCTATATATTATATTTACTACTCAATTGCAAGTAATAGATAAGTGCCTGTAAGCAGTTAATATAATATTTTCAGGATAAAAACAAACTCAGATCAACAAAATTATATTCTGTACCACTTTTGAAGGATGTGGAAATATATAGAAAATAAAATACTATGGAATATGAAGGATGTGGATGTGGAGTCTCCTTTGTGTGTGTGTATTCTTGACGCGTATACTTTTGTTGACTTGTCTGTGCAGTGACTCAGGCCTTGCAACTTAACACACTTTTGTTGACTAGTCTGTGCCATGAGGTCACCTCATATTTATAAATTTAGATTGTAAGGCCCATTTTGGTTGGAAGCAAATGTTTATGCAATTGGGTCAAGAATCAAATGCAAAACTTGAAGAAACAACCAAGCAGCTAGTGAAATGTGCTTTCTGATAAAGCATTCTTTCAATCCAATCAGTGACCCACCACCGCAGTCGAGTTGGTACCTGGGATCCTAAGTGACCTGTTGCTCGGGAGTTCAATCCCCCGCACTTACCTAGCAAAAAAAAAAAAAAAAATCTAACCAGTGACCCTACCTCATCCTTTACATGCTACATATGAACCAATATGCTTATAGCGACTTCACTTTCTTACATACTTCTTCATAACCACCTCAAGTCTAAACTTTAGTTAACCATAGCTTTTAAAGAGTTGTTGTTTCTTTTAACAGTATGAGAACAAATATTTACCAATTCCAAATTAAGTTCCTCTTTCACATTTCAGATTTACTTACAGATTATGTTTCTACCTCCATCAACCTTGTGATCTCCATCTTTTGCCTTCAAACAGGGAAAAAAATGTCTTGTGATATCGATTTTGCTTAGCGATTTGGTCACGGAAGGTGAGCTTTTATGTTCTCTACATCTCTTCTTCATCACCTGCAGTCTTTTTTAATGATCTATAGCCGCTTTTCCCCTGGCTACAACTTCAACCCATGTTGACATGGTTTGATATCCTCAAATTCTGATACGATTAGCAGCAAAGTTATGGCTGGCCACTAAGTTGGTGTCTTTCCTCGCAAACTGCTTGAGAAGTTTGGTCATTATAGTTTCTAGGGCCACTATAATATATTTGAACATAAATACATAATGCTACCCTTGTTCCTATGCATCAGCCATGCATATGCTGTTAGTTTTTTTGGGAATTTGCTTTGTTTTGCAGATGAGCAAGTCTGCAGGGAGGTATGGTTGCTTGGCAGATTAATGGCACTTGTCTGCGTGCATACTTGTGATAGAGTATTTTTTTTTTCAATCCAATAATACCTTCAACACAATGACATGCCATGTGACTAATGATTTACCCTTCTAGATGTGCAGATGCTTTGCATTCTAACTTGTTATAATTCATGCTTTACGCCGTAGCTGTGCATGTCCTGTGTCACTTGTAGTGCTTTTAATCACTTTCAAATCGTGTGCACAAAAAAAAAATGTGATGACTATATAGAGGGAATCTTCAGAGGGTGTGCAAAGAATTTTGAGGCATCTTTTACAATAATTCTATGTACACAAATAAATAAATAAATCACAAAATATTTTACAACTATTGAGATGACAAATTGTTAATAGTAGGTAAGGAGAATTTGCAGTAACAGTTTCCCACAGCTGAGTTCAAAGAAGTAGCAGAATCTTCAGGAACACTGGTTCCAGTTCACAAAGTTGCATGTTGAAAACAGAGAATAACTTGCAAATTAAGTTCATGGGATTGGGAAGTTGGTGGTTCAATATAATTAATGACAGAAAATGGCACCAATTTTATTGAGCTACTAGAGAATGCATAAATAAAATTAAGATGATTTACATTATGTTAAGATTTAAATTGTCAAATACCATGACAATGTAATCTGAAATGGGTCTGCATTCCTTGATCATTCTGTGAAACAAAAACCCTAGGAATTTTGAACTGAAAGTTCTCGCTTGAGCCATAACATGCCTGCTCGAGCTAGCCATGGTTTGGGTTTTTTGAGAAGCTGGCTTTTCTGGTAAGCCCTCTAGCCATTCTTTGAGAGGCAAGCAGATTGGGACTTTCTTTCTTTGGCTTCTTAATCTCTCAAGCAAAAAGGCAATTGTGTGGGAGCATTTTATGATGCTCATGTAGTGAGCAGAAGTTAAGAGTAGAGAGTAAGTGTGTTTGTGGATTTGAGCTCCTGGGCAAAACAACAAAGCAGATTGAGGTTGGCTTTTGCTTTTCAAGCTACCAAGTATCAAGCCAAAAACAATCACTTGAGGTGCAATTTTTATGCTTAGCCCAGTACCCTCTTTTTCTCTCCCATTTGGCCCTTAATCTTGTGCTCTTATTTTTGTATCCACTTGCCATAGCCTAGATTAGGGCTGTCCACGGGTCGGTCCGGGTCGGGTTTGTGCCCAACCCGGAACCGACCCGACTATATCGGGTCTCCTAAATCTGAACCCGCCGCCGACCCGCCGCCGGCACGGTTCGGGTGGTCGGATGCCAGCAGATCGCCGGTCGGGTATCGGTCGGTTTCGGATTTTGCAGAAATCGTCGCCGGTTGTCTTCATGCTCAAAATCGTCGCCGGATTTCGCCCATATCGTCGCCGGATTTCGCCGAAATCACTGGTTTTTGCTGGATCTCTTCGAGATCTGGCCTAATCTCGAAGAGATCTCGAAATCACTGGCAGATCTCTTCGAGATTAGGTCGGATCTCGAAGAGATCTTGGCCGGGTCTCGAAGAGATCCGGCGAGATCTTAGTGTAAAATCGCCGGATCTCTTCGAGATTAGGCCGGATCTCGAAGAGACCCGGCGAGATCTTAGTGTAAAATCGCCGGATCTCTTCGAGATTAGGCCGGATCTTGAAGAGATCTCGGCAGATCTCAACGAAATCAGGCCAGACCTCGAAGAGATCCGGCGAGATCTCAGTGCTAAATCGGCGGGGAACGTTTTTGAATGAGTTTTCCGGTCGGGTCGGTTGAAATCGGTTTTTCATGCTCAAACCCGTCAACCGACCCGCCGGTCTCGGGTTTTATGGGCGGAGATCCGCTGCCGACCGTCGCCGGGGTCGGGTCGGACGGTTTTCGGTCCGGGTCGGCCGGATTGGGCGGGTTGGGCGGGTTCCGGGTCTGCTTGGACACCCCTAGCCTAGATCATGAAAGAACCGATACCATATGATTGATAAAATGCCCCTTTTTTATCATCCCACTCTTTTTTCAATTCCCAGAGAGTGTTCGTAGCCATTCCAATGAGGTTTACTACAGTCAAACCTTTAGGGAGTTATCTTGGAGTGCGAAAGGTTCTGGCTTTTTGCAAGCAAGGAGTTCGTGGTAAAAATCACTATTGAAGAATTCTAGAGATTTTGGAACTGTTGTGGTAGGAAGGCAAGCAGGACATTTGCAAAGGCTGCAAAGAGTCTAGGCTAACAAAGGCTTGGTAAGTCACTGACTATTGAAACTATTCCTTACACAATTGATTTTATATGGGACTGTTTGTGCCCTCGTAGTAGTTCCCCCCCCCCCCCCCCCCCTGCCAAACACATTTGGTGAAGCACTCAAGTGGAACTCATCTAACCTCCTTGATGCTCTACGTAGCTTTGACGATGTGATTGACAGATTCACCAGCCAGTGGTTGCACTAAATGGAACATCCCGCAATCTTTGTGATCTGGTGAATAATAAAATGCAGCCCAGTTTTGAATTCATGACCTGTGTCACTATATTTATTACTTTGACTGTTGATTTGGTTGATATATTACCTAAACTGTGGTATATATATTCTGCTGGGTATATGACTTTATTTTGTTTGTTTAATGGTTAAAATCATTATGTCTGCATATTAAACAAATAGGGGTCTCAAACAATATTTTTTTCACTTTATACATGTACAGAAACATCACTGGGAACCTCACACTTCCAAAGAAGCACAAGAGGAAAAAAAAAAAGTACTGAACAAAAACAACTTGTAAGAAAATCCTACATTGTTACCGCTACATTAAACTAAGAAGCCCTGCCTCTCTGGAACCTGCCAGTGTAGAGAGAGAAAGAAAATAAAATCTATCAAATTCTTTTATAAAAGTAACAACCAAGTAAAATTCACTTGCTAATCAGTAACTAGATATTCTTATTAATCCCTTGGGAGAAACAAACGTTCAGTACGAGTGATATCCTTGTTGGTACGTGCTCTCAACATCTGAAATTTGACTTTCTATGTCAACAGCTTCCCCTCTATCCTTTCTTTGTTTTCTCCACTTTAATTTCCGTAGCCAGTGCTCAACCAGCAGCACCCCTAGAGCAATAAAAACCACACCCAGGGTGCCACTGCTTACTGCTATTACTGTGACAAACACCCATTCTGTCCCTTGACTGTGAGGACTGATCGCCCATGTGGCTGCAACATATCCTGTTGCCATGAATGCCACAGCTACCCACATGACCTTGTGAGCAGCAACCAATAGTCTCATCTGTGGCTTCCTCTGATAGGGGATGATGCTGACAAGAACAACAACTATGGATAGAGAGGTAAACAATGCAACATTGTTGCTTATTGCAAAGACCTTGAAAGCTGTTGTTCTACCTAGTATTGACTTCCCTTTCATTTCTCCATCCTGATAAAAACCACCAGGAGGGCTAATTCCAGCAGCAAATGTAACTGTAGCGATCAAAATGGCAACTAGTGTTACAGTGTTCCTAGCATTTTGTAAGGCTTCCATATATATTTCATGCTGCTTATTTCGGTGAGTAGTGTGATGGTCACCTACATTTTCCCAGTCCCTTCTGTTAAGATGCTTTTGTTGTCGCATATTGTTTGGGAATAAGGACTCTTTTTTATATGTTTCATTGTTAAATGTCTCCCCAACTTGACGGAATGGTGATGGCGTTCTGGAGTTGCTTCCCTTGCTGAATCTTGGTGACCACTTGCATTCACAAGAAACCATTTCATTTATAACGGACATATCCAAATCATCATCTATGCAACCCTGCCCTGAAGAATTCTTACTTATGATAGGCAGCTGACCATTGGTTCTTTCTACTTCTGGTGAATCAGATAACAATTCAATACTGCTTTTACCGCCAGCTTTAATAAACTTGGCTTTAAGACGGCGACTTTCTTTGCTGTTCTTGGCCTGGTCAAGGATGTCAAGTGCTGTGAGTCCTTGAAAGTTCTGAGAATTAATCTCCACTTTTGTTTTGTTGATCAAGTACTCCACTATCTGGAACAAACATGAAATAAAGAGTACAATTAAAAGATGACAATGTTTGGCTTTAATGTATGTTCTTGTTAGTATAGCAGATTAGAGAATATATTTTTCTTTTTGAATATCAATTTCATAGCTTGATAAGAAAGAGTTAGTTTATTTATGAGTCATGACTCATGACAAACACAATTCCACCAGAAACCTATTGTTTTAACTTGTGACATCATATTTATTGATACCTACCATTTTCCAAATTTGCGATAACATTTCAGAAAATGAATCAAAATATTTGGATCACAAAATGCACATAATGAATCATATTAGTCATTCATGAGAATCACACCATGTACATTTTATTTTGCATACTTGCGCCTCATGTATCATGTTATCTCATTATATCCCTCAACCTCATGGTTTCACAAAATATTAATATAATTGAATTTCACATTCAGCTCTCACCTGTTGACGCCCACTAAAAACTGCAAGATGTAAAATGGTGTTGCCATTTCGATCTTGACGGTGAATGAGATTTGTACCATTAGAGACATGCACTAAATACACTATAGCTTGATATTGACCATATCTCACAGCCAGATGAAAAACTGTCTCCCCCTCATATGTGGCATAGTGAAATGATACCGGAGCCATCTTAACAAATTCTTCAAGGACTGAAACTCTGCCATTCATTGATGCCATGTGCAGTGGTGTAAAACCATGGTTGTTATAGTGCAGAGCGAGACTTGAATCACACCTTAGGAGCATCCAGGTTATATCCCTATGTCCATGGATACAGGCACAGTGCAATGGCAAGTTTCCATTCGCATCAATCATTTGAGCAAAGTTAGGACACGCATCTAGTAACTCTCTAACAACATCTGCACCAGAAATTCTAATTTTAATACAGAGTCATATAGGACAAACGACTTGGTAAAAACCATCACAAGCTGGACTTAAAAATCAATGAAAATGTGTAAATCTTTCATTTGAATAGTTTATGACTGTTGTTTAGGAATGAGTATAATTTAGCTAAGAAAACTCTGCTACTTACCAGTATGTCCTTTGGATGCAGCCACATGGATACAGCTATGATCAAACAAATTTTCCTCTAAACTTATCATCTCAGTATTATTTAAGAGGAGATTCACCACATCATAACGGCCATGACTACAAGCCAAGAAAAAAGCACTCTTGCTTTGGGAGTTAAGCTTAGAAGCTGCCATTGGATTGGCCTTTAATAGCAGCTTCACGACCTCGGCCTTCCCTTGGCGACAAGCTTCATGTATTGGAGTCTCCAGGTTCTTATTTTCAGCAGCAACCAATTCCGGACACAACTTAACGATTTCGGACACCATGTCAACGTGTCCTAACTTTGAAGCAAGGTGTAATGCAGTGTCGAAGGAGTCAGTTGTTCTTTGCTCAAGAATTCCTTCATTTGCTTGAAATAAACTGATCAATGTCGGTGTGTCATTTATCCTAATAGCCTCTAGAAGCCTAGAATCCATCTCCTTAAGCTTCCAATCTATGTTATGTTTTCCTACTAGGCTTCAACTTTATGCTAAAAAAGAAAAATATGAATTAAAAAGTTATGTTCTAGTCGTTTTAGACACATATATAGGAAATTAGCAATGATGTCAACTTGGAAAATTTGGTTGCAATTGGAAATGATAGAGAAATTGAGTAAGAAATAATGTGTCTATTAAATTCCTAGACGGTTTGCTTACTCCATGATGTCAACTTCTTAGTCTTCTAGGAATGTGTCTATTGACTTCCTTAGGTTGATCCTCAAGGAGGTCACAATCTTTATAATCGATGAGAATCTTCATGGTTTGTGGTTTAGACATAAAATATGTGAATAAATAATTTTCCACATTTTTATTCTTTCTCTGAAACTTGGTTGCCATGACTTCAGTATAACAAATTAAGAATTTTTTGGCTAAAAATGTTTTTCGATTTTATTTAATTTGCACTTTCTTGCCAAAAAAAAAAATGTCAAAAAAATGAAGCCGTTGGAAATGGGTATTAAACTAAGTTTGGGACCCAATACTTGAGATCCATAATTATGGGAAAATTCTTTTAAGACTTTTAAGTCATTGTTGGTCTTAATTAATTAGTTAAAATGTAAATTGTACATTTTAGATTTGACTGATTTTAGTTCTTTAACTTTATTTTCTTTAAATCGAGTTTTCTAAATTTCAAATTTATTCAATTCAATCATTTCATCCAATTTTATAAAATAAAAAATAAAAAATTGCTATATGCATTTAACTGATGAAAAAACCTAATTAAAAAAAAAAAAGTTAAAAAACACTGGTTCTTGCCGTAGCTCAATGGCTTGAATACTTATAACAAGTATCAACTTGAGATAATTTTTAATAATTTTATAGAATTTTTTTTCATTTGAGAAATATTTTTTTTATAGATTTTTTTTCATATGAGAAATATTTTTTTTAACAAAACTGGACAGAATGTCTGAATTGAATAAATTTGAAATCTAGAAGACTCAATTGAATGAAAGTAAACTGAGAGAATTTAAATGAATTTTAATCAAAATAAAGTGTTTAATTTGCATTTTAACCTAATTTATTTGTGGTTTAAATCTATGATAAGAGTTGGCCCCCACTACTTTTGAGTAAGAAATAATGTGTCTATCAAATTCCTAGACGGTTTGATTACTCCATGATGTCAACTTCTTAGTGTCTTCTAGGAATGTGTCTATTGACTTCCTTAGGTTGATCCTCAAGGAGGTCACAATCTTTATAATCGATGAGAATCTTCATGATTTGTGGTTTAAACTAAAATGTGTGAATAAATCATTTCCCACATTTTTATTCTTTCTCTGAAACCTGGTTGCCATGACTTCAGTATAAAAAATTAAGAATTTTTTGGCAAAAAATGTTTTTCGATTTTATTTAATTTGCACTTTCTTGCCAAAAAAAATGTCAAAAAAATGAAGCCATTGGAAATGGGTATTAAACTAAGTTTGGGACCCCAATACTTGGGATCCATAATTATGGGAAAATTATTTTAAGACTTTTAAGTCATTGTTGGTCTTAATTAATTAGTTAAAATGTAAATTGCACATTTTAGATTTGAATGATTTTAGTTCTCTAACTTTATTTTCTTTAAATCGAGTTTTCTAAATTTCAAATTTATTCAATTCAGTCATTTCGTCCAATTTTGTAAAATAAAAAATAAAAAATTGCTATATGCATTTAACTGATGAAAAAACCTAAGTAAAAAAAAAAAAGTTAAAAAACATTGGTTCTTGCCGTAGCTCAATGGCTTGAATACTTATAACAAGTATCAACTCAAGATTATTTTTAATAATTTTATAGATTTTTTTTTTTTCATGTGAGAAATATTTTTTTTATAGACTTTTTTTCATATGAGAAATATTTTTTTTAACAAAACTAGACAAAATGTCCGAATTGAATAAATTTGAAATCTAGAAAACTCAATTAAACGAAAGCAAACTGAGAAAATTGAAATGAATTTTAATCAAAATAAAGTGTGTAATTTGCATTTTAACCTAGTTTATTTGTGGTTTAAATCTATGATAAGAGTTGGCCCCCACTACTTTTGAGTAAGAAATAATGTGTATATTAAATTCCTAGACGGTTTGATTACTCCACGACGTCAACTTCTTAGTGTCTTCTAGGAATGTGTCTATTGACTTCCTTAGGTCGATCCTCAAGGAGGTCACAATCTTTATAATCGATGAGAATCTTCATGGTTTGTGGTTTAGACTAAAATATGTGAATAAATCATTTTCCACATTTTTATTCTTTCTCTGAAACCTGGTTGCCATGACTTTAGTATAAAAAATTAAGAATTTTTTGGCAAAAAATATTTTTCGATTTTATTTAATTTGCACTTGCTTCTTGCCAAAAAAAAAAAATGACAGAGAAACAAAGCCGTTGGAAATGGGTATTAAACTAAGTTTGCGACCCCAATACTTGGGATCCATAATTATGGGAAAATTCTTTTAAGACTTTTAAGTCATTGTTGGTCTTAATTTATTAGTTAAAATATAAATTGCACATTTAAAATTTGACTGATTTCAATTCTCTAACTTTATTTTCTTTAAATTGAGTTTTCTAAATTTCAAAATTATTCAGTTTAGTCATTTCATCCAATTTTGTAATATAAAAAATAAAAAATTGCTATTAAGTATGCATTTAACTAATGAAAAAACTTGACTAAGAAAATAATAATAATTAAAAAACACTAGTTCTTGCCGTAGGTCAATGGCTTGAATACTTATAGCAGGTATCAACTCATAGTTTTGAGAGAGAGAGAGAGAGAGTTTTTTTTAAAGGAAATTAGACAAAATATCCGAATTGAATAAATTTGAAATCTAGAAGGCTCAATTGAATGAAAGTAAAGTGAGAAGACTAAAATGAATTTTAATCAAAATAAAGTGTGCACTTTGAATTTTAACCTAATTTATTTGTGGTTTAAATCTATGATAAGAGTTGGCTCCTGCTACTTTTGAGTAAGAAATAATGTGTCTATTAAATTCGTAGATGGTTTGATTGCTCCACAATGTCAACTTCTTAGTGTTTTCTAGGAATGTGTCTATTGACTTCCTTAGGTCGATCCTCAAGGAGGTCACAATCTTTATAATCGATGAGAATATTCATGGCTTGTGGTTTAGACATAAATTATGTGAATAAATAATTTTACACATTTTTATTCTTTCTTCGAAACCTGGTTGCCATGACTTCAGTATAAAAAATTAAGAATTTTTTGGCTAAAAATGTTTTTCGATTTTATTTAATCTGCACTTGCTTCTTGCCAAAAATATATATATATATATATATATATATATTTATCAGAAAAACGAAGCGGTTGGAAATGGTTATTTAACTAAGTTTGGGACCCCAATACTTGGGATCCATAATTATGGGAAAATTCTTTTAAGACTTTTAAGTCATTGTTGGTCTTTTTTTATTAGTTAAAATGTAAATTGCACATTTAAAATTTGACTGATTTCAGTTCTCTAACTTTCTTTTCTTTAAATTGAGTTTTCTAAATTTCAAAGTTATTCAACTTAGTCATTTCGTCCAATTTTGTGAAATAAAAAATAAAAATTTGCTATTAAGTATGCATTTAACTAATGAAAAAGCCTGATAAAAAAAAAAAAAAAAACACTAGTTCTTGCCATAGCTCAATGGCTTGAATTCTTGTAACAAGTATCAACTCATAGTTTTTAGAGAGAGAGAGAGAGAGAGAGAGAGAGAGAGAGAGAGAGAGAGAGAGAGAGAGAGAGAGAGAGAGAGAGAGAGAGAGAGAGAGAGAGAGAGTTTTTTTAAAGGAAATTGGACAAAATATCCGAATTGAATAAATTTGAAATCTAGAAGACTCAATTGAATGAAAGTAAAGTGAGAAGACTGAAATGAATTTTAATCAAAATAAAGTGTGCAATTTGCATTTTAACCTAATTTATTTGTGGTTTAAATCTATGATAAGAGTTGGCTCCCGCTACTTTTGAGTAAGAAATAATGTGTCTATTAAATTCGTAGATGGTTTGATTGCTCCACAATGTCAACTTCTTAGTGTCTTCTAGGAATGTGTCTATTGACTTCCTTAGGTCGATCCTCAAGGGGTCACAATCTTTATAATCAATGAGAATCTTCATGGCTTGTGGTTTAGACATAAATTATGTGAATAAATAATTTTACAAATTTTTATTCTTTCTTCGAAGCTTGGTTGCCATGACTTCAGTATAAAAAATTAAGAATTTTTTGGCTAAAAATGTTTTTCGATTTTATTTAATCTGCACTTGCTTCTTGCCAAAAAAAAAAAATATATATATATATATATATATATAAGAAAAACGAAGCCGTTGGAAATGGTTATTTAACTTAGTTTGGGACCCCAATACTTGGGATCCATAATTATGGGAAAATTCTTTTAAGACTTTTAAGTCATTGTTGGTCTTAATTTATTAGTTAAAATGTAAATTGCACATTTAAAATTTGACTGATTTCAGTTCTCTAACTTTCTTTTCTTTAAATTGAGTTTTCTAAATTTCAAAGTTATTCAATTTAGTCATTTCGTCCAATTTTGTGAAATAAAAAATAAAAATTTGCTATTAAGTATGCATTTAACTAATGAAAAAGCCTGATAAAAAAAAAAAAAAAAAAAAAAAAAAAAAAAAAAAAAACACTAGTTCTTGCCACAGCTCAATGGCATGAATTCTTGTATCACGTATCAACTCATAGTTGTGAGAGAGAGAGAGAGAGAGAGAGAGAGAGAGAGAGAGAGAGAGAGAGAGAGAGAGAGAGAGAGAGAGAGAGAGAGAGAGAGATTGAATTGAATAAATTTGAAATCTAGAAGGCTCAATTTAATAAAAGTAAAGTGAGAAGATTGAAATGAATTTTAATCAAAATAAAGTGTGCAATTTGCATTTTAACCTAATTTTTTGTGGTTTAATTTTATGATAAGAGTTAGCCCCCACTACTTTTGAGTAAGAAATAATGTGTCTATTAAATTCCTAGACGGTTTGATTACTCCACGATGTCAACTTTCTAGTGTCAAGAATGTGTCTATTGACTTTCTTAGGTCGATCCTCAAGGAGGTCACAATCTTTATGATTGATGAGAATCTTCATGGTTTGTGGTTTAGACATAAAATATGTGAATAAATAATTTTCCACATTTTTATTCTTTCTCCGAAACTTGGTTACCATTTGTTAGGTTCTAAGACTTTAGGAACTAATGTATTAGAAATTTAGAACTTCACTTTGTATATGTTGGCAAACCATGATCAAAACAATGAGTCTAGGTTTAGGCTTGCTCAATGTTATTTGTTATAGTTTGAATCGAGCTAAATGCAAAAACTTACCATGCAAAATTGCAAAGCTCAATCGATCGAGAATCGTATTTGTTTTATTTGAATTAAGCCCAAATAGCAATTTAAGCCCATTAAAGATTAGGGTTTCAAATCTACTTCTTCTAAGCACATTTTTAAAATGCTTTTCAGAGAGAGAAGATGGTGCCTCTTTTGTAGATCTAGGGTTTTGTACCCAAAAGCTCTCTAAAGTTTTTGATGTGCTGTGTATTGAATCTCTTGTGAGATCTAGAACCGTTTACCTTCATACACACTTAGTATTATCAAGATTAAGATTTGCATCAAGTATTTGATGGTTGTTTCAGTTGTTGCATAAAGAACTTTCAAGAAAATCCAAAACCTTTGAGTGGAGTCTCAAAGTCACAAGTGGGAGTACTTGTGGTTATTGTAGATCAAGGAAAGAGGTAGTTCGTGGACTCGAAACTATCATGTGGTTGTGGTAATAAGTTTTCTACTCCAGATAGTAATAGAATGTTAGTGGTCTAAGTTCTATTGTACAAACTCCAATTCTTTCATAGTGGATCTGTTTTACCTTGAGAATAGCTAGGTTAAATTCTCCCCAAGTTTTTTATTGGTTTGGTTTTCCTGGGTCATCATATCATTATATTCTTTATTTTTCTGCTACTTTGCATGATATGATTGTTTTGTTTTAACTTAGATCTGAATAATAAATCTAAGTATTTACTTGGTTAATTAATTAGGTTAAACAATCTAGTTTATAAAAATCTAAAAACGTACACCATGACTTCAATATAACCAATTAAGAATTTTTTGGCTAATTTTTTTTTCGATTTTATTTAATTTGCACTTTCTTCTCGCCAAAATAAATGCCAGAAAAATGAAGCCATTGGAAATGGGTATTAAACTAAGTTTGGGACCCCAGTACTTGTGATCCATAATTATGGGAAAATTCTTTTAAGACTTTTAAGTCATTGTTGGTCTTAATTTATTAGTTAAAATGTAAATTGCGCATTTTAAATTTGACTGATTTTAATTCTCTAACTTTATTTTCTTTAAATCGAGTTTTCTAAATTACAAATTTATTCAATTCAGTCATTTCGTCCAATTTTATAAAATAAAAAATAAAAAAATTGCTATTAAGTATGCATTTAACTAATGAAAAAAACCTGATTAAAAAAATTAAAAAAAAAAAAAAACTAATTAAGAAACACTTGTTCTTGCCATAGCTCAATGGCTTGAATACTTATAACAAGTATCAACTCATAGGAGAGAGAGAGAGAGAGAGAGAGAGAGAGAGAGAGAGAGAGAGAGAGAGAGAGAGAGAGAGAGAGATTATTTTTAATAATTTTATAGATTTTTTTTCATGTGAGAAATATTTTTTTTAATGAACTTGGATAGAATGTTCGAATTGAATAAATTTGAAATCTAGAAGACTCAATTAAATGAAATTTAAGTGAGAAGACTGAAATGAATTCTAATCAAAATAAAGTGTGTAATTTGCATTTTAACCTAATTTATTTGGGGTTTAATTTTATCATCGCTAGTACCACCACCACCAACCACAACCTCAACCCCCAACCACCAAAAAAAAAGGTTCATCCCTTCTTCAACTTTGTCGTAAGCGCCCACACACATGAAAACAAACCATCAAATTCTAACTCCTTGGTCCTCGCATGTAAGACTTGATCTGATGGCATTGTAAACTGCCAATCTGACGAACATAGACACCACTTTCTCCCCGTTGTCATCTTCTTCCACGGTGCGGCTTGACGTCCTCCTTTGCACTATAAATCAAATCAAGACCCACACCAACCAAATCAAGACCCAAAATCAAATCAAACTCACCCCGAATTGAACCCACCACAAAACCGCAGCCAAAACCCACCCCAACCTCTCCGATGACCACCACCCCAGCGGCCCAGCCTCTTCAATCTCAACCCCAGCTAAGAACACCAACCATGCCGACATTAGGGTTTGCTTCAAGAACACCGACTCAACCCGGCCACACCCAAGACCCACGAACTCGAGATGCAGAGAGAAAAGCATACGGAGAGGCAGAGAGAGTGAAAGAGAGATGGGACGGAGAGCACAAGAGAGAGAGGGTAAAAAGGAAAGAAAGAAAAGGAAAAAAAAAAAAAAAAAAAAAAAAGCGGGCCCCACCTGAATAAAAAAATAATATAAGTTTTACCATTAGGGAACAATGCAGTCTCAAATTTGAGATTGCACTGTTCATCAATGCCAAATATTATGGCATTTAAAACACATGATGAAGGCAAGTTTTTTTGAGTTTGGTGTGTCAGATGCCAAATATTTGGCATTTGACGCACTTGATGGAAATGCTCTAAGGTCCCCCTATTTCCTATGAGTTTAGCCTTAGTTTGTTAACAATGATGTTGTATTTGAAACTCCATTATAAGTTATCCTCAAACGAAAGAGGATCAGAGGCATGGTTTTAAAAATCAAATTGGTCAAAGAACCCAAAAAAAAAAAAAAAAGTCATATTCCTAGTTTTTGACCAATTTTTTGGTTTTTATCGAACCAAATTAGGGCCCAATTCTCGGTTGAACTAGTTGATTGGAATATATTGGACAAATTTGGAATGTCAATATAAATTGGGATATATTAGAAAGATTTAAGATAATTTTGTAAATATTGAGATATATTGGAAATTATTATTAATAGATATATCCCAATCTTTGCTCATTATGTTGTTAAAAAAAATAACAAAAGTAAATGTGACTATAATTTTAAGTTGAGACGTCTAATTTTAATTGAAATAAGTGACATTTTATGAATTAAAAGCTTTGTATTTCAGTTGACATCTCTTAACATTTTTAACAGAGATACCCATGATTCAAATTCTGTTTTTCTCATTGTAGAGATTTAATCATTTAAAAAAAAAAAAAAAAAAAAAAGGCATGATAGTGATTTCATATTTTCAAAAAAAAAAGAAAGTGATACTCGTAGAGTTGTAGGCTCAATCGACGTATTTGTAGTTCAAGTTTCTGAGAATTGTATTTGTAGGCAATGGGGCTTTCCGCCTTATCGCTTTGCACGCCGGCCCGAGGAAATGAGGCCCAAAAGCAGTCCAAATCCAACCCTACGCTTCCCCCTGTAATCAATTCCATGTCCATGTGCTTATGAATTTACAATAATCTACTTTAAAATGGTTTGGGGTTATGGCATTAGGTCTGAACCCACTTCAAAGATTCAAAAATTCTGGTGGTTCTTTTACAAATTAGGTCGTGGGCTTCTTAGTTCTTATATATATGAAGCAGTAGGACCTCTAGTCACTGCTTAATTTTTTTTTCTTTTTCTTTTTCTTTCAGATGATAGAATTTAATTATTCACAGAAAAGTAAAACAGTATGCCTTGGCAAAGTAGCTCAATTAAAGCAACATAGAACACACATGGAACAACAACTCAAACCAAAGTGCTTCACTCTCATGAGATATATAACTAGACCAGTTTGACAAGACTCAGCTCCTGTGCTAAAAGAATTAGGTACAACAATAATGGTTATGGGAGCTGGAGTCAATCAGAACTATACCACAAAGTTCTGTTTAAATAATGTTTCCAACTTGCCATTTCTGGGGAACTATTCCTAACATACACATCTGGTCTTGTTCTTGTCAACTAAAATACATGCACATAATCAACATCAATAAAATTATTACCTAAAACGCAAATCGAACTCTTTAAGTTTGACTAAAACTCATTTTTATTTTCTAATTTTACTTTCATACAATCAAGTCTTCTAAGTTTTAAATTTATTCAATTCATTACTTTCATTTAATTCCATTAGAAAATTGTTGTTAAGAATGCAATTAACTAATGAAAAAACATTTTTTTCAAAAATAAATTTCTCATATAAAAAAAATCTATAAAATTTTTATTAATTTTAAAGATTTTTTTTTTCACATGAGAAATATTTTTTTAATGTCAATCTTTTAATTAAATTGGACGGAATGCCTAAACTGAATAAATTTAAAACTTAAAGGACTCAATTGAATAAAATTAAAGTTAGAGAATTGAAATGAATTTCAGTTATACTAAGAGAGTGCAACTTACATTTTAACCGAATTTATTTGAGATTGAAGTTGATGATAAGAGGTATCCCATGGCTTTTGATATTTTTACCTTAAAAATATAACGTAATCCAATTCAAAGATTTTGATAATTTTGCCCACTTTTGAGTTTTGACAATTCTTTCTGGGTAATTATAGTTCCATTTTTATTGTTTTGAGTGTCTTGAAGGGGTGTTAAATCATTGATTAAGTAAGTGAAAAAGTTGCATAATCAAGTGAAGAGAAAAAAAAAATTCTAATTTTGGCAAGGGTCAAAAAATGACTATAGTTAGTGAACTTGTTTCTAGCTCCTTATTAATTGAACAATGATCAATAAGTTTAATAAAATCATTAAAAGAGTTTATTTTAAAAATGTGAAATACCACCCAATTAAAACTTAACTACCAAAAAATTTCCAAAAATGTGAAATTATGTAACCAAAGTTTCCAAAAATGTGAAATACTACCCAATTTAAACTAAGCTACCAAAAAATTTTAAGAAACTTAAAAGAGTTTTAGAACTAGATTAACGTTATTATTGTAATAATATATTGTGTCATTTGGTAGTTCGTTTTGATAAATCTCTATCTTAACCATTACATGGCTTAAAACTAATTTAATTTTTGAGAAATGATATATCTACAATATTTTTACAACATTTTTACAACAAATCTTAAATGGCAGGTTGTTACTGGTTGTTATTGTTGGGCAAAAAAGTAATCTTAGTATTAGTTTCAAATTTGAACCAATAACAAATAACCACCTGTGATTTGTTGTAAAAATGTTGTAAAATTGTTGTAAACGTAGCATCTCTCTTAATTTTTTTCCTATTGTAAGCAATAACATATACATAACTGTAAACATATATTTTAAACATACAAAAAAAATAATCAATTTTATGTTCACTTCACATATATAATTTGTTTCTTTTTATGTCCAACATATATAAGTAATATTCTTGTTGTAAATTTGTATAGACAAAGATATAGTAATATATATTACGTATCAATCAAAATAAATTTGAGGAATTGGCATACAAGTAAATGAAGGCTTATTTAAAAGCTTTACAATACTTACTGAGTATAAGGCATTTGATTTTCAATCAAATTATTAAACGTTTAAGAAGCTTATGCTATGTCTTTGATGACAAAAGAATCATACATGAAACTATGTTTCTTAAAGTTTATGTACATGGAGAAATTTAGAAATTTTTAAAAGGTAATTTGTCAGCAACACCAATGCAGTACATACATTTCTCATGAAAATATGTTATTTTCTTAAAACACTCTATACTAGCTATATTTTTATTACCAATTAATTACTAGCTTTTACAACTTCATGTAAAAATTAAAATTAAAATATCCATGCTTTTAAAGGGGATTGATTGGGTTCATTAAAGAATATTATTACTTGAAGATTGGAGAATGACATCTTCTTTTTAAAAAAATGAGATTCGTTGAATCATTCAATAACATGGAAGAAAAAACAAGGAACAAGAGTTTCATAATTCTTCATATAGTGGTTGGAATACTTGTCGAATACACTAAAATAAAATAAAATAAAAAATTAATGTTATTAGTAAGATAGATTTAATCGAGATTTTTATTTAAAAAAATGAAAAAAAAATTCCTAAATTTGAATAAGACTTTTTCCAAAGAATATTCTATTAGGGGGCTACTTTGTGAAAATGTAACTTTTCTTATACCTTTATGTTGTACAATATAGCAAAAACAAAATATGTGCATGGTATGATATAAAATAAATATATAAATAAAGCATGGTTTTAAAAATCGAACAAGACGGTTCACTTGGTGCAACTAGGAACCAAACCCTAATCTAGTCTGGTAAAAACCTTCAAAACAAAGGAAAACTTAGTAAAAATTGGGAATTAAACCTATTTCAAATTCCTTAACTGTTCTAGTTTTTAAAACCATAAAAATAAAAAATAAAAATAAATAAAAAAGAAGTTATCATTCAAATTAACAAAACAAATTATTAATTTCTTTTACATGTTTGAAATAAAGTCTCTATGTTTAAGTACGTGTTTATGTTGAAAATAGGTTTATTAAATTGAATCAAGATAAATAAATGTCAAGTGCAAGTTAATGCTTTTATGTTTTTATGATTTAAATATATGAAAAGTTTATGGTAAGCACATGAGTTCAAGAGAAAAAAGAAAATTCCTTCAAGAGTCATAAGGGAGAAACTCAGACAAACAACAACCCCCTTCAATTTCTTTCACTCCCTCACTTCCCTCCCCTCTTCGTTTAAATCATGTCGACGTTTAAATTATGATGTGCTCACTATCATGTTCATATCATCTAGAGTGTGTTGCCTATCTATTATTGCAATTGCAATCAAATTCAACCAAGTGTTCAATTGGAAATGGGTGAGAAATCTTCCCACCCAATATGATTAGATTAGAGTAAACTATAGTTTGTAGTTTGAACTTTGTTATTCACCTAACCCTACCTATTGTTAAATATTCCATATCTTATTTTTGAGAAAAACTTTGTGAATCGTGAAATATAAATATTATGGATTATTTATCACGGAGATTGTAAGGGAGAGTCCAATATGTGGCAAAAGCAATTCCTACCACTTGTTTCAAATTGTGTTGTACTATCTGTCTAAGTTTCTAAACTTTTGAATGTGCCTAATTGTAATTTCGTTAGGGCTCGTCATCTGAAAGGAATAATGTTCATCTGGTTGCTTGGCACAAGGTAACTAGACCCAAGTTTGAGGGAGGTTTGTGGTTGCATGTGTTGAGATTTGCAACTAAAATCCAATCGTCTGATAGGCTTTAAATAATTAGCGTGTATAATTATCTGAGTTTATTTATAAATGAACTAATTATACATTATCATATAGTCCTTGAGTCCTTGAGAGGCATTGTATATGATTTATGTGATCTATTTACATAAGATATAAATCACAAATTATTCATAAACCCAAAATTCTAGTTCACAGCTAGTGATGAAATTGGTATCATCTCACCTACAAAGACTATAATGTGCCAACTAAGATGGTTTGTCTTAATCATGAAAGTGTGGAATTCTACTTGATATGTTGATGTGCTTTAATTGTGTAAGATATATTGAATTGGGCCGTGTGAGATTAATTACTCTATAAACAATTATCAACTAAATAATAAATCTCACAACTTTCATTTAATTAAACTCTCAATCTTTAGGGAATTGTGAATCTGAACATGGAATGATGTTTATTTATTTATGTTTTAACAAAGAAACATCAATACTTTGGGCAATCACACATAGTTACAAGGGAACACATATTTTCAAAATGGAATCCATAGTCACTTTTTAAATATATAAAACATTCCCTTGAAAAATATATTTTTATTGGTTTAGTAATTTTCAAAGTGACAATATTTATTATGATTTTGTGTTACTACAAATATTTTCATGGAGGGGTTAATTAATTAGAAAATAAAGTCTTGGGATGTAATTTCATTAATAAAGCCTACACTAAAACTATATTTATATAGTGGTTTTAAATATAATTAATAGCAATTTTGGACATGTCAAGAGTTAATAGATAAGCCCGAAGCCTATTAGAGTTAGAGATTTATTTCTTCCTTTTGTACCATCCCAAGCCATACACTAAAACCCAAATGGATTGGCCCAAAAGGAACTCAAGGTAGACTCCATTGAGAAGGATACTTGTATTAGTCACCTTAAGGTGAAGGTTCAAGGGTTCACATCATCTATGGAGGAGGCTCAGAAGGAAGCCATTGCTCATGAAGTCGAACAAGTTCAAAATTCGTTTGGATCATCATTACACTGCTGGCTATGAGGGCTTCTGTTCTAATGCCAATGAAGCCTACCCTAATATGGACTTTGACTCCTTTGAGATCCCTACTGCAGTAGAGAGTTCCTTACCTCAGATAAGCTCTAAAGATGTCAACATTATGGACGACGCTTCGATGGAACCTACTAAGGAATTTGCTGAAACTAGCAAGGAAAATCCAAAGTCTGGGGAAAATGCCCCCAGTGGTTTATCCCAGTAAATTATTTCTTTTTTATAAAAAAAAAAATTTTATTTATTTTAGTTTGTTGGAAGTGCCCACTGTTTTGGGCTTTACTTTAAAATTCATTCAAGTACAATTTCCTCGTCCAAGTTTATGGACGTGCAAAAAATACAATAGCCTTCAATGGCTTTGAATAACTCAATGGTTTTTGGACGATGGTCGTCTACCTTTTTTACGTTTCATGAATGAATATTTACTTTCATTTTCATTTTTCATTTAATGTTGAACATGTTATATGCTTTATGTATGGATGAATTTCTTTTGTTTACATCGTACATATTATCTCTTATGGTTTTAAGAGTGGTCCGTCCACTTATGAAGGCATTTATCTCGTCTATGTTTGAATGAATCTTTCATGTTCAACATTTTTACCATTCTTTAAATTTTACAAGTATAACTCATCTACGAATGGTATTTTTCGTTGCTAGCTTTATTCGTCCATAGATTTGACTTATAGCTTGCACTATCTCTCGTCCGTAGGCTGGACGGTCCTTTATTCGTCTTTGGGAAAATGTTTCCAACATTTTACTCATCCAAAGACTGGACTGTTTAGCTGGTCAAATTCATCCATAGTCAAATTCCTCATCCATTGATTAGACGAATATACCTTAGGTTTATTTTTCTTTGCTTCATCCTTATTTTAAGAAAAGCTTATAGACGTTACGTTGCTGCGTCCATAGATTTTACTTGTCTTAGGCCTTTAGCCTTCTTGTGGATTAGTTTGAATGAAAATAACATGAAAATTAGAAATTCACATATCATTATATACATTAGGAATCCAAACTGTATATACACAACGTAAACATCGTCCACAAGCATGGCACACGCTTAGAAGCTAGTGCCTTTAGGGAATTAAAAATACTTATGTACAAATAGACTAAGTTCAAGACTTTCATCCATCACAAATTTATCCATAGGCAGTGCACAAGTTGGAAACTAATGCACTTTTAGGGAATTAAAATATTAAAACATGTATTACTAACAATAAATATAAATAAATATGAGGAAAGTAACACATAACTCCAACTTTGTCATGATGATGCTCGTCTATGATGATGCTCGTCTAGGCTGATCCTTTACAAATAGTATCTTCTTTGATGCTCAACATTCCAGAGGTGCTCTAACCTCCATCCATCTAGGGCTTCCAAGAAGTATGTTCCTTTCCTCTTGTAATTGATAACCCTATAGGGTCCTTCCAAATTAGGCTCTAGTTTTTTGTGAGCCGAGTTTCTAGTTGCCAGAGAGACCCTTTTTAGGACAAGGTCCCGAATGTTGAAACGCCTGGGTTTTATCATTGCATCATATTATCTATCCATAAGATTTTTATAACTTGTTGTCCTTTACTCTGCATCCATCCTTACCTTGTCTATTAGATCGAGGTTAAGACGAAGTTGTTCTTCATTCTTTTTGTCCTAATACTTCATCACCCTATGGTTGGCCATGCACACCTCTGCAAGTATGACTGCCTCACTTCCATAGGCTAATTTGAAAGGAGTTTTCCTTGTGGGGTTCCTCATAGTTGTCCTATAAGCCCATAGATCACCTAGTAGGTCATCTGGCCATACTATCTTTGCCCCTTAAGCTAAGTCTTAATGATTTTCAATAAGAATCGGTTTGCTACTTCTGCTTGTCCATTTGCTTATGGGTGGAAAGGTGAGGAATAATGATTCTTGATTCCAGTTGCTCGTAAAAATCTCTGAAGGGTGTGCTATCGAACTATCGTCCATTATCTGACACTAAAACCCTAGGTACTCCAAACTAGCACACAATACTCTTCCAAACGAAGTTTTTTACGTTCAGTTGTATGATATTTGCTAAAGGTTCAGGTTTCACCCACTTAGTGAAGTAATCAATCCCCACCACTAGAAACTTCATGTACTTGGTTCCTATTGGAAAGGGATCCAAAATATTCAGTCCCCATTGTGCAAAGGGCTATAAGGCCATCATTGGGGTGAGGTACTCTGATGGTTGTCTAGGGACAATGCTGAAGCGTAGAGATTAATCACACACCTTTACATAAGTCTTAGCATCTGTTTGAATGGTCGACAAGTAATAACTTGCATGGACGACCTTGTGGATGAATGCTCTTACTCCTTAATGGTTTCCACATGCTCCTTCATAAACTTCTCTTAATACTTAATTTCCTTCGTCTGGAGCTAAACACCTTAGGTAAGGCTGAGAGAAGCCTCTTCTATATAGCACCTCGTCTATAAGTACATACTTAGCAGATCTGATCCTTAGCTTTATAGCCTCATCTCTTTCTTCTAGAAGCCTTTCATCCCTTAGGTAAGTTACTATCGAGGTCATTCAATTCCCTTCACCTTCTATCTGCTGCACCTCTAGAAGATCTATGCTAGGCATATACTAGACTTCATCAAGCTCTTCCATTGATCCATCTGCTGAGGCTTCCTTTGCTAAAGTGTCTACTTCCATATTTTCCTCCATTGGCATTTGAAAGGAATTGGCTTCCTTAAATGTCTTAATAAGATGTTTCACCCTACTTAGGTACTTCTTTATCCATTCTTCCTTCACTTCACATGTTCCATTTACTTGACCTATGATCAACTGAGAGTCTCCTTGGACAACTACTGACTCTACCACTAAAGACTTAGTCAATTCTAGCCCTTTAAAAAGGGGTTCATACTCAACTTCATTGTTGGTTGTCTGGTACTATAGACGAGCTGCATACTTCAACTTGTCCCTTTCCAGGGATTTCAATACAACTCTTATTCCTCCTGCATATAGTGTGGATGACCCATCTACATGGACGACCTATGCCTTAGTTTCATTTCCCTCATCTAAATCACCATGGCTTAGAATGAACTCTGTAATGAAATCTGTTAGAGCTTGAGCTTTTATTGTATTCCTAGGTCTAATATCAAACTCACTAAGCTCTATATCCTATTGGATCGGTCGTCTTGCGGATTCCAATTTGTTCATTGCCTTCTTGAGCGGATTATTCGTCATGACATTGATGACATGAACCTGGAAGTAATGCCTTAGCTTCTTGGAAGCTGTTATTAGTGTAAAGGCCAACTTTTCAATCATTGGATATCGTCCTTCTGCTCCCTTTAGTGCTCAGCTTGTATAATACACAAGCTTCTGCACTTTCCCTTCTTCCCTGATTAATGCTGAACTTACTACATGTGGAAATACTGCTAAGTATAAATATAACTCATCACCTTGTATGGATGGACTTAGTAGGGGAGCTATGGTTAGATAAACCTTAAGATCTTGGAAGGCTTTCTGGCACTTGTCTATCCATTTAAATGCCTTCTTGAGAACATTGAAAAATTGCAAACATTTATCAATAGCTTTTGAAACAAACCTGTTTAGAGCTGCAACACATCCAGTAAGGGACTGGACTTCCTTGACATTCTTTGGTGGTTTCATGTTTAGTATTTCTTGGATCTTATCAGGATTCTCTTTGATTCCCCTCTGTGAAACCATGAACCCTAGGAACTTCCCTGACGAAACCCCGAAGGCACACTTACTTGGGTTCAGCTTCATGTTGTATTGTCTAAGTGTGTCAAAGGTCTCCTGTAGGTGGTCTAGATGTTTTTTCTCCTCCAAGCTCTTCACCAGCATGTCATCTACATAAACTTCTATATTCTGTCCTATCTGTAGATGAAACATATGATTAACCAACCTCTGATAAGTTGCCCCCACATTCTTCAAACCAAAGAGCATCACTTTATAACAAAATAAACCTTGACTGGTAATCAAAGATGTTTTCTCTTGATATGTCTCGTCCATTTTTATCTAGTTATAACCTGAGAAGGCCTCTATGAAGCTTAGCAATTAATGACCTATTGTTAAGACTACCAACTGGTTAATACATGGCAATGGATAATTATCCTTGGGGCAAGTTTTGTTCAAATTAGTGAAGTCTACACATATTCTCCACTTGTCATTAGCCTTCTTGACCATCACCACATTAACTAACCAATTCGGGTAATAGACTTCTCAAATAAATTCTGTTATAGTTAACTTCTGGACCTTTTCATTGTTAGCATTATCTCGCTCAAGAGCAAAGACTCTCTTTTTCTGACGAACAGGCTTGGAAGATTGATACATATTCAAACAATGAGTAATGACCCTTGGGTCAATTCCTGGCATGTCTTCACGACTCCAAGCGAAAACATCAATGTTCTTTCTTAAGAACTAGACAAGGTCTTACTTCGTCTTCTCCTCCATACTTGTTCCAATTCTAGTAAACTTCTCGGGATTGCCCTCTTCTAGAGGGATTCTTCTAGTACTTCAGTGGGCTTTGCAACAACCCTTCTTTCCTCTAAGTAGCATTCTCTAGTGGCTAACTGATTGCCTTGTACTTGCCCTAATCCATACTCCATTGGGAACTTAACAGATAAGTGGTAGATAGACGTTACTATCTTCCAATTGTTTAAAGTTGGTCTTCCAATGATGGCATTACAGGAAGACAAACAATCTACAACGGGAAAATTTATTTCTTTGGCTCTCTGCTATGGATATGCTTCTACCACTACAGGTAGAGTAATAGTGCCCACTAGTTGTACTTTCATTCCTCCAAATCCTACTAAGGGCGAATTCACTAGATGAAGTTGGTCTCGTCCAAGCCTTATCTGTTGGAGGGGATAATATAGGATATCTGCTGAACTTCCATTATCTATCAACACCCTTCTAGTCGTGTAATTTAGAATGAGCAAAGTTATGACAATCACATTATCATGTGGATGGTGGACCCTTCTAGCATCTTCATTTGTGAATGTTATGGCCTACTCATCTGCCCCCTTCGTCCTTGATGGTCATCTAGAGAGTTGGACGTTCTACACCACCTTTAAGTAGGCCTTCCTTGACTTAAAAGATTGCCCTGTTGAAATTCCTCCTATAATAATTCTTATTTCTCCAAGTGGAGGTCATGATGGCTCTTCTATCTCTCCTTTCAACTTCTCGTCCTTATGATCGCATCCAAGAAAATTCCTCAACTTACCCTACCTGATGAGATTCTTTATCTGCTACTTTAAGTCGTAGCACTCATCTATGTCATGCCTGTGATCTCTATGGAAGTGACAATACTTACTATTATTGTGCTTATTAGGATCTCCCTTTATCTTCTCAAGTCATTTCAAGGATGGGTCATCCTTGATTTGCATAAGCACCTGACCAAGTGGAATGTTCAAGGGCGTGTAATGCTAACCCCTTCCTGAAGACAAACCTGCCTTCCTGTTGTCTCTATCATTCTTCTCTCCCGTCCAGGCCTTCTTTGGACAAGGACCTTGTTTAGGATGGCATGGTAGGTTCGCATCCATTTGCTCTGCTCTCTTTCTCTTCTTGGCAATGATCACATCCTCCGCATTCATGAAGCATAGGGCTGAATGGATGAACTTAGCCATGGTTTATGGTTTTTGATTATAAAGCTTATAGATGAATAAATCTGAACCAACTCCATTGTGGAAGCCTGCTAATAGCAACTTGTCACCCATTTCGTTTACCGTTAGGGTTTCCCTATTAAAGTGAGTGATGAAGGACCGCAAACACTCATTATCTCCTTGTTCTATAGTCAGCAAGCTGGACGAGGAGTGTTTATGCCTTTGTCCTCCAATAAAGTTGTTGACAAACAACTTACTCAATTCCTCAAAGGAACCAACAGTGTTTGAAGGTATTTTACTGAATCACACTCGTGCTGGCCCCGTAAGGGTGGTTGGGAAGGTCCTACACATTATCTTATCTTGAACTCCTTGAAGATGCATTGTGGTCTTGAAGGTTGCAATGTGGTCACATGGGTTGTGCGTTCCATCATACGAATCCAATGAAGGCATCTTGAACTTGGAAGGCAGGGGATGACTATTGATGGAAGCCATGAAAAGGGAATCGGTTCGATGAAGTAAATCATCTACATGACTTGTCCTTCTCATATTCTCCCTCATCTCGTCCATAACCCTCCTCATTTGATCCATTCCCCTTTCTAAGTGTGGCACCCTACGTGATGCTGTCCCCCTTTAGTGGTTTTCGCGCTCAACATTTTCTCCTTCTCTAACTTCTTGACTCTGAGCCTGCCTTTCCACACACCTTTCATTATGCTACCTTCTTTGGTTGATCTCTCGAGTCAACTCCTGATTTTAATGGGTCAACTTGCCATGGCGGCTACCATAGATTGTATTTGCTAAACAGAAGGCAGTTTCATAATAGGTGCTGACTGGTGAGTGCGGTTAGGGTGGCTAGAAGCGTTCCCACTCTCCTAATGGCCTGAATTAGTGGCCATTGAGCTTGTCTAGACCATACAACCTTTTGTCAAAGAAAGATAAATTGCAAAATACAAATTTAATCTTCCCCACAACCGGCGCCAATTGATGGTGCACAGAAAATTAGTAGGCTGAATGCTTCAGGCTTCAATGGGCTAGAAGTCACTTGGAAGGCCTGAAAAGAAAGAAACAGAAGATCAAAGGCGACCGGAGTGAACCAGCCAAGAACCCTCCGATGCTTAAGTTAGTTTTTCTCTCTAGAACTCAAGAATTCCAACTTTAGGAGTGGTGGAAACTTACTTTCATTTGATGTGGATGAGTCCTTATATAGTGAACCTTAGAGTGGTTACTTGTTTAGTAACTTCCTCAACATGTACGGAAGTTAGAATGTTCAGACTTAACTTCCACAACTGTTATAAAAGTTAGAAGGTTCTATCTTCTCTTCTACAACTACCACTAGAAGTTAAGTACTTAATGGGAAGTTATAGCGATGAACAAAGATTTTGCTCATTCTTCAAAATAGTAGAACGTGGTCCGCATTAAAAGTTTTTGCACATAAATGCATTCTGAAAATTTTCTAAGTATTGAGAGGTCATCCAGGTGCTTCCCTGATGGATGACCTTCATACCCACGGACGGCCTCCTAACAATGGATGACCTTCTTATGTTAGGTTAACCTTTTTAGTCCTGGACGACTCTATGGACGAACTGGAGATGGTTCGATTTTTAGTTCACCATTAGTAAAAGAATAAAGTTTATACATTACATACAATCATTACTTCAATTATCTTCTAAATGATGGGGGATATGAGAATGCAATTTGTATATCTATTATCAAGAATTCAAGATAACATAAATTAGATTGGTAGTCGATAGTAGATTTAATTGCAGTTGAGTATTGTGTGAAGTCATCACCATAAAATAGCTCACGTCGGGATGTGTTATGTGGAACCAATGATATGAAAGAAAAATAATTTTTCTAAACCATTATATTAAACAAAAAATTACTTATTTTCATTCATTTTCAAGTTGTACATTTTTTTAAGTTAAGTCATAGACCTTTAAGTAAAATAAATACTTTTAACTTTTATTTAACTATCCCGTGCATCGCATGGTTAACGACTAGTTATTATTAATAGACATATCCCAATCTTTACTCATAATATTGCTAAATGAACTCTCTTATCAAAATTAAATGAATTGATTTAGTTCTTCTCTATCCTCAAAAAAAAAAAAAAAAACCCTATCCTTGAATTTTGTTTTTTGATGGCAACCAAAAGATGATAAAAATCCTCTCTCGTGTATTTTAGTATGTTCTTTTCTCTTTTTAATGTAATTCTTATTCAGGAAAAAAAATCTGAGGTAAATGCGACTAAAATTTTAAGCCAAAATGTCTAATTTTAATTGGAACAATTAACATTTTAAGAATCAAGAGTTTTGTATCTCAATTGACATCACCTAATATTTTTAATGGAAATACCAACTATTCAAATATTCTTTTTCCTCATTGTAGTTATTGAATCATTAAAAAAATGGCATTATAGGGATTTCATATTTTTAAATTACAAGTTATATACTTTTTTTTTTTTTTTACAAAACTACACTATTGGTACTTGAAGTTTACTTAACATGTGCAATTAATCCCTTAAGTTTCAACTGAGTGTTATTAGTTCCTTAAGTTTCAAAACTAAGCATTGTTAATCCTTTATTAACTTCCGTTAGTATTATTGTTTATGTGGCTAACGAAATAGTAATGTGACATTTTTTAAACTGATGTGTATTTACTATTTATTTTTATTAAACAATTGGACATATCTTAAACTCAAAAAAGCAAATATTTGACCCGGTTCAAGTGGGTTAATACTCGATCAAACCAAAATTATCAATCTAAAACTATTGTCCTCCATGCAACAGCCCAAGACTATTGTCCTCCATGCGACAGCAACTGTCATCCTTGACAGCCACTTTGATTCATGTTTGTGCTTGTATAACCAATCAACCACTGCTCTCCACACGCCCCCTCTCCCCCCCCCCCCCCCCCCTCTCTCGTCTTTGGCCAACCCATCTAGTTTCTGTTGTTTGTTACTAGGCAGTTATGACATGATAGGAAGCACTCTTTTGGTAATATGAGTGTTGATGAAGAAATTTCTAAAGCATTGTGATTTTAATATTGGTTGTGAGATATATGATCTTTTTGTGCACCAACTCAATCTTTTATTGCATTTTTTGATTGATGATTAAGGTTCTGGACATGGGTTTTGTAGATTATTCAATTGGGTTTTTTCAGTTTTGATTGTACTTGCATATTTATATATGTGCTTTTGATTTCTTGTGGCACCAACTATAACTGGAGGTGAGTTTTGCAGAGTCGACTGTCATTGTATTGGATAAGGAGGTGGTTGTTGGAGGGTTCATTCATGGAGATCCCCTTGTCTTAGGCTAGTTAAGTTTACAGCCTTTTGAACAATTTCCCTAAGTTTATTTGCTGTGCAAGCACAAACATGAATCAAAATGGTTGTGGAGGATGACGACGTCGCTAAGGCTCAAGGGAGGAGATGTTGTCGCCAAAGGAGGAAGATGACATTGCATGGAGGAGGACAACGGTCTTGGAGTCTCTCTCTCATTTCTCTTAATTTTATTGGGACTTTTGGTTTGATTTGGCCCACTTGAATTGGGTTGGAGCATCCACAGCAGTGGAGTTCAAAATTTAGCTATTTGGCACCACAAAAAGTTACTTTATCTATTTTACCTATATACATGTTGTAGCCGTGGATCTATTTTAGCTTTCAACACAATAAAATAATATATCTACTACAATAAAATAATATATTCACCACAATAAACAACAATCACAACCACTCGTAACCGCTATCGCTGCCAATACCACCGCCGCCACCGCCACTGACTCTTCATTTTTGAGCATCTCAAAACCAAACTAACAATTTCTCATTAAAATTACCACAAGAAATCCTTTTTGTGTGCTTTTGTTTCTGGTTTTGTGCAACAAAACAAAAAACTAGGACAAGAACTTCTATTACAAGAAAAGCACACAACAAACTCCTACAAACAGAAAATTCCCAATACATTCCAATACAAATACATTTTGTCCATACATGGATGCTCTAAATCAAAACGAATGGATGCTCTGAGATCAAGTGACAGAACTTTTCATTGAGTAAGAACAGCAAAAAAATTATTGCATCTAAAATAATAAACTAAAAGAACAAGAAAAAGAAATCATTGACCACATTCTTTGATGTTATACCTAAATAAAAAATCCCACATTCTTTGATGTTATACCCAAATCAAAAATCCAACATTCTTTGATGTTATACCCATTCTTTGAGGTTATACCCAAATAAAAAATCTCAAGCATCCACATGAAGAAGACAGAGACTGGCCTGAAGTGGATTGGTGGCGGAAGAGAAGTGGGTCTAAGGCAGATGGCGACATGGGTCTAAGGCTGATCGATGGCTTGGGACGGCTGGTGGGTCGATGACGTCAAGCTTTGGTGGCGGCGACATTAAGGATGAGTCAAGCTAGTGGCAGTGAAAGTGAAATAGAGAGGTGAGAGTTTGAGAGCGTGAGCTTGAGAGAAATTAGAGAGATGAGAGCTTCAGATGAAAGTGACTGAGAGAGGCACGGTGTGAGAATAAAAGAATGAAAAAAACTGAACCAACATTTATTATTTTAATCGAGCAGGGAATTTTTTTTTTTTTTTTTTAGCTCTAAGCTACAGTGCACATCCATAGATAAATGTGCACTATAGCAATGAAGCTAAAAAAAAAATAGCTTTAGCTCCACTGCTGTATGGTTATTTTTGTAATTTGGTGAAGCTAAAATAGCTATATAGCTTTTTAGCTCCATTGTTGCAAGTGCTCTTAGATATTTGCTTTTATGGATTTATGTTATGTCTAATTTTTTTTAAAAATATATATACCATATTAGTTTAAAAAGATGTCATTTTATTGTTCCATTAACCACATAGGCAATCATATTAACCACAGTTAGCAAAGGATTAATAGTGCTTAATTTTATTAAGCTAACTAGCTTGTAACCCACAAATGAAAGAATGAAGGTCTCTCTATTGTATAGAGAAGTGGGTGTTTCCTCCTTCTCTTCAATAGTAGAAATTTTTTGTCCCTTCTATATGAAGGAGAGTTTTGTTTTGGGTCTGTCTTGTTCGTTATTTTGTCTCTCTATGGATATCAAGCATATCCGTGGAGCTTGTGGGGTTTTTTTGTTATGGGACTAGGGAAACATTTTTCTTTTTGAGATGAGTCTACTACACTGGAGAGTGATTACGTTGGAGAATGGAGCGAAGAGTTAGGTTCATTTCAAGTATAAGAGTCTTCCAAACCTTTGCTTTTGGTGCGGGGGGCTTGATCATAGTGAAAATAATTGTGAATTGTGGTTACGAAGCAAAGGCTCTCTTACACCGGATCAACAACAATTCAATTCTGACCTATAGGCAGCCCCATACTCATCAACTGGTAGGGATGTCATCGTGGTGCCTGGCTTTTACGGGAACAAATCTCATTTCACGTGAAAAGCTTACCAAACAGCAAGGATGTGGGCGGACACTACGATGGCAGAAATAGTGGCTAGCCGACTAGAGATGGCTCAAGTAAATATGGAAACTAAAGTGAGTGAATGCATTATTGCCAATGAAGTGTCGGCTACAAAAGAGGGGGGAGTTGGTGATACGTTACAGCCAAGTATGATTGAGGGTTTAACTTCGCCAGCTATTGCCAATAAGTTTGTGGAAGCAAGTCATGTTGATAGTGAGATAAAGAAGGAAAAGAGTTAAGTTCAAAGGTAAGCAATAAGGAGAATTTTTTTGATATTCAAATAAAGGAGATAGATATAGAATTGGCAAAGTTTGATGAGGATCCGGATTTTATGGGGTGCACTTTAAAGAAATCCCAATGGCAAGTGTTTAATATGGTCAATATTCTAGACAAGGAAAAAAGCTTAACAACAGCAATGAAGGGTAATGAGCTAGATAAGTCCAATTAGCCTCCACACCGTGCCATTTGGAAACCTCCTCCATGGCCGATCCTAAAGGTGAACTCTGATGATGCTAATTTCCAGGAACAAAATTCTGTGGGTGTCGTTTTGGATATGGGAGGTGGATTAGTGTTGTTTTGGAGATCGACTATTGACGAAATTGCGGAGGGTTTGGGCACATATTATATCGATACAATGTTTCAAGAAGAAGATAGGGTAGGAATTGGAATGATCATTCGAGATTGCCAAGGAAAAGGCTTGGCACACATGGTCGGAATCTTCCCTCTCCCTCTAACTGTCATAGAGCTTAAAACTTTGGCTATATCGAAGGCTTTACAATTTGATGCTAACTTAAGTTTGAAAGATGTCATCCAAGAGGGAGATTCAGAGATTGCTATGAATGCTTTGAATGCAAATTCGCATTCTTTGGATTCCTTTGGTTTGCTTAGTCGAGATGTTAAATGTTTTGCAAGTCTATTTCATTGTATTAGGTTTTCACAAGTGCGTAGAGAAGGAAATAGTGTAGCTCACAACCTAGCTCGACATGCACAACATGTCACTGGTTTTCAAGTGTGGATGGAAGATATCCCATCGTACACCATTGCGACTTATTAGGCAGATTTGTCTACTATTTAATAAAGATCAAAGTCTTGGTTCTCAAAAAAAAAAAAAAAAAAAAAAAAAAGTGCTCAATTTTGAAACTTGAGGGACTAACAAAACTTAATTGAAACTTAAGAGACCAATTGTGCACATCAAGTAAACTTTAGAGACCAATAATGTAATTTCGCATTTTTTTCAAAATAATTGAAAGTGATACTCATAGAGTTATTGGCCCAATCAACATATTTTTAGTTGAAATTTTGTAGAATTGTTTTTGTAGGCAATGGGGCTACCGCCTAACGCTCTGCACGCCGCACAATAAAATAATATATTTCAAAACATAAATAAAAGCCAGCACAGAGAGAGAGACAGAGATTGAGACGTGAGAGAGAGTGGGAGGAGAGAGGATTGAATAAAAAAATATTACTTCTTTTAACAATTGTGCTATAGTACCATCACAAAATTGTGATAGTACTGTAGCACAATTCTACTTTTTTTAGGATACAAGACATATACAAAACTTGATGTTGGCATGTTTTTTGCTTTGAATTGTAAATTCCTCAACATATACCATTTACCTTGGGTCACTGTAGATGCTCTTACAAAATCATGCCTAAAACATAAAAGCAGCACCCAATTCAGAGATAACACAACTTTGGCATCTAAAATTTGGTAAATTTTTAGGTATTCATAGAGCATGAATAAATGGTGCTCATTTTTCTTACCACTATGGTGGACCCCAACATAGATTCTCCTTGATGTGGAAATACCTAAGAATTACTCTTATGCATCACAAACAACTAAGAATTACTCCTAAAATTCTGTATGCATCACAAACAACTTGGCCATAGTCACTAAACTAAAGTCCTTTTGAAAGCCACTTATCATGGCAAGGATATTGCCAAATGGAGATTTCGCATTTGTTCGGATTCTCTTTATGTTTAGTCATAGTATTATTATTATTATTATTTCACTAGTCAAGGCAATTCATTTCTTAGATGTATTTTTCTCATTTTAACTTGAAAAAAAAGGTATATGAAATTTGTTACCTAGCATGCATAAGCATGCTCCTGGTGGTTCTTTTACAAATTAGCTCGTAAAGGTTCTTAGTTCTTATGAAGCAGTAGGACCTCTAGTCACTACTTGATATATGACAAGGGTGTTTTTCGGAAGAAATAAAAGAAGCTAACAAATCCATTGAGCCTGTCAACTTCATATGCGTGTGAAGTAGTGCGGAATAGACAACATCAAAAGTCGACGACATCACCTCAATACCCAGGTAGCTACATGAGATGACAGGGATTCCCAGGCCGACGAAAAGAGAGAAGCTAACGGGAGTAAAAGAAGCCAATGGGAATAAAGAGCATGATGAGTCCAACATGGCCTTGCTTGACCCCCATAGATATCTATACAAGGAAATATCTTCCACCCCACGATTAACCCTAATCAAGAAAATCCCTATAAGGAAAGGATCCCGCCAATTACGTGTATTTATGAGGATCTTCCCTACAAGGAAAGGCCCTCTCTGCCAAGAAATGAATGCCAGCTCTACATTACTATAAGAACCCCAAAACCCACACAAACCAAGGTATGCATAATTTACCCCAGCTCTGACACTTTAGAGTTGAGAAAATTCTATAACTTAACCTTCAAAGGGTATTTGGCCGGTACTACACCGGTACTCTCTGCAAGGTCTTCTTTGTTTCTGTCTCACAATTTCTGTCTAAAGCACGTGAGGACTGTGCAGCTCACTGATGATTTTTGGCATCATCAGTTGCCACCATCTATGGGAAAAAAGTAGACTAGAAGTCACACTACTGCTTCCCTGACAAAAAATTGCATGGTACTTACTCGCTTAATGGCAACCAACAACAATGGAAATGAATGCCAGATGATGAAGGAAAATATGGACTTCATGATGAATGCCCTCAAGGGGCGGGTGTCAAATGACCTTGACGAGTTGGTCCATCGAACGAACTCACCCTTCAGAGCACCTGTCACTTCGTTCCCCCTTCTTGCAAAGTTCTATACGCTGCAAATAGAAACCTATGATGGGTTAAAGGATCCCTTGGACCACCTAGAGCCTTTCAAAACCCTCATGCACTTACAAGGTGTGGCGGATGAAATCATGTGCCAAGCCTTCCCAACTATATTGAAGGGTCTTGCAAGGGTGTTGTTCAGCAAATTGACGCCCAACTCCATCGATACCTTTAAGGAGCTGAGCACGCAGTTTACCTCGCACTTTATCGAGGGACATAGGTATAAGAAGTCCACTGCATGCCTAATGAGCATCAAGCAACGACAAGACAAGACACTAAGGTCTTACATAACCTGTTTCAACAAGGAAGCTATCTAGATAGGCAAAGCTAATGATAAAATACTTGAACGCAAAGGACGCGCTACTAGCCCGAGAGGAGAAACCCAAGAAGAAGGAAAAGCAAGAAGAGGCCAGGCAAGAAAGGGGACGGAAGATGACTAGAACTAGAGACCGACGGGAGGACGAGCACTCCAAACTCCCCACTGGAAGGTTCACCAACTTCACCTCGCTGACTACCCCAATTGATCAGGTGTTAATGCAGATAAAGGACGACACAACCTTGACGTGGCCTGGCAAGTTAATAGGAGATCCCAACAAGAGGTCCAGAGACAAGTCTTGCCGTTTTCATCGAAACCACGGTCATGACACGTCTGAATGTTATGACCTGAAGTAGTAGATTAAAGCCCTTATTAGATAAGGGAAACTACAGCGATTCATTGGCAAAGAAAGGGTAGATCCACCAATGGAGCATGTTGCTAGAAGGGATAACGAGCACCCCATGCCACCTATAGAGGACACAAGGATGATTGTAGGGGACACCACGGTTTCAGGTTCATCCAAGAAGGCTCGTAAGACCTACTTTAGGATGGTTCAGAAAGTCCAGCTAACAAGCTTCATCCAAAAAATGGTGAGAGTCGACAACACTATAATTGGGTTCTCGAAAGAAAATGCTCAACATCTCCACCACCCACACAAATGCACATATTGCTAGTATTCAAGTAGGGGACTACAATACTCACCGGGTCTTAGTTGATAATGGAAGCTTTACTAACATCCTTTACTACCGGCATTTCAACAATGAGGATCGAAAGAGAGTGACTCATACCAGCCAACGCGCCGCTCGTTGGGTTTGGAGGAACGAGGGTATACCCCATCGGTGCAGTCACATTGCTTGTGATAGTCGGCGACTACCCTCAATAAATTACTAAGGATGTTACATTCCTCATTGTCGACTAATCATCTACTACAATGCTATACTGGGCCGACCTACCCTTAACTCATGGAAGGTCGTGACTTCAACCTATCACTTGATGATCAAATTTCCTTCCAAGTATGGAGTAGAAAAGGTAGGTGGGGATGAAGTGGCAGCATGAGAGTGCTACATAGCAATGTTAGAGATGGACGACTACTTGCAGACCATGAACATTGAAAAACAGAAGGCGGTCGCAGAGCCCGTTGAAGGATTGGAGGTGATACTTCTTGATAACTCTAGGTCCGAGCAAACAACTAGGATCAACACCCATGCCAATCCGCTAATCCATCAGGCTCTCACGGCATTCCTAAGAGAAAACCAGGACATCTTTACTTAGAGTCATGAAGACATGCCCGAGATTGACCCTTCAGTCATGGTGCACGGGTTGAATATGTCACCTTCTTTTCCCCTCATTCATCAAAAGAAACGAGTGTTCACCCAAGAACGAGACCGGGCTATAACGAAAGAAATCCGTAAATTACAAGATGCAGAGTTCATCAAGGAGGTGTACTACTCCAACTAGCTGGCAAATATAGTGGTGGTTAAAAAAGCCAACGGAAAATAGAGGATGTGTGTAGACTTCACGAACTTGAACAAGGCATGCTGCTGGTTGACATCCTGGTAGACTCAACGGCAAGACATCAGTTATTGAGCTTCATGGACATATTTTCTGGTTACAACCAGATCAAATTGGACGAAGTTGACCAAGAGAAAACTTTTTTTGTCACTAGCTAAGGCCTTTTCTGCTATAAGGTAATGTCGTTTAGTCTCAAGAACGTGAGCGCAACGTATCAAAGGCTCATGAACAAAATATTTGCACATCATATTGGAAGAAATATCCAAGTTTACGTGGACGACATGCTCGTCAAAAGCCAAAGGGAGGACGATCATTTAGATGACCTCAAGGAGACCTTTGACACCCTCTGCTCTTACAACATGAAGCTCAATCCAAGCAAATGCGTATTTGGGGTGACAGCTAAAAAATTCTTAAGGTTCATGATGTCTTAGAGAGGTATCAAAATCAACCCAGACAAGATCCGAGCCATAATCTTGATGGCACCACTAAGGAACACAAAAGCGCAATGCCTCAACAGTGAGGTAGCTGCGCTGAACAAGTTCATTTCAAGGGTGACGGACAAGTGTCTACCTTTCTTTTGCACACTAAAGAAGTCCTTCGAGTGGATGCCCAAATGCCAGCAAGCTTTTGATGATTTAAAAGTATACCTCTCCTTCCTACCATTGCTAAGTCCCTCCCAGCCAAAGGAAGACCTATTTCTCTATCTAGTTGTCTCCCCAGCTGCCGTCAGTGCGGCCTTAGTCAGAGAAGAAGACGGGGTGCAAAAGCCCGTGTACTACTCTAGCCGGGCACTTGTGGCACAGAGGAGAGGTACCCACCCATGGAAAACCTCACATTTGCTTTAGTTAAAGCGGCCTATAAGCTCAAGCCATACTTCCAAGCGCACACTGTGGTCGTTTGAATAGATAAACCTCTATGGCGGGTAATGAGTAACCCTAAAGCTTCTGGACAAATGACATTATGGGCAATAGAGTTAAGCGAATTTGACGTACAATATTGCCCACGTACTGCAATAAAAGGGACAGCTGGTCACTGACTTCATTGCGGAATTCACCAACATGAAAGGCTAAGGGGGCAAAAGAACATCCCCTATGAAGTATTCACACGGATGGATCATCTAACAGGTAGGCTGGTGGAGCAGGCATAGTGCTTCATTCTCCAGAAGGGGATGAGATTGAGTGTATGGTTCATCTTGACTTCCTTACGACTAACAATAAAGCAAAATACGAAGCTCTAGTGGTAGGACTGGATCTCGCCAAAGTCGCAGGGGCCACGAGTGTGGTTATGTACTATGATTCTCAGGTGGTCACAAGCTAGGTGAATGGTGACTACGAATGCAAAGGGAAAAGAACGAAGAAATACTTGGAGCAAGTAGGAAACGAATGGGCGAGTTTCAGACCAGGTTTGTTCAAATCCCCAGGGAAGAGAACGAGCAAGCCGACCATCTTGTGAAAGCCACATCAACAAAACACGTGCTCATCCCTAGTAAGGTACTTTCTTTTGTTCAGCTCTTATCTTTGATAGATGGCGTCAGAGTGTAGGAAATAGACTCAAGAAGCAACTGGACCACACCGATAATTTCTTATTTGAAAGATAGCACACTACTCGACGGTAAGGAGGCCGCAAGAAATCTGAAGGTCCAGGCAACATGTTTCGTCCTGATAAAGGATGTCTTGTACAAGGGTAATTTCGCCTTGGAAATATGCATACTGATTCTGGTCATTAGATCCTTAATTTCATTTCACCAAAATAATCTTGATATTGTAACAATCAAATCGACTAGTCATAAGCTCTAATCAGACCATCAGATTGCAAGTTATCACCAAGTCAAATTTTAATGGCCGAGACACATTATCACAAATTGAGTCTAACTATATGTGATTATGAACAATTGATTCCAATTGGTTATAAATATAATCAATTTGAGATTAATGATGTGTCATAATTTGATTAGTTAGGACTATATTTTATGTTAAGGTTGCATACACCTAATTAATTAGATAGTTAAACATTAATTATTCAATGAGTAATTTGTACAATTATCTTTTAATTAGGGTAAATTTAGAACTAATTAAGTCTGAAATGGGAGTGATTGGAGCCTATTAATGTTAATTGGGAGCTAATTTGGGACCTAATAATGTTAATTGTGTTAAAATTGTTTTCTAACAAATGACCTTTGCTCACCATTTCATTAATATCTCTTAGAATCTTTTAAATCTATAAATGAGGTTAATTTTCCTAGAAACTAGACATTCGGGGCTTCAATTTGAGCATAAAAACGAGACAATTCTAGTCATGATTGATAAGATATGATTTTTTGAAGTTGGCTCTACAGGCTATTACAATAGCTACGGGAAAACCGAATTTTGCTTGTTCCTCACTCCCACCAATCTGTACCTTTAATGCACCTGATTTCCCCAAAGGCTAAAATAAGGTCTGAGTTCATGCTTCTTTTTCAACCCTCATTAAATGACCTTCCATTCATATTTTATCTACCACTACTATGTAAACTCTCATCTTCTCCATTCCAAAGGACACCAAAAAAAAAAAAAAAAAAAATCCTCTCTTCTCCTTTCTTGAGTTTTAGGAAGTTGAGTAGTCTTGTCATATTTTGGTCTTCTTAAGACTCAAGGTATTGAGTGGGACTCACTCTTCCTCTCCTAACTCTTTTTTTCCTCTACCCTTAGGACCTCCCTCAAGAGTCTCCTCCTCCACCATATGGACCTTGCGTGAAGGTATAATCCATTTTCCTAATTGTTTTGTTTTGTTTTTTGTTTTTTGTTTTTGTTTTTTTTTTTTTGTGTGTTTTCATGATGAGAATTTAAGATTAAAACATGATAGTAATTATTTAAATTCCCTTAAATATGTTCGAATGTTCTTAAATGTTCTTATGTGTTTTTCACATGTTCTTAGTTGTTCATCACATGTTCTTGCATAACACTAGTTTTAATCTTAAATCTACATCAAAAATATGAAAAACATGTTTGTTTCATAATTTTTTCAAATCCTTGAATCTAGAATATCACGATCCACACACATTTACTAGAATTTATTTTTAAATCCTAATGCAATGCTTAATAAATTGAACTAGAATTTATCACACACGCACACATTAAATTCAACATGCAAATTGATTGACATATTAGATGATATAATATGAATGTTGACCACCATAGTTTAGAAGACTGATTTCACTGGGCAAGGTGGGTGCCTATCACCTTCCCACCTTGTAACATAGCCTCTGAACTTAGATCAAGGGTTGATAGACCAATGTTTATCCTTGTAATTTTCAATTTCTAGATTGTAACTAGGAAACAAAGTTATATACTTTATCTTAGATTGTACTTAGGACCAAAGCCATGAAATTTTCCTATGATCAATGTAAATTCAATTAAAAATTAATAAAATGAGGAATTTTTCAATTTTAATTTTCTTATTTATCCCAATAATTAAATAAGTGGCAACTCTATTATAAAACCCTTAATCTAAAGGGGAAAATATAACTAGTTAAACCTCCATTTTGAGAGGCAATAACACGACTCCACTCATTTATGTGGGTTTGGCCCAACATCCATAAAAACAGGTTAGGTGTGCGGTCTCTCACACTTTCGCTCAATAGGGGTTGGACATCATGGGCTCATTCCCAATAGTGATGAGATAGCTAAAGTTCCCAATGATTGGCATAAATTACTTACTAAATAGGTGGAAGCTGAAGCCCTAGCCACCATCACAGAGAACATACGAAACTTTGTATGGAGAAACATCATCTACAAGTACGGTATACCTAAAGTACTGATCTCAGACAATAGGAAAAAGTTCGACAATGACTCGTTCAAAGATTTTTGCACGCAATTAAGGATCAAGAATCACTACTTCTCACCTGCCCACCTTTAGGCCAACAAACAAGTCGAGGTCACGAACTGATCCTTGCTCAAAATCATCAAGACTTGGCTTGAAGGGGCAAAGGGTATATGGTTGGAAGAATTGCTAAGCGTTCTATGGGCATATAGGAAGATGGCAAGGATGCCTACAAGAGAGACACTGTTTCAACTAGCATACGAAAGTGAGGCCGTTATCCTAGGTGAGGTCAAACTCACAAGCTACAGAGTGGGAAACCATGATGAGAGTAGGAATGATGAAACTATGCGCTTGCAACTTGACTTGGTGGATAAGGTTAGAGCAACTGCTGAACAAAGATTAGCGTAGTACTAAAACCTCATGGCCAAACACCACAACTCGAGAGTTAGGCACAGAGACTTTCAGGTTGGAGATCTTTTCTTGAGAAAGGTGACAGGTGGTACAAGAGATCCCTCCCAAGGAAAACTAGGACCTAATTTGGAAGGACCCCATAGGATTGCATCTTGGGATAAGAAAGAAACCTACCACCTAGAGATGCTAGACGGGCAAAAGTTGCACCACTCATGGAACATGGAGCACTTGAAGAAATACTACCAGTAAACAACAGCATGAAGAATAACACTCTTCATTTCCATTTTACTCCCTTTTAGTTAATTTTTACTATCTACAATACTTTTTAAGCCCAAAAGGCAACTTTTTATTCTTTCAAGAACAGTTTTTTACTTATGCACACATTTATCACAATAAGAGGAGTTATTCATATATGACCTATGTATGAATATATGTCTCTACAAAATTGCATCCATTATTAAGTCCACAAGTGGACTACTTCATCCCATGGGGATATCTTGAAATTATCAAGTTCACAAATGGACTAGCTCAATATCAAGTCCATAAAGTGGACGAGTTCATCCCATAGGAAATGTCTTGAAATTATCAAATCCACAAGTGGACTAAGATATTATTAAGTCCACAAGCGGACGAGTTTATTATTATGTCCACAAGCGGACGAGTTTATTATTATGTCCACAAGCAGACAAGTTCATCCCATAGGGATGTCTTGAAATTGTTAAAGTCCACAAGTGGACGAGTTCATCCCATGGGGATGTATTGAAATTATCAAGTCCACAAGTGGACGAGTTCATCCCATGGGGATGCCTTGAGATTATTAAGTTCATAAGTGAACGAGTTCATTATTAAGTCCACCAGTGGACGAGTTCATCATTTAGTCCCTAAGTGGACGAGTTCATTATTAGGTCCACAAGTGGGCGAGTTCATTGTTAAGTCTATAGGTGGACAAGTACACCAAAGTAAATAGGTTCAACCTAGTTATTCACCAAGTCCTATAGATGACAAGTACATCCTAACATGTATGCACAAAAATGGACGGACATACGCATGTCCCAAAATAAAGATCAACACATAGCAAAAGCATACTAAAAGTGACGGATGTAAAATTTAAAATAGATGCCATAAATAAAAGAAAGCATTTACAACATGGCCTAAAAATAAGAAGGGCACTTAACATCGTCTGAAAATAAGATAGAATACATAAAAAGTTAAAATAATAAAAATTAGGCTGAAAGGTTCTGGGTATCTTAAGAAGGAAGGTTCTCATCATCTTTGGCAGGAGGATTCTAGGTGTCCGAGGCAGAAGGGTCAAAGGGAGGATCTTTAGCAGACGAGATAAAAGGAGTGACGGGCCCTTCTTAAACA
Source organism: Quercus variabilis (assembly GCA_030445155.1). Lineage (NCBI taxonomy): Eukaryota > Viridiplantae > Streptophyta > Magnoliopsida > Fagales > Fagaceae > Quercus > Quercus variabilis. The sequence goes on from CP129449.1 coordinate 20,763,384, forward strand.
AGTTGGGCAAGAACCACGTCGTCGTCTTTCGAACCCTGCTCTGGATGAGTGGAGTCAGTAGTCTCCTCACTAATGGTGTCACCATTTGCAGGGGTCGTTGGCAACGGGTCGTCCATGGTGACTTTGGATAGGTCAAGGTTTGAGTAAACAGACATGACTTGCTTCAAGAAGTTCTCAAACCTATCACCATAATAGACCGCACAAGCATTAATAAAAGGCTGGGAAGCCTTGAACTCTGCTATGGCATCAGCCCGGCTATCTCCACCTGCTCGCACAAGCATTAATAAAGGGCTGTCAACTCTATCTCCAGGTTCACCTTGGCCTCCTACACCTTATCTTAGAGAATGGATTCTTGCTTCAGTTTTTTAGTAACAGTCGTTAGCTCCTTGTGAAGGGTGCAGACAGCCTCCTTGTACTAATCCATCTCTTTATTTTGGATATCTTGACGCTTTTGGAGCCAACAGATCACTCCCTCTCCAGCGACGCACCTGTCCTAGAGTGCCTTCATGCACACCGATGCCTAGAAACAAAAACAACTGTCAACAAGAGAAGAAAATATGAAATAGAACAAAGATGAAAAAAGCATACACTGGCTGGGTCAAAGAGACGTGACGCCCCTAAGTCTTTCATTAACTACTAGCATAAGGGTCCAAGTTCGTCTCCTTGATGATTGACTCAACCATATCAACGGCATATTCCTTACGCATGAGAAGACGACTCACAGTTCCCCGAGAGACAGGACCAGCTGACGTCATTAGACCTTTACCAGCTCCATGGCTGGGCTTGGGAGGCGACGACAACTTTGGTTGTTTGTCAACAACAAGAACGCCCGGTCCTTTCTTGAGCAAACGGTTACTTTCCCATCGCTCTTCTACTTGGACGTTCCCTTGCCGATGCCCTTGGGAGCTGACAAAGAGGCTCCCTCCTTCTCCTTCTGCTTACACACTGTGGCTGACGCCCTTACCAAGGCTCTTTGCCTTGCTGCCTCCATTTCTACAAAGGGTAAAAGATGGTCGTTACATAAGCAGATGAAAATAAGACAACGAGAAGAAAGAAGCAAAGGAATAGGAACTTACACCGTCGGGAGTATGTGTTTAGTCTACGAGCTGCAAGAGTCAGCTCAGGACCACCACAATAGGCGTGCAATTTGTCAAGAGTGATCAGGTTCCTACATATCCTTTCGTCAAAAGGGATCTCAAGCACCTGACAGATGAAAGCCTCTTGCTCGTTAGTTATATGTGGACGAACGCTAGCTGAAAAAGAGAAACAGCAGACGACATTAAACACTTAAACAAATAAATAAGGAAAAATTGAAAATACAGTGCTAGACCTAGTCCTTGACAATACCCCAAGTATTGTCAAAACCGTGAGACATCATCACCCACTCTTCCCGACGACATACCCAATTCGTCCCTTGAACAAAAAAGTATCTATCTTTTTCAATTTCTATTGGAGTCGGGCATCTCCGACACCAGCCTAAGTGTCTTCTTCCTCACTACAAAATGATATATCCCCTGAGACAAGGAGATATGTTAAGATCTGTAGCACCAAAAGAACTTGTCCAGAGTAAGCTAACGCTTCCCCCCACTAAGACGACCCCAGAGGATTTTAACCCTTATGAATATCCTCTAAGCATTTAAGGCAATTTGGCTGATTGATAGACCAAGGAAAATGGCCAACTAACGGTGTAGTGCCGTCAAAGGCAATCTCAAGCCTGCCGCGAACATGGCGTCATTTATGCTGATGTCCGCGGTCTTCCCAGAGTAGCAAATTTCAAACTTCCTAAGTAGACGAATTGGAATGTTATCAGGGACTTAGTAATGATCCCTTAAGTTATTAAAAATTTTGGTCATCATCGTTGGCTTAAAATCATTGACGATCCATATCGCGGGAAGGATGAAGGGGCAGGTATGACCATCCCCTGGGCTTCCTAAACTTCCTCCCATAGAAGCTCTCTCGTCGCTCTCACCTTCATCCTCATCACCCTTCCCTTTACAATCCTCCTCGTTCTCCTCATCCTTTCCTCCCTCTCCTTCCTACTCTTCGTCATAACTTTCCTCTTTGTCATCAAAAGAATGGGCGGACGGTTCCCTCTCTGACGAATAGGATAAGCCCTCCGGGCCCATGACCTAACAGGTAGACTTCGTTGTAGCCCGCTTCCTCACGGACTAATGACATCTACTCACTCGTCACTTCTCTATCACCTGACATCTATTCACTTACAAGCGACGGAATTCTAAGAACCTATTTGATGGGTCTCTCTATAAAAGTGACAACCAACTAGGAAAACGAAAATAAAAAAGGAATGAAAAGAGAAGAGAACTTACAAGAATAGTAGATGATTCCATGAAGGTGACGAGATCAGTAAGTTGACGGTAGCAAAGTTGACGAAGTGATAGCTCTCTCTCTTAAGATTAGCAAACATGAAATAAGGGAAAATGAGAAGAGGTGGTGAAATATATATAGGGCGAAAGAGCACAGGAAACGAAGCATCGCCTTTGTTCAGAAACGAGGCCAACTAGCTTATGCCACGTGTCCTAGAATTAAATAAAGTCTGCTTAAAGAAGTCATTAATGAGCACCCCTTTTTCCAATGGATAAATAACAAAAGAAAAGCTATACTCCACGACCTGTCAGTTAAGGCTGACGGAGCCATGGAGTAGGGGTCAGATGACAAGAGCACGAGAAATGAAGCATCGCCTTTGTTCAGAAACGAGGCCAACTAGCTTATGCCACGAGTCCTAGCATTAAATAAAATCTACTTAAAGAAGTCATTAATGAGCACCCCTTTTTCCAACGGATAAATAACAAAAGAAAAGCTATACTCCACGACCTATCAGTTAAGGCTGACGGAGCCATGGAGTAGGGGTCAGCTAACAAGGGTGTTTTTAGAAAGAAATAAAAGAAGCTGACAAATCTGTTGAGCTCGTCAGCTTCATACGTGTGTGAAGTAGTGGGGAATTGACAATGCCATAAGACAACAACATCACCTCAATACCTGATGGTATCTACATGAGACGACAGGGATTCCCAGGCCAATGAGAAGAGAGAAGCTGAAGGGAGTAAAAGAAGCCAACAGGAATAAAGAGCATGACAAGTCCATCATGACTGTTTGACCCCCACAGGCATCTATACAAGGAAATATCTTGCACCCCACGATTAACCATAATCAAGAGAATCCCTATAAGGAAAGGATCCCACCAATTACGTGCATTTATGAGGATCTTCCCTACAAGGAAAGACTCCCTTCGCCAAGAAACGAATGTCAGCTCTACACTACTATAAGAACCCCAAAACTCTCACAAACCAAGGTACACATAATTTACCCCAGTTTTGGCACTTTAGAGTTGTGAAAATTTTCTAACTTAACATTCGAAGGGTATTGGGCTGGTACCATACCGGTACTCTCTACAAGATCTTCTTTGTTTTTGTTTCGCAGGTTCTATTTAGAACACATAAGAACCGTGCGGCTCACTGACAATTTTTGACATCATCAATATATATATATATATATATATATATTTTTTTTTTTTTTTTTTCCAGATGATAGTGTTTAATTATACACACAAAAGCAAAACAAAAGTCTTGGCAAAGTAGCTCAATTAAAGCAAGGTAGAACACACAGAGAACAACAACTCAAACCAAAGTGCTTCACTCTCATGAGGTATAACTATACCAATTAGAAATAGCTGCACCAATATCAAACCAGATTGACAAGACTCAGCTCCAGTGCTAAAAGAATTAGGTGCAACAATTAATAATGGTTAGGGGACCAGGAGTCAATCAGAACTATACCACAAAGTTCTGTTTAAAAGTTGCCAACTTGCAATGTCTGGGAACTATTCCTTATGTACACATCTGGTCTTGTTCTTGTCAACTGAAGTACATGTACATACCTTTATCGCTACCAATAAAACTAATGTAATTATTAGCGGTCCCTGATTATAATGAAAAGCTGCTTCCATGTACAACAAACCTATTACATGACTTGGTAATTTTTGAGCATTATAATAAGGTGCAAATTTTCTGAATTTTATACTTAAATAATCTTCCAACAAATTCTGTTCTTAATTTTTTTTTTTAATTTGTTGGACGGTTTTGTGCTTTAACTTATATGCAGAATATTTAAGAATTATTTTTAGTATTATCTTATAATCACAATTCATAAATTCCTTGAAGGCTGAAAGCATTTGTAAAATACATGTCAGTATTTATAAATACCTACGTACGTACAGCCCAACGCATGACACAGTTAGGAACTAGAAGGATGGAAAGCCAAGAACATGACAGGATTTTCTTCTATTTTTTTACTTGCAGTACTATCGCATGACTATCATGCCATGGAATTCGGGTTGTGGCACTAGTAGGAATAACTGCAAATGTAAGAAGGATAAAAATGCAAGGAAAGAAAATATTCTTATCTTACCTAATAGATATATGATATAATATAAAATTTTGAACAAAATGATATGATCATTGGTCACCATAGTTTAAAAGATTAGTTTCACCTAATATGTTGAGTTCTTAACACCTTTCCAATCTTTTAACCTAGATCAATGGTTAGGAGATTAGGTTTTTCCCTTGTAATCTCCTCTTCTTAGATTGCAACTAGAAATCAAAGTGTTGTACTTTTGTTTTAGATTGTATTTAGGACCAAAGTAATATAGGTTTTTTGTTATTATCAAAGATATGTACTCTCTATCAAATCATCAATAACAATGATGTATTTTTTCTTTTTTTAATTCTTTTAGTTTCTTCTTTTCTCTACTAAAAAAGTGTTGAATCCCTAGTAAAACCCTTAAATTAGGAGAGATAATAACATCCGTAGAACTTTCACTATCTTTTGAGATACAACAAACACGACTCCACCCCATTCATGTGGGACAACTGCCAATATGCCTATTAAGAGGGTTTGGACTAGGTGCGTGTTCTCTCAATACACTCTTTAACTTTATTTTCATTCAATTGAGTACCCTAAATTTCAAATTTATTCAATTCAGTCCTTTCATCCAATTCCGTTAAAAATTTGTTATTAAGTATGCAATTAATTAAAGAAGAAAAATTTAAAATAATTCTCACATAAAATATCTATAATGTACCTAATTTATTTGTGGCGAAAGTTGATCATAAAAGTTAGCCCCGTGGCTTTTGATTTTTTTGCCTTAAAAGTATAAAGTTATCCAATCCTTTTAAGCTACTAGATAGAAGTAAAAAGTAATCCAATCCAAAGACTTTGATATTTTTGCCCACCTTTGAGTTTTGACAGTCCGTTCTCGTCAATTATAGAGTTCCATTTTTGATCTTTGTGTGTCATGAAGGGCTGTTAAAGCACTAATTAAGCAAGTTAACAAGTTGCACATAAGAGATTATAAAAAATAAAAATAAAAAATCTAATTTTGGTAGTGAAGAAGATGATTATAGTTAATGAATTTGTCTCTAAGTCGTTGTTAATTGACCAATGATCAATAAGTACATTAAAATTATTAAAAGAGTTTATTCTAAGTGAAATTATATAACACCAAAGTATCCAGAAATGTGAAATACTATCCAATTAAAACTTAATAGCCAAAAAACTTAAGAAACTTTTATTGTAATAATATATTATGACATTTTTTTTATAGATAAATCTCCATTAATTTTAAAAATTACATGGCTTAAAAGTTTTTTTTTTTTTTTTTTTCTTATTGTAAGCATTAACATATACATAATTGTAAACATATATTATAAACATACGAAAGAAATAATAAATTTTATGTTCACTCCACATATATAATTATTTTTATGTCCCACATATATAAGTAATATCGTCATTTTTTAAAAATTTGTATTGACAAATGATATATTAAGATATATTACATATTCAATTAGAATATATTTGAGGAATTGACGCACAAGTAAATGAAGGCCTGTATAAAGCTTTTAAATACGTACTTATGGAGTTTAAAGCATTTGATTTCCTATCAAATTATTAAACATGCAAGAAGTTTTGTTTATGTCTTTGTTGACCAAAGAATCATATATAAAAGTATGTTGCTTAAAGTTTATGTATATGGTAAGCAACATCAATGTTGTACATAAAATTCTCAGAAAAATATTTTTTTAATACTCTAAAAATACTCTCTAATCAGTAATATATTTATTACAACCAATGAATTACTAGCTTTAACTACTTCATGTAAAAGTAAAAATGTAAATATCCATGTTTTAAAGAGGAGAGATTGGATTCATTAAAGAATTTCATTACTTGAATATGGGAGAATGACAACCTCTTTTTTAAGTTATGTCAACATTATATTTAAAAATATATTTCTACATTTCATATAACTATGGAAGAAAAAACCATGGTGTCGATTTTTACGCTTTATAGAGTAGTTGTGATGCTTGCCAAATCGAAAGGTGGTACCTGTTTCTATGCTATATATAATAACTGAAAATCTTGTCGAATACTCTAAACTAAAATAATAATAATAATAATAATAATAATAATGAGGATGATGATGATGATGATGATGATGATTTAATATGTTATTATTAAGATAGAGTTCACCAAGGTTTAAAAATTAAAGAAAATAAAAAATAAATAAAAACCTAAATTTGATTAAGACTTTTTCCAAAGAATATTTTATTAAGGAAGCCACGTTGTGAAAATGTAAAGTTTCTTATACCTTTATGTTGTACAAAATAGCAAAAACAAAAAATGTGCATAGCATAGTTTTCTTTTCTTTTTTAAAAAAAGGCATGGTTTTAAAAACTAGACTAGATTGGCCGGTTCAATTGGAAAACAGACTCTAACTCGGTTTGGTAAAAACTTCCAAAACAGGGAACTTGACCTAATTCTGATTCCTTAACTATTTATGTTTTTAAAACCATGAAAAGAAAGTGCACATCCATATTAACCAAAAAATTATAAATTTATATTACATGTTTAAAATAAAATCCATGTTTAAGTACATGTTTATGGTTAGAAAAGGTTTGTTAAATTTAATCTAGATTAACAAATTTCAAGGCCAAGTTAATGCTTTTATGATTAATTTGATGTTTGCACATAAAAGTTTAAATGCTTTAGATTATAAGTTAAAATTTAGTGGGGCTATACTGGAGACAGTCTTTGTGTGTTTTGTATGAGATGCATTGAGAGTATAAATCACTTATTCCTTGAGTTTTTTTTTTTTTTTTCTCAAAAAAAATTTGGGATTTTGTTATGAGGCTTTCTCTTGTTAAAGATAATATTATTGAAAAATTTAGGCAAATATTTTCTTATTATTAAAATATTTTTAATAAATGTATACAACAAGAAAACATCTCCAAAAGTTGAATATATTAATATAATTAAAGAAGACTAATAATTAAAATTTAAATATATGAATAGTTTATGGCAATCACATGAATTCAAGGAAAAAAAATGTTCCTTCAAAAGTCATATGAGAGCAACTCAGACAAACAACAACAACCCCCTTTAGTTTCTTTCACTTCCTCACTTCCCTCCCCACTTTGTTTAGATCATGTCGTGTCACCAACGGTTAAATTGTGTTGTGCTCATTTTAATGTATATCATGCCATGTTCATATCATATAGAGTGCGTCGCCTATATACTATCACAGTTTCAATCAAATTCAATGGAGTGTTCAATTGGAAACTAGTGAGAAATCTTCCCAAACCCAATATGATTGGAGGGCAAACTTTAGTTTGAACTTTGATCTTCTTCTGCCTATCCCTATTGTTAAATGTCACATATCTAATTTTTGACAAAAACTTTGTGAATCGTGAAATAAAAATATGATGGATTATTTATTGTGGAGATTGTAAGGGAGAGTTGGAGAGTCCAATATGTGGCAAAAGCAATTCCTATCACTTGTTTCAAAGTGTGGCACTATAGTTTGTAACCTTTTGAATTTGGCTAATCATAATTTCGTTAGGGCCCTGCATCTGAAAGGAAGAATGTTCATCTGGTTGCTTGGCACAAAGTAACCAGACCCAAGTTTGAGAGAGATTAATGAGTTCTTTTAGCATTTGTGTGTAAGAGATTAATGAGTTCTACACTTCAAAACTAAGAAGAATAAATAGTCATTGTCACTTCCAATGAAAATTTATTTCTTTAACTAGTTTTTCTTTGAAAAAAAAAACTACTTTTGTATTTATTGGTGAATATTCAGAGCTTAATTAATACTTCTATATATTGGTAAAAATTTGAGGCCTTTTTTCACTGGGGGCCAAGTGTGCAGTTGCCTATTTACCTCACCCATTGAGCAGGTTAAGACTTCAACTCAACCACTTCGTCATTAAGATATAGGCAATTCATTTCTTAGATGTAGTGTATGAAATTTGTTACTATGCATCCATGATCATGCTTCTGGTGGTTGTTTTAAGTATTATGAAGAAATTGAACCTCTAGTCACTGTTTGATTATTATAACAAAAAATTCCGGATGATAGAATTTAATTACACACAGAAAAGTAAAACAAGCCATAGTAAAGTAGCTCAAAGCAAAAAAGAACACGCATAGAACAACAACTCGAACAACGTGATGCAACATAGGCATGTAGAAGCAAAATCTGTAATACACAATTACTACAACTCTTCCATGAAACCTAAAGTTCTAGAAGAACACTAGGCTAGTAGGCAAAATAATAGAGAAAACCTCTCTAACAAGCTTTTATTAATCAACACATACAATAATCAACGTCTCTATAAAGAGTAATTATAGGAATAAAATTTCTCCTACTCCTTTTAGGAAAAGAAATAATAAACCTACTTCTACTTAAGAAAGGAAAAACAATTTAACTAGGAAAAGAAAAACAATTAAAATCCTAATTCAACTAGGAAAAGGATTTTAATTCAATTTGTAAAAGCAAATAAATCCTAATTCCACTAGGAAAGAGAAAACAACATAAAATATTAAAATATTTTATTTTCCCTTAACCAATCTGCATCATTCTCTCGAGGTTAGGGAAAACTCGTCTGTGAGTTTTGTGGCAATCTTCCACAATCAATTGGAATCCCGAATAATCCTCTCCATCCTATTCTTCTATGCAAGACAAGACAAATCAATATGCTACTTATCAATCTTTTCTCACTCATAACAAATCTTGATGTACAGATTTTTATTCTTGGTCTCTTTTGCCGCGGTGGGATACACGAAGCAAGTACTAAAAAGGAATCCATGCATACATCCATAAACTTCATATTGCCTCCTCCACAAAGATTACTTAAAATCACTTGTTAATGCCTCTTGTTGACCACTATCAATTCTTGTTCAATAAAATCCTCCCAGAAGGGATCAATAACGTTTTCCATTAATATTTCCAAATTAATATTAATTGTATTATCAAAAAAAATTTGAGAGAAGCTCAACAACCCCAATGAAATCATAGTGTTTAATGTGTTCAAGTTCAAGCTTTAGTAGATTGAAACTTCATTCATCAACTGAGAACTCATCTACTACTGAACAAACCAATTGTACTAACGTATGATTGTAATCAGTAAAATCAATAACCTTCTGTTTTTGAATGTCAAAAGTCTCATCAATGGTGTGAGTTATGGGCTCACCTCGTATGTTTATGACTTTATTTTTATCAAGCTCAATCTTGTCTCCTTAACTAAAATCTTTAGGATAGTCATCATAAATTGGTGGAGAATCCCAATTTATTGCACAAACTCTTTCAATGTATTCAGGCCAAAATGGGAAATTAGCCATAATTTTTAAACATTATAATTAGTAGGCTAAGTTTTGAAACTATACTTTTTACTAGCATTTCGAGTCTAAGAGACTCGATTTAGGACCTATAAATCGAGTTTTTGAGACTTGATTTTTATGGTCTGATCACATCTGATGTGGCATTTTTTTCCACGTGGCAACTACTTGGAAATCGAGTCTCTAAGACTTGATTTATAAACCAGCGCCCCCCCCCCCCCCCTTTTTTTTACCGAAACACGGTAGAATAGGATATTTAAATAAAACAAATACAAAAGGTGTAAGGCAGGCCTACCCAATAGCCTGGGCACAAGGACAAGGACAGACTACCCACTGCCAAAAAAAAAAAAAAAAAAGGTATAAAATACAAAACAAAAGTTGGGTAGTCACAGAAAAATGTATAAAGGGTCCGGTTGTCAATACATTTTCAATTTTTAAGAAAATTTTTTTTCAAGAATGAAAATTATTGTGTGCATTTAGGGCACACATTAGCAAAATCTAAATATAAAATACAACTAAAAGTTGAGTAGTCACAATCATGTCATAATTAATTTAATAATTATTTAAAATGTAATAAATTAGTAAAAATTGAAAATTTAACTAAAATAATTCAAATAAATATAAAAATTTATTTTGCAAATAAACATTTTCAATTTAAGAATTATGGTGAATTTATTATAAAATTAACGTTATTTTATATATTAATTCAATAAAAGAATTTATTTTAAAAATATTATAAATTTGCTGTGACTATCCATTTTTTTGTGACTACCCAACTTTTGTTTTGTATTTTATACTTTTTTTTTTTTTTTTTTTTTTTGCTTTTGGCAATGGGTAGGCTATCCTTGTCCTTGTGCCCAGGCTATTGGGTAGGCCTGCCTTACACTTTTTGTATTTGTTTTATTTAAATCTCCTATTCTACCGTTTCGGTCAAAAAAAAAAAGGGGGGGTTGGCTTATAAATCGAGTCTTAGAGACTCGATTTCCAAGTAGTCGCCACATGGAAAAAATGCCACATCAGACGTGATCAAACCATAAAAATCGAGTCTCAAAGACTCGATTTATAGGCCCTAAATCTAAATCAAGTCTCTTAGACTCGAAATGCTAGTAAAAAATATATTTTCAAAACTTAGCCTACTAATTATAATGTTTAAAAATTATGGCTAATTTCCCATTTTGGCCATGTATTCATTATCCTCTTTGATATCGCAGTCTTCCTCCTCAATATCAAGATCCTCCTCCTCCTCCACATAACATGGATTTGTATGGCAGTTTTGAGGTCAATTTCCAACAACTAAGGTGGTGAGTTGCTTTGAAAGCGCATCAAACCACTTCTCTATTCATTGAAAGAACGCCTCTAATTGCACATCACGTGCAACCTTATCGCATTCATACACATCATCTATGGCAACAAGTCTTCCCCCACGTGCTTCTCTTTGTGCCATGGTAAGAAGTAGGAACTCAGCCTGGTTCTGATACCAACTGAAGCAACATAGGCATGTAGAAGCAAAATCTATAACACACAATTACTACAACTCTTCCACAAAACCTAAGTTCCACAAAAAACAATAGGATAGTAGGCAAAATATTAGAGAAAACCTCTCTAACAAATTTTATTAATCAACACATAACAATAATCAACCTCTATATAAAGAGTATTTATAAGAATAGAATTTCTCCTACTCCTTTTAGGAAAATAAATAATAAACATACTTCTATTTGAGAAATGAAAAACAATTTAAGTAGGAAAGTAGAACAATTAAAATCCTAATTCAACTAAGAAAAAGATTTTAATTGAATTTGTAAAAGTAAATAAATCCTAATTCTACTAAGAAAGTGTAGGGGCTCCGTTTTCGAAAGGGCACCCCCGACAATAAATTTGTAGAGTATGGGCTCAAGAGCTAGGCCCTAGTAAAGAATGCAACGGTCATGCATGGTTATTCGTGGGCTATGATAACCTAAATGCGGGTTAAGGGGGCACAACAGGGCTTCCCGGACGGATTACAGAGATGGTAGTTGTTCTTATTTCACTCCAATAAGTTTACAAAGAATGGCTCAAAGGAAGCACACGGTTACAACATATATCTCTTTCTGGTTCTCCCTCCGTCCCCCTCTCAAGGGAGACTTCTTACATTATATATCCCTCTCTCAGCTGATCTTAGCCCTACATTTGTCGATCAATCCGGCCTCCACTTGAGTGCCTGTCCTATCAGCCGCATTCCCATCTCTCTGTGGGTTGCGGCGCCCAAGATGGCGCTGTTCAGAGGTCCTATCCTCATTAATGCGGCCAAGACGTTAGTTGAGGGCATTTAATGTGGAGGTGACAGTTCGTCTGGGACTTGCTCCTCCACCATGCTTCCATGTCCGGTGCTTGGCACCTACTATATGCTCCTTAGATACCCTGGGAGATTCTCCTTGAGGGACTGCGGCTTGCGTATTTCCTGACTTCGGACTTCCGAGGATGTAATCATCCTCGGCGTGGCTTCTTGGACTACAAGGCCCTCGCGCTTTGTCCTCGGACATTAGACACGTCCTCGGATCCCAGGTGGTCCTCGGCATGGGCCTTTGGGCCTGATTCAAAGTGGGCCGAAGTTGCCAACTCTTTGTGGCCCCACAATAGCCCCTCAAAATCTTGCTGTCCGAATCCTCGGGCGGAGAGGAGGATTTTGACACCCTCGGATCTGTCCCACGTCCCATCGAGTCCTGTCCTTCATCAGCGTTGAAGACTTTTCGCTTGCTCGAGGCGCGTTACTGGCGCTTCGACGTGGGTATCGTGCCTTGCATTAAATTCGGGCGGCTTTATGCTCCCCACATTCAACGGGCAGATGGCGATCTAACGGTGGGGATGGACCTGGCATTTATGGGCGGGAAAACTCGCGCGGCTCTTCCGCCTAAGGTATAAATACCCATTTGAACCGCTTTTTCCCTTCCCATTCGTAATCACGAGCTCTTGCGCCTTCGATCAGAGTCCAGCCAAATCTCCACCTATACTTCCAGCATAAAAAGCCAGTCCGAGGAGCTCTTCCTCATTCCTATAAGTCGCTCTATCCCTCTCTGAGCTTTTTCCTTTCTTTTCCTCCTTCTTTGATTCGCTTTCCCCTTTAGTCCCTTAAGGCGTTGTTTGGGATGGGTAGACTTAAGAAGTACATTTTTACTGAAGAGGTGATGGAGGAATTCATCGCCGCCTACAAGATACCGGCCAACGTGGGCTTAAGGTATTGTGAGGATGGGGAGTGGTTGCTCAGAAGGCGAACGGGCGAGGTGGCGATACCCATCATCGCCTTCCTTGAAGGGGGGATGAGGATCCCCATGGGTCCGGTGATGAGGGGTTACCTTATATACTTCTAGCTAGCCCCCACCCAATGCGCCTCCAACATGTTCAGAATTTTGGGCAGTGTGGATGCCCTTAACGAGAAGATGGGTCTAAGGCTGACCCATCATGATGTAAATTACTGCTACAATCTTCAACATCTGAAGGGCAAGTCCTACTACATGAGGACGAGGGACGATAGGGTCCGGCTTATCCAGTGCCTCCCCGAGTCCAACAAGGAGATGAACGAAGATTTTCTCATCGTGTCTAGAGAGTGGCACGATGGCCTTCACTGCCCGACGACAGAGGGGACACCAGGTGGGGCAGTGGGAATAGGAGGGGGTTCAAAGATTCCAACTTGTTTACTGTGTCATTCCTTTTTATTCTGCTTGGCAACTAATGTGGATGTATTTTCCTTTTATAGATCCGCACGCCCTCGCGCCCAACTTTAGTTTGGTTAACAGGGAGGATCTGCAGACAGTGCTCAGGTCTGCGGATTTTGAAAACGAGGCAGACCACCAGGTCAGGGCTGCTCACAAGATCTTGGGGTACACTCCGCTCCAAAAGTCATTTGTGGCCCCCAAGTACGTGATCAAAGCAAACGATCCTCGGCTATCGAAAATAGAAGTGACCGAGGAAGGGTTTAAGTTTCCCGAGGATCCCTCCACTTCCGAAGGCGTCACAGTAGCAATCCCCCCACCTTCCCACACATTCTTAGGGGCCGCGGGAGAGGATTTAGAGAGAGAAGGGGAAGCTGCCGACCCTGGTTTTGCCGAGGAAGATTTCGGCGTTTTCGAGCAACTTCATCAGTCCGAGGACCCCTCTGGAGACTTGGGTGATCCTCGTCTATCCGAAGCAGAGCTACTAGAGTCAGGGACATCTTCTCGGCCTAAGATGGGTTACAAAAAGAAGTTCCAGCCCAGTCTGTCCGAGTTGATCAAGGGACAGCCGGGGAAGTCTAAGCCGAAGCTGCCTCCTCCTCCCCCCAAGACCCGCGCTGCCCATACCCGGTCGAGCTCATCCCAGTCTCGGCTACCCCCTTCCCCGCCTCAGACGACCTCGCCGTCAAGGCACGAACCTGCCGATCTTAAGCGGAAAAAGGATAAGGGCAAGAGGGTTATGGAGGAGAAGTCTGGGCCCACGCGGGAGGGCGACGATACTCGGCGGCCATCAAAGCAGCTAAAGATTGGCCACAAAGAACAGGACAAGCAGGTCGAGGACTAGCCTGAGGTTCAGGCATGGCTCCCCACCCCAATGCTCCGTGGGAGTCCTTTGAGGGATGACGCCTCCCTCAGGGATTTCAGAGAGGGCGAGGGCGCGTATGTGGCCGACGCGGTGGAGAGGTGCCTACTGCTTCCTGCGAACATGGCGCAGCTGGGGACCATGAGGAGCAGGGAGGTCTTCCTCTGCCTCAAGCGATACTTGGGGATGGTAAGATCCTAAACACTTGTGCTTTATCTGTTTTTAGCTTTGTATTCCTTTCTCTTTGAGCTCAACTTGCTTTGTACCCGTTTTGTTTGGCAGGCTGTCCAGGCCACTTACAGGTTGGAGGAGGCGGCCAACGACCATGGGAGGGCCATGGACGCTGAGCGTGAGAGGCGCTTGGAGGCCACCCGGGTCCTCAAGGTCTCCGAGGAAGACCTTGCCAAGGCCAGGGAGCAGCTGAAGGCGATGGCCAAAGAACGAGACAACGCGGTATCTGGCCTTGAGGGTGCCCAGAGGCAGGCCGTGGAGCAAACGAGGCACCTGGGTGAGGCCGAGGAGCAGCTTAGGATCGCCCGAGAGCTGATAGATGACCTTAAGAAGGAGAAGGCTGCTGCCGAGGAGGCCAAGCTTGAGGCGGAGAAGGGAAGGGAGCAGGCCTTGGCCAGCAAGGAGGATGCCGAGGAGGCAGCCTATGAGGCTGGGGCAACTGAGACAGCAGCTGCCTACAAATCCCAAGTCCCCGGGTTATGTAGGCGCTACTGCTCTGAAACTTGGAGCGAGGCCCTGAAACAAGCTAGGGTGGAGGCCTCTTCTGCCCTGTGGAAGGAGGAGAGCGTATACTACCCTCCCGTCATCCGCGAGGCTGCCACAGGTGGCTCGGAGGTCGAGGAGGCCGCTGTGGAAACTGCTGCAACTCCAGGAGAGGGGGCCTAGGATGCTGGGGCCACTGGCGAGCCAGTCCAAGGGAGTGGTCCCTCCCCGATGATCGAATTGGGCGGCGGCTCTGATGAGGACAATCCCCAGCAGGTTGTGGAGTCCGCCCCTGACACTCAGGCCCCATCTGTTGAGGGGGCAGCCGTTCCTGCCGTGCCTTCCAGCGAAGCGGGCGACTAGATTGAAGGACCCTTCCTGCCTTACTTCACCTTTGCACCCCTCTCCTCTTTTTTTTGTAATGTGACTCCTCTTGTATAATCTTTTTGGACTTAATGAAATGGGAGTTTTGTTTATTTTTCTATGTTGTGGCTGTTTCCTTGCTTGCATATTATCCGTTTTTGTTTACTCGTATTCTTATAACTTAAATTATATCTCTGCCAATCGAGGGTTGTATCAGTTGTTATAACAGGTCCTAAGGAACAGGTAGAATTTTCGAAGTAGACACTTAGGGTCTTTTAAAGTAGTCAGCTTCCCCACAGGACTGAGTCCGAGGACCATACAGTTCTTTGGTTCTGTCTAACACTTAAGTTTTCTGAAGCAATTAGTTTCCCCATAGGACTGAGTCCGTGGACCATGCAGTTCCTTGGTTCTGTCTAACGCTTAGCGTTCTTAAGTAGCTAGTTTCCCCATAGGACTGAGTCCGAGGACTATACAGCTCCTTGGTTCTGTCTGACACTTAGTTTGCTTTTAAACTGGTTAGTTTCCCCATAGGACTGAGTCCGAGGACCATGCAGTTCCTTAGTTCTGTCTAACACTTAGTTTTCTTTTTTTTTTTTTAAACTGGTTAGTTTCCCTATAGGACTGAGTCCGAGGACCATGCAGTTACTTGGTTCTGTCTAACACTTAGTTTTTCTTTTTCCTCTCTTTTTTTAAATGGCTAGGATGCGAGGCGCATAACTAAAAGAAGCTAACAATATGAATTGAAATAGTTTCTTTATTAATAGTAGTACCTTTTCAGGTTATTTACATTCCATGGACGAGGTACAGGCTTGTCATCTAGGTCCTCCAAGTAGTATGCTCCTATCCCTGCTATTGAGGTAATCTGGTAGGGCCCTTCCCAGTTGGGTCCCAGCTTTCCCCAAGAAGGGTTCTTGGCAGCCCCAACAACTTTCCTCAGCACCAGGTCCCCCGGTGCTAGCGGTCTGAGTTTCACATTGGCGTCGTATCCTTGTTTGAGCTTCTGCTGGTAGTGGGCTAATTGGACCATCGCTCGCTCCCTTCGTTCGTCCACCAGGTCCAGGCTCCGCTCCAGTAGTCCATCATTGCTGGCTGGAGTGAAGGAGCTCGTCCTTAATGTCGGGAGATTTGTTTCTAGAGGGATCACTGCTTCGGTGCCATAAGTCATGGCGAAAGGCGTTTCCCCCGTTGATCGCCGAGGCATGGTTCGATACGTCCATAGCACATGGGGTAGTTCTTCTACCCATCTCCCCTTGGCATCGTCCAGTCTTTTCTTAAGTCCATTCACAATGACTTTATTGACAGCCTCGGCCTGTCCGTTCCCCTAGGGGTAAGCCGGCGTCGAGTACCTGTTTGTGATCCCAAGTTCGCTACAGTACTCCCTGAAGGCCTTGCTGTCGAATTGGAGCCCATTGTCCGAGATGAGGGTGTGAGGAGCCTCGAATCACGTAACGATGTTTCTCCAAAGGAACTTCTTTGCGTCTACGTCCCTGATATTGGCCAACGGCTCGGCCTTGACCCACTTGGTGAAGTAGTCCGTGGCTACCAATAGATACTTCTTATTCCCTGGTGCCTTGGGGAAAGGCCCCACAATGTCCAAGCCCCATTGGGCGAATGGCCATGGGCTGGACAAGGGATTCAGGACCCCCCCTGGCTGATGAATACTCGGGGCGAATCTCTGGCACTGGTCACACTTCTTGACATATTCTTGGGCCTCTTGCTGCATCCCTGGCCACCAGTAGCCTTGTGTGATGGCTCGGTGGGACAAGGACCTCCCCCCTGTGTGACTTCCACATATTCCCTCGTGCAGCTCTTCGAGTAGCGATTCCGCCGCTTCGGGGTGGACGCACAGCAGGTATGGTCCAGAGTAGGAGCGCTTATACAGCTTATGATCCTCGGACAACCAGAACCGAGTAGCTTTCCTTCTAATCTTCTCGGCTTCTGACTTGTCCTCGGGCAGGATGTCATCTTTGAGGAATCTCACTATGGGGTCCATCCAGCTGGAGCCCACCTCAATCTGATGGACGGGGATCCCTCCCCTTGGCGCTTCACTTGCCCTCCCCAAATGCTCCACAAGTATTATCCGAGGCAGAGACCCTGTCGAGGAGGTTGCGAGCGTGGCCAATGAGTCGGCATGGCTGTTCCCGCTTCTGGGGATGTGAGACAAACTGTAAGGGCTAAACCCTGATCGCAAACGCTTAACTTGGCCCAGGTATTCTTGCATTCGTGGATCCCTGGCCTTCATCTCCCCATTCACCTGTCCTACCACCAACCCCGAATCTGAGAACATCTCTATCGACTTTCCTCCCATCTTTTGCACCATGGTCATCCCTTGTATTAATGCCTCGTACTCGGCCTCGTTGTTCGTGGCTGTGAATCCGAGTCTCAGGGACTTCTCTATGACGTGATCTTCAGGGGACACTAGGACTAGTCCCACTCCTGAACCTCACTGGTTAGCCGCGCCATCGACATATACCTTCCAGCATGGTGACTCTGGGATGGAGATTGCCCCAACTAACTTCTCACCATGACTCTCCTCCTTGGCTATAACCTCCACAGCTGGTTCGGCGAACTCGGCTGTCAAATCTGCCAGAACCTGGCCTTTTATGGAGGTCCGAGGCATGTACCCGATGTCGAAAGCCCCTAGAATCGTATTCCACTTCGCGATTCTTCCCGTGTAGTCGGCGGTTCGGAGCACAGATTTCAAAGGCAATTGGGTTAGGACAACCACGGTGTGAGCTTGGAAGTAATGGGGGAGCTTTCTCGTGGCGTGGACCACAGCCAGGATGGCCTTCTCCAGGGGTAGGTATCTCACCTCCGCTTCGTGCAGCGACTTACTGACGTAGTAAACTAGCTTTTGAACGCCGTCGTCTTCTCGTATCAATACTAGACTTACCGCATGGGGTGCCACAGCAAGGTATGCGTATAGGACCTCGTCGGCCTCTGGATGGGACATGATAGGCGGCCGAGAGAGATACTCCTTGAGTTGCCGGAAAGCCTCGACACATTCCTCAAACCACTCAAATCCTTTCCATTTGTTGATCAGGCGGTAGAAGGGCCTGCACCTGTCAGCCGACCTGGAAATAAATCGGTTCAGCGCTGCGATCATCCCAGCAAGCTTTTGGATCTCTTTGGGGTTCTGCGGAGGCTTAAAGTTATGGATGGCCTTGATTTGGTCAGGGTCAACTTCGATCCCGCAGTGGGTGATCATGTACCCCAAGAATTTGCTAGAGCTAACGCCAAAAGAGCACTTTAAGGCATTAAGGCGCAGCTTGTGCTCCCTTAGGACGTCAAATGTGAGGCCGAGGTCCTCTAAGTGCTTGGACACCAGCTTGCTCTTCACCACCATATCGTCGATGTAGACCTCGATGCTCTTGCCCAACATCGGATCAAACATTCTTGTCATCATCCTTTGGTAGGTGGATCCGGCGTTTTTCAGGCCAAACGGCATGACCTTGTAGTGGTAGTTCCCGATGGGCGTCACAAAGGCTGTCTTCTCTTGGTCTTCCAAGGCCAGTGGGATTTGATGGTAGCCCTGAAAGGCATCGAGGAAGCTCATCCGAGGATGGCCTGCCGTGGCGTCTACTAGCTGGTCTATCCGCGGCATTGGGAAGGGGTCCTTCGGGCATGCTTTGTTCAGGTCTGTGAAGTCCACACAAACCCTCCACTTTCCGC
This sequence comes from Quercus variabilis, assembly GCA_030445155.1. Lineage (NCBI taxonomy): Eukaryota > Viridiplantae > Streptophyta > Magnoliopsida > Fagales > Fagaceae > Quercus > Quercus variabilis. Next base: position 20,782,374 of record CP129449.1, read on the forward strand.
TCTTCTTCTTGACCACCACAGTGTTGGCCAACCATTTGGGGTAAAAGACCTCTTTGATGGCCCCCACACGCAAATGGGTTGACGTTAAGGTGATGGCAGATGAAAGAGGGGTCAATCCCAGGGGCATCGCAGGGGTCCTACGCGAACACATCAAGGTTCCTTTTGAGGAACTCAAGTAATTCCTCCTTTTCCTGTGGAGGCAGTTGGGTTCCGACCTGGAAGAACTTCTCTGGGCTATTGCCGATTAACACCTTTTCCAGGTTCTCACACCTAGCACCCTCGGCAGGTGCATCAGGAGGCGCCGCCGGGGTCTTTGATTGCTATAAACCTCCCTCGGCGTGAGGCGAGGGCTGTGCATCGAGCCGAGAGGATATGGCGGCCACTGTGCACTGCCTCGCCGTGGGCTGGCAACCTCGGATCTCTAGGACTTGATCCCCAGATGGGAATTTCACCTTCTGGTGCAAGGTGGAGGCAACTCCCCCCAAGGTGTGGAGCCAAGGCCTCCCCACGATGGCTGTGTAGGGGGAGTATGTGTCTACCACCACGAAGTTCACCTCCACCACTTCTGGGCCCGTCTGTATGGGCAGCCTGATCATGCCCTTGGGGTGACGAGCTTTCCGTCGAAAGTCATAAGGGGGGAACTGTGGGGCGTCAGGTCCTCCAATTTTAGCCCCAGCCCCTTGTAGAGGTCCAAGTACATGACCTCGGCCGCGCTGCCACCATCCACCATCACTCTTCTCACGTCGTAGCCCCCAATTCTAAAGGTAACAATTAGGGCGTCATCGTGGGGCTGGATGGTCCCAGCCTTGTCTTCCTCCGAGAAACTCAGGACTGGTGGACAAATCCTCCTGGCCCTCTTTGGCTCTGTCCGGGAATCCTCGGCGGGCTGTCGGACTATAGACAGCACCCGCGTAGGTTGCGTGCCTGTTCTTCCTGGTGCCGCCAGGATGACATTGATCGTCCCTGTGGGCCGCCCCATGGCGAGGTCCCTCCGAGGTTCCTGGTAGTTCTGGTTTTGCTGGCCGCTGGAATGGTGGAGGAGGTGCTTCAACCTTCCCTCCCGGACTAGCTGGTCCAGGTGGTTCCAGAGGTTCCTGCAGTCCTCCGTATTATGTCCGTGGTCCTGGTGGTACTGGCAGTAGCGGTTCTGATTGCGCTTATCAGGCTCTCCCGCCATCTTGGTCGGCCACCTGAAGTACGGCTCGTTCTTTATCTGCTCCAACACCCTGTGCACGGGCTCTCAGAACACAGCGCCGACCGTTTGTGTGCTGGTTGTTCCAGATTGCCCACTGAAATCCCTCCTCGGACGGGCGTTATCATAACGGTCCGACCTGAAATCTCTCCTCTCCTGAGGGATAGCCTTCTCCTTCCCCTTGCCCTGCAGTAGGTCTTCTTCTACCCGCTTGTACTTGTCGATCCGATCCATCAGTTGCCGCACGCTGGTGGCGGGCTTGCCCGTTAAGGACTTCCTCAGGCCGTGCCCCATTGGTAGTCCGTTCTGGAAGGTATTGATTGCGACAGCATCGTACTTACCGTCCAGGTCATTGTAAATCTCCCAGTACTTGTCCGAGTAGGCTTTGAGGGTCTCCCCCTCACGCATGGACAGGGACAGCAACGCGCTCATGGGTCGAGGAGGCCTGCTATTTGTGACGAAGCGGGAACCGAAAGCCTGGGTCAGCTACCTATACGAGTCTATGGAGCTCGACCTTAGACCGTTGAACCACCTCATTGCCACAGGCCCCAGGCTGGATGGGAAGACTTTGCACATCAACGCTTCATTCTTGGAGTGGACAGCCATTCTTTGGTTGAACTGGCTCACGTGCTCCACAGGGTCCGTCTTGCCGTTATAGGCAATGAAGGTTGGCTGCTGGAACCGCCGAGGAAGCTCCGCCTCCTCTATGCGATGCGTGAAGGGCGACTTGGAGAGCTGGTCCAGCGCCCTGCTCATGGCGTCGCCTCCTAAGCCCCTGGGGGTTGGGTTGGCACGCCTACGCCTCTGGTAGCGCTCCTCCTCATGGGAGAAAGTCTCGCTAGGGGGCGTCCTTGACCTTTGCCTGTATTCATCATCACTTTCGTCGTCGGAGAATGGGTCAGGGCTGGGCTCGAACTGTCTTCGCTGCACACGGCGCAGCTTCCTCTTCAGATCATCTATCTCACGCTGCATGGCCACCTTGTCATCCCTTCTATGGGGAGTGTGGCTGTGGGCCTCTTGTGATCGCGCGGCCTGGCCATCGTCGCGCTTCTGGGGAACGTGCCCCTCCCGGCGGGTTTGGCTTCCGTCTGCCGTTGAAGTATGCACGCTTCCTTCCCGAAATCGCCCGTTGTCGTTCTGACCGCCCCCGGGGTCGCCATAATTGCCCTGATGCCGCGACTTCGCCGGTTCGGGTCGATTGGGAGTACTTTGGTGAGGGCCTGATCCTACCATGCTTGACTATCGTCCTTACTAGCGCACAAGCTCTCCCCACAGACGGCGCCAATTGTAGGGGCTCCGTTTTCGGAAGGGCACCCCCGATAATAAATTTGTAGAGTATGGGCTCAAGAGCTAGGCCCTAGTAAAGAATGCAACGGCCATGCATGGTTATTCGTGGGCTATGATAACCTAAATGCGGGTTAAGGGGGGACAACAGGGCTTTCCGGACGGATTACAAAGATGGTAGTTGTTCTTATTTCACTCCAATAAGTTTACAAAGAATGGCTCAAAGGAAGCACACGGTTACAACATATATCTCTCTCTGGTTCTCCCTCCGTCCCCCTCTCAAGGGAGACTTCTTACATTATATATCCCTCTCTCAGTTGATCTTAGCCCTACATTTGTCGATCAATCCGGCTTCCACTTGAGTGTCTGTCCTATCAGCCGCATTCCCATCTCTCTGTGGGTTGCGGCGCCCAAGATGGCGCTGTTCAGAGGTCATTTCCTCATTAATGCGGCCAGGACGTTAGTTGAGGGCATTTAATGTGGAGGTGACAGTTCGTCTGAGACTTGCTCCTCCACCATGCTTCCATGTCCGGTGCTTGGCACCTACTATATGCTCCTTGGATACCCTGGGAGATTCTCCTTGAGGGACTGCGGCTTGCATATTTCCTGACTTCGGACTTCCGAGGATGTAATCATCCTCGGCGTGGCTTCTTGGACTACAAGGCCCTCGCGCTTTGTCCTCGGACATTAGACACGTCCTCGGATCCCAGGTGGTCCTCGGCATGGGCCTTTGGGCCTGATTCAAAGTGGGCCGGGGTTGCCAACTCTTTGTGGCCCCACAGAAAGAGAAAACAACATAAAATATTAAAATATTTTATTCTCCCTTAACCAATCTGCATCACAAAGTTGCTTAACTCTCATGGATATAACAAAGCCAATTTGAAATATCTGTACCAATCACAATTAGATCAGATTGACAAAGCACAGCTCTTATTCTAAATTATTGGGTAATTGTCTAAAACACATGTATCAATACCAATAAAACTAATGTAATTATTAGCAATCCCTGAGCATAATGAAAAGCTTCTTGCATGTACACCAAATTAACTTATAACATAACGTGGGTTTCAATTAGTTCAATTGATAAAATCCCCGATAAAGAACTATCATTAGAAGCGGATGTCATAGATTGAAACTCTAATAATAATAAAATTTAAAAAAAAAAAAAAAAAAAAAAAAACAACAACAACAACAACAACAACAACAACAACCACAACAACAACAACACCTTATTACATGACTTGAAACTTTTGAACATTATAATAACGTATTTTCTGAGTTTAATACTTAAAGAATCTTCCCACAAATTTTGTTCTTAAAATCTTTTTTTTTTTATTTTATTTGTTGGACGATGTTGTGCTTAATTTATATACTTTTTTTATTTTTATATATAAGATAGAATTTCTACTCTAACCTAATCTAAGTGTATATGTGTGTAAAGCTCTCCCTTAGAGACTTGAACTCCAGTTCTTGCCCCCCACACCTCACAAGCATTTATACTTGTAAAGTGACCATCGCACTAAGAATGTGCAGTGGTGCTTAACTTATATGCTGAATACTTAATAATTATATTTAGTATTATCTTATAATTAATCATAAATCCATTGAAGGTGTTTCTCAAAAAATAAATAAATCCATTGAAGGCTTGAAACTTTTGAACATTATAATAAAGTATTTTCTGAATTTAATACTTAAAGAATCTTCCCACAAATTCTGTTCTTAAAATCTTTTTATTTTATTTTATTTGTTGGACGGTGTTGTGCTGAACTTATATGCTTAGTATTATCTTATAATTAATCATAAATCCTTTGAAGGTGTTTCTCAAAAAATAAATAAATCCATTGAAGGCTTACAACTAAAATAAAAAAATGTAATTGTCAATAGCAAGTCTTTTGAACTTTCATATGGCAAGATCTCCCCTATCATGAAAGTATGTGTAAATTACATGTCAGTATTTATAAATACCTATGTACAGCCCAACACATGACATAGTTAGGAACTAGAAGAATGGAAAACCAAACACATGACAGGGTTTTTTTTTTTAATCTTTTTACTTGCTGTATCTTATGCAAGGAATGATAATATTCTTATTTACATCATAGATATATGACATGAAAGCGGAAGAAAAATAAAAGGGTAAAACTTAAATATAATTCTTTAAGTGCAGTGCATTAAATTTTTTTATTAAATTTAAATATATAACTGTATTGAATTTTATTTTTTTTGTAAAAGATAATATTATTTGCGCTTCATTGATTAATAAAATAATGTGTTTGAATTTAATTGTGAAACTTGATGTACAATACTTTATTAAAGAACTGTGCCTAAATTTATCAAAAATGAAATTAAAAGATAAAAGAAGATATCATGTCCCCTTGATTGGTAGGAGAAAAGAAAAATAGAGATATTAGTTTTCATGTCTAACCTATTTGACCTATTTATTAATTGTTTTTATTTTTATAAAAAAAAAAAATCAAAATTTTCATTTTGTTAAAATTATTTAAATTATAGATTTAATTTAGAACATCTCAGTTTATTCATATATCATTCTAGTGATGTTCTTGTTGAACATAAGTCTATGAATTTTATATGGCTAATGTTGTCAAAAGAAACTTAATTTTTTAAAAAAGAAAAGAACGACAAAAATAATTATAAAAAAATGAGAAAACCATGAGAGGCAAATGATACTTTTGTTGCACCATCCTTTCTTCCGTAACTCATTTTCCTTCTAATTTTCTATCCATATTTGGGTGGATAAGAGAGTTGGTGGCCTTGAGCATAATATCAATGCACCTCCTTAATTTCCTTCCTTTGTTTTTCCCAACCTACCAAACAAAAGAAAAAACCCAGTTCTCTTCCTCTTTGCATGAATTGTATTTTCCATATATAATGCATCCTTCTATAATGAACTTTTGTTTCACCAATTAGGAGCTTAATCATAATAGCTAGCAACTAAGGCTACATAGATGGGATAGGACCAGTCCAAGCTAAAGCTATGAAAACAAAATTGGGATCATATAAGATCATTACCTTCTTTTTTTCTTTTTTTTTTTTTTTCTTTTTTTTTTTTTTGAGAAAGAGATCATTACTTGTTAATTTCTTAAACAAATCCTTACCTATCTTTTGGTTCCTAGCTAGTTTATATCTTCATTTTTCTTTATTTTGTTTTAATCATAACCATATATTTTTCTTGTTTATTAAAAAAACTAATATATAAAATTTTCTTCACACGCATTTTCCACTTCACCATGACATCATAGCATTCACTATTATTTTCTATATAAGGAAACAAATAAATTTTGTCACTCACAGACAATTTAAAGTCACATGACTAGAGATTTGTATTTTAAACGCACTATATATCTTTTGGGAATCATAAGATTAGTCAATCAAAAGGGTTATATAAAATTGCTTTCTGAAGGGACATTACACGTTCGCAGAATTTGTTTTCATTCTTTACTTTCAGAAGCTCCTGTAGTCCTCCGTAGTTTTCTTCTTTTCGTGAGTAAAAAGTGTAAAACTAATTATAAATAATTGAAGCTTGTTTGCTAGCTTTCCTTCATTTAATTCAATTTTTAAACATCATCACAATCATTAATTAGGCCATTTACGTTTTCCATATCAATCACTATCTGTCTCTTAATCATCAGTGGATACAATTCAAATGAGTAGTTAACTCAATTTTAAGATGCAAAAGAGAGTATTATCAATGTCATGATGAGTTGTTGCACAATATGGTTCTTATATATTCTACAAATAAATTTTTTCTTTTGTGAAGTATATATCTTGACGACAATCACAATGGTTCAAGATAGGCCTTGTGTCGTAAAGTCAGATACAAATTGACATGAAAAACTCTCTCTCTCTCTCTCTCTCTCTCTCTCTCTCTCTCTCTCTCTCTCTCTCTCTCTCAACAATATTATTAGGTGTGCACGAGATTCATATTCTTAAGCCAATTACAAAATTCAAAAGCGAACGCGCGCACGCGTGCACGCACACACACAAAAACAAAAACAAAAAACAAAAAACAAAAAACTATAACTAAAAGGAAAAATTGATGAGACAAGTTTTGATTGAACACCTCACCTACTAGTTAATTTGCTTCACGTATTTATAATACTAATGATATCTCAAAACTTATGATAGATTATTATAAGGACCTCTCTTTTCACTTGAGACATCTTCTATCCTAAAAGACGACCATGGTAGCTTAGAACTATGCATTTGATGTGATAGCGCCATATGTAGCTGCAAACTCTCTATCATATAGGGCATTAATGTTCTAGAAAGCGACGAGTCTTTTATGTGCAGATGGTACACATCATTGACAAAAGAAACAAATTCTTGTAAAAAATTGTTGTAGAAAATGTCTTACCCAACGTGTCGAATTAAAAAAAATGGTTCAAGAAGTTAAAAAAATAGCCTTAGTTAGAGCAAGAACCATGTGGAAAATGACATTTACAGGTGCCAACATTTTCAATGGGGGACACCAAAGTTTCTAGCCTTAGTTAGAGCAAGAACCATGTAGAAAATGACATTTACAAGTGCCAACATTTTCAATGTGGGACACCAAAGTTTCTCCGTTGGCTTCTCGAACAAAAGTGCTTTGCTTTTGTTTAACTAAAAAATAATTTATATAAACAGCTTTTGTTCTTGTTCTTGTTCTTGTTTTATTTTGCTTTTTCATTTTCCTAGTTCAGGACGTACGTAATATGGCAAGTGAAGCGAGTTATCAAATTTGAAGGGCTCTCTTTTTTTTTTTTTCTTTTTTCTTTTTCTTTTTTAAATTATTGCATGCATGAACAATAAAGCCAATTCTCTTTATTGAAAACTTTTTGCTCAATCAATCTAGGCTTAAGTTATAACTGGGTCACAGTCATAGAGCCAGCTGTGCTAAGCATATACAGCCAAGAGTTAGAGCCAAAACGTACTAAATAGGGTCAATTTAAAGGTAAGGTTAGGGACCAAACATCCCTATACAGTATAGACACTGACCATTGAACGTGTAGAACGATACTTAAGTATGTCCAATACTCCAGAGACTAAGCAGAGGCCAGAACCGTGGATCAAATACGCCCTCATATTTGCATACTATATTATAATACGTACTAGCTAGGCTATACATGTATAGCTCCACTATGGTCAATTTAATGTGGGTATCATATGCATTACCCTCTGCTATGACAAAGCATATAAAGACTAGAGCTAAAGGTCAATTAGTGCCAATTTTAAGGACATGACGCTAGATAGGGACCAAACAATATCCATAGTCCGACTCCTTTCACCATATAACATGTAAAACAATAATATGATGATGATAGATACTCTAGGGAATAGGCAGGCCACAGACTTTTAGCCTTTAGATCATTTACGCTTTCTAATTACTTTGTAATACTAGCCTGAATTTGAAGCATGAATATGGTCAATTTAATGTGGGTTTCCTACATGTATATATCTTCTTGCTTGGAAAATTCCCTACATAAATGTTTGAGTTATGTTCTTACCAAACCCCCACTGTTCTTTCCACACCAACACGAAATCTAAAAAGTCAAGGGAAGCTCCATTGTAAAGCAAGGGGGAAAAAAATAAAAAAATAAAAACGAGGCAAAATTTCAGAGGTTCCTTGTAAAATAAATGTTGAAGAAAAGCCAGAGAAGCAAGCAGGAATTTGTGTAGTTAGCATAGTAAATGTAGCAGTTGAAGAACAAAAACCATAAGCAAAAAAGTGTGTACTCCTCCACAACAACAACAAAAAAAAAAAAAAAAAAAAAAATGTGTGTACATTTGGTTCAATAAAAGATAATACGCGCACGCCCAGTGGGACTCGAACCCACAATCGCCTGATTAGAAGTCAGGCGCCTTATCCATTAGGCCATAGGCGCTTCTCACGTTGGACTCCTCTCATATATTATATTTAAATCATAAAATATAGGGATTAAATATTTCTTTATTATGTTGACAATGTAACACCAATCTTACAACAGTTTATAAGTATTTTATGCTAAAATTTGTAGTAGCTTTCATATTTTTCTTTAAAAAATACTAAAACTACTACATATGCATGTTTCTTATAAAGCAAAGTTACAATGGATGTAATTAATAGACTTCAACTATATAATAAATGAACGTTTGAATTGTTTGTTTTTGATAATTACTTATAAATTCTATGTAATAAAATTTGTATGATATCTAACATTAAACATTTCTTCTTCCAAATTTTCAATGCAGATTCCGAAGCAATAGTTGTATAGTAAATGGTAATACAAGTTTGTACCCAAACTAAATATTCAAAGCCTTATGAGCAAATAGCATCCCCGCCACCTATAGTTTCAGGGTTCAACCCTCCTATTCAAAGGCTGAGAGAGAGAGAGAGAGATGTAGAGTCAATTGCACGTAGATGTGATGCCTATTGCTTTGTTCACATTAATTAATTTGGAGTTGATTTCAACAACCCTTGTGAGTTGTGTCAAAGACTTAAAATTGAAGGGGTTCATTCTACCATGGATATATGGTTGGCTAGATAAATAAAGTTTTCAAAGTTCAAACCATCGATATATCTTAAGATCTTCTAGGTTGTTTTTTGAGGGTAAAGTTTTTGTGTTAAATGAGTGGTTTAGATTATGTCACATTATCATTTAACAATGATGGTTAAGATTTTGAGAACTTTATTTCATAGGATTATCCTACAAAGTATAAACTCTAGATGATTCCAATCTCTCCCTCAGTATTTGCAAAAACTAGTCCCAATATATATTGCATTTTACATATGAAATTGTTTCTAGTCAACCTTTTGAAATAAAAAAATAGTGTTTCAAATGATTTTAGAATATGTTAAGTTTCTAGTTTCTACAGAGAACACTTTCTAGCTAGGGAGGACCTTCCATCTCTAAACTTTCTAGCTAGCTAAGAACTTTTTTGATTATTATGCTTTTAGAACTTTACTCTGTTAGTAATGGACAAATTTATACTCCAAGATAATAATAAATAAACAAATAAAGGACAAGAAGTAATCATACTATATGGAAAACACACACAAAAAGGGGGACAAAGTTGAAATTAAGCTTTGGTAATTGATATCAATAATTCAATATAGGAAGCTGAACTAGAGCAGGTAGCATGAAGAAAAAAATAATCTCTGGAATGGTCCCATCTCCAATTTGAACATTACTATAAATGTGCAGACCATAATTATACGATTGAAATGTATTTTTATAGTGTAGCCCACTACAAAAAAATAAAATCAAATAAAATTTGGAGAAACGGGTCCATATTGTTTCTCTTCTATCAATTATCATTTGTAGGTGTACAAATTTTCAGGTTCTGTAACGAATCCAAAACAGCAAAATGGCAATGACAACAGGAACCAAGCAATTCATAATGCAATTTGCAAGGAAACAGCAATCTTGTCCAAATAGCAGAGGCCTACAATGAGCTGGTTCCAACTTTAAAGTTGATAAAACCATCTTAACTACCATATCAGCCAATTCCGTTGGACCTCAATTAGTAGAATTTATTGAGATTGACCTCAGCCAATCAACAGCAAACAACCAATTGAGTGATCTGCCATGATGAGACGGATAATTAGTTGATTATATACCCATCTGAGTATTCAATAAAAGCAAATTTGATTATTAGAATATGAATCATTCAAAATTAAAATTGGATAATTATTGTGATTTTTTCTTTGTGGGGTTTGGCATCGCCATGAATGATTGCATTGTAAATATAAGAGAATTTTATAGTTAGGTTGGATCTATTAGTAATTAAGAATGATTTTATATATGAAATACAATACTACTCATGCACTAAGTTGTCACGTTGCCCATTTTTAATATGATTAATTGGGTGTTTGTATATAGTCTACTCCTTTTACGTTCACTAAATAATTATATGGAGAAATCCTTTCAAAGTAGACCCCACGGTACACGTTAGAAGTTAGAACGCATGAACTATCATAACATATATAATACGAAGCTTTCTTTTCTTTTCTTTTCTTTTCTTTTCTTTTTTATAACTTGGCAGTTATAATGGAGGAATGAATTTTGAATTTTGAATGTTTTAATAAAAATATCAAGAAATGTCAGATCACTGTGGTAAAATATCAAGAAGAATCAATAACATACAATGGTAAAAAATTAAGTTTAGAACCTATGTAATTAAAAATGTGGAATTATCAGATTTGATAATTAATCACACTAATTGTAAAATATATATATATATATATATATATATTACTGTGAGTACCTAAGCATGCAAGGCAACATCCTAAGCATGCTTGTCAACATCCTAGGCCATCCTCGGCCGGTTTTGCAACGTCCTAGACATGCATGGCAACGTCCTCGGACGGAGTCCTAAGAGTCCCACATCGAAGGAAAACCCCACCACTTGCTGCCTTATAAGTTCTGAAGCGAAGGAAGTAATGTACCATCAGTTTATAGTTATTCGATTATGGGTACCTAAGCATGCTTGGCAACATCCTAAGCCGTCCTCGTCCGGCTTTACAACATCCTAGGCATGCTTGGTAACGTCCAACCCCCCCACTTGCTGCCTTATAAACTCTGACCCATGCGAGGCCGTTAAACGTTCTATGAATATCACTGGATGAGTCTTAATTTCAAACTCTGAAACAATCACTTTACCATATCACTGGATGAGTTGGTAAATAAAATGAATATTTCTATGAAATACTAGGCATGGTTTTGAAAATCTTGGTCATATCCCAAGGATTTAAGGGAAGGCACCAAGATCAAGAACCAAAAATAAAATGAGAGATGAGGATTTTTGGTGCTCAACAAAAGCTCTCTCTAGTTGATCATCAACGAAACTAGCTGGGTTATTGAACTTACTCAGCAAGCTATGCATATGAGATTGTGCACAGCTTGCTCAACATGATGGGGAAATTAAAAACCAATTTATGGCTATCTCGCTCGAGCATGCTTAATATTGACGGGCTTGAGTGGGAATATTTATATGCTAAATTGGTGGAAGACTACTAATGGGGATTTTATTTGGGGTTTCATTTTTTTTTTTTTAACAAAAAAGGGAAACTTTTTCGAGTATCTAACTATTCATTTTTGACATGTGCAATCAGGGGCGTAGACAGGAATTTTCACATGGAGGGGCCGGATTATACATTCATATGTTAGCCGTTATTTTATAAATATAATATATATATATATATATAATTATCAAATTAAAAAAAAATATATAATATTTCTAAACTCAAATGAATATATAAAAATTATTTATTTGCTATAAAGATGTACAAACTATTTTAATGAAGAATTTAGCATCTCCCATCAAAGTTATGCTTGAAAATATCTTTCATTGAATAAAATCATCCATTATCATGCATCTCCTTAATCTTTAATAAAATGGTTAAAAAATCAATCTAGAAAAAATCATATAATTTTATGTTAATTAATAATCCCTCTAATGTATGGCTTTCACTTCCTATATTTATCTTTAATAACAAACAATTGAAAATTTAAGCAGATAAAATATATATTTTTAATACTAGGTATAGCATACATATTTACTAAAATCATTATACATAACTTGAGAAGATTCTATTGTGAAAGGAAAATGTGGGAGGAAAAGCCCAACCATACGTAGTGGGCCTAGAGCCCAATATGAAGATTACTGTATGTCTGAAAAGGCTAAAATTGTTGAGAAGTACTTCGCATGAAAGAAAAATACGTGGGAGTGAAGAAGATCCGTCCGAAGAGAGCACCAGCGTTCCAAATAGATCATTCTCCTCGGATGTAAAGATTCTTTGTCATATAAATATCTAGAGGGTTCGAATGAGCTTACTAATGACTTCAGCAGTCTGAATAAGTTTTGGACACGCTTGGAGATAAGAAGAATGGAGAAATATCTAAAAAGAAAAGCTGCCACCATCGTATTATATGCACTGCAGCAACTTTTCTAGCCGCATTTATGTGGAGAAGTTTCCTGAACAGTATAATCTCAGCTACCACCACTCACAAAAAGTTAAAGAGGATACATGACATGACATACGCTCAAGTAGGTATCCAGATGAAGAACAAGTGAACGATGGGGATGATGGGGAAGGATACTATATAAAGAAAAAGGGCTCCTGATAAAAAGGGGGAGAAAAGAGACGATAGAGAAAAAAAGAAGTTTTACTGTAACTCTAAGAACTGTAATCACTACTCAATTTATCATAAACCTCTTCAGACTTCAATTCATTTCGTTTTTAAGTGTATCTTTCTGCTGGTTTATATTTGGAGGTTGTAACCAATCGTTGTTAATTCCATAATCAACCTAACTCTATCATCCACGCTCTACAAATTCTTTATTTTGGGCTTGGGCCATAAATCCTAACCCTACAGGAAATTTTAGAAAAATATATATCTTCTCTCTACAACAAACCCAAAGCATCTTCTATGAACAAATCACTATTGGAACAACTTATTTGGCACCAAAATTCAACCCAAAAGAAAACAAATCAATTTTGAAAAAAAAAAATTATGATAATGATGATGAAGAAGAGAAGTAAAGGGTGAAGTTTAAAGATTAAAATAAAATAAATAAATAAATAAAAATAAAAAACTCACTAAAGCCTACACGTCTTCAGTGAGTTTCTTTTCTTTGCCCCTCATGATCATGGGTTTTCAGTGGACTTTTAGTCTGTTGCTGCATGGGCTAATAAGAAGAAAAACAAAAAAAGTTTAGTGTTGCATAGTGCACGTTTTCACACTTGCACGCATAAGTTAAACAAAAGTAAAAAAGTAAGTAACCCAAGTGACATTTAGATGGGATTTAAACTATTTAAATGTAAAGTCCATACTTGGGGGGACCCAATATATTTTGGAGGGGCCAACTATTTTGAAGGGGCTTCTCCACCCAAAAACAAGCCTCCACTCTTGTGTGCAATCCTCTTGTCTTACATACACTAAGTTATTATATAGAAGAATCTCTTAAAGATAACTTCAAGATGTTTTTTTTTTTTTTTCAATTATTGGTAAATAGAAGATTTGAACCCTTTGTTGGTAATGCGAGTTACAAAGCTCTCGCATTAGGAACCTCATGTATGTCCTACAAAAAGAGAGCTCTACCTCAAACAAAAGATTCACATAAATACTCTCTCTCTCTCTCTCTCTCTCTCTCTCTCTCTCTCTCTCTCTCTCTCTCTCTCTCTCTCTCTCTCTCTCTCCACTACTGACTTAGGCATCAAAAACTCTCCAGCAAGGCTTCCCTCTGGTGGGTCCTACAACTCTTTTTTTTTTTTTTTTTTACTTATTTTTGTAGGTTTGCAAATCCGAATTGGTTGTGTAGATATATTATCGAAACTTATATTTCATTGGATTTAAAAACGTAAAAAATTATATACCAAAGTGTAAATCATCATTTCTTGGTGAGATTGAGAATTGACTAAAAAAATAATAAAATAAAATAAAATAATGCTACTTATGTATAACTCAGTAGTACTGAGTACTCGCACTCCTTTGTACTTCAACCGTGCCATTAAAAGCACAGCATTACTTACGAGTCATGTCACATGTGACCCTTCTAGCTAGGACCATGCCCTTAAAAAAAAAAAAAAAAGGCACATGGCTGTTATTTATTTCTTCGTACGGTATTTGGTTATTGGTTACAGAACTTACACCGTGTCATTCCTCCTTAATGCTTTCCTTTTTGTTTTATTAATATTTAAATTATTTTTATTATTATTTTTATTTTTATTTTCTATCAACTTAAAGTCATTGGGACATCACCAAGGATATTTTCATTTGATATGTACATGTGAAAGTGCTAGTTAAATTGCGTCTCTTGTTTCTTCAGAGTCAAGGCCTCGAGAGTGAGATAAAAAAAAAAAAAAAAAAAAGGAAGAAATTGTCTTATAGTACTAATTAATTGATTTTTATACTAATCAACTTACTAAAAAGTCAAGTTGAAAATCTTTTTAATTATATCAAAATCTTTTGAGTTAGAAATCTTTCGTCAAGTTGAAAATCTTTTTAATTATATCAAAATCTTTTGAGTTAGAAATCAAAAGATTTCTAACTCAAAAATTCAAAAGATTTTTATACTAATCAACTTACTAAAAAGTATAAAAATCAAAAGATTTTTATACTAATCAACTTACTAAAAAGTCAAGTTGAAAATCTTTTTAATTATATTAAAATCTTTTGAGTTAGAAATCAAAATCTTTTGATGCAACTAATGCAAGGAAGGAGTTATCAAATTAGAAATCAAAAATTCAATTTCATTTCTAACTCAAAAATTCAAAAGATTTTTATACTAATCAACTTACTAAAAAGTATAAAAATCAAAAGATTTTTATACTAATCAACTTACTAAAAAGTCAAGTTGAAAATCTTTTTAATTATATCAAAATCTTTTGAGTTAGAAATCAAAATCTTTTGATGCAACTAATGCAAGGAAGGAGTTATCAAATTAGAAATCAAAAATTCAATTTCAACTTTGATGAATATATTTTTCTATTGTTCATCCAAATTAATGGAAAGAACGTCCAGCTATATAGCAGATTTATAGAAAAATTAAATTTCTACGAATTGAATCTCTGGAGAGTGGAGAGCATATCACTTGTAAGGCGAGGGATTAACCAGCTCCCAAGATTTTTTTTTTTTTTTTTTTCTTTTGGACCAGAATAGTACAATTATATATAATTCTATGATACATCTCCAACGATTCTCCTCGTTCATTTTCAAAAATAATATAAAATATTTCCTTTTTAAAATTTTATGTTCTAGACTTCTAGGTTGAAGGTTCTTTCTTACTGTGAAGTTTGAACCCAAGTTTTTTTTTTTTTTTTAACCTGAACCCAAGTTATTGACCTCCATTAATTGGAGTTTGCGTGAATTATGAATGAATAAGTATATCTAATCAATTAAATTTTTCAAGTTCTAGGCAAATATAAGTTTATAACTCCCAATTGAACTTTCATACTGTTTCACTATTCTAGAATCTAGCTACTTTCTAGAAACTTAATTATCTCTAATCAATTAACTTTTTCAAGTTCTAGGCAAATATAAGTATATAACTCCCAATTGAACTTTCATACAGTCCACCATTCTAGGATCTAGCTACTTTCTAGAAACTTAATTATCTACTGAGTCTACAAAGTCAAGATAGCTAAGTCTTTTGTTTTTTTAAATAAGCAAGATAGTTAATGATGAAAGAAAGACTTAGTTATTTTTTGACTTAGTTATTAAAAATAAAATAAAAAACACACAGATATTGTCACATATATTGGCAAGGCGACTAATTTTTCTTTTTTTTCATTTCTTTCCAAATTTAACATGAACATTACAATTTACAAGTTCTTTATTTTTTCCTAGCAAGTGTGATAGCTAGGGCAATTCAAATTTAAGTTGTCCTCTAAGTTCACTTAACTTGGCATAATATATGGAAAAATCTTGTTATACACTCATTATTATTTATTGTATACTCCGAACGTACTCTCTTTGAAACAACAAATCAGTGTGCTGGAACAAGTGCATGATAAACAACAAATAAGTGTGCAATTCGCTTGGGAATGTAAGTTGGTTCATTTAAGCTTTACCGCCAAGATGGTAATTTTGTGAATGATACACGTACAAAGCAACGTGCATCATCATCATCACATGGTGATGATACCATTGACAACGCTGAATACGAGGCTGAAGGACGAGGTGGTGGTGCCATTGTAGTGAATGCAATATATGTTTGCCATCCCTTCTTTCTTTCTTAGGAATCCAATATATGGAGAAAAATGATTAGAATGGTAAAATT
Organism: Quercus variabilis; assembly: GCA_030445155.1. Classification (NCBI taxonomy): domain Eukaryota; kingdom Viridiplantae; phylum Streptophyta; class Magnoliopsida; order Fagales; family Fagaceae; genus Quercus; species Quercus variabilis. Next base: position 20,798,611 of record CP129449.1, read on the forward strand.
ACATAAAAAGTAACTGCTTGTACATGTAAATGTGATGGTAATATATATATATATATATGGGTCTGTTTAGATACTGCTTATTGCTGAAAACTGAAAACTAAAAACATTGTAGCAAAATAATTTTTAAATGTGTGAATAGTGCCATAGAACCTAGTTTTAAAAAAAAAAATTTGCTAAATTCTATACTTGTGAGTTTTATAAACAGTGCACAAAATCCATTATTTAAAATGCAAATGTGCTAAAAAACGTTTTCAGTGCAATCCAAACTAACACTATATTAATTCTTCTATGATAAACATGCAGACTTTTTTTTCTTTTGTCCATACCCATTTTTTGGTCCTATATCCACGATGTTCAAATCAAAATCATACACACAAAATTGCGTGCAGCATTGGTAGTTGGCCATGGCATCATTGGCAACGGTAGCTAAGCAGCTAAAAAAGAACAAAAAGACGGGTTGTACCATGATGATGTCGATGCAATGATTTTAAGGCAGTAGTATTTGCCATCCCTTTTTTTGTGGACTTCATCGTTGCGCCAATCTTATATTCCTAACAAATTTTAGTAAATGATATGATAGCCACGAAGATGGAAGTATGGTTAAAAAAAAAAAAACCATATATAACAGCTTAGAGGTAATTAATATCTTCAGGAACAATATTAATATCATACCAAGAATCTTATAATTCATTTATTAACTCTTAGCAATTTTTACAAAGAAATTCAGAATTCAAATCCCACCTCATCAAATATCAAACTATCAAAACATCAACATTATTTTATTCCCAAAAAAAAAAAAAAAAAAAAAAAACAACACATCGTGTTTTTTATTTTGCTTAATTTGGTCTTTTACATCCACGTTATTCAAATTGTCAATAGTTGAAATTTAAATAAAATAATTGTAGATTAATTCTACAAGCTTCTTAGCTTAAGTGATTGCTAAAGATGTGATTTAAAATATGGCTCGAATAAGTAAAAAAATTAATTGATTCTTTTAGCTTTTGCTTATGTCAATTTTTATATCATTATTTTTTTTCTACATACAATTATGTTTTAATCATTTTTCAGAAAATAATGAAATAAATTTATAGTAAAAACTTGTATGCAAATAGACACTAACTCATATTAATTGGAACTTGGAACTAAGGATTAAGTTAAGTTTCTATTGAAAGCAAAAAAGCTTTCAGTAAAAAAAACTTCTCAAAAAAAGAGCTTTATGTAAAAAACTTTATCTAACTTGACATTAACTCATATTAGTTGGAATTAAGCATTTAAGGATATTTTGGAATGAGTAAATGGAATCCAACAAAGTGAAGAAAAAGGGAAATTCACCATTGAGCTTTTTAGAGCATATTATTGTTTAATTAGCGTAAAAATACACCTACACCCGCTATGGTTTAATAGAAATGCTTTTTAAATTTTTAATTTTGTTTTATAATTCAATAGTTATAATAATAGGGAAACAAAGATTCGAACTATAGTTTCTCCGATAAAAAAAGAACATGTTATGACATTAAATTATAAGATTCTTAGCAAATTTTCAATTTTTCTAATTGTATCTCATGCGGTATCTAATTATTTTTATTAAATACTTTGTGATACTTTGAATTATTTAAATTTATGTGTTGATTTAAGTTTATTCCCGCTATATAAGTGATTACAAGTAGTTTTAATTGTAACTAAACTAATCTTTTTGTATTATAAAATGGAAAACTTCAAAAAAAAATTAAGTGGGAGAGATTGTGTTACATCAAATTTTTTAAATTGGATTAGATTGACAAGTGTATGTGTTAAAATCACACAATATTCACCTAATCTTACATACTCATTACTCACTCAACTGCATCTATCTATCTATCTCTCTCTCTCTCTCTCCGCGTTGATTCCTGGCATATAATTCAATTATTTTCGTGTGACTGGTTTTCATTGATGCTTTTAGCATTAAATAGATAGAATTAGTTGATTAGAACAAACAGATTCTACCATAAGTAAGATTAGAAAAATTAAAACTCATGGGTATCAATGAAATGAAACAGTATCAAACCACAAATAGGACAGATATATTTAACTCGTTTAGTTATTCCTTTCTGCTGCAAATTAAAGCTACAGAGAGGTACTGTAAGTCTGTAAATTGACCCTGTAGCATATATAAGTCATTTTCCTCCAACTAGAGTCTTTAGCAAATGTCATTTTCATAAATAGCTTCCATCATAAATTAATGTTGATGCCAATGTCTCCAATAGGTAAACCCCAATTTAGAATTAAGGGGTTCTTGATATTGATGGATGATGTCTGATGAGCCAAGCCCTGCAGCCTATACGTGGTTAGGAACTTGCCCACAATAACTTCAGTTTGGAGAATTTATCTTTCTTTTATGTTAGCAAATAGCATGAAGCTTTGTGACTTGTGAGAGTAGGTAGATCAATTTTTTTTTTCTTGGTTTTGAAATATGGTAAATTGGACCAAGCACTAAGAGCACTGAATTAAACAATGGGCTAATCTAAATGAAATATTCCTCCTTTTTCTTTTATGGTTTTCCCTAATCTAAGTAATAGTATTTTGGATTCAAATTAACTAACAAACATTAATCACACAACTTTTTCTCAAAATGTTTTTTTTTTACGACTTATTAAAATAGTAAACTATGATTAAAGTAATATTACTTTCGCATAAACTCATCACTAACAATACTTTTATATATTAGCCATCAAAACAATATTCCTTCCAGTAATTGTGAAAAAAAATTTATGCCATTTGACTTATATTGCTGTATAGGTAATTAATTCCAAACCTTTTTAAGCTTCATCAATTATTTAGTCCACAAAAGTTGAATTTTCCTGGTGCACACTGCACAGATTGACTTTATACAATATGATTAATATAATTCTTAGTGGAGAATGTGATATCATTTTAAAACAAAAATTTGTAAGGAAAAAGGAAAAGTATAAAAAAATAGCCGTTGAATTAAAAAAAATGATATACATGCATCTTGGGTAGAAACGTACGCTTGAAGTAGCCTATGTATGAATTCCTCCAAAAAAAAAAAGTAGCCTATGTATGTCAGCTCAGCTTGCTAACGTGGCCTTATTTGCTTCCCACAAAACAATACTGTTTTTAAAGCTTAAAAATCCCTTGACTTTAATTATCTTAACTTCTAGTGATTTTAACTTATCCTTTTTTTCTTTTTCTTTTTTGCTAGGGTAAAGACATTTACTTGAAACTCCTCTCTATGATAATCATACTTAATTATTACGCATACTTTTAAACCATTTCATTGACAAGAAACACGTGGGAATTGAAATCGGCTGGTAAAAACAAATAACTAGTAGTGTGGAAATGTTATAGAACATCATAACTTATTTGATTGAAACAAGTAAACTAATTCTTTGTTAAGTCATTAATTGATAGAAAGGCTTGGATGAAAATTAAACAATTAACCAACTAGCTAGATAAATTAAAAAAATCAATACTTAATTATTATTATTAGGTAACATATATAAGATAAGTGTCGAAAGACCAAAATCATGGTACAACTGCACAAGTCAAGAGTTTAAAACTTCTGGAATACTACTTTACAGCAATATGGATTATAGATAACATAAAATTAAGAGGGTCATGGAAGCTGTTGTAACAGTTTAACAACAAGCCCCATCCTTGAAATGGTCTAAAATATTGAGTACCATCCTAGTGTTAGTGAAGTTATCGCACAATTAATTTTTTGTGTTTTTTTTTTTGCATAAGATATAATAAAGTCAAGAGAACCCAACTACTAACCATCCTATGCTCTTCTCAAACAACAACAACAACAAAAAACACCATCATATGTAGCAAAAGACCATGCTGAGTGTCCTGGGTTTTTTTTTTTTATTAGATACTATAAGATTTGAATCTATGACCTTCCAAAAAAGCTAGGCTCGCAACAATTTCAAAACACACCGCAATTTGTCTACCTTAATGATCTAAAGTGTGGGGGGTAAGACAAAATTGCGGTGTATATGTCGTGAATTTTTGTTGTGACCCTAAAAGAATTTATATCCATGATGATTGCTCTACAAATAGTCAAAGTTTTTTTTTTTTTTTTTTAATTTTAATATCTTGACAAATTGATTTAATTTCCCACCGAAGAAAAAGATTTCAACTTCTTATAAAGTTTCATTGTCTTATTCAAGATAGCAATCAAATTCTTCAAGAATGGATAAGGGTATCCGAGTATATGCATAAACATCCTATTGAGAGCAATACAGAGCCAAAGTTTAAGGTGAACGTATAACACAATGTCCAAGTATACAGTTGATTTTGATGACAAACTATGCATCAAAATGAGCTGATTTTATTGGATTTAAATTTTTCAATATCATCATATATATATATATATATATATATATATATGTCATCGCTTGATTGATATCTTAAATCAATTAAGATTAATATTGATTTGAAGAACTTGAGTTTCTCTTCTTGAGATGAATAAATTTGTAAAGAGTTTGAAGATGAAACATTCAAAGTATCTTTTCTTATGGAATGGAAGATTTTAATTTGAAATTGGTAACTCAACAGCTAGTTATTTCCAAGTAGAGGGACTTGATAGTTGATATAAGACATGATTCACCTCATTTTTATAGGAATGGCAAAAATTCCTGCCTCATTTGACTAGTACTATCTTGCTCTATTCTACGATGATTTTTCTTGCCCTTAAGAGGTGACATGGTTGCCTGGTTGGGACAAGTTTTACTTGCCTTAGCCCGTCTATACCACCCCGCCCCACCCATGCATCATTTTGTTTAATAAAACTCATTTATTTTTAAAAGATAATAAATTGTCATCTCTTTTTGATAAAAAATTTTCTCTACATAAACTTTATCTTGCTTTGGTTAGCATTACTTCATCGAGTTAAATGGTGAATTTGCCTTTGTTCGGGTCGATTGAGGCTATTTGGTGGTTATATTGTTAGCTGAAAGTGCAAAGATTCATTTAAGAAATGAGATTCTATTGTTCTACTGTATAATTTTATATAGTAGATAGTATTTATCTTACTTATAAATATTTTTTAGTTTTGAATGTCTACTAGAAAATATTGGATATGGATTTTATATTAGAAAAAGAAATAAGAATAATATAAAAATCAATTAAATATTAAATAGGATCTCATTATAAAATTGATACTAGCAATATAAAAATAAAAAATAAAATAAAAACACACACACACAAATAAGTACAAAATTAATCAAAGAGTGTTAAAATATAATGAAATGATACAACAAAAAGTTAATAATGAAAATAATTGTAATGACATTGAAATATGATTAAATTATTGAAACTTAGATAATAAAGTTTTAGCTAACTTAAATTATAATTAAATCTTATCCATTGATTCAAGGAAATATATCCTAACAATTAATAAAATAATTTTTTAAATAATTAATAAAACGTAAGATGCAACTTGAGGGGAAAAAAGCGTGGGATGTTGTGTGGGATTCTAGATTTTAGTTTAGATTTTTTTTTTTTTTTTTAAGGTAAGGAAGTTAAAATATATATATATATATATATATATATATATATATATATATATATGTACACACTATTAGTTTGAATAGAATTTAAACGATAAAGTTATACATAAATTAAACTTTTGTTAATATATCCCTTAATTTGAGGAAATATATCCTAACAATTAATAAAAATTAATTTAATAATTAATGAGAGTAGTTGTTTATTAGGAAAAACATTGTTAGAGAGAGAGAGAGAGAGAGAGAGAGAGAGAGAGAGAGAGAGAGAGAGAGAGAGAGAGAGAGAGAATCATATAAATTTATCAACACCTATGACTCTATACAACATGTATATCATTCTAATACAAATACATATGTGTTTGTTGCAACTCAAAAAAAAAAAAAATAAATAAACAAAATCGTGGAGTGTAAGAGAGATTTTATGGAAAGAATATTAGTGAATATATATAAGTTCTGAAATTTTGATAATATATTTTTAGTTGGAGTACGATTTAAATTTCTAAAATTTCTATGCATGTTACATATTGTTACTTTATCAAAAGAAATTGATAAGAACAAAATATTGTTGTATCTATCAATTGAAACTTAGATATATGTTGCATATTTTGTTAAAACACTTATTGTTCCTTAATTTTTATTTTTTTTCAAAAAAAAATTGATAAGAACAAATAAGTTTTTGATTCTATCAACTGAAACTTAAATACATGTTACATGTTTTATTAAAACACTTATTGTTCCTTTATTTAAAAAAATTGATAAAAACAAATAAGCTTTTGACTCTATCAACTAAAACTTAGAAGCATGTTGCATGTTTTATTAAAACACTTATTGTTATTTTATCTAAAATGCATATTGCATGTTTTGTTAAAATACTTATTGTTACTTTATCTAAATAAATTGATAAAAACAAATAATTTGTTGTCTCTTTCAAAAAAAATTATTTGTGTCCAAAATATTGCTGTAATTTGGTGAAACCACTAAGCGCAATGACGACTTCTAAACTAACTTTTATTATATAGTATATGATATGATATGATATATAAAAAATGTCCCATTTAAAGTTATCATCTTTCACCTCGTTACTTATGGTAATTTAGGTCTAATCGTACTCTAACCCTTACTACTCTCTCATGTTGCATTAGTCCCTTTGGTTTTTTTTTTTTTTTTTTTTTCTCTCTTGGCCCCTGGGAATTTATTCCTAATTAGAATTCAGGAAAATGATGCATATATCATTCATTTGACAGAACATATGATAGAATCACAAGACGTCTCCACAATTGAAAACCTTTCAACTTTGTTCTCTTCTTTTTTCCACATATATGAAAATCCCAAATTCCGCAATTTTTGGGAAGAAAGCTCAGTGTTGCTTTGTCTCCCGGAAATTTACTCCCATTTGGCATTCAGTAACATGATGCATCTCATTCAACTTTGTCTTCACACGTGATGTTGTCATAAGAAACCACAACATTTGAAAACATTGCAACGGCATACATCTTGCATTTGTGATAATGAAATTTTGAACATTCCAAAAAGATGTTTTGAACCTTCCAACGGCACATTTTGCCATTTGTTTCTCAAATTCAAATCCAATTAACAGTCTGATGATGTTGCAGAAAAAGAATAGCCAAAGCAGTAGTACTAAATGGAAAAGAAAAATCTCAAGTCAAAAGAAAAAGCTAAGTAATGACTCGTGCTGTAGACTTCTAGGCCTACCCTAGACAAGTTCAAACACGAAGTATTTTCAATTCAAGATAAGAAAAATGAAGGTGGAGATCAAATTGTAAATTATAAGAGAGAGAGAGAGAGAGAGAGAGAGAGAGATGCTTAAGGTGATGATGATGATGGTGATTAGTTGTGATAAAGAAGGTGTTGATGATTACACTAACAGAGCAACTAGAAATTAAAAGTGATGTAGTGATGGGATGACAACAATAATTGGGTTGCATTGGCCGAATAGCATAGGGTCTACCATATATCCCCTACCAAGGAAAAAAAAGTGGTAGCAAGAGAACATGTGCCATAGCGAGTTATTGGAACTTTAGAAACAATTATGCAATAAACACTGTTTTTGAACAACAAAAGGTAATTTAATCATAAAGTATTGTCCTGATCATGTACCATTTGTGTCTCTTAATTAATCCCAACATGATAGACAGCTCTTAACATTATCACTTAGGTAAAGCGTCCATGCATGTATAACACAATTAGTCACATTCAAAGGCACAAGAAAGGTTAACAATAATCTTTTGCCCAATATCTTGGATTTGCATAAAAGGTAAAGAAGAGAAAGGAAATGCAATTTTTTCACAGAAATCTTTAACAAAGTTTTCCAACCTAATTACAAGCGGTAAGATATGGGACCATTTGAGATGTGAAACAAGAGAGAGAGAGAGAGAGAGAGAGAGAGAGAGAGAGAGAAAAAATGGCAATGCATTGCTGCGTCATTTCAATTATTTATCATCAAATTTCAAACGTATATAGTATATGACAGCTACATGAAATATCAAACAAGAAAAGAAAAAGAAAAACAGGACTCTTCAATTGTGTGAGAATTAATTATATTACAATAGAGAGAACCAGTTAGAAAAAGTAGTAGTAATTAGTACTACTAAATAAGAAGTGAAAATAAAAATACACACCAATTTAATTAGTGATTAATCCCACACTAGACCTTCAAAGTTGCAAGGAATCAAACCCTCCAAAGCCAATATCTGATCACAGAAACCAAAGGGTTGCTCATTCTCATACACCCATGAAGAACCATCAACCGAGTCAAGCAGCATGAACTCGGTCCCTTCTATGTTTGGCAACTCAACAATCTCACCCAGCTCCTCGGACTCAGAAGCTATACATGTTGTTGTTGTTGTTAATGAAGATGATGACAATGATGCTGAAGATGATGATTCTGAATTATTATTGCTGTTGTTGTTGTTGTTGTTGTCAAGGTCCACCATGGCTGCTGCTTTAGCTGCAGCGGCTTGAATGTCACGCGGAGAAAGTGAAACAGGACGAGGTAGCACCTGCGCGAGGTCAGGAAAGTTCAGCACAGCAGAGTTACCTTTAATGCTCAAAGCTGCAACATCGTGTGCACGTGCGGCCATTTCTGGGGTCGAGAATGTACCAAGCCATATGCGCGATTTCTTTCGCGGCTCGCGAATTTCAGACACCCATTTGCCCCAATTGCGCATTCGTACCCCGCGGTACACAGCGTGCTTATTGTTATTGTTGTTATTATTGTGGTTGTTATCGTTGTCGTCGCTACTACAATCCACCTCTCTGGCTTTTTTATTGGGTGTAGCAGTAGTAGTACTATTTGGTAAGGATTGGGAACTGGGTCTCTTTTTAGATGATGAATTGGATGAGCTAGAAGGTGAGGATGGTGATGATGAAGAAGTGGATGAATTTGTGCTTGAACTTGTAGCTTCTGAATTGTTTGATTCTGTCATTGTTATCAAAGAGTATAGTACACAAAGACCCAATTGTGAGGAAGTATATACTTATTTTTAAGAAAAATATGATATGCTTTTTATGTAGATAGTCTTAGATATAGGCTAAGCTAGGTAAAGGTAAAGGTGTGTCACAAACTCACAAAGCACAATGCAGAAATTTAGGGAGAGAGAGAAGGGGGTTTTGTAGAGGAAGGGAATGAGAAGAGAAGAGAGTATAGGTAGAATTAGACTTTGAGACGCTCCTACACAAAGCGACCTTTAACCAACCATTATTTTGAGATTTCTCTTAATGACAAAAGCATACTTGTACAAGTACTAAAAAAAATAACAGAAGGCTTGAGGGAATTTTTTTTTTTTTTTTTTTTTTTTATTGAAGGGGTTAAGGCATTGTGGGGTCTACAGAGGAATCGGTCATCTGGGTTTACTGTATATGTTGTGTATGTTTGTGTGTCTTATTCACTGTTGTGCCAGCAACGTTCAATTTTTCTCTTCTTTTTTTGTTCTTCTCCTCTTTCACCTCATTAGTCCACGTCTCCCTCTTCAATCTTCATATGTCCGTTGAGGATCAGTTTACTCTTTGTCCTTGATTTTATTCAAAACTATCTCATTCTTATTTTATTCAGGGAAAATTTTAAATACAGTATATTCAATATTGTTTCTTAGGGTGTCTTTTCTAAATTACAGCTATTTTATCGTTTAGTAACTCTATTAACCGGCGTTAATTGTCTTCTCACACAATTAACGGTAACCAGATTTATTCCTTCCTCCATTTTATTCAATGTTTGAAAAAAAAAAAAAAAAAAAAAAAAAAAAAAAAAAACTGGATTTGAATATTGTAGCATATACCATATTGATATGGATACACTCTTTTTTGGATAATGAATTTCACAATTGTTTAGGTAGTTGATTGTAAATAGTAGACATAAATAATAATCATGAATTTATCACTGACAGCTGACCACTCAATAATTATGAAATTAGTTGCAAAAAAAAGTTGTTTCCGTGCTGCTATTATTTATATCCTTGTCTGATTCAGTACCAAGTGAATAATATTTGTCTTTATGTATATGTAATTATTGAGAAAATTTATTTTCCGTAATTTTGTACAATTCTAATAGTACTAGTACTAGAACAGGACCAGGTTATCCTGTTATTTTCAAGGGTACAAAATTCAAAATCTACAGCACCCCCACACACCGAGATCCTAATCACTAGGCCATCACTCAAAGATGGAGTGTCTCTTCATCTTTTCATAGTGTCAATTATTTTTTAATGAGTAAATAGAAGAATAAAGTTTTGATTGGGATAATACATACAAAGAAAGCGTCAATGTATGTAATAGTAGCTAGTGGATGCTTTCTAGCATTGTAACAAGGTGCACGATATATACTTTTCATAATTAATACATTGCATGTGTTTCTATAAGCAACAATAGAGGTTAAAAAAAAAAATTAAAGCAACATTATTGTCATGTTGAAATTCTAGTATGGCTAGCCATTACATCATTGGCACACTTTTATCAAAAACTCAGCAAAATGGCTTTTTGTATGGGTTTAATATTACTATTGGATCACGTTACAAATGCGACATTTTCTTTTTCTTGAAAGTGAGTCTGTACAGTACACAGTGGGCTTAGCCACCAAAAAAAAAAAAAAAGAGTCTGTACTGTACCCCCCACAACTCGTCAGCAGAAATTACTAGTCCAATAATATTCAAAGATTAATCATATTATTGTATAAAGTACTATACCATTTAATACTCAATGTACTAAATAGGTCCACGTATATAAATATATGGTTGTTGTATATACAATTACAAAACAATGTTGATAATAATGGTAGGTGTATACAAGCAATCTTATGTTGATAATATTGTCTCATTTGATTACTAAAATTGAATTTAAATCACACTCATTCATTCAATCTGCTGGTCTATTCCGATTCTGTGATGGTCACATATAGCTACCAAGTTGGGATTTTGTTTTTCTTTTTCGTACATACATGCATAGAGAGGAGCATGTACCAACCCAATAAAAAAGATTGCCTTGATCATTATTTAGAACTTTGAACAATTGGTTTTGATTTGGTAAATTTAAGAATACACCTATATATCCAACACGATTATCTCAAGAAGATTAGGTACCCACAAAATGAAGATCCTGCATATATGTTGGGATTTCCTTTTCCTGCTCTATTTGGTGGCACTACAGTGTTTAAAAAGAAAAAGAGATGAATCATAGAATCAAAGAATGATTAGCCAAAATAATACTATATATATATAAAGAAGAATACTAATAATATTCCCATTAAAAAAAAAAAGTACTAATAATAAGGTTTCTCACTATATATATATATATATACACACACACATAAACACACTAATAATAAGCTTAAGTTTAACATGCTTCATTATTGGCTCAGAACATGAGATTGCATCGATTTCAGCACAATACACAGCAGGATCACAAAAAAACAACTTAAGAGGTTTCATTCATGGACCACGTTAATTGGGAACAGAAGATTTAGATTTTTTTTCACACAAATGACAAAACACACGACTCATTATTTAGAGCCAAAACTGTAAAAACCTTTTTTTTTTCTTTTGAAAATCAGCCAAAAGTATAGACTAGATGCACATACAATTATACAAACGAGGAAAACATTATTGGCAAAATACAGGTTTTGAGAAGCCAGCCTTTAAAAAATAAAAAAGTGTATATATATATATATATTTGTTTCAGTCAAATCCAACCATCACTGTCTAGATGAAACAACAATATTTTTAGGAAACTGTAAATTAATTTAGATAACAAGAGAAAGTGAAATGAGGTTCTAACTACAAATATAAGTCACCATAAAAAAATAAAATGTCATTAGTTGATTCATTGGTATAAAAATACAAAATATTTCACATTTTTTTCATAATTGTTTCTACAGTATGTTGTGATTATTTCTTGATTAAAAATAAAATACAAATTCTCTATACCATTTTTTGTGCTTCACTTTTTGTTCCACTCCCCACTAATTACAATTTGTCATATATTTATTTAATTTTCCCTATAAAATAGCTAAAGTTTAAAATGGAAAAAAATAAATATATGACAAGTTGTGATTGGTAGAATATAAAGTGGAACACAAAATGTGGCATAGAGAATTTGTATTCTTAAAAATGATTTATATATTTAAAAGTAATATTGATCTAATTATAATTCATCCTTAACTAATAGATTGTAAAAAATATTATAAAAATAATTATATTCCTAACATTACCCTAAACATTTCAGGCCCTTGACATGGTGTGCTTCCTAGCCAAATTTATTCTATTCTTTCTTTCTTTCTCTTTTTTTTTTTTTTTTTGGGGGGGGGGGGGGGGGTGTTGGAATTCCCCTCTTTTCCCATGTAAATTAGTTGAAATTGAAATTAGTTTAGGTCATTTCCAAGCCAAAATTTTAATATCAATTTTCCATTTTTTTGAGTTGGTGTTTATAAAGCCAATGGTAAACGCTTTATGTATTCCAATTAGGAAAATAAAAACTTGTGGTAACAAAAAAGCTGACAATCTAGAAATCTTTTTTTCCCCCATAAAGGATGCATGAGCTAATTTCTTTACCATATTGCAAATGTGACTTTAAATCACATCTTAACAAATCCACATTTAAATAACTTCATATCTTTTACTTAATGCAAGTACCTAAATCTAACTATTTATGCCATGGAAATTAAAAAGAAAATCTGCTTTACAATTTTTCTTTCACGTGTCTATTATTATTATAGGGATTGTGCTACTTTTCTTTAGTTTTTTCTACTTTTTTGGACATATATTCTTCCCAAGACTAGGACTGCTTTTTGTAGCAGTTTTGGAACAATTCCACATGCCTGCTTTTTCTTTTTTTCTCACTTTTTTTTTCTTTTTTTTTTCTTTTTTTTTTTTTGGGGGGGTCCTTTTCCTTTTGAACGGAAATAGATCATTCTCTACCTTGCATATACAAAATTTTTTTTTTTAGACAATATATTAAATTTTAATCTTGAATTCGTGTCATTTGGGCAATTTGTGCCCAAAAGTCCAACCAATATATTAAATTTTAACCTATAATCACTCATTGTCATTGAGACTAATTTTTTTTACCACTTTTAAGGAATTCAATATAGGTTTGGTGGTTGCTTTAGGCTCGCCCACAAGAAATCACGTTGGAAAAGAACTATTCAGTTTCGATTGAAGATGAGAAAATCAAATTTAAAAATTAGAAAAAGGCTTCTGTCCTTGGTCGGCTAAAGGTCATTATTACTGATTTTCTAATACAATTTGAAGCCAGACTTTCCCAAAGTTGCTTCTCTCTGCACGTTTGGGGTTGCTGGCATACACTGTATAAATAATTTTATAAAAAAATACTCTAATCTATTAAATTAATAATGGGTTCAAGATCAGAAATTTCGATTAACTATTCAAAACAATAATGAGTATATATATATATATGTGTGTGTGTGGTCCTTTTTTCCTTCTATTTTTCCCCTATTAATTGTTTGGCTACTTTATGTGGACATCAAACTGGCACCCAATTTTCAAAACAATATTCACAGAATCTTTTTATTTCTAGACACGAATGATGTTTAACAATGGATGAATGTTTAAATTTACTATTTCCTACCGCTTTAAGTTTTTTGAATAATTAATAATTTATTATGGTATTTGTCTATCAAATCACATGGTCTTGAATTTGAATTATTTCACTGCTCTACCTCTCATTTTAAAAAACTCTTAAGTATTAAGTTCTATTTAATAATGAAAAGTTTGGACTCACACGTAAGAGAAGTGTTAAAATAACTGTTAAATGATCAAATTTTATCATTTATTACCAACTTAAAATTTTAGAACTATCCATAATTTATCAAATAATACCAAAAAAAAAAAAACCATTAATCATACTATGATGGAAAATTCATTCAAAATCAAAAGTACGCTAATATCAAGAAAATTAGAAAAGCTTACTTCACCAGAAGCATACATATTTTTCCACTAAATCAAAAATGCTTTGAAATATCAGTTTATTTTATAATGTTGTTAAATTCATTTGAATATATGATTTTAATGATTATGCTGATGATGATAGCAGTAACTAATAAAAAATAACAATAATGAAAATGTTTACATCAGCTTGAATAAACGCAACAACGGCTTGAGCTTGTTTACATCAACTAATAATGACAATAAATAAGGATCATAGACTTCAAAAGAATTAACAATAATAAGGATCACACATCATAGTGTTTGCATCAGCATATGAGCTCTTTTAGTGGTTGTTAGTTGTTACCATTAGGTTCATGTAAAAGTAAATTTTTTTGGTTATAGTATATCTTTGGAGCATCAGTATTTGGAATTGTAAAATTTCAGATATGCTAAATTTTAGAATCAAATCAATAAAAAGATGCATTACTCAAAGTTGTAATTGTAAAAAAATTACAACTTAGCTATAGTACCATCCTAAATTTAGAATAGTACTGTAGCAATGTTCCAAACTTAAAATAATATTTTTTATTCCCTACCTAAAATATCTACCTCTTTCTCTCTCTTCAATCTCTCTCTCTCTCTCTCTCTCTCTCTCTCTCTCTCATGGTGGTGGTTTTTTTTTTTTTTTTTTTTTTTTTTTTTTTTTGCGGGCCGTGGGTTTAGCATAGATCTGGTGGCAACATGGGTCTTGTTGTAGCGACATGGTTGTTGCTAGGTTGTGGCGTGGTCCTATGGTGGAGGCACGGTGGCATGGGTCTGATTCTTGTTTGATTATGGTGGTTCCGATTTCGATGATGTTGTTGGATTGGTGGCAGTATCTTGGGTTTTATTGGTCATTTGTGGGTTTTATGTTGGCAGTGGTGGGTGATGGGCAGTGAGGTAATGGTGGTTTGGGTTTTGGGTGATTTTTTTGGGTTTGTTTGTGATGGTGGTGGTGGTAGCAAGTGGTTGCAATGGAAGTGGCAGGTGGGTTGGGTTTTATTTGGGTTTTGGGTTTTATTTGGGTATTGGCTTTGAGTTTTTGTTTAGGTAATTGGGTTTTGCTTGGATATTATGTTTGGGTTTGAATCGGCAGCTATGCCGGTGGGTGCTGCTATTGGGTTGCTCGGCGGTGATAGGTAGTTGAGAGAAAGAAAGAGAGAGACAAAAAATAGAGAGAGGAGAGAGATGGGAGAGA
The DNA here is from genome assembly GCA_030445155.1 of Quercus variabilis. Taxonomy (NCBI): domain Eukaryota; kingdom Viridiplantae; phylum Streptophyta; class Magnoliopsida; order Fagales; family Fagaceae; genus Quercus; species Quercus variabilis. The sequence continues at coordinate 20,813,748 of CP129449.1, forward strand.
ATAGAGATGGTTTTGGGATTATTTTATTGTGTAAATATATTATTTTAATGTGTTGTATGGTAAAATAAAAGTTGGGATGTTGGATGTATTGTAAAATAGTATAGTATAATAGATAAAGTAGCTTTTAAGATGGTAAAATGAGATTTTTTTTAGAAACCAGATGTTAATGCTCTTATATTCTTCACCAAAATATTGGGTTATTTGCAATGATAATGATTTCTCCCAAGAGGGCCAAGACTGATATTTGTCAATTGTAAGTGTTAGGATCTTAATTAGTTTTGTTGGAAAATTTCGTGTAATTTTTTTTTTTTTTTTTGTATTTAATTTGTTCAATTTTAATGTATCTTGTATATTGTGTGGATATACTAGTATTTGTATTAGTAGGTTGGAGTAGGCAAGTGCTAAAGATTGAACAATACACCCAATTGCTATATGAATAGAAAGAGAGAGCCTTCAAACCCTAGACAAAAACATAGAGCAATTTCCTTACCTAATTACTCTCACAATTCATTAAGAGGTGACTAGAACCATCACATCCAATTCAAATCTCAGAGTTGTTCGTGTTGATTGGCACTTGAGAGTCATTGGAGCAACCCATATCCAACCATGGTGTTAAAGATGCGATCGGTGGTTGATTGTGGATCTAGTAGCTTGAATAGAGAAAGGACGTGTGAAGTCAATTGCTAGCGGAAGCTTGGTTGGCGTGAGTACAAGTCTGCACTATCTCAAAAAATAGTGGATCACTTTGGGCAATAAACTGTGGAGAGGTTTTTTTGCCCTATTTTTAGATTTCCTCTTTGTTAATTCATCCAATGTTATTTTGTGGTATTGTGTCTTCAAATTTTTGTGGTTTTACATTTCTAGCACTCAAATGTGTTTTATCCATGCTTTATGTTAGTATCCATAATCAATAGGTTAATAACTTAAACGGTTAAACTTTTTGTTAACTGATAGATTAGCCTTAATCGATTAAACTGTAATTTAAAGTTATGATCAAAATATCTACCTAGATTGGATTAGGTAATTTCTCAGTATGCAATATATATTTTTATTATAATATATTATTAATCTTGGCTTCTTCAAAATACGCCAGCTACTTATCATGCACCAATGACCAACTTCCCCATCAGTCCATAGAACTTTGGTGCTTTTCTCTTAATTACCAATTCAAAATCGTCAACATGCTTCTTATGTTAATTACTTTACAATAACTTAGAATTTGGATGCATCTTATGCTAATTACTTAATTAAGAATGACTCTGAATTTGTATGCTTATGCTCTGTGACCACACTAGAGCTAACTCATACACTCAGGCCCTACATTGTGAATGGAATACATATTTTTTATGAAGGCTATTAATTTGTACTTCTTCAAATATGCCAGCTACTTACCCTCCAACCAACTTCACCGTCATTACATTGAACTTTGGTGTTTTTCTCTTAATTACCAATTTAAAATCACCCACGTGCTTCTTATGTAATTCATTCATAATGACCTAGAATTTGGATGCTTCTTATGTTAACTACTTAAAGAATGATCCTGACTTGGAAGCTTATGCTTCTTTGACCACGCCAGAGGCTGCTAACTCATACCCTTAATTAGGTCCTACATTGTGCAGTGGTAATAGAGGTTAGGTTCACCAAATAATAGGCAGCCAGAGTTTTTGTACCAACCTAGCTATAGCCTTGTTGTATTTTCTTATGGAAAGTCAGGCTTATTCCTTTGAGAGAAGATATCTTGTGCATTGCTTATGGTAAGAGTACATAATAAAATAATTATTGTCATTGAAGGAATCGCTAACCCATGAAGCCTTTGACAACAAACTTATGGTATAGCCTTATGAATGCCAAAGACCAATTCCTATGCCCATACCCACGTGCCCATGAGATAGAAGACTTTTGTATGAATGGAATTTCATATATATACATATATAATCATAAAATATAATGTCTTATAGAGAAAGTCCCTACAATCTACCTGTGTAAAATAGACTAGGATATTGGGTTTGACAGTTTGAGTTGCGTAATTGTGTGCTCAATCAAGTTTAGTACATTGAAATGATGGCAACAATATAGCCATACCAAACGCAACTAATAGGTTTTTCTCTTTGGTGTTCACTTTTCATCATGTTTGGAGTGATAACGATCTGGGTTTAACTAGTTAATTGGAGCTGTTATGTTGGGCACAAAGAAGGAAAGAAAAGATAGGAGAAGAAAGGAAAGAAATTTTCTTTCCGAAGTGTTTGGTTTGTAAAACTAAAGAGGAACTAATAAAGAAAATAAATATTCTCGTTATGACTATGCGTACCACCACTTCAGAACTTTCTTTTTCCTTCCTTCTTGGCTTTCTCCCATCTCAAATTCCCATTAACAAAATAAAGAAATTGTTTTCTTTTCCCTTGTCTTCTTTCCTTTCCAGTTTCGCCCTCTTCCCTTAAACTAAACATAATCTAAATCAGAAAAACAAAAAACAAAAGGATATCTTAATCTTTCATTAAAAAAAGTCCAAACACATTACATTAAAAATCCAATTGTGGGTCTGATTGAATTTTTTTATATCTACAATCTACTAGTCTAGTACTAGCCCAAAAAAATCCAAACGCATTACATTATTTAAAAAAAAAAAAAAAAGAAACAGTAGTCCATCACCTAATACCGGCGTCTGAATGGGCTCGTAATCATATATATTCTCATTGTCATTGCAGAAATAAAAATGGTAAGAATGATTGAGCACTACTTAAGGTAATGTTTGAAGCTATTTTAACGACTACAAAGTTAGGGTCCCAGTTGCCACTTACCATATTAACATCTTAATCTTCTCCAAGATTCTTCTTAACCTTATTAGTCATCATAGATAAAGACGCTTTACATTCAAAATTGTTTCTTAGATAATGATAACTTTTAGGGCCAAAGGTATCTTTGTAGCCTAATATTTGTCGTTTTTTAAAAAGGCGTAGGTCTTTTGTCCAAAATAAGATAAGTGTAGGTATAGACTACAGACTATGGTACCGTTTGGATTGCGTGTATCTCACGTTCACATTTTGTGCAAATAGGCAAATGAACAGTAACTCGAACATCAACAATAATTTTTTTATTATTTTTTTTATTATTTTCAGTTTTTGGTATCCAAACGCGCCCTATATATAGACTATAGAGTGCATAGTATTCTTTTAAAATATGGAAAAGTTGAAGACCACAAATTTTTTCATAACTTTGTATTATAACTGTAACATTGCAGAACGTGATTGATGAAGAAAAAATAGTGGGTTTAACCACTCATAGTCTGCCACGTTAGAATTGTGGTAAAAAAAATTCTGAAATAATTTGTGACCATAAAACTATTCCTAAAATATATATAGGATTTAGTTAACATACTCTCATGGCATTTTTAAATAAGAGAAGTTTAGGTATAAAGTATAGAATATAGAGTGTCTAGTATTCTTCTAAAATATAGAAAAGTCCAGGATCACAAATTTTTTCACAACTTTTTATCAAAACTATGACATAACAGAATGTGATTGGTAAAAAAAATAGTGGGTCCATGTGTAAATGATGACTAACTACTCACAGTCTATCACATTAGAGTTGTGGCAAAAAAGTTGTGGCATAATTTGTGGTCCTAAAATTACTCCTAAAATATATATAGGGTTTGGTTAATAGGTACTCTCAAAACATTTTTTAATAAGGGAAGTGTAAGTATAGACTATAGACTATAGAGTTTGGTTAACAAGTACATAGAGTATAGTATATAAACTCTCAGGGCATTTTGTAGTCCTAGAACTACTAATATATATATATATATATATATGTGTGGGCAAAACTTGGTATATTATTCCTTAGGTTTCCTTCTTAAAATTCTGCCATATGGATTTTTTTTAATGGTATGGAAGTGTATTTTTTTAATTAAATAGCCACATGACTGAATCTTAATAGGAGAATTTAAGGAACAGCACTTAAAGTATTGTTCCTAAATTTTGTTCTATATATATAGGGTTTGGTTAACAAGTACTCTCAATGCATTTTTTAATAAATAATTTTAAGAAATTTTTAATAGCACTTTTATGGTAAATATAAAAGGCTGTAAAAAAATTTTAAAAAAAAAAATCAACTGGTTTTATATTTTCCCATAAATTTTTCATGTAATTGTTCTTTTCCCTTTTGAAATTTTATTGTAAAAGTTGTTTTAAATGGAAACAGTGAAGACATTTGTAGTTTGGTACGTGAGATGTTGGGCCGAATTCGGATCTTAGTACAACTTAAGAAAAGGAGTAAAAGGCATTATTGAGCTTGGGCTGGGGCAGGCAAAATCAGCTGAACCCATTCCCATATTTGAGATCAACAGTGATTTTAGCCCACATTTGATTCTCTACTCGTTAGGAAATTACTAAAAATTATTGTAGCACATCATCTAAATGATCCAACAAGATAACTAATTGGGCCGTAAGGGTTCAATGGACCCAGAAAATTTTTCGGTCGAAAATCATGCCCAATTGCCCATACAAATGGACATGAGTCTTTTGTTTTTCCCCATATTCTTCAACCAATGCCCAAATGAGAAAAGCAGAAATCAAATTAAATTGGACCTATATGAAAAAGAGCCCAAGTTGAAAGATCAATATTATAATGTATAATATAATGTATAACTGTTACTAACATTCTGTATAAAAGAATCTCTCTATTTAAAATATTCAAATCTAAAAAATGGATTATCTTCATTTTAAATAAATTGAAAGGACCATGTTAACCAAAAAAAAAAATTAGTGAAATTGTTATAAATAGATGCATAAGTAATAAAGTTAATTTCTCAAGCACTCTGGGTGCTTGCAATTGATATTTTCTTTGAAGTAACAACAATTTTGATTCTCAAATTCTCTGGAATTTATTCAATGGGAAATTGAATCATTAGCAGAGAAATAAAAGAGAATTATTCATGCCTATTAATGCAAGTCTTTTAGGTCTAGATTTGGTCCACGAATCCTATAGTTCCACTTGTAAGGACTTTAATCAACATCGTTTACCATCCAACTTCAATTTGGGACCTTGGTTTTTTCTACAAGACTACACCATTCAACCAAAAATTACGCAATTCTGGAAGGAAAAAATGGGCCCTAATGCAATAATGTTATTTGTCTTTCTAATTTGTCCATTTATTACTTCTTTTAAGTGCAATATTTTGCTTGCCAAAAAATATATTGACCAAGAAAACAAAAAAGAAAATTATGTCAAAAGCTACAAATACATCATTATCAGTGAGGAGTTAGATTTGTTTTGTGTAGGACAAACTTGAAAGTTGAAACAAGTAAAGCCCTTCCCATCAGCAAACTTTGAAGAAGAACTTATACTTCTATAGTGCCAAACTTGGAGGAAAGAAACAAACTAAGCATGCTATTTTTTCAGCCAAATTTTGGCCCAAATAAGTTTCTTAAAATTGGTAATTGCTTTCACATGACTGTGATTGATGACGTTTTGTTTTTAAAGTTTTTGAATGATGACCCCATTTTAATTAATAAAAGTGAGAAATTTTGTTCCCTGAATGGAGTAGGATTGAATGAAACTAGTTATGCTAGTGAGTTTGTTCACCTAATGTTACATTTCTATGGATGACTAGCTACAACTATTATATCTAAAACCCAGCTGCCTGATTTTATTGAGGCTTTTATTAAAAGCTCTTTGCCTTCAAGAAAGGTCAATGGCAGTTGCCTAATACTTTGTACAGTGGTTGGTCTGGTCCTGCACCCATGTAAGGAACCTTCTTCCCTAGGTTGATTTGGTGACTAGTACATTCCAAACAAAGGTTTTTTTTTTTTTTTTAATTTTTTTATGTCATGTAATATAATAGGGTTGGAAATCACTCAAAAGGCAATAAGAAATGAAAATGAAGCTTATTACCCCAGTAATGCTACTTATATGATGACATTGAATTATTAACTATGGGAAACATTTGTTTATTGCTTCTCTCTTCTATTTTTCATAAAAATAACACCTTTCATAGTGCTTTATTCAATGCAGTTGTTTGTTTTAAAAATAGTTTTCTTTCTCACAATAATTTCACAATTGTTCAAGTGATTATTTGTTAATGATAGATAATAAAATGATGTTGGTGATTATTTGAATGAATAGATTATATTTTACCATATCATCAACATTTTTTTTAAATGTTGACTAACTTTATGTTGGTATTTATGTTAATTATTTATTATATAGCAAAATTCAATCCAATCATTTCAAAATAAATGAATAAGATTTTAAGAACTCAAGACGAAATTACCTTAGGAACTCTAGAGTAATATAATTTAATTTTAAACTATTTATTTTAAGAATATCTTTCAACATTGACAAATATAGAGCCTTACTAACAACATAATTGCCTAATGTTCATGATTACTCAATGGTAATAGTGTCATTTATGGTACCTCATGTTTGTGGTTCGAATCCTGTCTTTCCTTTCTCACTATCTACCTTAAAAAAATTACTCTAAAAATGCAAATATATCAATTTAGAAATTTAAATATTGGCTTGCATTTCATTAACTATCACAATTACGTTACCAAATAATGATTGGGCAATATAAATGAAAAAGAAAGCTAGAAACAATCCTTTCATGAAAGTTTTGACTATTTATATTTTTTATGCAAAGTTTGTGGTTTTAATAACATGATACATGAAAATCATCAAAAAGAGACTTATGACTTAATAGCATTATTATCCAATCAATTCTCTTATATATGGAGGAGAATTTGGATTAGAATTCGTTCTCCCTCCACTTGTTGTTGAAAAGGAGAAGAAATAATCATAATTGTTTATATCATGCTATCTAAAAGCCATGTGTATTCCGCACACCTAATTATTGGCAGAGTTGAAGTGCTCTTCACGTCCTTGTTGAAAAGAATAATTACATTCGTATTAAAAAATAAATAATTCCCAAGCCCATGCAAAGAATGCTACCTTTGGATTTTTTTTTTTTTTTTTTTTTAATTTAAAACGTATGCATATATAGAACAGGTCTAACTGTCCGAGGAAAAAAAATAAATGATAATTTTTATGAAAATAATCTTTTGATGGTTGAGTAGATCCTCCAAAATTTGGCCTGGAAAAAAGGAGTGCATGAGGGTGTGGTTTTGTTCATGCACTTGCACCACTAACATTGTTTTTTTTTTTTTTTTTTTGATAACCACTAACCTCATTTTGATCAAATAAAAAACTAAATTAGCTTGGACAAATATGATTTAATTTACTACCCTAACCCTCTTTGCTTTCCTGGTACAGATTGAAAAATAAATAAATAAAAGAAGCTCTTTCTAATGATGATTATTGATTACTTTTTCTCCCTGAACTTAAAAACTTCTCACTATACTAGAATGTTTTTTTTTTTTTTTTTAAATCCTAATTGTCGGCAACGCAGACACCATCCTTTGTCCATGAAACTACACAGATCATTGTCATTCATCATTTCATGTATTTTTCTTTTTAGGTAAAGGAAAATTTTAAGAAATACACAAATGATAAGGGGGGGAATTTGAAGTTTGGTTATGAGAATAGACCATATCACTTGAGTTTCAGGCCTCTTACCAAACGGATGAGGATGAGACATGTGAGTATTACCAAGTCATCCGTTTTTATTTTACCTATATAAATATGTTGGTAATGTTTTGATTATAAAACTAAATTTTCTCTCATGGGGATAAGATTTATTCATGAGTCCCTTATTCCACACTCAAAAAAAAAAAAAATTTTGAAATACTAAGACATTTCAACATTTTTTTTTTTTTTTAGGAAATCGATAGTACACTTCATTGGTTTAATATCACAATGCACAATTGGAAAGAGAAAATATGAGCATTTTTCAAACCAAGAATAGGTTTTCCCTTTTTCTTTGACAGCACTAGCAAAAGCTAGTTTTATTACATTTCAAAGGCACACTAACAAAAGAAAAAACAAAATGTAAACTTTCACAAATAAAATTAATGTCTTCTAGAGGGATAACTCTGTTAGAATTGAGAAGATCCACAAGGTCACTAAAGATAAAAGCTAAAAGCTAGTTAGAACTCATGAATAGTATTAAAAAGTGCAATAAAACTTATGAATAGTACTAAAAATAAGTTAAATAATAATTAAAAAATCTGATTTTTTTTTACTAATGCCAAACACAGCTTAAACGTACTCCATGTAATATTGTATTCCAAAAATAAAGGAAAAACTAAATTAAGGTAAATCTTACAGGGCACATTTGTAACTCAACACAAACAACAGAACTCCGTTGTTAAAGAATTCATGAACTTAATCATAATTTTTTTGATGAACGAACTTTTAATCATAATTTAATCCTATGTAGTGGTATTTAGCATATGTCACTTCTTAATTAATTATAATAAAAAAAAACCCCTAAATCTTAATTAATTCAATGAAAAAAAAAAAACCAAAAGTACATGGCAAAGGAACACGTGTAAATCCTACGTATATAAATTAAGCACACAGAACAAAACCCAAAACAGAAGCACAAGCACAAAGCCATATATGAAACGAGAAAGAAACATAACTTGAAACTTGAAAAGCAGAATTAAAAAGCTGCTTATCTTTACAAAAAAAAACTCTGTTTTTGAAACTTTTAAAGTACCTTTTAAAAAGGCTTTTCTTGCTTGCTCTGTTTCATTCAAAAATGGAAGTACCAGCAAGTACCGTGTCGTATCGTATCGGACTCAACGAGTCGTATCGGCCACTGCCTTCTGTATACCTTGCATTCTTCTCCATCTGGGTCTTCTCCGCTTGTTCTTGGACCATCAATACCTACAAAAACCGCCACTTTCAGGTCCTTTTTCTTCTTCTTCTAATTTTTTTTTTAATTTTTTTCATAGTTTTTTTCAAATAGTATGATTGGATATGGAATTTGAGCGTTTTGGTTCGGTGGGTATTTTTCATTTCGTTACAAGTTTTGGTTTTTAAGCTTTTCAGTTCTTGGGTTTTTTTTTTTTTTTTTCTTTTTCTTTTTTCATTTTCTATTGGTTTTTGTTGCCTTTATGCTCTGTTTGGATGCTGAGAGAAATGTTAGGAAGACAGAGAGAATTACTATTTTTTCTTATTGCAGGATTTGGGCCCTGTGCAAGCTTGAATACAATAATCCTTAGCTTGATTTTTTTTTTCCCCTTGTTTTTAGGAGTCTTTTTTATCTATATATTTGTTGGGGGGATAACACCACAATATTGTTCTCTGTTTGCCTTTTGGGAAAACTATGTGCTATGAAAAGAAAATTACATTTTGATCCTCTACTTTCATGGCTCTTTTATCTTTTGTTTCTATTAATGAAAAGTTCTCCCTAATGATGCTAAATAACTAAGTCATGCTATGTTCAGCGTGGAATTCTGTTTTCCTTGGCGCCAGTCAATGAATTCTAAGTTTCAAAGATATTTACTTTATAGCTTTTCAACCAAATTGAGCAACAAATTAGTAAAGTTCATGATTTCTCGTTTGTCTCATTTTACTTTTAATCTCTAGGAAATGTATGCTTTTATTAGATTTTTTATGTAATTTTTTTTATATTGTTATACTAGAGCAGACGAATAATTTGCAGTGGACACTGGCGTCTGTTCCATTGATTAAAGCATTACAACTTGCCTTATCTTTCCTCTTTTGGTAAGTTCTTGTTGCTGTCAAATCATGAATTTTAGCTTAAATTTATTGAGAGAATAAAAAATAAAAATAAAGATGCGTTTAATTTTTGGCCTTCCAATTTATTGCATCTGTGTATCATTAATTTCCACCTCATTAATGGTGCTGGATGGCTACTAGAAGCTACATTATGTCAAAGAAGATATTTCAATAATTAGGAGGTAGATGCTAAGATATCTGAAATGGAGCTTATGTAGCATCACATACATGAGAAAATATGTGATTGAACTACCTTTCATAATTTTTATGATTTTGTTTTTTTCTTTTTTAGCATGATAAAGGGGAGGGGGGTATAAAGAACCTAAACTTTCAGGACCTAATTCATGAGAGCAAAACCTTCTCTAAACCCTATTCTAACTAGTTTTGCATGACTGTGCATTCAGTTCTTTTCACAATACATGCAGAAGGAGAGGGATGTGTTGTAAAATCAAATCATTGATAAAATAAATGAAGTTGTTTTCTGTGGCTGCTATGTGGAAGATGATGTGACAATTTCTTAAGGTGGTTATGTAACTTATGAGGCACATAGTTTAGGTTGCCTCTATAGCTCATTTTAGTCTGCAAAATGATAACACGAACTGTTATTAGCATCTGGGGCAAGGTAATGTGTATTTGACGTTTGTATGGTTTATCACTTCAAATTATCCTAACATTTCAAGCACTGTTCTTGCAGGTATTCGTGCTTCAATCTTCAGGTATGTTCACTGTGGATGTCATTTGGGGTCTACGTAACTGGAGTGCTCTTTCAGACAGCTAGTTTCGTGTCCTTTTTGCTTATTTCTCATGGTTACTGCATCATGTGTGAGCGCCTTTCTGTAACTGAGCGTCGCACTACAGCTGCACTTGGGTGTGTCTTTTACTTGACTCTTGTTGGTTACAGAGCTTCTGTACCTTACTTCTCTGTGAGTTTCTTAGCTGCTTAATCCATTGTGTTCTTAAATTGTCACAATCTGCTAACTAATGCAAATTTTAAGCCAGTATATAATTTTTCTGGCCAAGATACTAATTCTGTTGTAACTCACTGTGGCTCAGGTTCTTCTGCTGCTGAATTATTTTATATCATTCTATGTGATTTTCCACCATATATCTCAAAATCTGTCGGTATTACGGGAGCAGTTGAGCTTCATAGAGGACGAGGATGTTCATACAATGCATGATGCAGTGTATGCAAAGTACATGATGTTCAAGTAAGTATTGAATAAGAAATTAAAGAATAAAGAAAGAAAGAAAGTTTGTAACTGTTTTATGTTACGAGGTTGTAAATTGCTGGCTTCAACGAGAATAATATTTTGAAATTTGTGTGCTATTTTCTTTTGTGTTATACAGGAAATTTCAGGCTACAATGCAGATAGTAGCTTTGGCAGAAACTGTGGTATGAATATTTTGATTTTCTTTCCAATTTATATATCATTATGAATATTTGGGAACATTCCTTGAGAAGCATTTTATTCTTCAGATATACATTAACATGGATAACTCATCAGAAACTTACTGGCTTCGCTTGCTAGTTCGTGAATGGGCACAATTCTGCATCTTTCTGTATATTGGGTATGTATGACTTGCTTGATTCTGCAAATATGGCCTCTCTAGAAACATGCCAATTCTTGGTGATTTCTGAACTCAGAGATCCTACCACATTGTTTGTCCTCCGGCCATGTCAATGTTGTAACTGTTACTTATTTCTTACAGGTGGATTTTCAGATCACAGGACTTGACGCCAGGATTCTCTGTTATGCCAAATTTGAAGTCTAAAGGGGAGACTCTGGTGCCTCCCATCTATAGTATTGTAAGTCAATTTCGGATTTAAATACTGTAAGAAGCTTAGGTTCCCTTCATAGAGTTGGAGGCAAGTGGTTTCCCCATTAAGATCATTTTTTAGCAATCACACACGATAAATCAGTTAATACAATCTTTGAAGCCAATTGATGCATGTCACTTCATTCTGTGTAAAACGAATATTAGGATTTCAAGCATTAACATTGGTCATAATCCATCCCAAAATGAAATAAAATATAAAAGACTCTGCTGAATGCTCACTATTTGGTACTCTCATTTGAAGATAACAGAAGTAATAAGAATACCACCCTTTTTTCATTTAAGCTCTACGTTCAAGAGTTTAAATTTGTGGCTTCAAAGCTATGGAGAAAAACAATAGCTTATTTTTATGCTTTTAGATACTGGGACCATGTCCCAATTCTCCAAATACCATACCCACTAGGCACTAAGAGAGGGTAGAGTCAATAAATCATGGCCCACCAATAAATGGAGCAACTATGTTCCTTTTAGAAATAGCTTTATATTTTCTACGAATGCTGAGTCGTGTTCTGCAGGAAATGGATGCAGCAACATTCAGAGATTTTAGGAGTCATCCGTGGCACATTGGTGTGGTAAGTGTTGTATATTCAGACATATGTCATTCTAGAACCTTATTTCCAACAGAGGAATCTTATTCTTCTCAAATGCTAACTTCTTGCATAAATGGTTTAAATTTTCATATCTATACTTCCATATTAAAAGTTTCATTTTTGGCTGGCATATATGTATATTTGGCATTTAAAAACTCTGGCATGTGTACTGAAAACCTTTCTTGTGCTCACATAGCCAACTCCTCGTTCTCACGATAGCTCTCAAGACGCGGTTCTAGTGATAATTCAACACCCCCATGCATAATAGGCCAAGAATGCCTGGCATTTCTTCCCCAAACTCAGCTGGAGTTGCAACTTTTCCAACAGATTCAGATTCAGATTCAATTCCAAGCAAGATATGATGAACAGAATGATTTATAGCATAGATCATAGCAGCATACCAGCCGATGGCTGTTCATTGAAGTTGAAGTTGTGACATGTCCGGTGGCAGATTCTTTTTTCAAGCTATACACACTTTTCCTTTTTACCAAAATCCAAAAACAAGGGCTATAGTTGGCGAAGTTTTAGTTCATTCACTAGGTTAGATCCAACTGTTATATACGTATCTAAATATTGTCCATCAATCTTAATTGTATATTCTTCGTCCTTGGTGTTGTTGGCTACTTTACCATTTGTTTGCAGCTCTCTTTGAGATGTAATTTTGAGCAATTGTACAAACTAGGTATTTGAATGATACATTTGTTTGGAATGGGCCTGTTTGGTAAGAGATTTTTAGTAATGTTGTTGTTGTTTTGTGGAAATACGTGTGGGTAAAAATTTGTGTAGAAATATATGTAATGTTCTTTGAATACCGAAAACTATTGTTTAAACAATAATACCAAACACCCCCTATTATAAAAAGAAGTAATGTGATTCAGGGGAAATAGAGAAAGGCAAGTCTAAGGATGGTTGACTGGTGTAAGAACTACCTAGATGAATATTGGTCTGCAAACAAATCTTCATCAAATCTAACAACTCATCTGGAAGTAACTTGTTCTTCACCTAATTATCCTTCTTATAAAGTTAATGTTGACGTTGCAAGATTTACAGCTCAAAAGATTGTAGTGCAGGTGTTATTATTCGGACCTTGAAGGGGAGTTCATTGCTGGATTAAGCAAGAAATTTAATGCTCCATTGGGAATTATCGAAGCTGAAGTGAAGGCATTTGAAGTTGGGATTATCTTTGCTAAAGAGGTGGGAATTAGAGACTTTGTTTTAGAAGGGAGCTCATTGATTATTGTACAAGCTCTAAAGCATGTTTCAAATGCTCCATCAACTGTTTCTAGTCTGATATATGGGATGATAGCTGAATGTAACGAGTTTAGAAAAGTGTCTTTCTCTCATGTCAAATGGCAAGACAATAGGCCAGCTCATTTATTGGCAAAACAAGCTTTTGGCTTAGCTGATTTCTCTGCATGGATTGAATAGTGTCATTGTTTCTTAGAACAGGCTCTTGTCCATGATGTATCTATTTCTCTTATCTTCATAAATAAAGCTTTAGTCTTTCTATCAATATATATATATATTTACTAAGATAATATATTCATATTTTTAATTATTTAATCCTAATAAATTACATTTCTTAATTCCTTTTAATGAAACTAAAATTGTGGCAGCCTAAATTTGAAGCCAACGTTGTGGTACCTTAAACTTATGTTATTCAATTAAAAAAATATATATTAACAAGGTAAATAACTAAATACACTATTTTCATGTATTAATTATTTATAGATGGCGTACTAATTTTTTACAATAAACAATTCATTTTGGAATGTATCATTCAACAAAGAAAATTTAATAATATGCAATGAAGATTTTTTTTTTAAGTGTACTTAAATTAGTGAAAATTATTAAATATTTGTAAATTCACTTAAGCAATGTGTTATACAAAGTATTAAACATGGATCACAAGATAATTTTTTCATAATATTTCAAAATACATTGTGCAATGCAAGCACAACAAATAATCCCATTACCATTGTGCTATCATACGTTCACTTATAATATTTTCTAATTTATTCATAAATCCCTATTTATTTATTTTTTGTTCCTTACTTATACTGTCTCACTTAAATTATTGGTAATCGTGAATAGAAAATTATTAATTTATTGAAAATAGTACTTTAGTAAATTCTTCAATGATTTTTATAGTTGATTTTTTTTTTTTTTTTTTTTTTGAAAAAATAATTTGATAGTTAGGGAGGAGGATTTGAACAATAAACATCAAACTCGAAAATACCAGAATGTGCGAATTGAACACAATGTCAACAAATAAAATAAAAATCCACCATATATATATATATATATATATTTAGAAGACAAAACACACGTTACTTTCATGGCAAAGCTACTCAGAGGTTTAGGAAAAATGGTATCAAACACCTAAGAAACTCTAGTGGGGTGTGGTGTGAAGGGGATGATCAAGTTGCACAGTTGTTTATAGAATATTACAATGAGCTCTTCTCAACCTCAAATCTGAATCAATTGGAGGAAGTGTTGACCACGATATCTCGGGTAGTACCAGATTTAGTAAATGCAAATTTGGTGAAACCTTTCTTGAAGCAAGAAGTAGATGCGACCTTAAAACAAATAGGGCCTTTGAAAATGCCAGGCCCGGATGGCATGCCCCCTATTTTTTACCAACATTATTGGGATTCCATTGGTGATGATGTGTCTTGTGCAGTACTCTCTTGCCTAAATTCAAGTACTATTCTCGCCAATCTAAACCGTACTTATATTACCCTTATCCCGAAATTAAAAAACTTGAAAAGAGTTTCTGATTTTAGGCCCATATCTTTGTGTAATATTCTGTATAAGCTAATTTCTAAAGCGTTAGCTAACCGTATGAAAAATCTCTTGCCTTATGTTGTATCAGAATCCCAGAGTGCTTTTCAATCTGACAAAACCATCTCGGATAACATCTTAGTGGCTTTTGAAATGCTGCACCACATGAAGAGAAAAAAAAAAGGGGGTAAGGAGGGGTATATGGCAATGAAACTAGATATGAGTAAGGCTTACGAGTGAAATGGATTTTTTTGGAGAGCTTAATGCAGAAGATGGGTTTTCGTGGTAGATGGGTAGAGTTGGTGATGGCAACAATCAAATCCATCTCATATTCCATTTTAATCAGTGGAGTACCTCGGTGTTTCATCAAGCTAACTAGAGGGATTCACCAAGGCGATCCTCCATCTCCATACCTATTTTTGTTTTGCTCGAAAGGGTTAAATGGACTACTTAAAAAAGCCGTGGTAGCCAGTGATCTGAGGGGTTTCTCTCTTTGTAAGAATGGTCCACAAATTTGTCATCTATTCTTCATCGATGATAGTTTGATTTTTTGTCGTGCGAAGATGGGTGATGTGCAAGCAATTCAATATGCCTTAGCCCAATATGAGAGAGCATCTGGTCAAAAAATAAATAGCACCAAGACAAACCTCTTCTTTGGGAAATCAGTCCTTGACAGCACCAAGATTGAATTGAAGGATTTCTTAGGTGTACCGGAAATTAAGGAGTATGAAAAGTACCTAGGACCGCTGGCGATGGTAGGGAGAAAAAAGAAGGAAAGCTTTATTTATATAAAAGAGAGGATTTGGGGGAAACTCCAATGGTGGAAGGAGAAACTCTTGTCACAAGCTGGAAGGGAGGTGTTATTGAAAGCTATCGTCCAAGCAATCCCTACTTTTGCTATGAGTTGTTTTCAACTCCCTATAAGTCTTTGCCATGAGATTGAGGTTATGATCAAGAATTTCTTTTGGGGTCAACATGGTCAGAGGCGAAAGATTCATTGGAAAAAATGGGAGTCTTTGTGCTTGCCAAAAATTGAAGATGGGATGGGTTTTAAAGAGTTTCGAAAATTCAATGATGCCATGTTAGCCAAACAAGTGTAGCGGCTGGTCCATGACAAGGAATCCCTATTCTACAGGGTTTTCAAGGCTAAGTTCTTCCCATCATGTGATATTTTTCAGCTCAAGTAAAATCTGGTTCCTATGCTTGGCAGAGTATCCTTAAGGCACGATACATAATTGTTGATGGTGCTAGATTCATAGTGGGCAATGGCAAAAGAACCTGGATCTATCAGGATTGTTGGCTGCCAGGGGAAGGGTCAGGCAAGTTCATTTCACCCCCCCTATTTGCTGTTTGCTGATGCGAAGGTAGCAGACCTCATAGATGCTGATTCAGGTTGGTTGAATGTTTATCTGTTGGAGAGGTGTTTTCTGCTGTTTGAGGCACAAAAAATAAAGTCCATCTCCCTCTGTTTGACACCTCAGGAAAACACTTTGATTTGGCCAAAATCCAAGGATGGCTAGTACTCTGTGAAGTTTGGTTACCAATAGATGTGTGCTAGAGAAAGCAGTGGTTTAGCTTCGAGATCAACCAATGAGGTGAATAGAAAAATGTGGTCAAGCCTTTGGAGGATGAAAGTGCCAAACAAAGTTAGGACCTTTGCGTGGTGAGCTTGTACTGAGTCACTTCCTACTATGGAGAACTTGGCTAGGAGGAAGGTGGTGCTCTCAAACAGCTGCACAAGCTACAAAAGAGAGTATGAAACTGTGATTCATACATTATAAGGTTGTGAGAAGGTTAAGGCAACCTGGGGTACTAACTTTGATGAGTTGCGTAATGCAACAAATCAAGCTTTATCTTTTGTTGATCTTTTCAGGTTGGTGCTGAAGAATCCTTGAGGAGCTAAAGGCTTTATTATGGTCTGCTGGTTCATTTGGAATCAGCGTAATAAAATCAGAACAAATGAGGTAGTCACACCCCTAAAGAAGACCTCTGATCTTGTACAGCAATACCTTGTGGACTTTTAGCAGCAACGAGTGAACCTGCATTAAAGAAGCTGCCAAGGAAAGTCATTTGGAAGCCACTTGATGTAAGTCTGTTGAAAACAAATTTTAACGGAGCAGTTTTTGAAGACTTGGGAGCAACAGGAATTAGTGCCGTGGTTCACAACTCCTCTAGTGAAGTCTTAGTAGCCTTGTTCGAGATTATTCCCTTGCCCTCATCCATAGTAGCGCTAGAAACAATTGCAGTTAGACGGGCAGCCCTTTTCGTCCGTGAGCTTGGTTTTAGAGGTTTAATTCTGGAAGGGGATTCAGAAGAAGCTATCTTGGCAATCAAGAATTAGCATTTTCAGCATTCCCTGGTGGGTCATTTAGTTAAAGACATTGTGTCTTCAGTCAGCACTTTGCAGTACTCATCTTTCTCTCACACACGTCGACAAGGAAATGTATTAGCACATGCTCTAGCACGGCGAGCGAGATTTCCTTTTCCCGCTTTAGTTTGGATGAACTCGATTCCTTGGGATATTTATAGCTTTTTGTATCTAATCTTCTAGTAATAAAATGATTTTCGGCTATTTGTTAAAAAAAAAAAAAAAAAAAAAAAAGAAAAAAAGAAAAAAACTTTGAAATAAGTATAACAATATAACATGCCCAAAAAAACAAAAAATCAAGGGTAAATTCTTTTAATTTATCTTGAGTTTTGACTAATGCCAACTAAAACTAAAATATTTTAAAATTGAGGTCCCGTTTGGTACATGTGTTTAAAAATTAAAAATTGTTATTTGTGAATATTTATGAAAATATGTGTGGGTAAAAAAATGCGTTGAAATGCATAAAATATTATTTAAAAACTGAAAATAAATGTTTGAAATCACAAACCAAACAAACTCTTAGTTTTCAAAGCTAATTTAGCCCCTAAGATAAAGAAGAGAATGATTAACTGTTCTAATGGTATTTATAAATTAAGTTGTTTTGAAGGATGAAATTGATTAATTTTGAAATATTCTCGTTTGAAATTGGAAGTTTATGTAATTTAACCAAAAAAAAAAAAAAAGAGATTTGAGAGAGGGAGAGAGCACCCCAGGTCCTCCCCCGCAGAGCCACTGTCGCCATCACGTTTTCAGGCCAGCAACCCAAAATCCCGCGACCCGACCCAGCAACAATTATAATTGTAAAAGAAAAAAGCTTTTACAAATGAGTGCAGGTAATCTCTCTCTCTCTCTCTCTCTGTATTGCACTTTGGTTACTTAGCAAAATGAAGGTTAAGGAAAAAGAAAAGAACATGAAATATTCAACTCTACAGTCTACACCTTTGTTTCTTAACTCTCAGATTAAAAAAAAAAAAAAGGAAATTTAAGA
This sequence comes from Quercus variabilis, assembly GCA_030445155.1. Lineage (NCBI taxonomy): Eukaryota > Viridiplantae > Streptophyta > Magnoliopsida > Fagales > Fagaceae > Quercus > Quercus variabilis. The sequence goes on from CP129449.1 coordinate 20,831,956, forward strand.
GCTCATTATAGTATATTCTAAACACTCGTAATAAGTTCAGAGAGTGGGAAAAAAAAAATGAAAAATTTCAATGATTTGTGTGTTTCTAATGGGATTTGGAGGTGAAAGGAAAAATGGGTTCTCTGAGATATTGCTTATATTGGCTGATATTGTGGGGTTTTGATGGGAAAAATAATTAAACTTTTGGATATATTAAGATTTATTATGTGCCATTGTGAGCCAGTGTTTGCCTAGAGTTTGTGGCGTTGATCCTCATTTGGATTGGACATTTTTTTTGTGGCTTTCATGGATGAAAAATACTGGAAAAGAGTGTATTTTTCATCCGTGGATTTTTTTACCAAAATGGGTTTTTGGGGGTTGACTTAGTTGCTTGCACTTTGACAAGTACAAAATTACTAGGGAGCTGTATATGTAGAAATCATGAGAGCTGTGTTATTCCCAGTTTTGAGAACTTGATGGTGTGAGCAAATTTTCTGAGAAGGTGAGGTTGTGGTTTGTTTACAGGTTTAAGTAAATTGCATTCTCAAGGTTTTCATAACAATGAGTTCTAACTCAAATAGCACTTCCTCCTCCCTTAATAGTGAGATGGAGGGTACTTCTCAAAAATAATGTGATTGTTTGCTCGTACTCTTTTCAATTGGTCCCGGATTTGGGGTTTCACTCATTGTTCTTCTATTTTAGAATTTCAAGTTTCTCTTGGGTTTTCCTTTTGAGACTTCGTAATTTCTTTGACATTTTGTGTTCATCATTGAGAACACAAAGTATTAGAAACTCATTACTTATCAAAAATAATAATGATAATGTGATGAAGGATAAGATTGAGGTTTTTGCTATGATTATTGTGGGCGGTTATGCTACTCTTCATAAGATTGTAGCAAATTACTCTTGCTTATCTTCATATTTGTAATTCGTCTCTAATTCTTTTTGTATTTCAGAGAATAAAGTTTAATAGTGTTAGAAAAAATGCACATTTGTTACCAATCTGGTGAAAAGAAGTTTCAACTGCTTTGAATGTTAACTTATGGGAGCATTTGAAGTCCTTGAGATGAATGTTATGATAATCCATCATGTTTATGTGTTCAAACTTCAAAGAACATGTAATGCTGTGTTGGTTAAATCAGTTTGCCTAAATATAAAAATAAATCACATTATATATATATATATATATATATATATGAAAATAATAAAGAACATAAATAATTCTATACTGTCATAAACACATTAAGTATTGTTGTGATTGTAGCCTTGCTGCATCCTTTGTCAGTGATTATTTGTAGTATGGTTAATATCAAACTTGACTTCTTACTGGCATGGTTATCATGGCAGTGAGAATGCTCTATTGATGACAAGTTTCATCTGAATGGGGATTTCCAAAGTTATAATAACTATTATTAAAGCAGTTAAACTTCTCCAGCCCAATTGATAAAATAGATACTTTGTGTCTACGGAAGTACATTTATTTTCATTATGTATTACTCAACTTCTTTCTTTTGAATCTGATAGATAGTTTGGTGAAAAATTAGAAGATTATAATTATAATTGATTTCAATGGAATATACTATTACATTATGGATTGAAGTAAACACAATTTTTATTTCTGGCAATTACTGACACTTGGTGAGGCATAACCTGTAAAAGGCCTCCCAGTAACTGCTGTAGGATATTTGTTCCTTTAACTTCTCTTTAAAATTTTGTGATTTTTTTGGCAGGTGGAGCATTTGGCGGCAATAGGGGACTGAGGCCAGTACCTCCAGAAAAAGGAGTCTTCCCTTTGGACCACATGCATTTATGTGACCTGGTAGGGTAGTTTCCATCACCAAACTGACTATTGCTCTGTTTTTGTGTTGAAGAGTTAAGTTCTTATAAGTTTTACATGTTGGAGAATGTACATATGATAATTCTGAGCTTCTATCTCTCTCTCTCTCTCTCCCTCTCCTCTCTCTCTTTTGGTTTTTAATTTTAATTTTCATTTGAATAATTTTCTTATTTTATAGATGGGCTTTTATTTCAGGAAAAGAAAGAATACCTCAGCTGTCTAAAATCTTCTGGCCATAATTCTGAAAAATGTAGACACTTGTCAAAGAAGTATCTGCAATGTCGTATGGAAAAGTGAGTTTTTAATTTTCGTTATTATAGATCATACTTGTTTTTGTCCAAATGGCAGTCCAGTTTTATTATAGTTTGCATGCCTTCTGACAATCAATACATTTCTTCCTGAGGCAGAAATATGGAGGTTCCCAATTTATAATACAATTTAATGAAAGATTATATAGTGCTGTATTAGAATATATATACTCTCTTAAATTCATGCTTTAATTTTTCTTTACCTAGGTTAATACAGAAATGACATGTGGTTCAAGATTTCTTAATGGATACAGAGAATGAATGGTTTATGGTTCATAGGTTATTGAAGGCAAAGATTTCCCCTCCCAAGCCTTAGCCGTCACTACTTAGCCTAGCATTAGCTGCAATAGGGTAATATTGTGAATTTTATGTCTTGGTTCAATCAATCAAAAACACTCTATTACCAGCTTGCTAATTGCTTACAATTCAATTGGCATCTTTGTAAGGGTTATCAAAGCTGTTAACAGACTTAACAGACACACACTCAGATGCTGCCTTTAAGGAGGTTTTCATTGGCAATATGTAAAAGTTAAAAATTAATTCATATTCTGAAAAGAAAAATTAAAATTGCATGCTGCAGTATTGTTATAGTTAATATGTTGCTGTGTTTGTGCTTATTTTCAAGAAAGTTATAGTCCTGACTCCTAAGATTTTACATACTTCAGCTTCCAATAGCCAATTACAATTCCAGTGTCTGTTAGGGATTCTTTTTTATAACTGAATGAAATATATTAGAAAAGCACAAAAAGGGCCACAACCTAATTCATGGGAAGTATACAAAGGCAAACACAGAAAAACAAAAAAAAAAATAGCTTTAAAAAATTATAAAAAATCAGTTGGAATAAGAAAACTGGCAGCCCGGTCCCATGTGCATAGAGTCTGTAAAAACAAGTACTTCAAACGTACTACTGAGAGCTCAATTCCTTCAAATGTGGGCATGTTCCTCTCCCTTCAAATAGTCCATATTAAGCATAACGGGATAACCTTCCATATTCCAGATTTAATGTTCTTTCCAACAAGTCAAAAATTCCGTCACATACTTTGGCTAACCAACTTACGCTGAGTAACCATAAGTCTCTAGCAGGCTTAAAACAACAACATCAACAAAGCCTTAGTCCCAAAATTTGGGGTCATCTCACATTGTAGAAAAAATGGTAATTTGATGCCCCATTAGATTCACCAATCAGAAATAATAATGCCCCATTTCCTCAGATGGTTTGTACTGAGAAAGTGAGAATTCATCCATTCACAGCTGTCCAAGAAAAGAAGGCTACATGGTGGAGCTCTGTCACACCAATTATATCTCCATGGGAAGCTGCTGTCACCCGTTTTCCTCAAAAGCCTTGTTACAATCATAAACACAAAAACCATGACTCTTGTGTCAACTCCTTTCCTCTAAGCGTTGTAATAATTATTGACACAAAAACTATGACTCTTGGAGAAATACCAAACCAGCCTGAAAGTATCATTACCACACCAAAGGCCATGTCAAAACCAAATTCTTTTACCATTCCCTGCCTCATAATGAACAAATCAGTTATTCCACCCATTCCGGATGTACTTCCAAAGGCTCACACCATACAGACTCTTACTTTTTTTTTCCAACTACTTCCTTCATAAAGAATGTGTGTCCTCCACATAGCACCATAACCATTTGACTACAAGGGCTTCATTAAAAAGTTTTTTTTTTTTATTAAAAACCATTAATTCCTAACCTACAAACCTCTAAGTTGAACAGGAGTGCAAAGAGTATTCCCATTAAGTAAATGGAATTTACATTCCTCTCCCAAACCTTCCTATAGAAATTATCTTTGAATTTTCTCCATTCTATTTTCCACTCCAATCGGTAATGGGAACAAAGACATAAAGTAAGTGGGAAGACTAGAAAGCTTACCCTATATTAGTGTGAGCTGTCCTCCTTCGATAAATGAATTTTATTCCAACTCACCAGCCTTTGCTTCATTCTCTCTAAAATGTCATCCTAGATAATTTTGGACTTAAACTGAGCACCTAGAAATAACCCCAAGCATTTCAAGGGAAGGTGAGCTATATTGCAACCAAGAATACCAGACAACTCCTCCAAATTCAGACCTCCTCAGCTCCTCCAGGAACTATCTCTGACTTTCTCAAATTGATTTTCAATCTTAATACTGCTACAAAGCATAGAAGAATACATCTCAAGAGATGGAGCTGAGTAGGGTCTGCTTCACAAATAGAGTATCATGTGCAAATAGTGAGAGATCTTCAATGTATCAGTACCCACAATATTCTCAAAAAAAAAAAAAAAAAAAAAAAAACCAGAAAGATTCCTCCTTCCGCTGCCTTTTATTTTTATTTATTTATTTATTTATTTTCTGATAAGTAAGATAACTTGCTAAGGCCTCCATGACAAAACAAACAGGAGTGGAGATAAATGGACTCCTTGACATAAATCCCTGGTACTCTCAAAAAAGCCACTAGCAGTACCATTTTCCATTACTGAGAAACATATCATGGATATGCAGAAAATAACACACTTCCTCTATTTCTCACCAAAACCGCATCTTTGCAGCATATACAGAAGAAAATTTCCAATTCACATTGTCATAGGTTTTTTTCCAAGTCTAGTTTACCACTCCTGGCTCCCCTTCCCTCAACCTACTGTCATAACACCCATTTGCAATTAGAACAGACTAATATTTGTCTCCCGTGAATGAAGGCATTCTGAGTATTAGATAGGAATTTTCCCATCACATGCTTCAATATGCAAAGCTTGTCATGTCTCTTCTTCCTCTAATAGTCATTCAAGTTGCTCCACATCCACTGCATTAGCTTCAATTGAATTAAACTGCCGGGTTTATGTTTTTTCCTTGAGGTTATTGTCTACATGGAGGCTTACACATAAGTTCAATATTCACACCCAAGCAGGCTTACACATAAGTTCAATATTCACACCCAAGCATGATGTGGTAGTCTCACATGAAACCTACAAGTCGACTTGACCAAATAAATCGGTGCTAGTTGAAAAACCAGAAAACTGGCCTCCAAAATTGTGTCTTACATCAATACATCAATGGGTCTCCATTTGGTGACTCCTGAGTATATGGTAAAAGATTGCAGGTTATATATATATATATATATATATATATATATTTTTTTTTTTTTAATTTTTTTTATGACACCTCCCCTTATGAGCAAGGTGGCTGGGATATGAGATCATAGGTTCAAGACCTGCTGGAAGCATGTGTAACTTACCAACCAAAAAAGTAAATGATGAAGAAAAAGTTATAAAAGAATCTAATGTATAGCGCAGTACTGGAAATTAGATAAGTATTATATATCCTTTTTTCCATTCATGTCATGCCATCATGGATGTTGAGTATGGACTTTGTCAGATTTCTTTCTATGTAAGAGTTGTTACATGCTCTTTCATTGGCATATTGCAGGAACTTGATGGCAAAGCAAGACATGTCAGAACTAGGATTTGGGAAGGAAAGCAACATGGAAGCTTCTGGACAGAATGTTAATGAGAGAATTGATAATCAAGGCTGAAAATAAATTGAGAGTAAGACTGCATTATGCGAAGTTGGAAGAGCTTTTCTCTTCGGATAAGATTCTCTGTGAATGCCTTTTCCATATGAATGGTATATACTATTGCATGGGAAATTGGAAATACATGTAAAACAATCAAAATTGAGAGGGAGGAGGGGTGGGAAGGGAAATTTGCTTCTGTTATTGAAGTCAGTGAAGGTTGATTAAAGATGTTAAATAGGTAAATTTGGTACTCTTACATGGCTTTCACGGGAGGAAAAACAAAAAGAAGAAAAGAATTTACATTCCTCCAAACTTTTTTTTTGCGGGGCAAAACTTAAATAATGTTCTTTATTTGTTGTATCTTAAGTTTCCTAATTAAATTCAACTGTGGTTGCATTGACCAACGACTTACATATTGAATTTTTTCGCCTCGGGAAGAATGTAATATTATTTATGCTTGTTAGTTAACGCAATCATGTGATTGAATTTAATTAAGGAAACATCTAAATATAATATACCTAAGTTATAACATCTGTTATTATTGAATTGCAAGTTGCACCAATAAAATTTGGGTTCATTTTGATTGTTTTAAAAAAAATTTAGATCCATAACCCAAATATTATGGTGTTTGGAAAGGAAGCCATGGGACAAAGAAGCTTTCGTTGAGCACGAAAGAGAGACGTGCACGTTTTCTTGTCAAGTAAATTCTCCACTTGATTTGAATGTTTTATTTTCTTGTCATATCAAAGATAATGCACTAAAGAATTTACTTTCATTAGTTTGCTTGCTGGCGATGAATGAAACTTTCATTTATAGTTGGATACAAAACGTCCCTTTAGGGATGGTGATCAACAGTTTTGAAAATGTGCCCTAAATTCGGAGGACCCAAATTTCGTCTATCACACTACAAATTTATAGGGTCTCGGGGGTGTCTCATGGATATAAAGTGAAATAGTCTAGGCAAATGAACAAAAAGGAAATTTTTAAGAGATTCCTCTTTCTTATATACACACACACAACACCAGCCACTGTGTAGCTTCTTAATCCTGATAATTACGTAATGGAAGCTTATTATAGCTCTCTCCAACTCGAAGATGGGATTTATGGGGATCGAAGCTTAGACTGGGCCACTGCAACAGAGAGAGGGAGAGGCTCAGAGTTCGAGTTTGAGACTGGCATAGTGAAGCCATGGGAGGGGAAGAAATTTATGAGGTGGAAGTGAGCTTACACCAAAGTAGTTAATTGAATAGTTTTAACTTTTAGTTTCCCTTTTCTTTTCTTTCCTTCTTTTTGTTTCATCTCTATTAAGATTTTTTTTTATAAAAAAAAAAAAAAAAAAAATTCTAAAATACTCTAGAACATAAATATATAATATCATTTTATGATGATTGCTTTTTATAATTTGACCAAGATGCTAATAGATTCTTTTGATGTAAGGGCACTTCGAACCCAAATTCATTATTTGATGATAAAGGATTCAAGAAATTTGAAGCTGATTATGACTAATCTCTTAAAAAAATTTTCCTGATATTTGTTATGTTTTGTACCAAACAAATGAACAAAAAAGAAATGTTGATTTAGAGAGAGAATTTCATAAGCTTAAAAGGGGAAAAATACATTATATTTCGGATACATGAGTCCTCCTCCTCACATGAATTGTGGGGTCCACCCTCATGTGAGGGGGAGAGCTCATGTTAGTGTGAGGTCCACTCTCATATGAGGGAGAAGATTCATGTATTCGAAACATGATATACCTCATTCTTAAAAGTTCTTATTTCAAAAAGAATTTTAAAAGCTATTCTAAGTATTTTGCTTTTTTTTTTAATAACTTTTTTTGACACATAATTTGATGTTTTTTACAGTTTTTTTTTTCTATTTTCCATAAAAGTGATATCAAAACTTTTTTAAAAATTGTTCATTAACAAATGTCTTAAGGACACCCATTAACTGGACCCTTCATTATATTATGTCTTATTTCCCTCTTGGGTTTCTTCTCTCGCATCTTGAGATGTTACTCCCTTAACTCGTGTGTCTTGTTTGGATTTCTATTTGTATCTTGTCCTTTCATTTTATAAATCCCAAGAAAAAAGCCCATATCAAAAACAAAATTTGGAACATCCATCTGATTTTTAGTATGGTGAAATTATGCCAATCTTCTTAGGTTTTACAAAATGATACTATGTCCAAACTTTGAAAAAATACACACCCCTTAGGAGTTGTTTGGTATGGCATTTTGAGATATTACTCCCTTAAGTCATGTGTCTCGTTTGGATTTCTATTTGTATCTTGTCCCATCCCAAGAACAAAACCCATATCAAAAACAAAATTTGGAACATCCATCTGATTTTTAGTATAGTGAAATTATGTCAATCTTCTTAGGTTTTACAAAATGGTACTATGTCCAAACTTTGGAAAAAATACACACCCCTTAGGAGTCGTTTGATATGGCATTTTAAGCAACAGATTTTAATTTTTAAACAATATTACACGTATTTCTATACACTTTTTCATCTACACGTATTTCTAAAAAATACAAACAACGTTATTAAAACAACGTTACCAAACGGATCCTTAATATATGTATAAATTTCAAAAGATAAGTTTATGACACCTCACACCTTTTTTTTTTTTTTTTTTGAGAAAGAGTTTCAACCTCAGACGTTTGATCCTGATAATAGCTCTTTATTATTAGACCAAGATACCAATTAGTTTTTGGTGTATGCAGGGATTGAAACTCAGATCTCCTATTCAACCATAATAAACTTTACTAATTGAGCTAACTAGAACTTAAGACACCTCACACTTTGACTTCATAACAAAACATTTCATTTTATTAATTAAATAAATAAATAAGATATGGGGAAGTGTCATTTCATTCATAATCTTAAAGAAAGGGGTGTTATTTCATTTATAGACTTATTATATGTCGTGTTTATACAAACTTAACAAACCTCAAGGCTAAGGATGTATATGGTGTAAAATGCGATAAAAGTAACGGTGGCCATTTTGTATTGCATTGGAGGGCTTAGTTTCTAAAAAACGCCCATCGAACTACACTATGGAAAGGTGGTTGGTTTATTGGATATGGATTAGTTTTTTAATTCTTGGTGTGGTTTCGGTTTCTCAAACAAATAAAAACAAAATTCTTGGTGTGGTTTGCGTCGATGTAACTAGGGGCATGTTTGATAGACTGTAATTGGTACTATAATGTGATAGCTATTCCTATAGTTTAACTATTCAATAGTTTGGTTATATTTTTATTACAGAGAATAGTTATTCTTTATGAATAGCTATTCTTTGAAATGAGGAATAACTATTCCTCTCTAAAAGAGTTGTAATAACTGTTATTTAGTAGAAGTAATAATTTTTAACACTAATATATTCCTAAATAAATAAATTATCCATATCCACCTAATAATTATGGAAATAAAAAATCATCAAAAAATAAATCATCTCTCTAAAATTTAAAATATATTATTTTCTAGGAAATATAATTGTATGAATGAGATATTTCTTAAAATAGATCATAAGTTTTATTCTAATGTTACAACTTACAACCAAACTAATGAATATGTTTAATTATTCCATTACAACACATTTTATTCCCGGTAATAAAGATTATCATTTCTATTGTAATCCATACTCAGTATACCAAACATACCCTAAAGGATGCAAATGACATAGTTGACTTTAGGGGTGACCAAACAAGGGATTAGGAGTGTGCAACATGATAAAACTAGCATCGACCGAGACAAGGAGAGGGAGAGAGACATGTTGAGTTACATGAGGGAAGAAATAACAATGAAATTGGTGGTGCAAGTGGTGACACAATCGAGAAGAGAGGCTAAGGGAGTCAAGGATATGTAAACAATGTCATTTTCAATGTTATGTCATTTTTGTAACTTTTAAGTAACTACTCAATATGTGTGTATATATATATATATTTTATTGGATGCAAATCTTGACAAATTCACAGTTAAATTCAATTTTTTTTTTTTCGTTATACTATCAATACTTGTAAATTTTCAAAATGATTAGAGACCACTAACTATCCCATGTATAGATTACCACATCAACATATGTGAAATTTGTCATGTAGATAAACTCTCTCTTAAATCTCCAACCTCCACTCCACTTTATTATTGAATTAAATAATAATAATAATATCAACAATTGAATTACACGAAGCAATGCTTTATTGCCAAATATTCACTTTTTGTGAATTATATTATTGAAAAGCCTTTATCACAAGTTATTTTGTTATATAGAACTCAATTTTACAAAAATTAAGTTCAAAGTGAAATTTGATTTATCCAAACTTGAGTTCTATACAAATACTACAAGAATCAAAATCAAGTAAAAACCAAGTTTTTTTTTTTTTTTTTAAGCTTGTTTCTAAAATTAAAAAAAAAAAAAAATAGAATTGAGTTAAAAAAAGAAAAAAGAAAAAAGAAAAAAAAAAAGGAGGCCAACTAACTAAATAACTTTACTTTTTAAGTAATATAATTCGCACAAAGTGTATATATTTGGAAGAAAAAAAAAATTGTTATTCAGCCAAAAAGTCACATAATTATTTAACTCAAAAGGAATCCCCTGATTCCCTCAACTCAAAACTCAATCCTCATCCTGCGACTCTCTCTGTCTCCATGGCTACCAAAGCTCTGCTCTTGCCTTGTGTCATGTTCCTTACATTGCTCCACCTGGTAATTACACAGTAAAAACATAGTCTTTTCATTTTCACTGCCATTTGCATTTGCTCTCTGTTTGGTTTCTGAGAATATGTGTAAAAAAAAAAAACAGAAATTGAAATGTTTTAACACCCAATTCATCCCTGAATCTGTTAACAAAATCCCATGTCGTTGTTATGGTTTTGGGTTGTTCCTGCTTTCCCAGTATCTTTTCCCCTTCACGCTGTTTAGCTGCTGAGAAATTGAAGGAAAATGGGATAGGGGAAAAGAAAAGATAGTATTTTGATCTAATGTTGTGTCTAAAATGAAGAATCCAACACAGCCAACTACTTGGGTTTATAATTCTTCTAAATGGGTATCTGAAATTGTATAATTTCTTTTATTCTCCTACATTTTCTCAGCAACCAAACAATTCTTATTTGAAATTTTGTAAAAGAGTGAGAGACCCATTTTTTTAATTTCAGTTACTGAAAACTAATTTGTACTTGTTCATTGTTTGATCAGGTATTAGGGCATGAAGCTGTGAATTCAGGTCAGTACCCTTTGGTTGTGAGCACATGGCCCTTCGTAGATGCTGTCAGAGCTGGTTGGAGGGCTGTTGATAGTGGCCTTTCAGCCGTGGATGCTGTCGTGGAGGGTTGTTCGGCCTGTGAGGAACTTAGGTGTGATGGAACAGGTTGGATCTTAAATATGATTATGTTAAATTAAGGGAAAGGCAGTATTGTTATAAATTTACATGCCCTGATGATCCTGTTTGCTTTTCCCAGCATATGATTCTTTATCATGTTTTAATTTGTTGATTGTGGTTTATTTGTGATTTTGCTTGATTTGATGGTCAAGGTATATGGGTATTCCAAGTGTGAGATCAGTTTGTTTAGGTCTTAGTTTTCATGCTACAGAGGAAAAACATGTCAAACCAATTTAATAGTTCATTTCATGTTTCTGAGTTTATGGTTTATCAACACACTAGTTGTTAGATTTAGCGTCTGTTGGATGCTTGGAGCCATTATAGTTAAAAACAATGACTACTGGTGGACAATAGAGTACTAACTGTATCTGGGTGGATTTTTTTTTTTATTTTTTTTTTTTTTTTTTTTTTATTTTTTTTTTCAGTTGCCACTATTGAGCAGACAATGGATGAATTTATTTAACCATCCATTATACTTTTATGATTTTTCTCTGAAACAGTTGGGCCTGGTGGAAGTCCAGATGAAAATGGGGAAACTACCATTGATGCTCTGGTCATGGATGGGGTAACCACCACTCACATATTTCATTTTCTTTTTTACCATCCACTGCTGTTCTCTTTGTTGTGGCTTGTTTCTCTGTGCACATTGAAAATGACTATCTATTATGTGCTTGCTAAGGACATGCATAGGTGACAATGGAGGTTGGAGCTGTCGCTGCTATGAGGTATGTGAAGGATGGCATCAGAGCTGCAAGATTAGTAATGGAGCATACAAAACACACTTTGCTTGTTGGAGAGCAGGCCTCGGCATTTGCCATTTCAATGGGTCTTCCAGGACCCACAAACCTTAGTTCATCCGAGTCAATCGCAAAGTGGAGTAAATGGAAGGAAAATAGCTGCCAACCGAATTTTTGGAAAAATGTTGTGCCTGCCAATGGTTGTGGCCCATATCATCCAAGGGATTCTCTTGACCTTATTGAAGGGACATGTTCCAAAGACATGGAAACTGTTGAACCAAGATCTTCTCTTGTTGGTCTTCACAGCCACGACACTATAGCAATGGCTGCTATTGATAAAGTAAGTTGGCGTACCATCAGAGTTCCTTTCATTATTTTCATTGCATTCAACTGAAATTATTTTTCTTGCATAGACGGGGCACATCGCTGTTGGTACATCAACTAATGGAGCAACATTTAAGATCCCTGGCAGGTAAGGTTAACATGAGGCCTCCCAACCATCAGTGGTGATTATAAAATTGAAACAAATTGAGTCAGTAATTTTGTCGATACTTTTTTTTTTTGGTCGTTGTTTGCAATTTTTCCTATTACAAGTCACTATCTTTACACTAATGGATCATGATTTTAATCTCAAACATTTGGCATGGGGGCAAAGCCAAATGGTTCTTTCTATACTGAATATGCTTTCTTGACCATATGTTTATAGGTGGTAACCAAAAAATTTGACAATATGACTAATGAAAATCAGTTTATTAGAAATTAGTTTGGTTCAGAAATGAATTAAAGATCAATAGTATATGTTAGATAAGCTGCTGTAGTGGGACAAATTTTCTTGAGTACTAGGTCTGGCATTGCAAGATCTTGTGTGCCAGTATGATTGCAGCATGCGTAATTTACATGCCAGTGTGATTGCAACAAATCACCTGTCATCATTTCCTTTAGAAACCTTGAATGTGAGAAAAAAACTGTCAACATAGTGACAGGAAAGGACCTAATGGTAGAATCAGAGACTTATCCATAGTAGGAACTGCTGTTTTCTACAATTAAAAGGTATATGAATATAAAATGATGTTGATATAAATAACTATGTGGTTAAGTTTTTTGGTAGCTTGCTGACATATAGTAAGTCACATTGGGATGATTGAAAGAATAATCACAACACTGACAACATAGTGATATTCTGACTGCAATGTGGAATTACAATGGTTGGTGATCTGTTTCAGTTTGACAATTTATTTGGAAGGTTTAGTTTTTGCACCTTTTCTACTCACCCTTTCCGTCCAAAAAAGACAGATTATAAAAAATTTCCCAGGTTAGAGACTCTATCCCCACTGTCCATTCAGCTGGGTCTTTTGATGAATAAATAACAGAATAGAAGGGAACAAGCCATGAATAATGAATATTTTAATGTCAAACTACCAGAAATGTAAAGGATAGCTGATAGATCTAAGGCTTAGAGTATGGAGAAAATCATCTATATCTCTATGGAGAAAATCATCTATATCTCTACTTTGTTAACCTTGGTCTTCTTTGAGAGGACTAATGAGGGAGTAAAATTAAAATATCAGATAAAACTCCATCTTCTAAAGATCATAGTCTGATAAACAACTAGTTAGAAGATATGTATCTTGAAGGCTAAAGCTTGTGGACTTTTTAGTTGATTATATAATATTGTTATTCTTCAACTAGTGACATCTTATGTCTGTCCATATTGCATGAGGAATTGTAGTATAACCATTGTCAGAAATTTTGTCTATCCTGTAAAGAATCACTTGCATCATGGAAATGATGAGTAAGTGAGATTCAAGCTCCACTATAAAGAACCGTTGTTGTTACTATTTTTTTTGTTTGCATTTTGTGCAGTACATGAATCAGAATTCAGAAGAGATAATGGAGGTGTTTTTTTATTTATTTATTTTATTTATTATTTTTTTTTTCTGGTCACTTTTTCTTCTGTAACTTTTTAAGTCAATGGTAATTTCAGCTTATAAAGTTCAATAAAACAGATGTTTCATACCATGAAAGTAGAGCGGATCTATGCCAATTAGTGAGGATGTGCTGTATAAGCATTTTTAGGACATCCCTGAATGGAAATTATCAAAAAAAGAAATCACTTAATAGAAGTTTTACCTTGACTGCAGGGTAGGCGATGGACCTATCACAGGATCTTCTGCATATGCTGATGATGAAATTGGTGCATGTGGTGCAACTGGGGATGGTGACATTATGATGCGTTTCCTTCCATGGTAATGTAATTTTTTTTTTTTACACTTTCAGTTTTGGGATCATTTGTGTTACACTGTTACTGGTTGTTTTTTATCATTCAGAAGCAAAATCCCACAGGTTCTTTGAATATCTGGGAAGCACTGGAATAAATACTGAAAAGTGAAAACCATCAACGTCAACATCAGTTTTTTTCTCTTTTTTACATGACAAACTTAGTATTAATTAAGAATTTGAGTTGCTCATCTTTCTTATTGGGGTTGCTTCAAGATATGTCTATAATCTTCATCATAATCAACACTTATGTATACTTACAAAAAGTAATCAAGATTTATGTATGATGCTAAATAAGTCAGGCGACTTAAGCTTTACTAGGCTTGTTTTTGTAAATCAGAACAAAATTGGATTGGCTTAATTTATTTCACTAAGCATGGTAGCCTTTTTGGATGGGATAAGCTAATAAACCTCCAAACACACCAACCCAATCATGCTCGCCTCTAAGCTTGATTGCACTTCCAATCTGCTGATCCTTTGGAAACTTTATGCACACAATTTATGAATATGTTTCTGGATTTGTAAGGCATGTTTGGTTGCCTGCACTCTTACCTTGTGTATATAGTATATCCAATTATAGTGTGTTATCATGCTTGAAACAATCCATGTTTTAGCTACAGTGATATGCCTATAATAAAAAATAAAATAAAAAATCTTATTTTCTGGTCTGTGTTTTGAATCTTAAGACAATCTCCTATGTGATTTCAGTTATCAGGTTGTGGAGAGCATGAGATTGGGAATGGAACCTAAACTTGCTGCTAAGGATGCAATATCACGAATAGCGAGAAAATTTCCTGATTTTGTGGGAGCTGTTTTTGCCATTAATAAGAATGGGGTGCATGCTGGTGCTTGCCATGGATGGACGTTTCAATACTCGGTGAGAAGTCCAGAAATGAATGATGTGGAGGTTTTCACTGTACTGCCATAAATTAGGAACTCTCTTATATTGACTGCTATCTTGATACTTCATATGTAGCATTATTGTGGATGGTTTTGTTCGATTTATTGCTAAAATTTAACTGATATGGAATTATTGTACTTGGATGATATTAATATGGCTGGACTTCCCGCAGAAATTTTTTATGACTTTTTCACACGTATCTTTGAATTAGAGTGTTGAACCTTTTATAATAAGAATGTGTTAGCTTGAAAGGGATATACTGCTATAAGAGTAAAGAGAGGGTTGTTGTTGAGAGAGGAAAAAAAAAAAAAAATTTCCCCACTTTCGCGTTAAAAGTTAAAAGTCAACAACGGATATAGACATAAGGGTTTGTTTTAAGGGCAAAGTTTCCATCCAGTGAATTGGATAGTACACAATGTAGACACGTGACAAAATTTGAACAGTGTGTGCGCATCCGTATCATGTCGAGTCCAAAGCACTAGACTTAAGTTTAAAACAACATAAAATGCAACCTGTTCTCCAAACCTTCCCGGTGATGACTCATCAGATACACCTGCTAGCTGTTGCCATATGGGAAATCGATTAAAGTTCATAAAACAGATAGAGGCCTTGACTGGATACGACGTCTAAGGTGTGTGTATGTAAGCGTGGACGTGGGTGTTCTCTCATCTCTGGCATGCATACTGATGAGCTCACAGAACAGAAGTGACTCATTCTCTAAACAAACTAAAGTTTAAAAGAAACAACAAATACTGGCAAGAAAAGTAGCTTTGCTAGGTTAAATTATGGTGTCACAAAGCTCATCATCGCCATGTGCCTTATTGGCCCAATGGACACTGCACTTGTGTATAGTTTAGTTACAGCTTCCAAAACCATATGATTGGATTTGATTAAGAAATCTAAAACACAAAAGTTAAAGAATTGCATTTTATCTTTGTTGAATTGGAGTTCTTACCCCATAGTATTCTCAAAAAAAAAAAAAAAAAAAAAAAATCTCTATCATTAATTTTTTGTACATTCTCGAGGCTAAGACCCTTTTATAATTGTTTTTTTAAATAAAAATAGTCATCACTATTTGAAAATGAGAATGATGGATTAAAAATATTTAGAACGGGAATCAAAATCTTTTAAAGTTTCAGGTGACTTCATTGTAAAAATTTTAGGATTTTATCTATTTATTTTAAAATGAATGAATTGGATGTTATTTTAAGAACAAAGAGTTATCAAAGTCCTGTTGATATCAGAAACCAAATGCATGCATGATGATGAATAATAGAAAATTGTGCTGCCCCACCCTGCATTTAGAGTTAAGACAACAATATTTATTTCTTCAACTGAATTATAGAGTATACGTTACAACCCATAGTTTGCAACAGTCCAAAAGCTTCGAAAATAAAACGGCTGGCGGGAGATAAACCCAATGACAAAAGAAACATACACTATATATCCATATCCATTTCCATCTCATCTTCCTCCTTTTGTTGTTTTTTGTTTTTAAAGAAAGCTTATTTCTCTCACTACCTCGATGGCTACACTCCAAACCTCTCCATTTGAACGTTCACTTGCTAAGCTTACATTTCCTTCTCTTTCCCCTTTCTTCTTTTTCCATGGCTTCCCAGTTGTCTTTGCAACTTCCACAATTCTTTTAATACTCGTAAGCTCTCTCTCTCTCTCTCTCTCCCTCTCTCTCTCTCTCTGTACTTTTTACTTTATCAAAACAATATCTTTGCATTCATTAACTATTTTCATATCTGGGTTATGTTTTTATAGCTAAAATTTTTAATGAGCTGTATGTGATTTGAGCTTTTGTTTGTGGAAAATGTAAATTTTTAAGATCAATTTTTTTTTAATATCTAACCTTTTTGCTTCAAAATTTTTTTTTTGTTACCTTTATTTTTTTTCTAAAAATGTTTACAGAAGAGTTTAATGCTTAAGATGTTAATTCTGCTGGTTGGTATTATCTTTGAGATTTATTTATTTATTTTTCCTTTCAACAAGTGGGAGGGGATTTGAACCCATATTTTCCTCTCAGAGAATTGGCCAATACCACTAAGCCACAAAGCTCTTGGCATATATTTCTATGGAGATTTTAGGCCCTGAAGCAATGGTAAATTTAATTACTAATGTTGTATTATGTAGGGGGAAGTTATTGAAAGGAAAGAGAATCGGAACTGAATGAGAAACTAAAACCTTTACTAAATGAAATTGTTTAACTTGAGTTAGCTTTTCATGTTTTTGAAAGCAAAATTATAAGACCTCTGGTTTGTCAATCATTTTCCTCCATTTTCTAAGTATCCAGATTTACGACTAGAGAAAAATAAGAAGCCCCGTTAACTTAAAAATGAAAATGTTGCAAACAATTTCTCCTTAACTCCACCTATGATATTATAAGTAAATAATGTCCTTCTCTTTGTGTGTCAGAAAATCTGTTGGACTTGACAATAGAGTAAAGGCCATGGCAAATGCACCTCACTCATTGAATTTCAAACCCAAGGAGCAAGGAACATGTGACCTTTCAAAGAAAAACTACTCACGATGGTTTTCTTCGTGGATGCTATTGTCAACAGCTTCTTCTCATTCTAATCAAACCAATAGTGAGAATGGTGTTCCTGTGGCTAACCATCAAAGTCCTGAGTTGAGATTTAATTGGGTGAATTGTCTTGTGTGGGTATTGCATGAATCTGCTAGGAGTTTTTCCTGTGCAGTTGAATTACTTCAGTTGTCAGGAACGGGTCCAGCACTAGCAATGGCCTGGATTGGGAAGGATGTCCATGACTGGCATAAATGTACTGCTTATCAGGTATATACAGAAGTACATTGTTTTATATTTACTTCAAACTATGAATACATATTTTGAAACGGTCCCAAAGTTATTATGTTAGATTCATCTACCAATATCATACTTATACTGTTAGTTCTATAAGTTTGGTATATATTTACTTTGATGGAGTGAACATTTGTGTGTTTTTTGCATTTGTTTGTTGTCCTGTGCCTTGAGCAACAATCATTGAGAATTCTTAGTCGATTGTAAGTGAAACATTACTGTTAAGTTAAAAGATTTATTTGAAACTGGAACCAGAATTATTAACTGGCATAGCTGCACAGGTTGTAGTTTATGTTTTGATGAAAATTGCGATTGAAGTGGAGATCTTGCTTTCTCAAGAATGTCTCAATCGTCCTTCTCCAGTTAGAGAGATGTAAGTATAAAATGTCTTTTGCTAGAGACTTGATGATATAAATAACTCTTCAACTGTGGTAGCTATAGTACATTCACAGATGAAAATAGAATTTACTAATCAATTATCAAATGATTGAAGATCTCAAGTAATAGAGTGACTTGCACAGTACCTGTACTCAATGTCTTGGGTTTAAACTTCAATAAACATTCTAAATTTACAGTCTCTTGGATTCACGTCAAATGAATTATTTAAACCTTGCTCAAGAATCCAGCTGTATGTGTATATATATATATATATATTGTGGTTTCTTTCTCTGTTCTTTTTAACAGATATATATTTATGACATAAGTGTTTCCTGGGTCTTACTTTTTGTTCCTTCATTTGGTCAGCTTTTCCCCCAAGGTAAAATTGTTTGGGGTGTATATTGAAAGTGAACTGAACACGAGGCACACATGATTGGTAGAATGGTTTAAAGAGGCTGAGCTTCCACATATAGAAGGATTTTTTCTTCCTTTGTTAAAGAACTGGTCTATGGAATATGCAGGAAGGTTTGCTCAAGGAATCCTCTTCTTTTAGCATAATGTTTCACCTCTTGATAATCATCTACGCCTGTCAATTACCTATATTTACCTATTCTGATTAATTTCATATGCATTTTTTTGTTCCTTCCAGTTCAATTCACTTATTACTCTTCATTTACGAATCTAGCCTGAGCACAAAAATATTCAGTGGTGTTGCAGGGATCATTGTGGCTCTAAGCTGCTGTACTGCAGTAGGAAAATTGTGTTATAGGCACACTTGCTGTCCCCTTACATTGTTGATTGAGGATGCACTAGTAGAGCTCATGGATCTTTCACAGTCTTGTGCCAGTGGACAAATTACATCAGTTAGCCACTGAAGCAGGATTCGAAATGGACCTGCTGGCCCATTTTGGTACAAAGGTTTTCTCCGGCAAGAGAAGCGAAGAGCTAGAATTTTGGATTGGGTTGGCTCAGAAAAAACTTTCAGTAGCATTCCAGGAAGAAAATATATTTTCAGGACAAATCTGCTACAAGGTCCATTCATGAAATGACAGTCTTAAGGAATTACACATATCATTTCACGTGTCTCTAGACATAAGCAGAAATACTTCTATCGTTCCAATTCCTAATTTCCTGAAGGAAACTTTGTTTATATAATCGAAAAGTATACATTTTTTTATATAATACACCAAAAAGAATTCTTTGTCAAGTTCCAAAAATTCAAGGACCTTGCTTGATGGTTGATTTGGTCAGAGATTTGATAAGCTTATAGTTTCTTTCTGGTTTTATTGCTTATCAAAAAATAAAAAGAATTTCTTTCTGGCTTAGCTACTGTACCTTTAGGATTAAATAGTTTTTCTCTGTTGCAAAATTTGACAGGTTCAAGCAGATAGTTTCGCTACTTTAGGAATTTTTGCATATCTTGGAAATGGTACTAGATTGTTCTTGTTAGGAATGGGCATAAAGGATCTGGATGAACATGTTAAAGACTTCCTTAGGTAGATTACTTCACATTTTGGTTACATTCTCAACATTTCAGGCCTAATTAAGGATACTTTAGGAGGTCCAATACTTTTCCTGCAGCTACTTGGAATGT
Organism: Quercus variabilis; assembly: GCA_030445155.1. Classification (NCBI taxonomy): domain Eukaryota; kingdom Viridiplantae; phylum Streptophyta; class Magnoliopsida; order Fagales; family Fagaceae; genus Quercus; species Quercus variabilis. The sequence continues at coordinate 20,851,680 of CP129449.1, forward strand.
GGTAGCCTTTTCATTTACCCAGAGCTTTCTTCCATATCAGTGTATCAAATCTTCACGGAGGTCAGTGTTTCTTCTACTTTTATTGAAGATGCAAAATATGAATCATCCTAATGCATAAAACTTGCCTTTACAGGTAGTAATTGATGAAATTGGATGGCTTGATTTTTATGCTGCATTTTCTTACATATGCAATCAAGGGAGAAGAAGATCAAACAGTATCCCATCCAAGCAGAGAAAGAGATAATTTTAACTACAGTTTTTACTGTATGCTATGATGTTTTCTCTGGGTTTGCTCACTTCAGCCGTTCGACTCTATTGCCAATAGACACAAATTTGCTAGAATTCTTGCTACGGAGGTAGCCTACATCATCTGATCTTTCATTCAGAGCTTTATTTGTTAGAATTTCTTAATCTACTAGAGTGGTTTAGGCTCTTAAGGTATCTTGTTGTCAACATTTCAGTCAGAGCCTGTTAACTGTCTGTTTGGAAGACTACTGGGCAGCTTACGATAAACCATGGTTCTACTTTAGAGAGGAACGAAATAATAGTTCTCATGTTGATTTTCCCTAGCAGTGAACCCCTAAAGTTTTCAGAAACAGGTTCCTCTGATGCCACTTCATTTTTACGATCTAGGGGAACAATTAAGTCATCTGTAGTCTTGGAAGCACATCGAAATCTAAATGACTTAAGGGCACAGGGATGCACAAAGAATGACACTCAACATGGATCTAAACTGAAAAAGGTATGGCTATCAGATGATAACATCTATATGTAATATTTTCATGATGATGGATGTAGAAAAATGGACAAAAGACTCTCCACATTGATCTAAACAGGAAAGGGTTTTGGTGTCAGATGATAACAACTGTTGTTAACATCTTCATGATGATAAAGGGAAAGGAATTGGTAATAACTCATGGCATTGATCTAAATGTAATAATTATAATTTTATTTGCATGAATAATTAGCAGACTGCTTCATCCCCTACACAACCACCCCCCCCACCCCCCCCCCCCCCCCAACACACACACACACACAAGAAAAAAGAAATTGTGTATGCAAATGCATGTATGTGTTTCTTGTTGTAAACATTGCAATTATTTTACTGTAATAGCTGGATACCATATCAGCTGGGTATGTGGAGGGTGCCTGAGCTGCTAAGTCAATTCCTCAGCATGAGAGTTTAATTAGGAATACAGTATCAAGTTGGCATCTACAAGCTCTGTAAGGGTGATACTTCCCTTATAGTAAATGGGCAGATTTATTTTAAACTTTAGATGCTAATAGCCTAGTATTGGAAATTAATTTGTTTTAAAGGATATCTGGATGGGTACACAATTGCTTTTCACAGACATCAGGGTTGCTACAGAGCTTCTAGTAAATCAATTACGTGGTTACCAGGTTGCAGAAAGGGAAAGAAAGAAGTTAAAAAGACCTTTAAACGAAATTTCTTCACGTATTCCAGTGACAATTCTAATGCTACTTCCTGTAAGCACTTATTGGATCACTTTTCTTTCAATAGTTTTTATTTTTTTTAATCACTGACTCAAGAACATACCGACTTATGTATAAGAATGACCTTTAATGAGTTTAGCATTCTGAAATTGGACCAACCAATAAATATAGCAACGTTATTCCGATGTAAAAGTTTGTGAACTCAGACTAACAATTACAAAGTTTAAACAAGCTTCACCTAAGTCACAAGAGTAGGAAACTTTTTCAAAGAACCTGATTTAAGGATGACAGACTTTCATCTATCTTTACATGCCAAATTTTCTTGTTTCCCATTGTTTAGCTTTTATCCAGTTAAATGCATCAAGACCAATTACAGTATTCCTTATTGTACCAAGAGTGAAAGCATTGTCTATCTAGATAAAGGTTTATTAAATTAGTTTATTCTTTTAATGTATAAATGATGAAAGTACCCCTTGTTCACAATGAGGTACAGCTGTAAGTCTCTAACCAAAGACAGTAAGCTGAATAAAAAGTTCAATAATTGAAACATGATTAGGTTTATTAACTTGTTCATCGTGCTACAATTTTATTTTTTTTAATTATTATTTTTTATTTTTTCTATATCTCTTTTGTTAATCATTTATAGTTCTTTATAGAAGCTAACTCTTTTTTTCTCTCATGTATAATATGCACTTGGGTGTCAAGGTGACCTATTAATAGGGTTACACAAATTTTCTCTCCCTGTTCTACGAGCAGGTATCTGCTATAGGTCACGCAGCCATTCTTACAGCAATCAAAAAATACATACCATTCTTGGTAATTGCCTTCCCATTGTGTTTATAATTTATTCAAGTACTTCCTGTTAATCATGCTTTCATATACTGCATCCAGATTCCTTCTCCATATTCTTCTGAGAGATTGGATGTTGTGAAACAACTAAAAAGAACTAAGAAGATGGAAGTTCAGTCATGGCGCAACCTTAAAGATCCATCCTCTAGAATACCGTAGTAATTATATCATGGGATCTTGATGTCTAAATGTTGCTTAACAGCTCCTTATACTAACCTTGTTGCACAATCAGTACATTGATGGATGCGTACATACATATGTTGAGACAGAATGTATAGGTAGACAAACTATTTACTTATCAAAGAACCAAAGTAGTTTGACAAACACATTTTCTATTGATTAATGGTTGGGTGCAAATGCAAATTTGGGGATGCAAAAGATTCAGGTTCCAAATCAGAAACCACCTGAGGTTATATATTTTCACTGGCACCTCTATAATGATGTCAATGTTACTTGGTCAAAAGCTTTTCCTCAGAATTTGACAATCAACTAAAACAGTGACATTAACCATTGCAATAGTAACTGTATAGATTTTATCTTTCTTCCTATCTTAGCATTCATTCTTTGGGCAAGTTCCCGGCTACCCTCTATAGCATCTCATTGCACCCAAAGCATCATGCATTACCTTCCTTCTCTTTTATACTAACCATATATGTGTATTTTAATTACTGGTTTTAGGATCACCTCCAATCCACTATAAGAAAATAAACTCCTATAAAAGTTACAGCTATGAATGGCTGAAATTAAGGATGTCAATGAGGAGAATAAGAATTTGAGTAGAGCTGAACTGAGGCCTTGATTTGTCATCTAACATCCCCTGGAAAACTGTTGAGGTGAGTCTGCATCATCAGTTTGTGTCAAAGAGATAGTGAAACCGAGAACTAGCCAACCTTATTGTAAAGATATCAGCATTTTGGTTATTTGTACAAACAAACAAACTGTACTTTTAGAGTTGAGAAGCTCACGAATGAAGTGGTAATAAACTTCAATATGTTTTGTTTGAACCTGAAAAACCGGTGACAAGGTAAAGATGGTGGGATGTGAAGTTCATACAGTATAGAGGAATACATATTTGTACATGCAAGTGCATGAATTTCGGCGTTTACTTGACGTGGCTACAATGGGTTGTTTCTTGCAAGACCATGAAATGAGATTAGCCCCAAGATTTATACAGAATCCAAATGAAGGGAGCTACTGAAGAGCTTGTTGAATGGCATGGTAAGTGTATCTTTGATATATCTAAGGATTCATTTCATGGCCTATAAGTTAATAGTTGTTGGAGAGAGAGCATACTCAGACGGGTTTAGTTGAGAACGTAAGTAAGATCAAACCTAGTCATCGTATGATATGGGCAAATTTACTTCAACTGAAAATAAATACAGATGCAGGGAGCATCACTTTCGAATGGACCTAAAATTGGCATCACTTTTATCATGTACCAACTGCAATAACTCACATTAATAATTGTGAAAAAAAAATTGTCTTTATTTATTGTTTTAAAATTGTCCCACTTGTTAATAAAAAGAAGATTGTTTACATTGAAGTTTCATAAAAAGTTGAGGGCTGTTCAAAAATTGCCAAAATTTTGTTAAAAGTATAAACGATGAAGTACTCCATGAAAGAAGAAACAAGATTCAAATCTAATATTCCCTCTTCCTTGTGTGTGTGTGTTTGTTTCTCAAAAAAAGATTCAAAACGAATATTTAAAATATATGAGGTAGTAGTACTCATCTTTTTTAATATGATCAACTATTAGTTAAATGTTTTACTTTATAGTTTTAATTAATTAAAAATAATGTGTTTGTTATAATAATGATTTGGTAGAGAAGTAGAAATTTACTTGCTATAGTTTAATACAAAGTTTCACAGTTGGTATCAATATGGTTTTAAAGTAATAGTAATAATAATATTACATGATTAATTGGATTTATTTTATTTTATTCTATTGAATTAGTATCTTGTAATTACTCGTTTCCTCTATTGAGAAATTGAGAAATCCAGTGTATAAAACAAATCAAAAACTAAAAGAGGTGGGCTAAACTTACGGATTTAGGTGAACATGTTTAGGGAAGTTGATAGCGAGGCATTAGAGTTTTAAACCAGATCTTAAACATTGAAAACAATGTCTCCTTTAAAGAGTCCTAGGATACTAGCTAGCTTGGCATGAAGTGCATTAAGGGTTTAGCCTTTGGCTGCTAATGCAAAAAAAGCAGTCAACTATACTTGGTCAAAAAGAGGCATGGAGTGGATCTAGTCCAATAATGAATAGACAGAGCTATTATGAATATAAATTGGCAATGTCTACTATGCATCCTTCTGCAAGAACATGATCCAGAATAATGCAAGGGAAGATACAAGTTGAGAAACACCAGGAATATCCATTGGTAATTGGCAAGTTAATTTCTCACTTTTCTTTCAAAGGGACATAATTATTCATTTAATTATCCACCTAAGCAAAAATTTTAATGAATTGATTCATTCAACCTTCCACCTAAATAAAAGTTTAAAAAGAATTCGTTTTTATTTTTTGTATCAAAATAGAAATAATTTTATGTCTTAGCATTTAAATTTTAATAATTTTTTTGAGAAACCACTTAACTTATATATATATATATATATATAAGCGCAAAAAAACTCAAAAGAAAAAAAAATAGTACTTTGCACCAAATATGCCATATCAATGTGTAAATGCCAAGTACGTAAACTAACATGTTGATTGATAAATTTTTAAAATTAAGTGTCAAGTATATCTTATCCTACACTCTCAATTAATAATTTTATTCCACACGTTTTATTAGTTAAGTTGCAATATCCTTATGTTTTGCCATAAAGAGTATTCTTGAAAAGATAATAGAATAATTTTTATTTTATTCATGCTTTGGGTAGAAATATATATATTTGAAATGAAATTTATTCTTAAAAAAGTTAGACATGTTCACATATATAACAATCTTAAGGGACGAGTACTATTTATACAATGTTTAGGGAGAAGTGTCATTTCAATCTCAAAGAAAATTGCTGTATTTTAGCACGTATGCAAAATTTAGACAAGAAGAAGAGGAGGAAATATATTACCTATTCACCAAATAATTAAATTTTCTTTCATTTTTTTCTTACGTGGTAACATAAAAACTAAAAATTGGACTTGTATAGTGTATTATTAAAACAAGTGTTCCAATCAAACAGTTTTGATAGTGAAATTGCTCGTGTGGATATATGATGAAAGGGACATCTAACCTATCAATGCGGCAATGGGTATTTCTTGATCTCAAAACTTTAAATTTTTAATTATCTTTTTTTAATTTTATTCTTTTCTCTTTTACTTAACTATAGTTTGACATTCCTTCTTTAATTTGGAATTATTAAATGAATCTAGCGTACCACTTTCTCTATATCATTTTATGTACCACACATCAAAATATGTCATGTGTCTATTAATTCCTAAATTTAAGTTTTTTGTTTCACTTGTCTAAAATAAAAGATTAAAAAATAAAAACCTTCTCATCCCCGCTAGTGCCACCACCACTAACCTCCAACCTCATAGGCACTGCCACCAATCCAGACGTTTCTCTAGCGCCATCTTCCCCATCCTCCTCGTGACCCTCATCATCGAGATGGACAGCAACAACCACGAGGTCCACCAGGCCAGCCTCCTCGACACCCCCACACTCGTCTTCACTTCAGTTTCTAGAGAGAATCTTATTTTATAGGATTATGTACTTTTGGTTTTGGGTTTCCAATTTTGCAATAAATTTAGCCTTTGATTGTATAGGAAAACACGTTAAACATCTTTAAATTCAACAAAGCAAAACCCATCTTCCTCTATCCCTTTCCCTTAACTTTTAAGAGAAGCAAACACCATTATTACCCCCAGAGACCCCAAAGCCAAAACTGACCCAAATTTGCTACCGATCGATCCCACTTTATGATTCAATATTGTCTGTGGCATTGAGGTTTTGTTGGTTGGAAGTTTGAATGAAAGTCATTTTTTAATTTGTTGAATGGACCCATTCGGCCTTTTTCATGGGCATTCCACAGTGCCTGCGATATTGGGGTGGTGGTCTCTAGTTAGTGACGGCGGAGGAAGTTTTTTTTCTTTCTTAATATATTTTATTTTGAGAAAGTGAAACAAAAAGTCAAAAACTTAAATTTAAGAATTAATAAACACATGACAGATTTTGATTTGTGGATTGGTACAGAAGATTTTGATTCCAAACGTAGGAGATGAATTTACTTAGAGGACTATGTATTTAGAGCCTAGTGAAGTTTTTGTTTATCTAACAGGGAAGTCTAATTTATTAAGAACTTCATTTAGGGGGACCAAAAAAAAAAAAAAAAATACCCCTATTTTATAATTTTGATACTATGAAAAATTCTCTCCCAACTTTGTTAGAAATTGCATATCAAAACAAAGTTGCCAATAATGAGCTTTCACAATAAGACTCACCATCTATGGAGGAAAGAGCAAAAACATAAAATAAAAATGAAACTGATAATAAGGATATTTACATTTTTGAACAGGCATCAAACATGCCAATCTACATTTATTACTATATCATGCAATATTCAAATATGTAAATGCATAGAGTATGATTAAATCAATACATTACTCTTATTATTTTTCTATTTAATTTGTGTATAAAATAGAATAAATTAAAGATTACAATTTTTTTACATTGAAAATTAGAGATATTGGAGGAAATTAATAACAAACTTAAGGAGTGTTGAAAATTTTTTTTCGCCAACCCAGAAAAATGCAATCCATATTAGATAGTTCACTGTAAATTTGAGTTTTAAGAGATGTGTCAGTGCTCAAAATCAACCTCCTACACAGCATAATAAAACCAACTCTGAACTATAGTTCCATAAAATTTATCCAATCCTATCTTTGATGAATATTAACTAGAGTTTTCCTTGGTACTGATTTTTAGTCACACCTTGAACAACTTCATTAAAAATGATGGTTTTCCATGTGTTTGATGTCATTATTGTACTCTACTGCAGATGATCCAATTTGTTCTGGAAGATAAATATTTTGACATTCAACTCAATGTCAAACTTAATCAAGTTGCTCTAAAACTTGAGGGCATCATGAAACTTGCCAAAAAAAAAAAAATGGAAATATGCAACTTCCTTGATAGCGTTAATGAGCAAATTAACTCTTGATGTATGAAATATGTTTAAAAATGTGTATTGTTAACCTTCTTGATGTATGAAACTAAATTAACTAATTATTTGTTAATGAGCAAATATATGTATTGTTAACCTGATTGATGTATAGAACTAAATTAACTAATAATTTGTTGATGACATGGCAAAAATAGATAAATATGCATTGTTGAATTATTAACTATATAAATAATTTTCAAATGCTTTTTTTAGTTGTTTGCGTATAATATTCTAAATCTATCTACATGCTTCACGTTAAGACACTAATTACTCATCTAAAAGAACAAAATAAAAAATCCAATCAAATCAGTATTACACAAATATTTTTTTAATTTTGTTCAAACTTGTAGTAACACAAAATCTTCTAACAATGCACTGTCATAGAAGGATCCATAAATTTCTTAATTAGGTATATAAATAAGAATATCAATTTGAAATGAGAGAGAGAGAGAGATTAGCCAGAGCAATGAGTTTTATCTGTCTTATTTTGATTTCTAAGGCAGAACTAGTTCATGCATCTTAATGTTAAGAAAAAGAAGAATGAATTGAAATATTGTTGCTAGTAGAACATTAAAAATTTTTCCTTATGCCAAAAAAAAAAAAAAATGGTTTGTCTGTAAGGCAAACTATGTAGAATTTTTTTTTTTTTTAAAATAGAGTGGGAAAAAAAGGAAATGATTAGATATCATTAAATTAGTAATTATACCCCTATCTTGTTCAATTTTAAAATTTTAATAAAAATTATATCATTGAGTTCCATGAAAATAAATCCATTTCTTTTAAGGAATTGAACTCTTTTCAATGCAAAATAAAGTGAACTTGCATTTAAATACCCAATGATAAGACTTTTTGCTTCAAAAAAAAAAAAAAAAAAAAAAAAGGAAAACTCATCTCAAGTCAAGAGTCTTGCAGCTTAACTATTTGAAACCTCATGGTGTATTCATGACATCCAAATCCCCTCTCATTTGTTGTAATTATTGAATTAAAAAAATAAATGAAATAAAAAATCTTAAGTTTAATTGCAATTGCATCAAATTGAACTTCAACAAGTGCTCCTTGTTTTGCTTTTGGGCTTTGTTGTTTCTTTTAATTGGCTCCAATGGAAATTAGTAATTAATTGATGTTGATTCAGATTTTGATTTGGAAAAAATAAATTTGGTTGTAGTTGTTACGTCAACTCTCCTTATATGAAAGGGACTAATTTGTATAAGTGGCAGTGAGTAACCTGTTGTAGTTGTGCTCTCTAGAAGCATGGAATTTTTTTTCCTGCGCAACTTTGATTTAACAAGTGCTTTATGTATATTAGAACCTCTATTTTGATCCAATACATCAACTTATATTTGTTCTATATATTGCCATTTATTAAAGAGAATCAAATAGCAACATTAGTAAAAAGATGTTAAAAATTACAGAATTATCTTGTTACTTATGAAGATAAAGTAGCTTTTAAAATTTTAAGAATGGCATATTTCTTGAACCGCTTTAAATATATAACATATTGAAGTTTTTGAAACATAAACTACCCTTTACTTTGAATTAGGTTTCTCTCTAAATTAGTTCGAATAGAAACTTTTCAAACTTTTTATATATCTCTTTTTTGGGTGTTAATATTGAAAATCTAATCGTTGAATTTCTTGCTCCTTATATTCTTAACATAAGTATCAAATTTTGTTTAAATCGAATATTATTTACTATTCGATCAATAAATTTTTTTTATACACAATTTTATATCACAAAAACTTGAAATTTTAACATTTGTTTGATGACATAGCAATTGATCTTTGATCTTCTTAAAATTTTGTAAGCATGAAAGATGTAATAAAAACATACAATCCAACGGTTAGAAGGATGTAAAAATATATAAGAAGTTTATAAGGTTTCTTTCCAAGTATGAAGGATGTAATAAGAATATGCAATTTAATGGCTATATTTTTAAAATTCACACTTAATATAGAGATATATAAGAAGTTTGGAGAGGAACTTTGTTCATTTTACTAATCTAGTCATCAAAATTAGAAATTTGGATATCCAGCCAAAAATTCAAGTATTTGCTACTTCCAATTGGAGTAGGAAAATATGAGGAAGATATAACTGAAGGTTTCTTTTTCCATTAAGGATTTGATTGGAATAATTTAGATGATTTTTTTTTTTAGAATACTATATTTTTAACACACACATGAAAGAAGAGAGTTTTTTTTTTTTTTTTTTTTTTTTTTTTTTTTTTTTTTAAAAAAACCACTGTATATCCTTGGTGCAATAGTCATTCCACAAGTATAAGTGCTTGTGGGGTATGTAGTATAGGGGGTAAAAGCGAAATTCTATCTTGTATAAAAAAAAATTTAAAAAAAAGTTTTGAAAAAACTTGGTGTATATCCAAAATAGCCTTAATTTAGATGAAATTGATGCCACATTAAAAGAGTGCAATGGTAGACGCACCAAAAACAAAAATAAACCTTTTTTTTTTTTTTTTTGAAAGGAAAACAAAAATAAACTTAAAAGCGTCAGTGAAAACATTCTTGTTTCAAATTTATAATCCTGGCAGTCTTATTGCCAATATCCAAACGCATATAATCTTTTATTTTGTCTTTGCAAATTTTCAAATCGACAAGCTAGCGGAAAATCATTGCTTTTAGAAAACATATAGCAAAAAAAAAAAAAAAGCATATAGACATTATGTTCAGAGAGAGAGAAACAATTACAAACCTGTAGGGTTTTTTTGATGAAAGCGAAGGAACAACGAGATAGAGTTATGAAAAATAATATTTTGGTGAGTAGGGTATTTTTTGATAAGCCCTTTTTTGTTTTGTAGAAAACACGTTTTAGAGAGAGGACATTTTATTTATAACTCTAAAAATCAAATATAAATTATAAATTAAAATGATGATGTTAAATAATGTGAATTTTTAAAAACTTAGGTGGCAATATTAAAGAAGTCAACAAATAATCGAAATTTATCTTTATCTATTATTATAAGTAGTATGCCCGTTTGATACATGAATTAATTAAAAATCATATGTAAGTTGATTTTTAAGAATACCCACTGATATAACTGACATCTTATATATATATATATATATATATATCCTAAGTTCCTAACTTTGGTTTTGGAAACACTACCAAGTTTCATTCAAACAAAATATTATCGTAACTAATTAAAATACTTTAAATAAATAATGAATTTGCTTTTAAATTCCTAAAATTTTTTGGGCGATAGAATGTTAATTGAAACCACTTTAAGGTTTGATAATATAGAGGTAATAGGTCAACTAACGTGGCATAAGGAATAGTATAGGTTTTGTAGGGTCACGATTTGTAACCTAAGCTCAAAAGATATGGGATGTGAGCCCAATGAGCTCAATATAATAAATTTGTAGAGAGTGAGTGAAGGAGCTGGGCTATTTGCGAATTGGATAACGGCTAGTAAGGATTTAAAAGATGAACAAGTACAAAAACACACTTAAAACTTGATGAAATTAGTGTTCGAGGAGATGAATTATGAATTGAACCAATATTCTTGAAAGCTAATATAGTACTTAGTGCTACAGTAATTCTTTTTATCTCCTCTTTCACTATTTTTTCTGATCCCCCTCTTATGGGAGGTCTTTTACATTATATAGTTCCCTTTCAGACCATCTTGATCATACACTTGTTAATCATCTAAGCCTTCACTCGAGTACATGTCCCATCAGACATCTTCTCTGACTCTCTGTGAATTGTGGTAGTTAAGACTACACTGTTCAGGAGTTTTCTCCACATAAATGCGGCCAGAAAAGTTGCTGCAGTACATTTAATGCGGTGATAGCAGTTTTTCGTTTAGATATTTCTGTATTTTTTTATCACCTTTGTACGTGCTTGAAGTTCATCCTTATCATTGAAACTTCCTGGAAGGTCACCTAAACCGTCCAAGTACCTGCTTGACTGGTATACATCGTATCCAAGAAGGATATACTCCTCGGATTATGTTCCTCCATCCTTTCCTTACATGATTCTCAACTTTAGGCCTCTTCCAATCATTTACTCCTCCTTGAACATGTCTACGTCCTCGGATAAAACCCAAAACCAATATACAAATTTGGACTCTTATCCTCACAGGTTTAATTACCATTTTAGTCCATTACATTTTCCACCTTATATGTCAAAATAGTCCTCATTTTTTTTTTTACAAAACAAAAATTCTACTTTAGTTTAATCTAAATGTATATGTGTGTGAAGTTCCTTTTTGGAGACTTGAACATCAACTCTTACCCTCTACACCTTATAAATACTTATACTTATGGAGTGATCGTCGCACTAAATATATGTGGTAGTAAAATAACCCTCATTGTTTAGGCGGTGAAAAAAATAATTGTTATGACTATCCTTAATATTAAAATATAAATAATAATGCCACCTAGGATGCCACGTCGGTTGCCATGTGGCCTTAATTTTAAATTTTAATTTAATTAAAAACCATTTATCTCGTCATCCTCCAACTCTCCATTCTCTAATTATACGGAGGAAATTCGAAACTTGGATTCTCGCTGAGTCGCTGTAGGAGGACTTGCTTGCTCCCTCCCATGTCAACGTCTCCTTAGGGGACTTTCCAATCAAAAAAAAATTTTTTTTTTTAGAAACCTTTACCAATCAAAATTGAAAACATTTTTTGGATTTTGTAAAACCTTAAGGCTATGGTCGGGCCAAGGAATTTTGGGAATTAATGCGACATTTAAATTTGGACCTTTTATATACTTTTAAATTTAATTAAATAATATTTTTTTATTTAAAATATATTTTTATTTTTTCTTTTCTTTTTTGAGGAAAAACTCAATGCACTATTATTAAGGTAGTCTGGCTAAATCAATCTAAAAAACATAAGCAAAATGTGGTAGAATATCTTCCATTCACGCAATAAAATTTAAAACAACTTAAAATATATTTTTCTAATTTGTTTAATTAGATGCATTTCTTTGACTTTTTTTTTTAATAAATTTCTTGTTCATTTGTGAGTTGTTTATCTAAATTTTTTTATAACTGTTTTTGAAAATTTTCTTTTTCGTTTGTTAGATTTTCAACTAATTTATTTTTTTAATTAAATTGTGTTCAAGTAAGAAATTATCTGAAGAACCTTTTTCGGGCTCAATTAATTTTTCACTTTTTTTTTTTTGTTTACAACTAGTCTGTGTGTATATATATACTAGTTGTAAATCTACAAAGATAAAATTCTGTTTAAAAAAACACACACACACACACACACACACACACAAAGAAATGAGTGGATAGTGATCTACCTACACTTTGCTAAATTTGTTTTCACAACATTCCTAAATTAGTATAGGAAAAAAATTTAAATTAGAGATTGTGGTGGGCCCAAGTGTGAGTTGTCATGTTAATTTAGAAATGTTGTGAAATTATTGTGATATTTTGTTGTGTCCGTAGCATTACTATTTGTTTTTTATATTTATCGATTGGTGAATATTTTAGGCCTAATTAATACTCTTATAGTTATAGAAATATCCTCATTGGTTAAAATTTGGGGGCTTTATTTCACTTAAGGGCTTTAAGTGACTGCCTAATTAGCCTAGTAGTAGGGCTGACCTTGCTTAAAGCTATATTATATTCTTTGTCATATTCTAGCATCTGTACGAAAGCACAAAAATATAGGTGCATAACTAAATAACCAACGAGTAATGCTATTGACAACAATTTTCAAAATATTTTCTTAATAATTAAGTTGACAAGTATTGGTTCTCATTTGGGCCAATCATTAACATTTACATTATTACTTCTTTACTTACTGATAACAACTTACTATGTCGACACTTGTGATTTTTTTTTTTTTGGTCTCTAGCTACATATGATGGCAAATTGAATGTTTTCCTTAATGATGTTGAGGAAATAAATACATTGGGGAGCCACTTTAAGTTTTTAATATAATATATAGAGACATACTTAATCCAAAAGGCATAAGTCTAATGGGTGTGATTTTAATTATATTATATTAACCACTCACTCTTTTTATTAGTATCCAATGTGAGACTTCGCTCACACCTGTATATCCAACAATCTCCCATTCACATTTGAGTCTCTGCCTCTCTTGTGGGCTTCAAGAGCTCTCCATGGGGTATGAACAAGTCCTACTCACTCACCTTTACCTTATGGACTTGCCTAGTGCAATATATTTCCCGCTCTAATTGCGAAAGAGACTTGTCCCTAATTCATTTGCAAAAAGGCTCCAAGTACAGACACCTCATCGTTGCTCAAACTGTGAGAGGGACCTCTATAAGCTTAACATTGCCATCTTTGCCACACACCATATAGGCTTTGATACTATTTGTTGGAGAGATAACATCTTGAAAGGACTCCTTAAGTAGTTACTATAACATATAGAAACATACTTATCCCAAAAGGTTTAAACCCAATAGATATGAACTTAGCTATGTTATATTAATTATTCATTTTTTTTTCATTATTATTAAATGTAAGATTTTACTTACACGCATATACCCAATAATTACTTGCTAGGGAAGATAACACATTGGGGAGACCCCTTGAATAGTTACTACAACATATAAAGATGCACTTAACCCAAAAAACGTAGTCTGATTGTCTAACCTAGTCAAATACCCATGTTCGATACATATTCATACCCAACAGTTTTGGAATATATTCCCAGGTGTGTCCCACTCTTTTTAAATTAAAAAAAAAAAATGTGCTGATAAACATTCGAGATACACTTTTAATACGGCCCTGATACAATTGTATCTCAAACACATGAGGATTTTAATACGGCCTTGGCAGCGAGAGTCTGAGAGATAACCCAAACACTTGAGGATTTTCATTTTTATTTGTTATATATTGGGTTGATTTTTTTTAATATATATATATTGGTTTAATGTTGAATACTAACCTAGTTCTCTTTTATTTATAGTATAGTTTTTAGTTTGTATTCTAAACATTATTTAAGTAGCCATTAAATTATTTTTATTATCTATTATTACTCTTAATTATATTGATATATGCTCGATAAAATATTAAAAGAATGCTTAATAACGTATAAAAATATATTTAATAATTAATTAATACACATATCCATATTATATCATATTTAAATTTTTCAAAAATGATTATGTCCCAAATTATTATAATATGCAATATTTCATATTTTAATCAATAAATCGGACATGATTTATTATTAATTGTCACATGCAAGTCACTTAATTGGTTTTGATACTGGAGGATCTTAGCAATGTATCGACAATTAAATTATATATTATTGCTTTGAAAAGTTAGCAGATACATGATCTGAAATGGAGCTATAAAACCGAGTGCCTAAGGTAAAGCCAAAACTAGGCCACGTTCCCAACATATATATTTACCTTATAACTAATAACCCTAACCTTCTTCCTTGCTTGCCTCTCTTTTTGTCTTTCTCAATTGAACATGAGTTCCCAAAATAATGAAATTCAGCTTCCAGGTAAAACATTAACAGTTTATTTAACTTTTTTCTTTGTTTACATTTTTTAAGTCTAAACATTCTGTTATATTATTTTTGTTAATATATGTTTTTTATTGGTTGAAATTCAATATTTTTTCTTTTTGGAAAATTATTGGATACTCTGGGAGCAATGCTCCTCTCTCTCACATAAGGGGTGGACTCCTTCCTTTATCTTATTATGTCAAAACTCATTAACAAACCTCTTGGTTATTTCATTATACTGCCCTAAACAACTGAAATAATGTTTTCAAACTTGAAAATGTGATTTAAAATCACATTTTCGTTTATATTTTGGTGGTGTGTAATAAAATTTCATCATTCCATTTTATACATCGTATTATTTACTATTGCGAATGTTTGAGTTGGTATAGTGGCAAACCCTGGTCCTTCTGTTGCTGCTCCACCAGCTCCTTTAAAAGCGAACACCAATAACAAACCAATAATAAAACAAGGACGTGTTTGGGTATGGTAAGTTAAAAACTCTCTCTCTCTCTCTCTCTCTCTCTCTCTCTCTCTCTCTCTCTCTCTCTCTCTCTCTCTCTCTCTCTCTCTCTCTCTCTCTGATATATGTATGTATTTTGCTTGATATGATTTGCAGTGGTTGTATAACGGCCGAAGAGATCAAAGACTCCGAGAAGAATTGATATTCAATTAAAGTAACTTTGTTTAAAAAAATTGTATGGTGTTATAATAAAGATTAGGCACCATGTCTAATCGAAGTTTTAGAGAATGATTGATGATTATCCCATGTAAACACCTCAATGATTGTTATATAATATTCACTATGGTCTTATTCACTAGACCTTTGGATTGTTGATATATAAGTAGTGGATTTAGTGTTTTTTTTTTTTTTTTTTTCCTTATGGAAATGGATTTAGTATTTGATTCTTGTATCATATAATATGTA
Organism: Quercus variabilis; assembly: GCA_030445155.1. Lineage (NCBI taxonomy): Eukaryota > Viridiplantae > Streptophyta > Magnoliopsida > Fagales > Fagaceae > Quercus > Quercus variabilis. Next base: position 20,867,534 of record CP129449.1, read on the forward strand.
TATATACTAGTACAATATAAATCAACAATATTAACACTATAATAATGATGTAAATGAGCCCTCACCACCGCAACCTCTTCATTCTCTTTACGGCAAATTATAGTAAACTCTCTTGTGGTTTGGTCCATTTGCACTTTGTCTACCCGTAGTTTAAAACTTAACACTTTGTCCACGTGTGTTTAACTTCGTTAAAGTTCTATAACCCACCTCTGTTAAAATCAAGGGTAAAAATGTATATTACCTTCCATTTTATGTCTCTCTCCTCCAAATAACAAAAAAAAAAAAAAACTCAAACGAACAAGATCAAAGAGGGGATTCTTGTAGAGAAACAAGATGTGTGTCAAAACAAGATCAAATAGATAGGCCAACACATTTGGTTCATCATTTCATTGTCTCACTCCCATCATCTCCCTTTCTCTCTCTCAAACTCAGATTTCTTTCTCTGTCTCACCCTTATAAGTGATCTATCTCTATCTCTCATCCCTTCCCTCTCTGATGATGGCTTTGAGGAGGCCAATTAGCCACCACAATGAAAACTCAAATAAAAAACCTAGCAAAACCTAATTAACTACCCAGATCGAAAATGTATCCCTCTCTTTCTTTCTTTTTTTTTTTTTCTTTTTTTTTTTTTTTGTTGTTGTGGGTTATGGCTTGCAGTTTTTATTGTGGATTGTGGGGGTGGTGGTTGTGGGTCGTAGGTTCTAATAGTTGTTGTGGTGGCTGTGGGTGGACTTCGTAGGGGCGGGCTTTCACAATAAAGGTGGGTATGTGGGTTTCGATTTTAGATAGTGAGTATGGAAGGTTTGTTTGTTTGTTGGTTGTTGTGTTTGTGTTTGTTTGTGGATTTCTTTTTGTTTTTGTTGGTGGGTGTTGCTACTCTATTCACCGCGACCATTGACAATGATGGTTCTCTTTGGTGTTTGCTGGAACTCCATGGCTGCAAGAAAATTTGATTTTTTGTTGCTACCTTCAATCCAAGAAGGAGGCTGGGGTTTGTGTTGAGTTTGGTTTTTTGGGTTTGAAAAATGAGAGGGATTTTCAGTATGGAGTCAAGGAGTTTGGGTTAGTTTTTAAAAGGGTTTTGGATGTGTATAACTGAAATTTTGAACTATATTTACAAATGTTGTGTTCTTGTGTTCTGGGTTTGAAAAAAAAAATTGATTTGAGCCATGTTCTAAGAGATGCATATTCCTGGATTTCAAATAGCCCATTTTGATCTTGTTTTCCTTTCTTTCTTTTGTTTTTCTTGTTTTGGGAGGATAGATATATAAAATGGGAACAAAAAGACCTGTTTACCCCTGTTTGAACTGAGGTGAGTAACAAAGACTAAATGGAGTTAAATACAGGTAGACAAAGTGTTAAGTTTTAAACTATTAGCAGGCAGAGTACAGATGAGCCAAACCACAAGTGAGTTTACTATAATTTGCCTTTCTCTTTATTTATCATTTTTTTCACATTTTTAAGCTCTAGGGACAAATGATAATTTTACATTTTAAAATTCTGTCATAGCCATAAATTCAAAGTCTCAATTGGTCACCGTGCAATTTCAAAAAAATTGGTTACTTTCAATTTTTAAAATAATGTTCATAGCACTATTTCATTAATATTCAAACTTGATTAGTCAATCCATGATCTTTTACCATAGACATGCATGCATAGAACAATCTCAAATTAATTTTAATTGGTCTATAAAATAGACAAATTAAATTTTATTTGAAAGATAAAATCTCATTGGTTGTTATTGTTTAACTATGGTAGACATGCAAGCATACAATGATTCAAAGTGCTAATCAACAATTGGGTCATTGTATACCATTTAAAAAAAAAAAAAAAATTGAAAATCCAATTTCCCCTTTGATCTAGAGTTGTAAGAAGAATTAAACTCTTGTTTCTACATCAATTGCACAACTTTTGGTGCCTAAAAAGTGAAAATACCTGTTTATAAATAGGAGAGGTACTAATACTATCACAACTTCAAAAAAACCAGAATTATGTTAAATTGAATCTAGAGTCCTTTAGAGCATTGTTTTTAGCCCCCATCCTCCATAGCACAATTTTTTTTTTCTTTCTTTTTTTGCATTATTTCTATACACACTACTTACTATATGTTGGAAAAATAGCATGGAGTGAATATGAAATTGATAATTTCTATGCTCACTTGAAGATGTTATTATAAGTGGTGAAAATCCTCGAGTCCCACATTGGAAATAATAGAAAACATAAGCTTTGGGTTGGATATTGGGTTGGGCTTTAGGCATGTGGGACTAGGCCTACTTATCCAATTAATAATAATATTTTAATTATTGAGTCAGTTAGTCTGTGCACAACAGTTATCACTGAAACCGAATGTCTGTTCAGTAACATATAAGTTTCATTGTCCCTCATTCATGAAAAAGAACTTTTCAGAAAAAACTCTCAGTGTGAGAATATTTTTGTTCATTCATTTTGTGTCAAAGAGAGAGAAAGAGGCATTGAGTAGTTCACAGAGCATGACCTTGTGTGCTACGTTTTCATGTTGAAGATCATTTTATCCTAGAAGGCAGACGTCCACGAGTCTTAAAGCACCACAGTGATCGTGTCAGGGGCGAAATCTATTTTAAGGAGATTGTGTAAAACACAAGACTTGATCTCAATTGTTCATCCTTTCATGCATTTGGTTTGTGAGTCTTTAATTTTTTGCAGATTTCTATTTATATATATTCAATATTTGTTAATTGTATTTGCCTTTCATATCTATTTGTGTTATTGCTTATTCTTAAATTTGTGTATTGTTCCTTTTACTTTATAACAAAAGTAAATTGTTGAAATATATCCAACACTATACACTAGTCACACAAGTTCATGCTCATAATTCCCAGTTTCAAGCATCGTCAAAGATAAGTGAAAACCCATCGTAACTACCAGCATCTATGCGTAACATTACCAAACACTTGTTTGAGCCTATGTTTACAAAAATAAGAAAATGGAATACGTTTTTGTTTTTGGGGGGTTTTTTTTTTTTCCCCGCACCACAACAAAATATACAAATATTAATATTAATTTCAAGATGAAAATAACCAAAAGGCTAAAAACAACATGAAAAAAAAAAAAAAAAAAAAAAAAGGAAAGAAAAGAAGAAGAAGGAACGTATATATTATTATGTTTGCCTCGAATTAAACTTCAACACTAAACGAGGAAAAAAAGTGTGGAAGGTAAGACTTTTTGAGTTGTATGAGAAATATGGTTACAAAGGCATATAGTTATTTGTTGATGGACATGGCGTCGTTTCACAACAAAACATTCTCTTGATACGGTAGCGTTTCAATTAAAAGTGTTAGTAACACGGCGCCGCTCTACCAATTAGTCATCTCAAGCTTTTTATATACGATGTCGTTTTGTTCACAGTGCTGACTTTTTTTAAAAATTCTGTTAGAGCTGTTAGTAGCCGTTAGAGAGTTGGGAAGTAATGAAAAATTAAAATTATTTCACTATTCAGCTTATTTTTGCTACTATTTATGAGTCTCATTGCACTTTTTGGTACTATTTATAAAACCCACTATATTATTTCAACTAACTTTTATCTTTATCTATAGTACTTTCAGTAATAAGTTTTAATTTTTAGCAAAATATGCAGTATCTAAACAAATCCTTATAAAAACAAAAATAACAAAAATGATAGTATTATTTTCAGGCTAAACATTAATTATTCATGTTATAGGTTTTTAAACTAGTCCTTTTGGAATAAGGCATCTCTAGGGATGAAAATTTCTGCCCGACCCACGGGTACTCAGCCCTGCCTAACCCTAATGGGTTGGATTTTACCCGGCCTGATAAAAAATAGGGTCGGGTTTGGATTTTTTAAAAAAAAAATCCTGAAATGGGTCTGGGTTTTGGTAAAAACCCAGCCCGAACCTGATTAGATAAATGTAAAATTACAAAAAAAAAAAAAAAAAAAAAAAAAAAAACCTACATATATATATATATCACAACTCTAACCCTAAAACTCATTTCTCTCATTTCTCTCTCAACTCAGCCACCCCTCTCACCTCACCCTCACTGACTCAGACCCTCACTCTCACGCTCACACTCACTCACATCTCATCCTCCCCTCATTGACTCTCACTCACATCTCATCCTCCCCTCATTGACTCTCACTCACATCTCATCCTCACCCTCACTCTCATTCACTCACCAACCCACCCTCACCCTCGTGGAGGAGCACAGATCTCATGGTGGTCGTTGTTTGTCATGGAGGGGCATGAAATCCATAGATCGGAGCATAGGAGTGTTAGATCAGAAAGAGATGTGGTCATGTTGTTAGATCGGAGCATCGCCAATGGAGTTTTAGCGGTCTGAGTTCTTCAAAAAAAAAAATTTGTTTCATTTTTTTTTTTTTTGGTTCATTTCCTCTCTTAGTAGTTTCTGTTTTTTGGGTATTTGTTTGAGGATTCAATCTGTATAGAATGTAATGTATGTGTATATTTTGTGTTGGTTTAGTTGACTATAGCGCCTAAAATAACTTCAAAGAATGTGAATCGGAGTTGATGTTTGTGTTAATGTAAAAATCGATCCATAAATGGAGTTTTATTTCTTCTATTTTTTGTGGCTATTTACTATTTATTTTCTATCTAAGAATCTCATTTCAGCAAGACTAATAACAATGTTGATTTAGATTGATTTGTGTTGTTGTTTGTGTTTGTGTTTGGGTTATATATATATAAGTTTGGGCCGGATTGGGCCACGGATTAGGCCCAAAAGTGGCTGGAGGAGGCGCACGGAGACTCGACAGGCTAGGTTTGGGGCAAAAAAAAAAGACTCTTTTATTAAACGGGCTGGGTCCGAGTAATAGGGGAGGCCTTGCGGGTCAGGTTTAGGCCGAGTTTTTTGATACCCGAACCCGAACCCAACCTATTGCCATTTCTAGGCATTTCACTCTCACTATCCAAGAAATAAAATAAAGCCCTTTTGAAGTAGAAGTATAAGTATTTATATGTACCGTCGAAGTCGAGTTCGAAGCAGAGGGAGTTGAAAACCGAGAGTGAGAGTTCACCAGAAGGAAGACGATGTACTCCCTTTGGTTTCTCACATTGTCTTTCTAAAACCCAAAAGGGACTCCCAAAAAGTCCAAACAATCTTCGATTGCTACATGCTCAGGCCAAAATTCTATTAGTGGAGCTGTGTCCACTATTAATGCCAATGTGGCGCTGAGCTCTTCAAGCTCAGCCTCTGGTTTTTTAGAAACAGATCACTTACCCACTCCCACGGCAAATTCAAACAGAGATCAAAGAGAGAGAGAGAGAGAGAGAGAGAGAGAGAGAGAGAGAGAGAGAGAGAGATTGGAGAACCCAAATGAGAGAAAGAGAGAAAGAGAGGGATATTTTGCATGAGTGAAATAACTTCAAAAATATTTCTCATGATTTCTTTAGCTGTGACGAGTGAGACCTTTTCCCATTTTTGGCAAAAGGAATCAAAGTCATCAAGAGAAGAATTGTAGAGCTTAAGTCTTAAGACAAGGAGAAGAGAAGTCATGCATGGCATGCATGTATGTATACAATATTTTAATTTTATGCCCCTTCTTCTGACAGTAACAATATCAAAGACATTAAGACACAGTTTTGTCTCTTTCAGGCTCTAAATTGTGAGTCTTCTTGTGTTTGACTAAAGGGTCATATTCGCTATTTAGCTAGTGATTTGGTGGGGACTGGAGGATCCGATTTTGCTAATGGTAGTAGTCTCTCTTATTCTATTTTTTGCTTAATATAGTTACCTCTCACTACAAGAAAACGACTAAATATAACAAAAAAAGTTGTTGCAATAACAACTAATGTCATTGTAATAGGTGTTATTGTAATGATAAAAAAGTCAATGCAAGCCGTTGTAATAAACTCTGAGGCAAGAAGTTTATGCAACACTAGATTTTCATTGCAATAAATTTCATAGATTTTCATTGCAATAAATTTCATATATTGCAAAAATTTATATATTACAACGATTTAATTCGAAAATCTCGTTGCAATAGGTTATTTATTTATTTATTTATTATTATTATTATTAAAAAAAAAGCAATAAGTTTATGCAATGCTAGATTTTCCCTGCAATAAATTCCATATATTGCAACGATTTACATTGAAAATCTCATTGCAATAGGCTATTTTTTTATTATTAAAAAATGCAATAGGTTTATGCAACACTAGATTTTCGTTGCAATAAATTTTATATATTGCTTTGAAAATCTCGTTGCAATAGGCCCCATTTTTTGGTATTATTTCAGCTAACTTTTACCTTTATCTAAAGTATTTTTAGCAATAAGTTTTCAGTTTCAGCAAAATAAGCGGTATCCAAATAGATCTTAAGTGTAAAATATTTTGCAATTGGCTAGCCTGATTTTCCACTTTGACTGGAAAATATTTTACAATTGACCATATTTTACATTAAAACAACCACAGTAAAATGTATAAAATATTTTCCTGAAAATATTTTACTTCAAAACAAATGGAGCATTATAAAAACAAAAATAACAAAAATGATAGTATTATTTTCAAGCTAAACATTAATTATTCATGGTATAGGTTTTTAAACTAGTCCCTTTGGAACAAGGCATCTCACTCTTACTATCCAAGAAATAAAAGAAAACCCTTTTGAAGTAGAAGTATAAGTATTTATACATACTGTCAGAGTCGAGTTCAAAGCGGAAGGAGTTGAAAACCGAGAGTGAGAGTTTGCCAGAAGGAAGACAACAAGCTCCCTCTGGTTTCTCACTTTATCTTTCTGGAACCCAAAATGGACTCCTAGAAAGTCCAAACAATCTCCGATTGCTGCATGCTCAGGTTAGAATTCTATTGGTGGAGCTGTGTCCACTATAAACGTCAATGCGGCACTGAGCTCTTCAAGTTCAGCCTCTGGTTCTTTAGAACCAAAACACTCACCCACTTCCATGGCAGATTCAAACAGAGATCAGAGAGAGGAAGAGAAGAGAAAAAGTATTGAGACAGAGAGACAAAGATCAGAGAGAGAGAGAGAGAGAGGGATATTATGCTTGAGTGAAATAATTTCAAAAATATTTCTCATGATTTCTTTAGCTGTGATGAGTGAGACCTTTTCTCATTTTTGGCAAAAGGAATCAAAGTCATGAAGAGAAGAATTGTAGAGCTTAAGTCTTAGGACTGGGAGAAGAGAAGTCATGCATGGCATGCATGTATGTATATAGTATTTTACTTTTATGCCCCTTCTTCTAACGGTAACAATATCAAAGACATTAGGACACAATTTTTTGTCTTTTAGGCTCTAAATTGTGAGTCTTCTTATGTTTGACTAAAGGGTCATATTCGGTATTTAGCTGGTGATTTGGTGGGGACAGGAGGATCCAATTTTGCTAATGGTAGTAGTCTCTCTTATTCTACTTTTAGATTAATATAGTTACCCCTCACTACAAGATAAAAGACTTAATATAATGAAAAAAATCGTTGCAATAACAACTGACGTTGTTGTAATAGGTGTTATTGCAACGATAAAAAAGTCGATGCAAGCTGTTGTAATAAACTTCAAGGCAATAGGTTTATGCAATACTAGATTTTTGTTGCAATAAATTTCATATATTGTAATGATTTACTTTGAAAATCTCGTTGCAATAGGTTATTTTTTTATCAAACAAAAAGCAATAAGTTTATGCAACATTAGATTTTCGTTGCAATAAATTCCATTTATTGTAACGATTTACTTTGAAAATCTCATTGCAATAGGTTATTTTTTATTAAAATAAGTAATAGGTTTATGCAACACTAGATTTTCATTGCAATAAATTTCTTATATTGCAACGATTTACTTTGAAAATCTAGTTGCAATAGGCCCCACTTTTTGTTACTATTCATAAGCCCCACTGTACTATTTAAACTAACTTTTACCTTTATTTATAGTACTTTTAGTAATAAGTTTTCTGTTTCAGCAAAATTAGCGATATCCAAACAGACCTAAGTGTAAAATATTTTACAGTTGATTAGCCTGATTTTCCACTTTGATTGGAAAATATTTTACAATTGACCATATTTTACATTAAAACAATCACAGTAAAATGTGTAAAATATTTTACTTCAAAACAAACGAAGCATTATAAAAACAAAAATAACAAAAATGATAGTTTTATTTTCATGCTAAACATTAATTATTCATGGTATAGGTTTTTAAACTAGTCCCTTTGGAATAAGGCATCTCACTCTTACTATCCAAGAAATAAAATAAAACCCTTTTGAAGTATAAGTATAAGTATTTATACGTACTGTCGGAGTCGAGTTTGAAGCAGAAGGAGTTGAAAACTGAGAGTGAAAGTTCACTTGAAGGAAGACAACGTGCTCCCTCTGGTTTCTCATATTGTCTTTCTAGAACCCAAAATGGACTCCCAGAAAGTCCAAACAATCTCCGATTGCTGCATGCTCAGGCCATAATTCTATTGGTGGAGCTGTGTCCACTATAAACGCCAATACGGCACTGAGCTCTTCAAGCTCAGCCTCTGGTCCTTTAGAACCAGAATACTCGCCCACTTCCATGGCAGATTCAAACAAAGATCAGAGAGAGGAAGAAAAGAGAAAGAGTATTGAGACAGAGAGACAGAGATCAGAGAGAGGAAGATGAGAGAGAGAGAGAGGGATATTATGCTTGAGTGAAATAATTTCAAAAATATTTCTCATGATTTCTTTAGCTGTGACGAGTGAGACCTTTTGCCATTTTTGGCAAAAGGAATCAAAGTCATGAAGAGAAGAGAAGTTATGCATGGCATGCATGTATGTATACAATATTTTACTTTTATGCCACTTCTTCTAACGGTAACAATATCAAAGACATCAGGACACAATTTTCTGTCTTTCAAGCTCTAAATTGTGAGTCTTCTTATGTTTGACTAAAGGGTCATATTCGGTATTTAGTTGGTGATTTGGTGGGGACTGGAGGATCCGATTTTGCTAATGGTAGTAGTCTCTCTTATTCTATTTTTTGCTTAATATAGTTACCCCTCACTACAAGATAAAAGACTTATAATGAAAAAAGTTGTTGCAATAACAACTGACGTTGTTGTAATAGGTGTTATTGCAATGATAAAAAAGTCGATGCAAGCTGTTGTAATAAACTCCAATGCAATAGGTTTATGCAACACTAGATTTTTGTTGCAATAAATTTCATATATTGCAACGATTTACTTTGAAAATCTCGTTGCAATAGGTTATTTTTTTATCAAACAAAAAGTAATAAGTTTATGCAACACTAGATTTTCATTGTAATAAATTCCATATATTGCAACGATTTACTTTGAAAATCTCATTGCAATAGGTTATTTTTTTATTAAAAAAAGCAATAGGTTTATGCAACACTAGATTTTCTTTACAATAAATTTCATATATTGCAACGATTTACTTTGAAAATCTAGTTGCAATAGGTTATTTTTTTATTAATTTTTTAAAATAAATAAACCATTTTTTTTAAATAATAATTTTTTCACTAACCTGTTTTGCAATTCAAAAACCATATCTAGGTACTATAATACAAATTAAAGATACGCATAAAAGATGAAAAATTCAAAATACTTCATTTCAGTACATAGGTCAAAAAACACAAATATATGCACAACTTGTTGAATTTATATTCAAAAACATAGTTTCAAAAAGTATGCAAAAATCAATACAACATGAAAGAAAAGTTTCTTCCCGCAAGTGTTATCCAAGCATGCTTAATGACCATTTCATTGACTTGCCACCTATTTTCGAAAAAAAGAAAAGAAAATAAGTATAAAGTTGAAAAACATCATTTATATATACAATACACCATCATTGATTCTAAAAAAAAAAAAAAAAACATATACAAAACAATACTACTTGAAGACTATACAATTAAACAAAGAAAAATCAAATTAAAATTTAAAGAGAACCAAAAAAATTACCTGAAAGTTAGAGAGAGTCTTTAAACTGAGAAAGAGTCTCTCCAAGGAGACTATGAATTAAGAGAGACCGAAATTTGAGAGAGAAAATTTAGAGTTAGTTGATATGAGAATGAGATGGAAATTTGAGAGATAAGATTTGTAGTTAGTAGATAAATTTGAATTTTGAGATACACTTAAGAAAGAGGGAAAGTGAAATGAAAAAAAAAAAAAAAAAAAAGGAAAAAAAAAAAGAGAGGCTTGGGGGGGGGGGGGGGAGAGAGAGAGAGAGAGAGAGAGAGAGAGATGAGAAAAACATGGAGATAAACGTGGGTGAGAGAAAGGGAAACTAAGATGAAAAATGGGAAAAAAGGAAAAAAGTTAAAAAAAAAAAAAAAAAAAAAAAAGAAGATGTAGGTGTGTGTGTGTTTGTGAGAGAGAGAGAGAGAGAGAGAATTTGAGATTTTTTTTTAACAAAAAAAAAGCAAAAAAAAAAAAGGAGATAGAGGTGGGTGAGATAAAGAGGGAAACTAAGATGAGAAAAAAAAAGGGAGAGATAGGCATGTGTGAGTTAATTTTGAGATTAGAAAAAATAGGAAGATAGATGTGGTGAGAAAAAGTGGGAAATTGAGATGAGAAAAAAAAAAAAAAGAAAAAAAAAAGGGAAGACGTGTGGTGAGAGAGAAATATTGAGATGAGAGAAAAAAAAAAGGTATAAACATGGGTGAAAGAGAGGAAATTAATGAAAAAAAAAAAAATAGTGCCAATTTCTCAAATTTTCCTGCTACTCAATTGCTCACCTCTATTACATCAACAAAATTTGATGTGAAATAAAGATTTAACCTATTACAATAATATAGTTCGATGTAAAATAAAAAATTTCCTATTGCAATAACATATATCAATGTAAAATAAGAGTTACCTATTACAATAGCACATTTTAATGTAACATAATAATTATTGCTGTAAACTCATATTGATGTAATAAATTTAAGTTACTATTACCAAAAAAAAAAAAAAAAACATAGAGATGTAATAGTATATATATTTCTTTTTTTTTTTTTTTTGCAATAATACTTGTTATATTATGTCTTTTTTCTTTGTAGTGCCTCTTGGATGTATTCTACCTCTACCCTCTATGTACAAACGTTTATATTATATGTTCTTTTTTTTTTTTCTTTGATAATTAACCATGTTTATATGTATTTAAATAACTTATATTAGCTACTTTCACACAGGTAATTTATAATTTGATTAGTTTTAGATGGTCTCAAAATTTCATAAATTTTGAGTATAATATATATTAGTCATTATTTATTTTTAATAAATTTAACATATATATCTAGTAATTATTATGAAATGCAATCTTTAATTTATAGGTTAATTTTTGAAGTAACCAGCTGAAAAGAGCTTTAATTTGCTCTAGCTAGGTTGGGTATTGTAAGATCAATTTGCAAAATTCCATATATAGTACATACACTAGTCTCTCACTCCTCCTAACTTAATTATTATTGTATAGCATTTTTAAATGACTTATTTAATATGTGAGATAAACCATATAGGACATTTGTCTAATTTAGGAGAACAATTTGTAGCCTAAACTTTGTCCAACTTTATTTTTTTTTTTAATACTTTTTCCCTCCCATATTTTTAATAATTAATAAGCGACACAGAGAATACTAGAAAACTTGACATTGATTGGGAAGGAACATGCCAAATGTGACATCTAGAAACTTTATTGTCAGATTGAGAAATGCACTAGGCTGCTCTCTAAATTGGCTAATTCCCTTCACTTCCCACTCACAGAAAATAAGGATCCAATTCAGGGGAGGGATGTATTAGTTTTTGAATTTCTTCTATGTGAGGGATGTATTAATTTTTGAAATTCTTTTTATGTGAGGGGTGTATTATAATGTTGTTGCTTGCCTTTTTCAGTAGCACGTCCTATGGCGTTCAAAAACACACTCTTTAATTTTGACATATGGAACTTCTCGGAGTGCTTATTTGACAGTAAGCTTTGCGTAGCTCACTGCATTTAAGTTTTATGGCTATAAACATTCTATGTTGAACATTGCACTCTATCTTGTTTAACAGAATTTTATGAAGTGTATTGTAAGAGTAACCTTGGCTAATTTAGTTCCTACTCTTTTTAGCTCCCATTTAATGTTTCTACGTTCTACTAGTACACAAAAAACAACAATACGCTTATGATTTATGATAATGTCAAGGTTGGTTCATGGTTGCCTCCATAATTTCCATTCTCTCCCTCCTACACTAGCCTTGTTTGGGTCAGAAGAAAATCATAGTCCCGAATCCCGATGAGGTCCAATAAATATTGGTAAAAACTAAAAGGTGCTGGAGTATTATCAAACCCCATAGAACTTTCAAAGGTCCTACTCCTAGTCCTAGCTATCTTTCTTTTATGAGAAACCAAAGGTTTAGCTAAAGTAAGGGTTTATATATATATGGAAAGGTTAATGAGTACCCTTAAGGCATTCGTTAATAATTTATTTAAAATTTTTTTTTATGGGAAATAAAAAAAAAGTAATTAATATTTTAACAGCTTTTTTAATTTCCTATAAAAGTGGTATAAAAACTTTCTTAAAATAGATTATTAACGAGTGCTCTAAGTGTACTCGTTAGTATGACCCTTATATATATATATATATATATATATAAATATATATATAATCCATTTCTTGTTGAACATGATGGAATTACTGCTGATCCTTTTGGACAGAAAGTAAAATTTGAATTTGCTTCAAAACTTGAAGTTGACATTAATAATGCTTTAGATTTGTCTTGTGATTTTTCTATTGATAATTCTGTTCATGAACCACAGATGAGTTTGAATTTTCAAGGTAATGCTAGTAGTACTAAATTGTCAATTATTATCGATATTCCTAATATTCTTAATGATTCTTTGCAGGAATTTGACAATGATGCAAGGATAAATACCACTAATAAGTGGGATGATAATAATATTTATGTTGAAAGTAAATGAAAGCAATATTAAGGCGGTAGAACCAGCCAAGCAGTATATAACAAAATAATTCAAAGTAAATGAAAGCAATTTAGAACCTCCAGTATGGCGGTAATCCGTCCAAGGTGGCGGTAGCAACAAGTAGTATAATGAATATAAAGTTAACTGAAAACACTTCTTTATTGAAAGTAGAGTTAAACACTTACAGTAGTAGTAGTAAATACAAGATCTCAGAACAGATTAATAGTTACAAAGCTTGAACTAATCCTAGTTACAAGGTTTGTAGGAACAAGGTAGTAGTGAACAAGGTAATAAGGTAGTAGTGAACAAAGAATTCTCTCAAAGAAGGCTTCTAAGGAGGAAAACTCTCTCTAGAAAGAATTCTAACAAAAAACTTCTGGTTTTAACTTAAGGGATAGCCCCCCTTAAATAGGCAAAATTCGGAGTGAACAATGTCATGAACAGTAAAAAGTGAACAGTAATCCATGAACAGTAATTTGTGAACAGTGATTTTTCTCACTTTTTGACTTGAAGTCTTCAGCAAATTTGGCATAGTTGATAGAAATGCTTCTGACTTGGAGGTGACAAAAAGCAAAAAGAATCATTAGTGTTGCATGTAGGAGCATGGGCTTGAAAGTAAGGAATATGGTACGCATGAGGCCTGATGTCCTTGTCTAGCCAAAGTGGGATTTATAAAGAACACCAAACACCAATTTTGTCAGACGCATGGCCTTGTACAGGATTATCATAATAAGAGCATGGGAAAACACAGTGAATTGCTGCAGACACATGGGAATATATAGTAATTTCTCAGCAGGAGCACGTGAATATTGTAATATTTTTAGCCATTGTGCAGGCCAGACAAATAGAGAAGCAATCACTAATAAACTGCAAGGGGTCAGTAGAATCTTGACTAAAACAGTTCTTGATAGTGGGAGCATCAAGAAAATAACTTTATCAGTGAGAGCAATAATGTCACAAAATTAATTAATAGAAGGAGCATCAGATGGGTATCCATCAAATGGATCAAAAGGGCCTTGTGGGGAGTTGCATGGATGGTCATGGTAAATAGCATATCTATTGCAGAATCTGCAATATAATATTGGTTCAAACACTGGTCTTTTTCCTGGGATGAGTAAGCTCCTTGGATTACAGTGATTAGTTATTCACATCCGAGCAATAGCATCAACATATGGCCTAGGACCAAAAATAGAAATTCGATCAGTACTGCCTATGAAATGATCATTTTTCCATAGACTTTGAGCCACCTCAATAATCTGGTTATTGAAATAATTATTCCAACATTCGGTTAGAGCATTAGGATCATTAAAGGACAAATGAGAATTTCCTTCAAACCATTGTCCTTGGTGAGTATGTCCATTTATGAGAATAAGATGCTTTGAAGGCTGGACATTCATCCAATTATCTCTTTCCCATTTTGGCAAAGTACTCCAACATCTGATAGAAACAAGAGGACTAGGAAATCTTTTAATAGCATCCTAAATTATTTGTGGAAGCTGGCTGGTTTGATGATGGCTTGTTAATTTTAAGAACCTGATAAAGCCATATTCAAACATATGAGAAAGCCAGTTAGGATCAGGATCAATATTATCATCATCTTCAAGAGTATCAGCAAATGGACCATCAATAATAAATGGATTGTCATCATAATTAATTAAAAGACCAGGAAATGGGTGTTTCTTTTCATACACCCTAAGAGTACTTCCAAAGTGTTCTTCCCATTCTAACTGGATGAACACATTATCACCTTCATCCAATTCATCAGGATCAGGAATAGTGGCTGTAACAAGTTTCTTGAAACATGTGAACCATATATCAAAAGACCCAAACATAGCCTTGCTTTCTAGAATACAAGATTGTATGTCTATAGGCAAGTTGGCAACAACACTTTTTAGCTGAGATTGGGTCTTAAGACTCAATCTAACAAAATTAGTGCCCATTAAAGTCATTTTATCCTTTGAATGGATATCCTCTTTGCCAAAGAGTTGACTAATCTAGTTATCAAGGTGAACTCTAAGAGTCGCATTTTCAGGAACAAGATCATTTTCTGAAATAGGGTTGGTTTCTGAAATAAGGTTGGCATAGAGGTTCAGATAAGACTCATTTTGGGCAGTAAGGTTAACAAGGTGGATTTCGAGAGCTTGGAGGGTTTTTTCAAACAGGGAATAGTGGTCTTTGGTAAAGGCGGCATAGAGATTATCAAAAATAAATTTAATGGAATCTGGTAATTCACTATATACACCATTATGAAACTGCAAGGATCTAGATAAGACTTCTTGTAAAGCAATCATCATATCACCACTGGAATAAGTCACCGTTGCCGGGATAAATTCTTGAAGGGATGTTGATCCACTGGGTTTTATCCCAGAAGATGCGCCTTCATGCATTTTAAAAGGTCTTCCTGCTGGGAGCCTTTCATTTTGAGAATAGTCCTGTACAGGAGCTTTTCCCTTGTTTTTCCTTTCAGAGGAAGAGGGAGCCATAATAATCCACTTACTACTGGTATAAATATAAATATTATTATTATCCCACTTATTAGTGGTATTTATCCTTGCATCATTGTCAGATTCCTGCAAAGAATCATTAAGAATATTAGGAATATCGGTAATAATTGACAATTTAGTACTACTAGCATTACCTTGAAAATTCAAACTCATTTGTGGTTCATGAACAGAATTATCAATAGGAAAATCACAAGACAAATCTAAAGCATTATTAATATCAACTTCAAGTTTTGAAGCAAATTCAAATTTTACTTTCTGTCCAAAAGGATCAACAGTAATTCCATCATGTTCAACAAGAAATGGATACAAAGCATTTATAAATGGCAATCCAAGAATCACCTTGTCAGTCATATTTTTGACAAGAACAGAAGGAATTTTGAAACAAACATCATTATGACAAATATGAACCTCATTCAGTTTATATTTTATCTTCATTTGAGAACCATTAGCAGAAACCATTCTTTCGGTTGATTTTTCAAAAATATTTTGGAGGAATCAATCCTTCTTGAATACAATTCTTATCAGCCCCAGAATCAATCATGGCAATAACAGTGAGACAATAATCATTGGAAACAACAATTTTCACTTTTGTGAACCATTTTGGAGGAAGTATATTATTAACAAAAGCAAGTTGAGAGTCATCAATATTACCTTTATCAGAAAGAAGAGCCTGTTAACAAGATTCATCTCCATCTATGTGCTCATCTTGTTCATTATCAGATTTATTTTGATCAATATTTTTTATCAATTTTCAACATTAACAATTCTTGTTTAAGATTATGGTTATCATTTTTCATATTCTGAAAATCATTTTTTAATTCACTTATCTCTTGTTTAACAATATTAATTTCATGTTGGAGATCGTTAATAGTTAAGTCTTTGGATTTCTTTTTATTAAATCTTTCCAAAGTTACTTCAAAACTTATGGTTGATTTAAGTTTTTTACTGGTGTCTTCTTTTAACAAGTTTTTCTTAAATTTATCCAAATATTCTTTTTGTAAATCAGGGTTTTCAATTTGACTTATCAATTTAATCAACAAATTTTCATTCTCTTCACCTTTAGTGAGAGTATTAACAGAGTTAATAACATTACAACATGTTGTCCGACCCTTTGGTGCTCCGTTGTTGTGTCTCGTTCTTACCGTTGTTGGCACCACCCTAGGTGTAAAGTGAATTCCCAGAACCTGACTGTAAAGCCCGTTTGAGCCAAGTGAGGGCGTGTAGGGCATGTGTGTGGTATAGGTTTGCTTAGGGTATGTGTTACGAAATGCAACGGTTGTGCTTCCGTCTCCATCTCTTCCCTTCAGCTGTGCGTCCCCTTCCCCCTTTATGCCTCCGTTCTTGTGTCCCCTTCTTATCGTCGTTGGCGCCACCCTAGGTGTAAAGTGAATTCCCAGAACCTGACTGTAAGGCCCGTTTGAGCTCTCATCTTGTTCATTATCAGATTTATTTTGATCAATATTTTTATCAATTTTCAACATTAACAATTCTTGTTTAAGATTATGGTTATCATGTTTCATATTCTGAAAGTCCTTTTTTAATTCACTTATCTCTTGTTTAACAATATTAATTTCATGTTGGAGATCGTTAATAGTTAAATCTTTGGATTTTTTTTTATTAAATTTTTCCAAAGTTTCTTCAAAACTTATGGTTGATTCAGTTCCTCTCTCTATTTCAGCATTCTTTTGAACATAGAAAGCAGAGCAAAACCAAGGGGACTTGCTTCACAGTAATATATATGTTGAAAGTAATGTAAGCAAAATAGATGAAAGTAATAATAAGGCGGTAGAACCAGCCAAGCAGTATATAACAAAATAATTCAAAGTAAATAAAAGCAACTTAGAACCGTCCGGTATGGCGGTAATTCGTCCAAGGTAGCGGTAGCAACAAGTAGTATAATGAACATAAAGTTAACTGAAAATACTTCTTTATTGAAAGTAGAGTTAAACACATACAGTAGTAGTAGTGAATACAAGATCTCAAAACAGATTAACAGTTACAAAGCTTGAACTACTCCTAGTTACAAAGTTTGTAGAAATAAGGTAGTAATGAACAAGGTAATAAGATAGTAGTGAACAAAGAACTCTCTCAAAGAAGACTTCTAGGAAAGAAAACTCTCTCTAGAAAGAATTCTAACAAAAACTTCTGGTTTTAACTTAAGGGACAGCCCCCCTTAAATAGGCAAAATTCGGAGTGAACAGTGTCATGAACAGTAAAAGTGAACAGTAATCTGTGAATAGTAATCCGTGAACAGTAATTTGTGAACAATGATTTTTCTCACTTTTTAACTTGAAGTCTTCAGCAAATTTGGCATATTTGATAGAAATGCTTCTGACTTAGAGGTGACAAAAAGCAAAAAGAATCATTAGTGTTGCATGTAGGAGCATGGGCTTGAAAGTAAGGAATATGGTACGCATGGGGCATGATGTCCTTGTCTAGCCAAAGTGGAATTTATAAAGAACACCAATCACCAATTTTGTCAGACGCATGGCCTTGTACAAGAATATCATAGTAAGAACATGGGAAAACACAGTGAATTGTCGCAGACGCATGGGAATATACAGTAATTCAGCAGAAGCACGTGAATATTGTACCATTTTTAGCCTTTGTGCAGGCCAAACAAATAGAGAAATCAATCATCTTGTGAAGAATCTTCAACATATTCATGCTCATGGTAGTTAGCATACTGGTTACAAAATCCACAGTATAGAAGTGGCTCGACAACAGGATTTTTTGTAAGGAACATTCTTGGATCAATATGACCAGCTTTCTCTAGATGACGGACAGCAAAGACATAGGGTTTAATACCAAAAACATGAATTCTATTTGTATTTCCTATGAAATGGTAGTCTCTCCATAATTCTTGGATAACATCAAGAATTTGATTATTGAAATAATTTCTCCAGCATGTTGCAAGAGCAATAGGATTTTCGAAAGAAATGAAAGAATTTCCCTCATACCATTGCCCTTGATGAGTAAAACCATTAATGAGAACGAGATGTTTTGAGGGTTGGACTTCCATCCAATCATCTTGGACCCAGTTTGGTAAAGTGCTCCAACATCTGATGGAAACAAAAGGGCTAGCAAGTTTTTTAACAGCTTCTTGAATTATTTGTGGGAACTGGCTAATTTGACTATGACTTGTTAACTTGATGAGCCTGATAAAACCAAACTCAAACATTTGGGATAGCCAACTAGGGTCTCTGTCAACATTATCATCTTCTGTTCCATCTCTATAGTTAACAAGAAGTCCTGAAAATGGATGCATTTGCTCATACACTCTGAGACTGTTTCCAAAGTGTTCCTTCCATTCTAGCTGGATAAGGACATTATCATTATCATCATCAGAATTAGGAATAGTGGCAGTAACAAGTTTTTCGAAATATTTCAACCATAAGTCAAAAGACCCAAACATTGCCTTGCTTTCTAGAATACGAGATTGTATATTTGTTGGCAAGTTGGTAATAGCACTTCTTAATAGAGATTGGGTTTTTATACTCAATCTAGCATAATCAGTGCCCATTAAGGTCATTCTATCATTTGAATGGATATCCTCTTTGCCAAAGAGTTGACCAATGTAGGCTTCAAGGTGAATCCTAAGAGCCTTATTTTCTGAAACAGGAGTATTTTCTGTAATAAGGTCAGTTTCTGAAATAGGGTCAATTTATGAAATAGGGTCGGCATGGTATCTTACACAAGTCGCATTTTGGACAGCAAGGTTAACAAGATGAATTTCGAGGGCTTGAAGGGTTCTTTTAAACAGGTTACGATGGTTTCCAATAAAGGAGGCTTGAAGATTATCAAGAATAAATTTAATAGGCTCGGGAAGTCCGGAGTAGATTCCATTGTGGAATTGTAATCTATTGGATAAAACTTCCTGCAAAGCAATTATTATATCACCACTGGAATATGTCACCGTTGCCGGGACAAATCCTTGAAGGGATGTTGATCTGTCGGATTTTACCCCAGAAGATGCGCCTTCATGCATTTTAAAAGGTCATCCTGCTGGGAGCCTTTTACTTTGGGAATAGTTCTGTACATGAGCTTTTCCCTTGTTTTTCCTCTTGGAGGAGGAGGGAGCCATAATAATCCACTTACTAGTGGTATAAATATAAATATTACTATTATCCCACTTATAAGTGGTATTTATCCATGCATCATTGCCTGATTCCTGCAAAGAATCATTAAAAATATTAGAGTGATTGACAATAGTTGATAATTTGGCACTATTAACATTATCGTGAAAATTCAAACTCATCTGTGGTTCATAAACAGAATTATTAATAGGAAAATCACAAGACAAATCTAAAGCATTATTAATGTCAATTTCAAGTTTTGAAGCAAATTCAAATTTTACTTTCTGTCTAAAAGGATCAGCAGTAATTCCATCATGTTCAACAAGAAAGGGATACAAAGCATTTATAAATGGCAAACCAAGAATCACTTTGTCAGTCATATTTTTGACGAGAACAGAAGGAATATTGAAACAAACATTATTGTGACAAATATGAGCATCATTTAGTTCATATTTTATCTTCATTTGAGAACCGTTAGCAGAAATCATTCTTTCAGTCGATTTTTCAAAATATTTAGGAGGAATTAATCCTTTCTGAATACAATTCTTATCAGCACCAGAATCAATCATAGCAATAACAGTGAAACAATAATCATTGGAAACAACAATTTTCACTTTTGTGAAACATTTTGGCGGAAGTATATCATTAACAAGAGCAAGTTGAGAATCATCAATATTACCTTTATCAGAAAGAAGAGCCTGTTGACTGGGTTCATCTCCATCTATGTGCTCATCTTGTTCATTATCAGATTTATTTTGATCAATATTTTTATCAATTTTCAACATTAACAATTCTTGTTTAAGATTATGGTTATCATGTTTCATATTCTGAAAGTCATTTTTTAATTCACTTATCTCTTGTTTAACAATATTAATTTCATGTTGGAGATCGTTAATAGTTAAATCTTTGGATTTCTTTTTATTAAATCTTTCCAAAGTTTATTCAAAACTTTTGGTTCATTTAAGTTTTTTACTAGTTTCTTCTTTTAACAAGTTTTTCTTAAATTTATCCAAATATTCTTTCTGTAAATCAGGGTTTTCAATTTGACTTATCAATTTAATCAACAAATTTTCATTCTCTTCACCTTTAGTGAGAGTGTTAACAGAGTTAATAACATTACAACATGAATCTCTACAACCAAGTTTAACATTAGGAGAATCAGAAGATTCATCAGCAGATTGATAGCAAGAATTAGTTGAAGAAGAAAAATCATCTTCCAAGGAATCAGACGAACTGCTTGATTCAAGGATTTTGAATAATTCTTCTTGATCATTATTTCCAATGTTAAACTTGTTTTTCAACTTACCAGGTTTTTGTTTACAATCTTTACTAAAATGACCAGGTTTTCCACAGTTGAAACATTTACCTTTTCCAGATTTTTGGTTAACATAATTTTTCGAAACATTTTTCTTTTTAGCATAAAAATCATTAAAATTAGTTTTGTATTTTTTTGTATTTTTTATGACTTTTATCATGTTTTTTACCCTTTTGCCGAGAATGAGCAATTGAGGGTAAACCATATTGTTCACAAAAATTACTCATTTCATATTTAGCTTTTCTTTTATTTTTTAATTGGTGTTTTAACAGTTTTTCATCATTGCACATATTAATACCAAGTTTTTTAATAGTGCTTAAAATATCACCATAGGTTAAATTATCATAATCAATAGAATCATTTTTACCAATTAATTTTTGTTTTACCTTATGAGCAAAGAGAGGAGGCAGACCGTCAATAAAATTTTCTTTCCAATAAGGTTTATAATAGTCTTTCTGCTGTATCACTCTGGAAAGAAAAACATCTTGATACCATCTATAATCAGACATAGTAGGACATCTCAAATTATTCAGTAAATCAGAAATTCGAGATAAAACATTAAATGGAGCACTGACAAAGTGTTTGATAATAGTATAAATCAAGGTATTAACACCATCAGGAATACCTCGACCAATACGATCATCAAAAATAGGCAAACCTTCATCATTCTTTTTAGCAGCATGTTTAATAGAGTCCCTGGATTCTTCTGTGAGATATGAATCCCACCATCCACAAAGAGTACCAGAAAAACCAGTAGCAAGCAAGTCAACAATTTCAGGTTGATCAAAATCATGATTATTTTGATAAGCAATACCAACCATGGACATATGTCCCATTTTGTTAATAATTTCTTGTTCAGAAAAACCATCAATATTCCATTCATAAATTTTATCAGCAGAAACAGAAAATTGAGTTTGAAAAGGTCTCTCTTCAAACTAAATATCAGGAGGAGTGGGTTTTGAATACCAATTTTTTGTAAGAAACATGGGTTTGGATGAACTTCCAACAAATCTTTTGATTTCTGGGAAATCATTATCAAAAACCTTTTTAGCAGAAACAGAAGAAATAGTATCAGAATCTGTATTTTCATCAGAAACAATTTCTTTTTTATTTCTTGAAATAGTGCGAGCAACATGAGTACTTGTAGAAATACCCTCAGTTTTAACTTTTAAATCAGCAAGCATTTTTTCAACAGTATCCAAAGTTTTTGATTGAGAAGTTTTAAATTTGAATTTCGTATCATAGCTGGGTAAATTAATGAAAGGTTTCTCAGTTTTCACTAAAACAGGTTTTTCAACAGAAACAGATTTTTCAATAGAAACAATTTTTTCAACAATTTTTTCTTCAATACGGTCAAGCTGTTGACCAATAACATGCAAAGACTCATTAGTAAAAAAATTTTGTTTAATAAGACTAACAATAGGAGTTTTATCATCAGCAATTTTGAAATGAGTAGCTTTAACATCAGTTTTGTCAACAGTTATCAAAATAGTGTCAAGAGGTGGATGACTAGACCTGACAATGGTTTTGTCATCTTTGACAAAATTTGATTTCTTTATCACATTCAAATGATTTTTTGAAACTTCATCTTTTGAAACATAATAATTTTCAAGAAAATCAAAAAACAAAATATGCTTTTTCAATTGAAGCATTTTTTTCTTTCCATTTCCGTTTAACACGGTCTTTTTCAGACTGAGCAAAATTATTTTGGAAATATTTTCTTTTAGGTCTATTTTTTGGAAGCATGAACTCATTGAACAAGGAAACCATATCAATTTCAAAATCTTTATTTAAAATAGTCAAAACTCTCAATCGGTTAACATTATTTTGAATAGGAGGAAAATCAGAATCAGATGGACAAAGAGATCCAATATCTTCATCATCTTCATTGGCAGGTTTGCCATATGGAGATGAAGATTCAAGTTTAGTAGAATAGTAAACAGAGCTGATTTGGGATTTATCACTTGAAACACCTTTTAATTTTAAATCAGAAGGTTTTTCGAAATTCTTTTG
Organism: Quercus variabilis; assembly: GCA_030445155.1. NCBI lineage: Eukaryota > Viridiplantae > Streptophyta > Magnoliopsida > Fagales > Fagaceae > Quercus > Quercus variabilis. The sequence goes on from CP129449.1 coordinate 20,890,323, forward strand.
TAAAAAATCATTGAGATCTTGATCTCTTTTCGAAATACTTTCAGATCCAGCAAAGGAATGTCTTCCTTCGTTGATCCTCAAAGGTGGTTGAATATTTTGAAAACTTATTTTAACAGTACCACCAAAATATTGTTGAATATTTGTGAGATCTAACTCATCAAAAACAGGTTTAGGGATAGGGGATTCTTGTTCCAACAACCATTCAGTGGGAAGCTTGACATCTTGCCATTGAATCATTTTTGAAACTTGAACTTTAGCATCAGAAGTTGAACATTGAATTAACATAGTTTTACCAGAAGGTTCTCTATGATTTAAACAATCAGGATTCAACTGAGTACCCAACAATCTGTAGTAAATGCGGTAGATCAAAGAAAAAGGTTTACTTCCTTCATCCATGATATAACCAGAAGAAGCAATATTCAAAGTCAAGGGTTTAATAATATTAGGATCATCTAAAGCAAGAGTAAGATCAGGATAACAGTTGAAGTAAATAGGACCATCATACAAAGAAGTAGTAATCATACCAAGAATGCTATCTTTAAAATGCTTAAATCTAGCATCTTGCAAACACATAAGAACAGAAGCATTGATACCCTTTCAGGTGAGAGGTTTAATAGCAACTTGAACCATACGAATATGCAAATAACTTTGTTTTTTAGCAATGAAATCATTAATATTTCTTTTGGAAAACAAGCAACATTTTTCATGAATTTTAGAAATGGAAAATATTTTTTCAACAGTTCTCACTTTGTAAATGGGATGAAAAGTGGTTTCAGCCCAACTAGTTTTGTAAACAGTTTCAGTATCAACTTTTGGAATGTTCCATTTACTGAAATCTGGAAGCTCATTATCTTCAACAGTGTGATCTTCTTCATTTACAATATCAGGAGGACAACCAGTCCTGGAGCTGATAGAGGAGTCGGATCTCCACAACTTATCCATACTATCCTAGTTTTAACACTCAGTTATCATGTTTTTCTCACAACTGTTGCATTTCGTAACACATACCCTAAGCAACCCTATACCACACAAATTCCCTACACGCCCTCTCTTGGCCCAAACGGGCCTTACAGTCAGGTTCTGGGAATTCACTTTACACCTAAGGTGGCGCCAACTACGGTAAGAAGGGAACACAACAACGTAGCACCAAAGGGTCGGACAAGCACAGACAAGGTACAAAGACACAACAAAACTACCACCGGCCAGAAAAGAGTGGCTCTGATACCATAAAAAGGGAAGGGGACACACAGCTGAAGGGAAGAGATGGAGACAGAAGCACAGTAATATATATGTTGAAAGTAATGTAAGCAAAATAGATGAAAGCAATAATAAGGCAGTAGAACCAGCCAAGCAGTATATAACAAAATAATTCAAAGTAAATGAAAGCAATTTAGAACCGTCCGGTATGGCGGTAATCCATCCAAGGTGGCGGTAGCAACAAGTAGTATAATGAACATAAAGTTAACTGAAAATACTTCTTTATTGAAAGTAGAGTTAAACACTTATAGTAGTAGTAGTGAATACAAGATCTCAGAACAGATCAACAGTAACAAAGCTTGAACTAGTCCTAGTTACAAGGTTTGTAGGAACAAGGTAGTAGGTGAACAAGGTAGATAACAAAGAACTCTCTCAAAGAAGGCTTCTAGGAAAGAAAACTCTCTCTAGAAAGAATTCTAACAAAAAACTTCTAGTTTTAACTTAAGGGACAACCCCCCTTAAATAGGCAAAATTCGGAGTGAACAGTGTCATGAACAGTAACAAATGAATAGTGACAGGTGAATAGTGAAATTAAATAATAGCTAGTAAAACGCATGCTGAAAGTGAACTTCGGTATATTTGAAAGTAGTCTTGGAAACATGAAGAATCTTCTTTTCAGGACATTATTGGAGCAGTCTTGAAAACATGAGGAATCTTCTTTTCAGGAGTAGCATTTTAGCATGGGAAGGAACAGTAACATCTTGGCCATGAGGCAGGCCAAACCAATAGGGTGAATCAATCAATTTTGTGCTAGGTCATCATCACCATCTTCATCATGTCCAAACCACTCTTCATTGTAAGGGTAGTAAGGATCTTTTGTAACAAGACCTTCAGAGGACCTTGTTCTGGTAATACTGGGGGAAGGACCCCAATTTTCTTCAGTTATAACATTGACAATGTAAACACTGTGGTAATTAATTTTGGAAGTATCAATCTTGTCAAAAATGGTGTTAATAATAATAGATTTCTCATTGCGCAAGAGATCAGAATAATAATTCAAATTCTTATCTTTATACTCAGGGATCCAGTGAAACCTTGGAGGAAAATAGCTTTTAGCAAGTTTGAGAGGATCAGAAATTGACGCTCTATTGGGTTCAATATAAAACATGTTTTGAAAATATTGTTTCTTGATGTATTGAGGGGTGTTGAAGCTTTTTGGGAAAACAGTCTTAATCGGTCGGTTAACAGGAGTAATAGCATAAGGATCATAACGTGAGGCAAGAACAGAGGAGTAATTGGGCTTAGGGATAGTACCTAGTGGGGTGAAATGGTTAACAATGTTCAAAGAGGAAACAGGATCTGTTTTAACAGTTGGATTAGGAGTGGCAGATGTCTTGTCCTTAGACCTTCTACTTGCCATTAGGACACTACAGAAATTCACGGGTAAGGAAATCAGGGATGGAATTTTGAGATCCTTTAATATATTCAATATTAAAATCAAAAACACTTAAAATAGCTTGCCATCTAGCAAAAATATGTTTTGAAGCAATATTTTCAACATCTTTCTCAATAACATATTTAGCACTTTTGCAATCAATATGTAGCAAAAATCTTTGGTTTAACAAATCACTTTGAAATTTTGAAATACATAGTACTATAGATAAAATCTCCTTTTTAATAGTACTATAATTTAACTGTGCATTATTCCATATTCCAGAATAAAAACGGACAATTTGTTCAGGTGACTCTGGAGAAACTCTTTGTTTTAGAATACCACCATAACCGATATCAGAGGCATCGGTTTCAACAATTTTGAAAGCATCAACAGTTGGAATACCAAGACATGGCAGTGTCTTAACATGAGACTTGATTTGTTTAACAATAGAGGTATGGACATCAGGCCAAGGTGAAGGATTGCTCTTTAACCTATCAAAGAGAGGTTTACATTGTTTTCTCATATCTTTGTAGAAATCAGTAACATAATTTAATGACCCACGAAATCTTTGGAGCTGAGTTTTATCAGTGATAACATCAGGAAATTTATCAGCAAATTGAATGGCTCTATCAATAGGACGAATTTGTCCTTCAGAGATGTCATAGCCAAGGAAACGAACTTTTGTTTGAAATAGTTTGATTTTCTTAGCAGAGACAACGAGACCATTTCTTTTAATAATATCTAGAAACGAATACAAATGTTTCCAGTGTTCATCAATGGAATTGGAGTAAACAAGAACATCATCAATATAAACAATGGTGAAGTGGCTAAAGGAGTTGAAAATATCATTCATAATGTTTTGGAACTCACTAGGGGCATTCTTAAGACCGAAAGGCATAACATTCCACTCATAATGTCCAAAAGAAGTGGTAAAAGCAGTTTTGTACCTATCATTCTCACTAATCTGGATTTGCCAGAATCTTGATTTCATATCAAACTTTGAGAATACTACAGCCTCACACAATCTATGGACCAGGTCATTCTTGTTGGGAATAGGATACCGAATCCATTCCAAAACCTTGTTCAAAGGTTTATAGTTAATAACTAGACGAGGAGTTCCTCTCTCTATTTCAGCATTCTTTTGAACATAGAAAGCAGAGCAAGACCAAGGGGACTTGCTATTCCTAATAAGTTTTTTCTCTAACAAATCATGGATTTCTTTTTTGCAAAACTCAACAGTTTCAGCATTCATTTGAATTGGACGAGCCTTAGTGGGAATGTTTTTCTCGTCAAAATCTTTAACATAAGGCAAGTCAACAATATGTTTCTTCCTATGCCAAAAGGCATTAGGAATATAAGGGCAAACATCATCAACTAACAAATTTTGAAAATTATCAATTTTTGACTGCAACAATTTATTGGAAAGTTGTTCAGCAATTTTTTTGTATTTAACTTCTTGTTGAAGGAAGTTAAGATGTTTGATTTTAGCATAAAGCAGATTGGAAGCATGATCAATATTAATCTCAGATTTTGAAACAAATTTGAGTCTTAATTTTTGACCAAAAGGGTCAGTAGTAATGTCATCATGTTCAACAAGAAAAGGATACAAAGTATTTATAAAAGGCAAACCAAGAATCACTTTATTAGTCATATGTTTGACTAAAACAAAGGGAATCTTGAAACATATATTATCATGGCAAACATGAGCATTATTCAATTCATATTTAATCTTCATATGAGAACCATTAGCAGAAACCAATTTCTCAGTTGATTTTTCAAAATATTTTGAAGGAATCAATCCTTCTTGGATACAGTTTATATCCGCACCAGAATCAATCATAGCAATAACAAAGAAATGATAATTATGAGAAACAACAACTTTCACTTTAGTAAACCATTTTGGATGAAGTGTTTTATTAACAAAAGCAAGTTGAGAATTATCAATATTACCTTTATCAGAAAGAAGAGTCAGTTGACAGGATTCATCTCTATCCTTGTGCTCATTTTGTTCATTATCAGACTTATTTTGATCACTATTTTTATCATTTTTATTTTTAAACACATGTTTTAATTCACTTATCTCTTGTTTAACAACATTAATTTCATGTTGGAAATCATTAATTGTTAAATCTTTCAGTTTCTTTTTATTAAATCTTTCCAAAGTTTTTTCTTCACTTCTAGTGAGAGCATTAATAGTTTTAGTAGCATTACAACATGAGCTTTTACAACCAAGTTTAATATTAGGAGAATCAGAAGATTCATCAGCAGATTGATAGCAAGAATTAGTTGAAGAAGAAAAATCATCTTCCAAGGAATCAGACAAATTGTTTAATTCAAGGATTCTGAATAATTCTTCTTGATCATTATTTCCAATGTTTAATATGTTAAACTTGGTTTTCAACTTACCAGGTTTTTGTTTACAATCTTTACTAAAATGACCAGGTTTTCCACAGTTGAAACATTTACCTTTTCCTGATTTTTGGTTAATATATTTTTTCGAAACATTTTTCTTTTTAGCATAAAACTCATTAGTTTTGTATTTTTTGTGACTTTTATCATATTTTTTACCCTTTTGTCGAGAAGGAGCAATTGGGGGCAAACCATATTGTTCACAAAAATTACTCATTTCATATTTAGCTTTTCTTTTATTTTTTAATTGGTGTTTTAACAGTATTTCATCATTGCACATATTAATACCAAGTTTTTTAATAATGCTTAAAATATCACCATAGATTAAATTATCATAATCAATAGAATCATTTTTACCAATTAATTCTTGTTTTACCTTATAAGCAAAGATAGGAGGCAGACCGTCAATAAACTTTTCTTTCCAATAAGGTTTGTAACAGTCTTTTCACTGCATTACTCTGGAAAAGGAAAACATCTTGATACCATCTATAATCAGACATAGTAGGACATCTCAAATTATTCAGTAAATCAGAAATTCGAGATGAAACATTAGATGGAGCACTAACAAAATGTTTGATAATAGTATAAATCAAGGTATTAACACCATCAGGAATACCTCGACCAATACGATCATCAAAAATAGGCAAACCTTCATCATTCTTTTTAACAGCATGTTTAATAGAGTCTCTAGAATCTTCAGTGAGATATGAATCCCACCATCCACGAAGAGTACCAGAAAAACCAGTAGCAAGCAAGTCAACAATTTCAGGTTGATCAAAATCATGATTATTTTGATAAGCAATACCAACTATGGACATATGGCCCATTTTGTTAATAATCTCTTGTTCAGAAAAACCATCAATATTCCATTCATAAATTTTATCAGCAGAAACAGAGAATCGACTTTGAAAAGGTCTCTCTTCAAACTGAATATCAGGAGGAGTATGTTTTGAATACCAGTTTTTTGTAAGAAACAAGGGTTTGGAAGAACTTTCAACAAATCTTTTAATTTCTGAGAAATCATTATCAAAAACCTTTTTTGCAGAAACAGAAGAAACAGTATCAGAATCTGTATTTTCATCAGAAATAATTTCTTTTTCATTTCTTGAAATAATGCGAGTAGCATGAGTACTTGTAGAAGTACCCTCAGTTTTAACTTTTAAATCAGCAAGCATTTTTTCAACAATGTCAAGAGTTTTAGATTGGGAAGTTTTAAACTTGAATTTTGTATCATAGCTGGGTAGATTAATTAAAGGTTTCTCAGTTTTCACTGAAATAGATTTTTCAACAGAAGCAGACTTTTCAACAGTTTTTTCAACAATTTTTTCTTCAGTACGGCCAAGCTGTTGACCGATAACATGCAAAGATTCATTAGTAAAATTGTTTTGATCAATAAGATTAACAATAGGAGTTTGATCATCAGCAGTTTTGAAAGGAGAAGGTTTAACATCGGTTTTACTGGTATTTATCAAAATAGTTTCAAGAGGAGGATGGCTAGTCCTAACAATGGTCTTGTCACTTTTAACAAAATTTGACTTCTTTATTACATCCAAATGATTTTTTGAAGTTTCATCTTTTGAAACATAATAACTTTCAAGAAAATCAAAAAACAAAATATGCTTTTTCATTTGAAGCATTTTTTCTTTCCATTTTCTTTTAACACGGTCTTTTTCAGACTAAGCAAAATTATTTTGAAAATATTTCCTTTTAGGTCTATTTTTTGAAAGCATGAACTCATTGAACAAAGAGACCATATCAATTTCAAAATTTTCATTTAAAACAGTCAAAACTCTTAATTGGTTAACATTATTTTCAATAGGAGGAAAATCAAAAATAATTTTAGTATCATTTTCTTTCATATGATAACCAAATAAAGTAGTATTCAAGGCCAAAGTCTTAGCAACATTAGAATCATCCAAAGCAAGAGTAATATCAGGAGAACAGTTAAAATGATTCAAAGAAATAGTATCCATACAGAGATTAGATCTAGTATGAAACTCATTATCTTCAACAGTATGATCTTCTTTATTTACAATATCAGGAGGACAACCAGTCCTGGAGCTGATAGAGGAGTAGGATCTCCACAACTTATTCATACTATCCTAGATTTAACACTCAGTTTTCATGTTTTTCTCACAACCGTTGCTCCATCTAATGTTGGTGCTCTAGGGAATAGTGGTAACAGTATATAACTTTTAAATCAGCCTGTTACATTCCTTTGGACAATTTCAATGGTTTGTATGAGAAAAACATATATATATATATATATATATATTTTAAAGGAATGTAAAAGTATGAGTTAAGCATATCCTACTGTTCAGTTCCAGTTAATTATGGCACTTCAAAACACGCTGGTAACTCCAAAGTTTCCTAAATTGATAGTGTATTAATTAAGTATCCCATACAAACCATTGAAATTGTCCACCAAACATCTTTCAACCATGCTTAGTTACATATCAAATCAATTAATGTCATCTAGTTCCGGCTTGTTGATGATCATGTTATGCACCCTTTTCTTAGAAAACCAAAGAATGAAAATGCCTAGCTAGCTACGGTTACCATTCAAGCATTTTGTGCCCATATTATTACTTACCATTCTTCAATAGATCCATCAGTTGTCTGTTTAGAATTTGCTCCAAATTCACCTTTTACAAATATCATGTTACTCTGATGTAGGACAAAGCCCATTTGTCTCTTTTATTACTAATGAATAAACCCCTCTTTCTACCCAAAAAAAAGGGCCTATTTTGCTCCATACCACAAGAATAAATATTATGTACGCACTTCACTAAAATAGGAGAGAAAAATAAATATCATGTACAAGTTCCACCCAGAGATTGAGAGTACAAGACAATAAGGAATTTTTATGTCCCGTCCCCCCCCCCCCCCCCCCAACACAAAAAACCTTCCGATGTGACCAAATTGCAGCTCCAAAATTAGGGTAGAGTGTGTCAAAATCACAATAGAAACCGCAGGCACCTTGTTGTTCAACTTTTATGGCATACATGAGTTGTTCAACTTTTTTAAGAGATTTTGACAGTCTGACCATGCCTTTTTATTAATGTACGTACGTAGTACCCAAGGAAGACAAAAAAAAAGAAACATAGTTGTCAGTATCGTACGATACGCAATACGTATCGTATCGTTTGAAAAAAGTGTTGTATCATTGATACGTATTGTAGGTGCATATGAATCGGACGATACAGTTGTATGTATCGTACGTATTGGTTGTATCGGACGATGCATCAACAATTGGCTTAAATAGGCTTTTTTTAACTAAAATTTCAGCCCAAGTTTAGCCCAAAACGTTTTTCCATTTTTTTTAAAACAAGTTGGGCTATTTTGGTGGTTTGGCCCAATACAAAAGCCTTCTTAATTTGTTATTTTTTTTCTTTTTAGGCCTAAAAAATTTGAACCACAATTAAATTGATTTACCCACACCACATAGCCACACCAGTCACCCACACATTTTTTATCTGATATTTTCCTTTGTATCTCAATTCTCAAGCTCTCAACTTTCCCAAAACCCCTTTGGCTTCCTCTCTCTCTCTCTCTTTGTTTTCATCTTTTTACCTTTTAGATCATCAAGTTTCAGGAGATCACTCATCAAGGGACCACAAGCTCCAAAGGACCACAACCTTGTCTTTTTCTTCTATTCCTTTTCCTCACCCAAAAGTCCCACACTCCCACATGCTACTAGAGCAAGACAATAACAACAACAAGTGCTGCCTCACGTTGGGTCCACTGTGTGTGTAAAGTTAGTTTTTCTTTTTTCTTAATAAATTTTTTTGATTAATTCTTTATACTAAAAAATTATTGTAATTATTTATTGTTATTAACCTATTATATTAGTTAATTTAGTTTAATATAACCGAGTGGCTTATAAAAAATTAGTTTAGTATAACTGAATATGTATCAATGTATGTGTACGAGTGTTTATATATAAATATTATATATATATATATATATATATATGTATGTATGTATTTTGTAATGTTAATATTGATACTGTGAATTTGTGATAGTGTAACTGTGATGCTTAATTTGGGTACATAAAAATTTTTGATTGACTATAAATTCATGTGTTCATATTTGCTTTTAGGTATATAAAAAAAAAATGGGTGATAGGAGGAAAAGAAATAAGGAGAAAGATCCCACTTGGGATCATTGTCTACGTATTAATGATGATAAGACAAGTAGGCTTAAGCTTAAATGTGATTATTGCTCAAATGAATATTGGGGTGGAGTCATAAGAATGAAAAACCATTTGGCACATACACATAAGGATGTTAAACCATGCTTGAATGTTCCCGAAGATGTTAAAAATTATTTTGCCAAGGTTTTGGAAAACATTAAAAAAATAAAAATAAAAATAATGAGCAACTTGATGACGAGTTTGATGTTGAATGTCTCAAGAAGATGAATTACAAAAGATTGGTGGTGATAATGCAAAAAAGGGAACCATGGATGCATACTTAAAAGGGAAATCAAATTCTAAACAAGTGACTTTACCTTCCTCAGTGAAAGATCATACTGCAACTTGTTTGGCTATTTGTAGATTTTTTTATACTCATGCTATACCTTTTCATTTAGTTATGAGCCCTTTGTTTAAAAAAATGATGGATTTAGTTGCTAATTATGGCAAGGGATTGAAACTCCCTACTTATCATGAAAAAAAGGTGACTTTCTTGAAAAAAAGAGGTAGAAAATATGTACTTCACATTGGATAAGAAAACAGGTTGTACTTTGATGTTAGATGGATGGACGGATAATAGAGAGAGGTCTATCACAAACTTCCTTGTCAATAGTCCCAAGGGAATAGTTTTTCTTAAATCTATCAACACCTCCGATTTTTCCAAGAATGCTGAAAATTTACTTCAATTGCTTGATTCTTTGGTGCAAGAAATTGGAGAGAAGAATGTGGTACAAGTAGTGACAGATAGTGCTTCGGCTTATGTTTTAGCTGGTGAAAAATTAATGGAAAAAAGACAAGATCTTTTGGAATCCTTGTGCTACCCACTGTATTGATTTGATGCTTCATGACATTGGTGATTTGCCTATGCATGCAAATACTATAAAAAAGCAAAGAAGATCACTTTTTTTATTTACCGTCATATTTGGGTGCTTGATTTGATGAGAAAATATACAAAAGGGAGGGAATTGGCAAGACAAGGTGTCACAAGATTTGCCACTGCCTACTTAGCTTTGAAGAGTATATATCAACAAAAAATTGGATTAAGGTCTATGTTTGCATCTGAGGAATAGGCTAAGAGTCCCTATGCAAAGAAAAGTGATGGCATTAATGTCCAATTAATTGTAAGTGATCCCTTTAGTAAAAGTTTTAAGGCTTGTAGATGGTGATGCAAAACCAGCAATGGGCTACATATATGAAGCTATGGATACCGCAAAAGAGTAAATCTAGAAAAATTTTAATGATGTGCAAAGGAGATATAGACCTATATTGAGAATTATTGAAACTAGATGGGAGCTTCAACTTCATAGGCTTTTACATGCAACAGCTTATTTTCTCAATCCTAAGTAAGTTCATTATTTGAATTGTTATATATTTTAATCTTTATTTTTATATTTTGTATGTGTATTTATTTATAAGATATAAAACTGTGATAGGTTTTATTATGATCCCAACTTTGTTAAAAATGAAGAAGTGAGAGTTGGACTTTATGAAGTGATTGAAAGGATGTGTCCTACAACTTTGGAGAGGTGTAGGATTGATCTACAATTGGAGAAATTTGATAAAGCTGAGGGTTTGTTTGGAAAAGAAATGGATATACTTACAAGAACAAAGAAGCAGCCAAGTATGTGCTATTGTTATTATCATTATTATTGATTATCATCATCATCTTCATGTAGCTTTTTATTTGTTGTTATCGTAATTATATTGTAGCCCTTTACAATTTCTTTTGTTGGCAATATAGCATTGTGGTGGGAAAGTTATGGAGTACATTGCAAAGAGCTTCAAAACTTAGCTATACATGTGTTAAGCCTAACTTGTAGTGCAACGGGATGTGAAAGAAATTGGAATACTTTTGATCATGTACACACTAAAAAAAGAAATTGTCTTGAGCAACAAAGAGTGAATGCTTTGATGTTTGTAAACTATAATATTAATTTGGAGTTGAGACAAATAAAAAGAGAAGAGAATAGTGACTCATATGATCCAGTTTGTCTATCAAATATGGAATCTAATGATGAATGGATTATCAAAAAGGAAGAACCTTGCTTGCCATAAGATACTTCATGGATGGACATTCATGAATGCTTTGAAGTTAATGAGGAAGGATGTAGTAGAAAAAGAAAGAGAGGTATAGATTTATATTAAATTGAAAATTTCTTTTCTATATTATGAATAAAATTCTAATTTTGACAATATATATTTTTTGTTATTATTTTTATAGGTCCAAGAAATTTGAATGCCAAAAAGAAAAGTAAAGAAAAATTTATTGAAGTTGAAGAACTGGAAGAGATAGTAGATGTTGGAGATGATGAAGAAGATGTACAAGAAGATGCCAATGATAAAATGATTTTGCAAGATGATGAAGATGATAACTTCATTGACTTGGACTATGGAGATGATTTCGATGATTTTGATTAGGTAGTGATGAATATGATTAGGAAAAAAAGTATTTTGACTAATATAATATATAGTGACTTTGAACTCTAATGAATTTGGATATGGATACTTTTCTCTTTTGGATATAGATGTTAAAAATATATTTCCAATTGGTTTATTTGGTTAGCTTAGTCAAATACTATAACATAAGTGATAATTAAAGTAGTCATTAATTGCATACGTTTCAATTTTATAATAAATATATGTATTTGTATAATGTTTTATAAATTTTATATAGTGTTTGTGTATCTTATGATACACGATACGATATGATACATGATATATAAAAATGAAAAAACAATTCACGATACGATTCATGATTTGACAACTATGATAAGAATAGCAATTTGCGTATTGAAAGAAGTTTGAAGTTTCTTCTTTGTTGTACTAATTGTCAGTGCGAACTCTTGCAGTCTTGTCCAACAATAAGGAATAGTGCTAGTTAACACACTTACTAACACTACCACCCTTTTTTTTTTCTTTTTCTTTTTTTTTTTTTTCTTTTTTAAGGAAGAGTGTGTAGCCAACCTATCAACTCGCCAAAACCGACTGGACCTAACCCAACCCACCGAGTTGGGTCGGTTTTTAGGGTTTGGTGGGTTGGCTTGGGATACAAATTTTTTTTTGATAGCGGGTCGGGTTGGGTTTGAGTCATAAAATTTCAAACCAACCCGACCCACCTATATATTTAATATATATATATATATATAAAATATATTATATAATTAATAAATTTTTTAAAATAACTAGTTCTTCCTATCCTATATAAAAGTCAATTAGTTCACACAAACCCTAGTAAATTACTATTGTTATTTAGTCATTAGTATTGTTTGCCTTTAAGGAGTCACATTGATACTAATCTTTGGGTTTTTTAATATATTTATATTTTTTTTTCTACTCAATTTAATAATAATAATAATAATAATAAATTTGTCCAACCCATGAGTTGAGTTAGGTTGGGTTGGACTTATGTGATGGGTTAAATTTTTTTTGACCCACTACGGTGAGTTGGGTCAAAAAATCTCCTTAACCCGACTTAACCTGATCCAACCAGACCCATGCACACCCCTAGAGGACACTTCCGCTCCTATTTCTTCCTGAATTCTTTTCATTTTATTTTCAAGTTTTAGGTTGGAAAATTTGAATATATGTCTATCCCCATTGCTTGCAAAAACTAATGATATAATTAATTTTTTATTATTATTATTATTATTTTTCGTTAATGGATCAAATGCAACTATATTTTAAAGAACGGAATACGTATAGAATAAAATATACGTGATATAATATGAAGTGCAAGTATAGTTTTTCTTAATCTCAAGGGATAAAACAAACACATGTGAATTGGTTCCTTGGTGGAATCAAGATAATTCAATTTACTAAATATGTGCTTTGATTGTTTTCGAGCATCTTTTTCACCATAGTTGGCACAAGTGGCTATGAAGTTTGAAGCCAAGCATTATCATATTCAATTGATAGAAGTACTATTTGCATGGTATGTTTGCAGTGGTTGTATAAAGGCTAAAAAGATCAGAGACTCCGAAAAGAGTTGATATTCAATTAAAGTAACTTTGTTTAATAAAATTGTAAGGTGTTATAATAAAGATTAGGCATCATGTCTAATCGAAGTTTTAGAGAATGATTGATGATTATCTCATGTAAACACCTCAATGATAGTTGTAATTTAATATTCGTCTTGGTCAATTCGCTAGACCTCTGGATTGTTGATATATAAATAGTGGATTTTGTTTTTTTTTTATGGAAGTGGATTTAGTATTTGATTCTTATATCATATAATATATATATATATATATACACACACTAGTACAATATAAATCAACCAGATTAACACTATGATTATGATGTAAATGAGCCCTCACCAACGCAACCTCTTCATTTTCTTTATTTATAATTTTTTTTCACATTATTAAGCTCCAGGGGCAAATGATAATTTTTCATTTTAAAATTTTCATAAATGTCATAGCGGTAAATTCAAAGTCTCAATCAGTCACTGTGCAATTTCAGGAAAATTGGTTTCTTTTAGTTTTTAAAATAATGTTCATATCACTGTTTCATTAATATTCAAACTTGATTAGTCAATCCAAGATTTTTTTTACCATAGACATGCATGCATAGAACAATCTCAAATTAATTTTAATTGGTCTATAGAGAAGATTAGTTAAATTTTATTTGAAAGATAAAATCTCATTGGTTGTTTTGTTTAATTATGGTAGACATGCATTGATACACAGTGACCCAATTGTTGATTAGCACTTCGAATCATTGTATGCTTGCATGACCCAATTTGATAATATCATTTTTTTTTTTTTTATTGAAAATCCAATTTCCTTCCCCTCTGATCTAGAGTTGTAAGAAGCATTGAACTCTTGTTTCTACATCAATTGCACAACTTTTGGTGCCTAAAAAGTGAAAACGCATCTTTATAAATAGGAAAGGTACTATCGCTACTTCAAAAAACCAGAATTATGTTAAACCGATATTGATACTCCTCTAAAACATACCGAAAAAAATACCGAGTTGTACCGGCCTATTTCAAATGTACCAGCCTATATCAGCCCGTACTAGCCAGTATTGGCATTTTGGTTGGTACAAAAAATCAAATATTAAAAAAACGTTTTATTTAATTTAATATATTGGTTAATGTACTTAAGCTAATACATAGGCTTGTAAAATATGTGAATTTTAAATTTTATGTTGATAAACATAAAAATTCATAAATTCATATTTACATAAATAATAAAATTATATATATTTATGTATATAAATATATAAATAATAGTAATTTCGAAATTGTATATCAGTATCAACTGGTACCAAAATATTTCGTTCTCTAGGCCAAACCGAAATTGACTCCCTTAATCAAGCATCATCAAAGATAAGTGAAGACCCATTGTAAGTACCATCATCTATGCATAACATCACCAAACACTTGTTTGGGCCTATGTTTACCCAAAAAAAAAATGGAAAACGTTTTTTTTTTTGTTTTGTTTTTTTTTTTTTTTTTTTTTTTTTGCACCAACACGAAAGTATACAAATATTAATATTAATTTCAGGATGAAAATAACCAGAAGGCTGAAAACAATATGAAAATAAAATTAAAAGAAAGAAAGTAAAAAAATTAAGGAAAGTATATATTATTATGTTTGCCTTGAGTTAAACTTTAACACAAAACGAGGAAAAAAAAGGTTATTCCATGGGAAGTGTCGTCATTCTGTGGACAGTAGGCAATCTAAAATCTCATTCCAACTCCATATACCTTTGGTAGCAATTCATAAATCCAATGTACTGAAGAAGTAAAGAGATACAAGGAAAGAATAGCCATTTCAAAACCCCAGGTTAGGAATTGGCTTTCATTTTTCCAATAAAATTGGTAAAATCAATGAAAGTAATTGTCATGTATTATCAGAACGAAGAAGAAACAAGAGCAGCTGGGCTCGACAGAAGTGGAAAGCAAGAGAACCTACAGAATTGAAATAGAGAAAAACGACAGTAGTCATTAAAATGTAGTCTAAACGACTCGTAGCTTGTATGGCGTTTTAGTTTTTCTTCTTTCTCTGTATAGCTTATATATAAGCTTTTGTACACTCTTTTCTAATTAATCCAATTTTTCATTTTACCAAATCTTTGATATATATTTGCAAATGAACAAATGAAAAGATGTAATCCAATTAGCCTTCGTCACTAATACAAGAACGTATGATCTCAGATGTGAATAAAAATATATAATATACAGGTTTATCTACTAGCTATATGGGCCAATTAATCTTTCATAGAGACCAACAGATAATATTGTTACAAAAGTGAATATCTTACTCTTTATTCACAATCCATTTGTAGAACCAAATCAGCTCTCTTAGAAACTTGAACTTCGATCCTTACTCCCCACACTCCACAAACATTTGTAGGGTGCTCATCGTGCCAAGAGTGTGCAATAGTAAATCTGACTTTATTAACATCCTTTATGTGGTGCTATTTTTATTTTTATTTTTTTGGTTATAAAATTAAAATATGAATTGCCACTACTTTATTCATATTTTTATTTTTTATTTTCAGAAAACGTTTACACTAAAATAATAAGTCTTAGAAGATTAAAAAAAAAAAAAAACCCAATGAACAAGTAAGAGAGAAAATTCAGTCAACTAGTAATAAATCACGGATAGGAATTTAGGCAAAATTTGTAATAGGTACCCAATTTTTTCTACCGATAGGGTTATTAGTTTCGGTGCCTACTTTCATTGAAATTGGAGTAGAGAGTGGGTTTCTAAAGGCATTATTTGAGATAATTACCATGCAAATACAACTATCAAAATGGATTTTTCCTTTTTTCACTTGGGCTCGGCCCATTATTTTGGGCATACAATCATGCAAGGTGGAGCAAAGTATAGAGCAACAAGGCATGGTTTTGTAATCCGGCATAAAAGGTTTGCTGAGAATTACCAAATGTATTCAAGGAGTCACCATGTGCAAGCGATGGATATCCTCATAATATTGATTTACTTTAAACTTGCTGCTCAGGATTTCAACATAGTTATATGTTCCTCAATGTTCATCCTGGTAGCTTCATGGTTGTACATCCGTTTCATTTTTAATCATTTGGGATTTTCTTGAAAGAAGATAGTGCAGGATTGGGAGGACAGGATAAAATGGCTATATACAGTTAGAAAATTTGGTGGTATGAAGGACGAGCACTTGAAGTCCACTAACATTGTGAGACGTGTTGCTAGAATTATTCTTGCTTTGTGCTTCTTTGCCATCCAATATGGCTTTGCAGAACTTGTCACATGAGACAAGAAAATGGTGGTATGATTAAATCAATTCTTTTTTTCCTTTAAATGTCTTGTTTCCTTTTATGAAGTTTAATTTGCTCTCTAATAAAAAAAATTAAGGGCGTATGCAAAAAATATTCATATCTAGTTTGCTACGCTAATACTAGGTTTATGGCCTATCCGGGCTATGTTTTGCCACTCTTCTGATCTACCCAACAATGAGCCTTCAAATTTCAAACACTTTAACTTTCTATCTGGTCATGAATCTTGAAATTGTGTTATTAGTTAGTAGCCTTTTAAACTGCAGGTTCAGAGAATAGAAAGAAAACCGTATTGCGCAAATTTCATATTGGGGTTCAGACTATTGAATTTCTTCATGATTATGGCCTTTTTATTTATTTCTTCATACTTTATTAGTCATTTTGGTCTCACAGTACAGGACATTTGCATGACTGTATGTGCCTTCATTTCAGCACCATATTTGAAAATTTCAAATATGACTCCTATTTGAAAATATTTTTAGGAATCAAATTAATATGAAATTTCACTCATATACCTGTAGAATTTCCCATAATGCCGAAATGAAGGCACATACAGCCACACAAAAGTACTAAAATGTGAGACCAAAATGGCTAATAAAGTATGAAGAAGTAAATAAAAATGCCATAATAATGAAGAAATTCAATAGTCTAAACCCCAATACGAAATTTGCAAAATACGGTTTTCTTTTTATTCTCTAAACTTGTAGTTTAAAAGGGTACTAATTAATAATACAATTTCAAGATTCATGACCAGATGGAAACATTTTTCAATAAATGTTTGAAATTTGAAGGCTAACCATTGTGTAGATCAAAAGAGCGGCAAACACATAGCCAAGATAGGCCATAAACCTAGTATTAGCATAGCAAACTAGATGTGAATATTTTTGGCGTAAATGCACTTTTAATCTCTACATTTTGGCTTTTTTTCATTTTAGTTCCTATATTTTAATTTTACCATTTTTAACCCCTAAATCAATTAACGTGTTCCATTTTGGTCCTTTCCGTTAGCCCATCAACGGAAATTGCTTAGGTGGCAAATTGATGCTGACATGGCCAATTAAAAAATAATAAAAAATTTAATTAGCATTTAAAAAAATGCAATGTCAGCTTCTAAATATAAAAAAATTTATTAATCAATTTTAATGAAATTAAAAAAGAAAAAACAAAATTAAAAACAATAAAATACATCAATTCAGATCTAATTCATTTTGAAAAAGAACACACAAGAACACAATTATAGATTTAAACATCAACACAAGAACATAAAGCACAGACCCAGAACCCAACACAAGAACATAAAGCACAGACCCAGAACCAAACACAAATAACACAATAACAAACATAAACCAATTAAAAAGAGTAATTAAAATTTTTTTTCTTTTTTTTCTTTTCATTATTTTCGGAAGAACAAAGTAACATATTCTTGATGTTCTTCGGGAAAGAACATGAAGGTTGCCCAGAAAATTAAAATAATCAATATTTTCTTTTCTTTTCTTTTATTACATTTTCTCAGCAAATAAATATGCAAAAATTCATTCAAAATCGCTTTCCTCCACCAAATCCTCCAACAAATCAAACCCATAAACCCAGAAAAATAATAAAATCCACATGAAAAAAACAAACCCAAAAATTTAAAATAAACATAGCAGCAACCTGAAACCCAGCCCGACATTGTTATGCTCAGCGTTTTTGGTCAATCACCTCACTGAAACCCAAAAAATACCTTGTAATCCGAAACCCAAACCAACAACAAACCCAACCAATGATCACCAATCTGACCAACCAACCAACTACTCATGCAATCTAAAACCCACATGAACAAATCAGACTACCACTCACCTCCATTGTCACCGATCAGTCCATCAAGCCACTGCAACCCACACCAACATCAAACCCATCCAACGATCCACCCCCAACGACCACCGGACCAACCACCACTTCACAACCATTGATCCGAGAAAGAGCTTTAGAGATTTTCCCAAATCCATAATCTGAGAGAGAGACTTTAAAGCTTTAGAAAGATGAGAGAGAGAGAGAGAGAGAGAGAGAGATATTTTCATTTGAGAAAGAGAGCTTTAGAGATTTTCGTTTGGGTAACCAATCTCAAATCTACGATCTCTCTCTTCACCCAACCTCCAAACCAATCGGCTCCCTCCAACGCAAACTGAGGTCCATCCGTCGACTGCAACTCGATCCGTCTGCTGCTACTCATTCCTCTCCTCATTGTGGGATGACTCCACCACCACCACCAGTAAGAGAGGAAAAGAAAGAGAGTGAGTTAGAGAGAGAGATCTGAACTTCATTTTGAAGAGAGAGAGAGAGAGAGAGCGCTTGAGAAAGTTATGAATCTTTGGATATTGTTTTGGGTCTGTGGGGGTTTTCAAATGTTTTTTTTTTTTTTTTTGAAATTTTAATTGTCTAAAAATTGATATATTTAAATTTTGTGATATGTTTATTTGTCAAGAAAGTTCAACAATACTCTTTAGAAAGATGAAAGAGAGAGGCAAATTTTGATCTAAGAAAGAGAGCTTTAGAGATTTTTGTTTGGGTAAGCAAACCCAAATCTACGATCTCTCTCTCTCTCTTCACCCAACCTCCAACCCAATCGGCTCCCTTCAACCATATCTTGGGAGTAAATGATTTATGTTTATTATTGTGTTCTTTGTGTTTATGATTTTGTGTTAATGTTTAAATTTGAATTTGTGTTTTTTGTGTTTGGTTCTAGATTTGTGCTTTATGTTCTTGTGTTTAAATCTGTGATTGTGCTCTTGTTCAAAATGAATTAGATCTGAATTGATATATTTTATTATTTTTAATTTTGTTTTTTCTTTTTTAATTTCATTAAAATTGATTAATAAATTTTTTTCATATTTAGAAGCTGACATGGCATTTTTTTAAATGTTAATTAAAATTTTTTATTATTTTTTAATTGGCCACGTTAGCATCAGTTTGCCACCTTAGCAATTTCCGTTAGTGGGCTAACAGAAATGGCCAAAATAGAACACGTTAATTGATTTAGGGACTAAAATGGAAAAAAGCCAAAATATAGGGACTAAAAATGTATTTACGCCAATATTTTTTGCACACACTTGATATTTTTTTATCAGAGAGCAAATAAAACTTCATGAAAGGAAATAAGACATTTAAAGACAAAAAAGAATTGATTTAAACGTACCACCATTTTCTTGTCTCATGCAACAAGTTCTACAAAGCCATACTGGATGGTAAAGAAGCGCAAAGCAAGAATAATAATTCTAGTAACACGTCTCATAATGTTAATGGACCTCAAATGCTCTTGCTCTTCATACCACCAAATTTTCCAACTGTCAGTTGCCGAAATACCAAGCTTTATTAGGCTGTATAGCCATGTTATCCAGTCCTCCCAATCCTCCACTATCTTGTTCCAAGAAAATCCAAAAGGATTAAAGATGAAAGGGATGTACAACCTTGAAGCTACCAGGATTAAAATTGAGGACGATACAACTGTGTTGAAATCTTGAGCAACAAGTTTAAAGTAAATCAATATTAAGATGATCTCCATCGCTTTCCCATGGCGGATTGCAAAACCATGCCCCACCATGCAGGATTGTATGCCCAAAATAATGGGCCTTCATCCTAAGTGAAAAAAGGAAAAATCCACCTGACAATTGTATTTGCATGGTGATTATCTCAAATAATGCCTTCAGAAACCCACTCTCTATTCCAATCTCAATGGGATTAGGCACCAAAACTAATAACCCTATCTGTAGAAAAAATTAAGTACCTATTCCTTGCACCAAATTTTCTCCTCCAAGCTCACTTCCACTTCTAGGCTTCACCAAAAATAGTTTTGGACTTCCTCCAAATCTTCTTTTGGTCTGTATTAAGAACCAAAAAAGGTTGTTGTACAGGTAAACATATATTACCATGATTGTCATCTACAAAAGAAAGAAAATAATCCTTATAGCTAAAAAGACAAAAAGTTGAGAGAAACACAAAGAAAATTAGTAAACAAAATCCTCATTAGCATTTTTTTCATATTGAACAAGCACCAGAAAGTTTTGACTAAAATTCATGAAAATGAAATTTTCAGTTTAGCTTGTGTCAAGTTGATGGCTTTGCCTGTCAAAACAATTGACCTAGTCTTATTAATATCGGACTCTATTACCCACCTAGTTCTTTCATTGTATGCTGTGCAGCCAAACACCTAATACATACCCAAGCCGACTTTTATGTTTATATATATATATATATAGCTTTTCTATAAGCTATCTCAACAGACTTATTAATAATAGTTATTCTACTTTCTTTCAATTTAAACTTTTTTGGATAATAGATTACCATGGAATTGAAATAGAACCCCACTGTAGAAAAGTAGCAAGAGAACATTCGAAAAAAGTTGAAAGAACCAGTTAATCTATAGATGTCCCAACTCCCGACTAAGCATCTACTCTCCACTGCCACAAGCCACCTTTGCTTCATAGAGGCAAATTTGCTTCAACCCAACATTGTTACCCTTAGCATCTTGGATGTGCTCATGATGAGTTATGTTTCCATTTCTTAATGTTGAGTTGAAACGTGCATGTAAAAGTTCTGTGTCAAGGAAACTAAATTTTATGAATCCATACAACATAGAAGTTCCATGATGATACCAGCATAAATGTCCTTGCTTATGTCCTCTCTTAGATTGATGCCCATTGAAGCCTTGCTTATGCCACCATGGGTAATGCAGAATATTCTGTCAAATACATTTGGATGACCATAGTGGAACTGAACCCTAAAACAACCTAAAACAATTTTGAGATGTAATAAAAATACTTTATTGTATCATAGCTCTATGCCTTACAATCAGGTTCTTATGTAAGGATTGGTGTCCAAACAACATTGCCTAAGCAAGACAAGAATAAAATAAAAGAAAAAAGCAAACTAAAAGATGGAAATAAGTTATAAAATTTGCTACCATATTGAAATCAAAGCATCCATGTTCAAACACCATGACAAACAACATTAATGATTCATAAACATCCTTATTTTTCCGATCCAATCTAAAAGTAAAATATGCCACCAATTAATTCATTATAGTCTCTTTATCTTAATTAAGAGGTCTGCCAAATACTTGCTACTCATTCAAGAATATATTACATAAGGAAACACGAAAAAGAAGGAAAATAGACGAGAGCACATACTTCAAAAGTCTTGCAAGAACTCTTTAGACAATGGAAACAAAGTTCCTATCTTGAACTAACATGAACCAAGCCAGAAGATATGCTACAATGCCAATGTAACAACAATAAACTGTTAGATATAATTCAATATTTAAAAGCACATTCTAAATGTAAAACAGGTTGTAGTTCTTAATAAACAAACCTTTCAATAAAGATATGCTCCCTAACACCTAAAATTGTATGTAGACGAACTCCATGATCCTTCTTAAATTCTTCCAAAAGGTTGCGCATTTTAAGAGCTTCTTCCAAATAATTGTCCAACAAGATATTGGCAAAGTAAACAATCACAACTGGCCCAAAAGATTCAGTTGAACTGTTATAACTCCAAATTTCTAATGGATTACCTCGTTCACGTCAATGGCCTACAGCTTCCCCTCTAGTGTAAATTATACCATGATTTTGACTCTCAGGCTTCCTTTCCCCTTATCATTACTGGTCCTGGCAACTTTATGCAAAATATTTCCTTCGGAGAAAGATAAAAAGGCAGTTAGTTTGTTTTACTAAGCAAACATGATGATTCCAAAAGTGAAATACCTGGTCAACATTGCCAACTGCCTTGACCAATACTGAATAGTAAATTTTCTTGCCATGTCTTCCCTCTCCCTCTAAAACTTCATCTATGTAAGCCATACAAAGAGAGGGATTTCTGTACAAAAAGCACCAGGAATTAGATTCTTAATTGAAACAAACAAAACAAGTTTTTTTTCAACTTTTCAAATGGACGACGTACTTGATCATCATATTGAGGATGTGACTTGCACGATAATCTCAAATTAGTCACATATGTGGTCTCTTGTCAAAATTACAGAAGTCATAAGCGTATTCGAGATCATCATTCAAGTCACATCCTCAATATGATGGTCAAGTACTTCGTCCATTTGAAAAGTTGAAAAAAAAAAATTTGTTTTATTTATTTCAATTAAGAATCTAATTCCTGGTGCTTTTTGTACAGAAATCCCTCTCTTCGTGTGGCTTACCTAGACGAGGTTTTAGAGAGAGAGGGAAGACATGGCAAGAAAATTTACTATTCAGTATTGGTCAAGGCAATTGGCAATGTTGACCAAGTATTTCACCTTTGGAATCATCATGTTTGCTTAGTAATACAAACTAACTACCTTTTTATTTTTCTCTGAAGGAAATATATCGCATAAAGTTGCCAGGACCAGTGATGATAGGGGAAGGGAAGCCTGAGAATCAAAATCATGGTATAATTTACAACAAAGGGAAAGCTGCAGGCCATTGACATGAACCTAGTAATCTATTAGAAATTTGGAGTCATCGTTCAACTTAATCTTTTGGGCCAATTGTGTTTGTTTACTTTGCCAATATCTTGTTGGACAATTATTTGGAAGAAGCTCTTAAAATGCGCAACCTTTAGGAAGAATTTAAGAAGGATCATGGAGTTCGTCTACATACAATTTTAGGTGTTAGGGAGCATATCTTTACTGAAAGGTTTGTTTATTAAGAACTACAACCTATTTTACATTTAGAATGTGCTTTTAAATATAAAAATTTATTGTTGTTACATTGGCACTACAACTAGGGGTGTCCAAACCCAACTTAGACCCACCGGCCCGAAGAACACACCCGATCCCCACCTAATTTCAGCCCAAATCGACGCCGGTAGGTCGAGTGGCGGGTTTTCTTCTCCGAAACCCAAGCCACCCGACCCAACCAATGATATATACAAATCTGGCTAACTCCAACAAGATTAAGCTCAGATTCAAGGAGATCCGACGAGATAACGGCCATATTTGGTGAGATCCGGTGAAATTCGGGGAGATCCAAGCTGATTTCAATGAGATCTTGACCATATTTGGTGAGATCCAAGCTGATTTTGGCGATTTTCAGTGCAAATGGAGAGAGTTTTTGCCACTTCCGGCGAAGTATTTGAAGATTTCGACGACGTTTGCAGGATCCAGCGACTCTCTCCACCAACCAAACCGACCCGAACATCACCCGAAACCGACTCGACTGATTGACATCAGTGGTTAGTTTCAGGTCCCTCCGCCTTCCACCTGACACCGGCAGGTCATGTCCGAGTTGGGTCCAAAACCAACCCGGCCCAACCCGTGGACATCCCTAACTGCAACATATCTTCTTTGGCTTGGTTCATATCAGTTCAAGATAGGAACTTTGTTTCCATTGTCCAAAGAGTTCTTGCAAGACTTTTGAAGTATGTGTTCTCTCGTCTATTTTCCTTCTTTTCTGTGTTTCCTTATGTAATATATTCTTGAATGAGTAGCAAGTATTTGGCAGACCTCATAGTTAAGATAAAGAGACTATAATAAATTAATTGGTGGCATATTTTACTTTCAGATTGGATCGAAAAAATAAGGATGTTTATAAATCATTAATGTTGTTTTTCATGATGTTTGAACATGGATGTTTTGATTTCAGTACGGTAGCAATTTTATAACTTATTTCCATCTTTTAGTTTGCTTTTTTGTTTTATTTTATTCTTGTCTTGCTGTGGCAATGTTGTTGTTTGGACACCAATTCTTACATAAGCACCTGATTGTAAGGCATAGAGCTATGATCCAATAAAGTATTTTTATTACATCTCAAAATTGTTTTGGGTTGTTTCAGGGTTCGGTTCCACTATGGTCATCCAAATGTATTTGGCAGAATATTCCACATTACCCATGGTGGCATAAGCAAGGCTTCCCGAGGCATCAATCTAAGAGAGGACATAAGCAAGGACATTTATGCTGGTATCATCATGGAACTTCTACATTGTATGGATTCATAAAATTTAGTTTACTTGACACATAATTTTTATGTGCAGATTTCAACTCAACATTAAGAAATGGAAACATAACTCATCATGAGTACATCCAAGTTGCTAAGGGTAACAATGTTGGGCTGAAGCAAATTTGCCTCTATGAAGCAAAGGTGGCTTATGGCAGTAGAGAGTAGATGCTTAGTCGGGAGTCAGGACATCTACAGATTAGCCGGTTCTTTCAACTTTTTTCGAATGTTGTCCTGCTACTTTTCTACGGTGGGTTTCTATTTCAATTCCATGGTAACCTATTACCCAAAAAGAGTTTAAATTGAAAGAAAGTTGAATAACTATAATTAATAAGTCTGTTGAGAAAGCTTACAGAAAAGCTATATATATATATATTAGACATAAAAGCCGGCTTGGGAATGTATTAGGTATACAGCTACACAACATATAATGAAAGAACCAGGTGGCTAATAGAGTCTGATATTGATAAGACTAGGTCAATTGTTTTGACAAACAAGCCACCAACTTAACACAAGCTAAATTGAAATTTTCATTTTCATGAATTTTAGTCAAAACTTTCCAGTGCTTGATCATTATGAAAAATTGAGCAATAAGGATTTTGTTTACTAATTTTCTGTGTGTTTCTCTCAACTTTTTGTCTTTTTAGCTAAAAGGATTTTTTCCTTCTTCTGCAGATGGCAATCATGGTAATATATGTTTACCTGTACAGCAACCTTTTTTGGTTCTTAATACAAGCCAAAAGAAGATTTGGAGGAAGTCCAAAACTGTTTTCAGTGAAGCCTAGAAGTGGAAGTGAGCTTGGAGGAGAAAATTTGGTGCATGTAATAGGTACTTAATTTTTTCTATAGGTAGTGTTATTAGTTTTGGTGCCTAATCTCATTGAAATTGGAATAGAGAGTGGGTTTCTAAAGGCATTATTTGAGATAATCACCATCAGATGAATTTTTCCTTTTTTCACTGAGGACGAAGGCCCATTATTTTGGGCATACAATCCTGCACGGTGGGGCAAAGTATTGAGCAACAGGGCATGGTTTTGTAATCCGCCATGAAAGGTTTGCTAAGAATTATTGAATGTATTCAAGGAGTCATTATGTGAAAGTGATGGAGATCATCATAATATTGATTTACTTTAAACTTGCTGCTCAAGATTTCAACATGGTTGTAACGTCCTCAATTTTCATCCTAGAAGCTCCATGGTTGTACATCCCTTTCATTTTTAATCCCTTGGGATTTTCTTGGAACAAGATAGTGGAGGATTGGTAGGACTGGATAAAATGGCTATACAACCCAATAAAGCTTGGTATTTCAGCAATTGATAGTTGGAAAATTTAGTGGTGTGAAGAGCAAGAGCATTTGAGGTCCATTAACATGGTGAGATGTGTTACTAGAATTATTCTTGCTTTGTGCTTCCTTGCCATCAATATAGCTTTGTGGAAATTGTCGCATGAGACAAGAAAATTGATACACATCTTCATTCTCATGTTAATTTCAGTCCCAAAATAGACCGCCTCCTCATTACATGTGAAGCCAATCTATCAAAACTTCGAAAAGTAATTTGTTTTTATCTTAACTGATATAATTACATTAAGTTCTGAAATCATTTGAAATTTCATTGAACATGGCAAGGAAAACATAATCTACCAAATAGTTCAAACTATAAAAGTAGATATATTAACAAGAGCATGATACAAGATTTTTCATTAGTAGTTGGTAACATCTTACTACTCGTATTTATGAAGGAAATAGTATACTATTAAGTGTTTTAAGTCTAACAATTGAACCTACCCTAATTCTACAAAGACATGGCATGTCTATGAGCAGTAAGTGTTATTTCCAGAAATGTATTTTCCAAAATATTTCTTTCAATTCCATCAATCTAAAAGTTGATAAACCTAATACATTACAATTGAAAACATAAACTCTACCAATAATACAAAAAAGGATAAAAATTATTGAGCTTTTAGAAAATTCCATGCTTATTCACAAAAACTAAAGAAAAGCAACACTTTTGCTGAAGTTACAATGTTGCTACGTGGAATATGAATATTCAATTTATATGGTTCAAGCAAAAAAGAAATGATTTTCCATGTCTTTTGTATGGTGGCTTGGGATAAGGTGTGTTTACCCATTGAGATGGGTGGTTTGGGGATAAGAAATGTGGTGCCATTTAATCAAGCTCTATTAGGGAAATGGTTGTGGAGATATGGTCATGAAGTTACCCATCTATGGCGGCTTGTTATCTCCTCAAAATATGGCGAGAGTCAAGGGAGGTGGAGTACTAATGTTTGTAGGAGGTCTCATGGGTGTGGCCTATGGAGAAGCATTTTTGAAGGATGGGAGAGCTTTTCTAAGCATCAGTCTTTTGTAGTGGGTGAAGGCACTCGTATCCGCTTTTGGCATGATAGGTGAATTGGTGACACTACTCTAAAAGATCTCTATCCTGAGCTCTATGTGTGTTCAGCAGTCAAGGATGCTTGTATCTCTGAGGTTTTGTGGATTCCAGAAGGGGGTACTGTTAGAGTGTGGAATTTAACGTTTTATAGAGCTTTTGAAGATTGGGAGTTGGCTGTATCGTATTCTCTTATTCAGCTTATCCAAACTCGTATTCCTCAGGGTACTAGGAGAGATACCCTTTACTGGCGACTTAAAGGGGATGGTGAGTTTGACACTCGATCTTACTACCTTGAGATCCGGGGTGCTTTGAATTCTTTGTTTCCTTGGAAGGGGGTTTGGAAACCAAAGATTCCTAAGCGTGTGGCGTTCTTTCTGTGGACTGCTGCACATGGTCGGATCCTCACTTTGGATAATCTAATGCTTAAGGGTCGCCCTTTGGCTAATAGGTGTTGTATGTGTTGCTGTGATGGGGAGTTGGTTAACCACCTTCTTTTTCATTGTCCTGTGACACATTCTCTTTGGACTTTTATGCTTCAAGCCTTTGGTATTCTTTGGGTTATGCCAGGATCGGTGGCAAGTTTGTTATCTTGTTGGTATCAATGGCATGGGAAGCATAACTTGGACATTTGGAACTTGGTTCCAGGGTGCTTAATGTGGATTGTGTGGTTGGAACGAAATCGTCGTTCCTTTGAGGACAAAGAGAAGACGTTGGATGAGTTAAAGCTTTTATGCCATCGTAGTCTATGGGAGTGGTCTCGTTTTGGGGTTTTTCTGATTGTTCTTCTCTCTCTGAGTTTTTGTCCTCCCTTAGCTTAGTTTCCTGATTACCCTCTGTTTATTGTACTGTTTGTTCCTTTTATTTCTTGTTGTTCATCATCATGAACTTCTTGTATTTCTCTTTTTTCTATCATTTATACAAGTTTTCTAATTACATATCAAAAAAAATAGACGGAAAATTTGCATGAGTTGATGCGGTTGCTCTAAGTGTTAGGCGTGTATCGTGTATCAGACTGTGAGCTTTGATGAAAACATCAAGTTATTTTACAACCAAACCAAAATGCGTTTTAAGTTTATCTCTATGTAATTATTCCAATCTTACATTCTGAATAACAAGTCAAGGATTTAGCCATTAAATTTGTCTGAAAAGGGAAAAAGCATTTAGAGAGAGAGAGCAAGAGCATAATCTCTTACACAGAGATGGTTGCATTTAGAGAATAGCACAAGAGTGCAATTGCTATAGTAATCTATTCTCAAAAGTCAATAAAATGCAAAGCAGCAAAATATTACTGCATATATACCTGATATAAGCTCCTTTTTGCCACCTTCTGATGATACACGATACCACTAAATCGAACATTTAGAAAGTTCTGGAGCATTGTCAGAGCAAGGTTGAATCCGCAAGTATGAACCTAAAGCTTCATGCCCATCTAATTCAAATGACTGGGAACTGTTCTCCACGACCCTCTTGCTCTTTGCCAGCTGAACAGATATGAGGGATGGAAATTAAAGAGCATAAAAAATTAGGAACAAAATGCTACATTTCCATGCAATATACAATTATTTATACAGCACACCACAGAAAGTAAAGCAAAGCAAAGCAAAGCAAAGGTTACACCAGCAAGCCACATACACATTCACCACAAAGATTAAATATAAATAGTAACAAACAATTCACCAGCAAATCCCTACAAACAACAATTATATTCTATCATTTCTTGCCGTGTGAAACCCAATGACACATCAAATACTAATAAATTGTCGCCTGTGTCACAATTATAAAATCCCAATGTCAGTAACTTTTTTCCATTTTTGAGAATTAATGCTTGATTGCATGCCCTTGTTGCAGAGGCAAATAGTAAAGCCTTAAGAAATAGGAAAAGTACTAAGAACACCTAGTCCAGAGATTTCACTATCATGCCCTTTTGGTGTTTTGAAGAATTTATAGAAAGTAGAAAAAAAAAAAAAAAAAAAAAAAAAAAAAAAACAATCATGAAGAAACTCCACTACATGAATCATGACATCACAAAGGAAGTCTAGCATCAATAAAATGATAGATACAGATGCACATAAATGATCGTGTGTTGTTCAAGTACAATACTACCCTGTGGGGATATTTAAGAGGGACTGGTGCACAACCTATACGCATATGTCACCCTCGTCGTTTTTTTATTTTACTTTTGACAGGTAAGAAAACTTGTATTAAGAGAAGATTACTTCATTAGAAAAATGAAGCAGCCAGAAAAAAAATATATGTACAAACAAATGTCACCCTTGTCTTCAAAACTGGACTAAAAGCATTTAAAATAATATAAAATTCTGGCATGCCTATTTACCGTATATGCTTCTCCGTGTGTGAGAAAAGGAGAGACACAGAGAGGGAAAAAAATGGCATTTGCTCAGATTGAATAATTAACATCCATTAGCATAAATGGTTAATGAGTGCAAGAGCATGAGAAACAGGAATCATATATGCCACCACAATCTTCCATAAGGATAAATGAATGTTCCTATTAACAAACATTGCAACTCCTATGCAAAAACATAGATTTTTTTTAATTGGTAATTTATGCACACACCCAGTGGGTCTCAAACCCACGACCACACCCTCCATCCCATTATAATAATTAAAAAAAAAAAAAAAAAAAAAAAAAAACTTAAAAGGATAAATGGATTGCTTCAAGCTTTTAACTTAAGAACCCAATTAACAGCAGACTACCGTATGCTCATGCTAAAAGATCAACTAGCTTATAACTCACTGCTTCCAGAGATGCACACACTTGGCTCCCTCAAAAAATTCAAAAAACATCCCAAAAAAAATTATTCAAAACCCCTATAGAATAGATATGCTAAACAATACAACACTATAATAAATTTTTTATAAGTTACTGAACACTCTAAATACAGACATAATAGAAAACTTAAGGCAATAAAAAAAATTGATGGAGGAAAACTACAAAGGTAAAACCATGACTACTTCACACATGGATAATGCAGAAAAATAATATGCCACCAATAGATTAGGCATGTATTAACACATTATTGAGCCAAGAAAACATGGGAAGCCCATGAAAGTTATACAAAATCCTGCAAACATGGTGTAAAATAATAAACAAACCTCTTTCAAAAGCCTCAGAGAATGCTTTGACTTCTCTGCAAGCTGTGTCCTCAGTGCTCGAAGCTCAAGTTCCATGTCCATAACCTATAGAATAATGTTGATTCACTCGTTAATAAAAAAAAAATAGCATCCAATCAATACATTTTAAATCAAAACAGAGTATGAAAGTAAAATAGAAATAAAAGTAATCTAATTCACATGGCTTGAAATGTGACCACTTATATTTACAATGCAACAAATTAAACATACTCAGGAGAGTTGAACTTTAATGGATACCTATACATAAGAACAATTTGTCGTCTGATAGTTGAATAGCTGGTCTTTGTCTGGAACGTTATATCCTTAACACCAGATATAAGACCAGCTACTCAACTATCAGATGACAAATTTGCTGGAAAATCTATGACCAGACTCTTGGCAGGGTTGATGTCTAATACGGTTCTAATGACAACAGGAAATGAATTTCATGCAGATCTCCCAAAACCTAAAGCTCTTAGCAATGAGTACAACTTAGTTGCTAGTACAAAGCACACAGAGCAAATAATTCAAAAGGGAATTCTTGAGTTTATAATAAGCAACAGATTTAAGACCAAAGGCTAAGAGTTTATAATAAGAGATGTTGGCTGCCTTGTAAGAGTAAGGGGTTCACGGTCAGTGCTTACTACCATCTTCTAGTTGGCCATAGTGAGCAATTTTTCCCTTGGAAAAGCATTTGGAAGCAGAAGATCCCCTCTAGAGTGGCTTTCTTTGTATGGACCGTAGCCTTGGGGAAATGTCTGACAATTGACAACTTAAGGAAAAGAAAGGTTTGCATTTTGGATTGGTGTTACATGTGCAAGTGTAATGGTGAAACTACTGACCATCTTTTCCTTCATTGCCCGATTGCTTTGGAGTTGTGGGATATGGTTTTCGGGTTATTTGGAGTTTGTTGGGTTATGCCATTCTCTGTTGTTGGGCTTTTGGCTTGCTGGCAAGGTTGTTTTGGTCGCCATCATAATGGAGATTTATGGATGGTTGTTCCTCATTGTTTGATGTGGTGTATTTAGAAGGAGAGAAATAGTAGGTGTTTTGAAGACAAGGAGCGTTCCATGCCTGATCTCAAGCATCATTTTTTTAGAACCTTACTTGATTGGTTCTCTGTGTGGAGAAACAATCCTTTTTCTTCTTTTTTTGGATTTTCTTGATTTTTGTAATGTTCGTTTTTTATTTGTTCACCCCTGTATACTCCCTGTGTACTTGGGTGTTTCTCTCTTTCTGATTTCAATGAATCTTTATTACTTATCAAAAAAAAAAAAACAAATACCTTGCTTGGCTGATGCAGCATGATAATTCGTCTAGCCTCTTGAACCTCCTTCATCAGTTCTCCCACATCCTAAAAGAACCAAATAGAAGATATTTGCTTAAAAAGTACAGAATAGAGAATAAAGATAGTGTTTTGTATTAAAGATGCACCGACTATTTCGCATACAATAATCAAACACTAGAAACCAGCATCAAGACATTAACCACGATGCAACTATCTTCCTAAATCCTCTGACAAATCAATTTAATCAACCATCCAGATCCAAACATAAAAAAAGTATTGCAAAAGCTTACGCAAAAAAGGACACATGCATATACACTGTAAAACTGGGTGCATCCGAACATTTTCAAATTAAAAAAAGGCTTGAATACTGCATCATTACCGTCATGATAATAACACAAACCTACCAAAGAAAAAAAAAATTAATAACACATACCTGCTTCCCAGAGGCCCTAGATGTTCGTTCATGTTCCTGAAGGGCCTCTTCCACTCTCTGAACTGCTGCTCTGGCATTTTCTATTTCAGCACAAGCAAAAGCTCTTTCCTCATCAACAAGTTTCTTAGCATCTTCTGATGCCTACAAATGAATCCAAACAGTTAAAGTGGGGAAATGTGAAAAGGTAGAGGACTATAAACATTTCTCTTCAGATAAAATATAAATGTAGAAGAGCAAACATTTCAAGTAACACAAAACCAGCGCAAATTACAAAATAATTTATGTAAGCAAGATAGAGCAGGAGTTTGGAAGTGAATCAAGGAGCTCAAGGCTAGACTGAAGTCACCAAACGGGATTAAATGGTTCAAAAGAGGGTGGGGGAGTTCTAAAGAAAGCCTTGTGAAGTGTATATGTTAAAAGCAATAATGAAACAGAAATGGTTTGTGTTTGTGAGATAGTAATTTTTGAAAAAATCACAATAACATCAATTATACAATAGTTTAATTTGTACATAATTGAATATTAAGCGAAACCCACAGAGTGCAAATATAATTTTATTTGGGCATTTTACGAAATTTGAATTGGAATATGATACTATTCCATCATCTTCTCATGTTGTGCTAAATTGTGAAATAAACATTCAAGGTTCTGTTCCAGTATAATCACCAACCAGATAAGAGCATTCCCATTAACAATTCTAAAAAATTTAGCATTTACCATCTCAAAACCAATTTTTATAACATATAACACACCTATTTACAACCTTCTTTACATCAAAACTTCTAATTTTTTTAACACTTCATTTAAATATTATTTCTTTATCATTTTTTATTCATCCTCTCTCTCTCTCTCTCTCTCTCTCTCTCTCTCTCTCTCTCTTTCACAAACCAGCGCTGCCGGCCACCATATCCACCTACCCATATCACAACCACCACATCCACCCACCATCGCCGCAACCACAAACAACAGCCAAAAAAAAAAAAAACTCCACATCCAAAAGCCACAAAATCAAAAAGTCATCCAAATCAAAGAATCACAACATCACAACAAAGACCCAAAACCACCCCGATCAACCCACAAACCCAGCCACCGAAATCAAGAATCCACCAAAATCAATCAAAACTACTGAAATTAAAACTCACCAATATCAAATTGCAAAATCCACTCACCGAACCACCGCAGAGACCCACCACGAACCACCGTAGAGACCCACGATCCACGAAAAACCACCGCAGCCCAACCACACCCAAGACCCACGAACTCGAGATGCAGAGAGAAAATGAAAGAAAGAGTAAGAAGGAGTGGATGGAGAGCACGAGAGAGACAGTGAAAAGGAAAGGAGTGGACGGAGAGCACGAGGTCGGCGGCGGCATATGGGCATGGAGATAGCGCAGAGATCATGTGGGTTTGGAGAATAACGGCGATGATGATGGCGAGGAGAGAGCATGTGGGTTTGGAGAATAACGGCGATGATGATGGCGAGGAGAGAGCATGTGGGTTTGGAGAATAACGGCGATGATGATGGCGAGGAGAGAGCATGTGGGTTTGGAGAATAACGGCGGCGGCATGTTTTAGCGAGCTATGGTGGGCTTGCCTGAGAGAGAGAAACCGGAAGGAGAGGGCACGAGAGAGAGTGACAGAGGAGAAGTGAGAGAGGAGAGAGAATGGATGTGGAAGGAGACAACACGGAAGTGAAAGAGAAAGAAATTAATAAAAAATTATAGAATAATGCTACAGTGCGGTCTCATTTTTCGAGACCGCACTGTAACAATATTGCAAAATTTTTGTCATGTAATCTCTTTAAAGTTTAAACTTAAACCTCTTTTTTTTCTCAAAAAAAAAAAAACTTAAACCTCTTTGGCGGTCCCACGTGTTGTTCTGTCCTTTTTTATCCTTTCCTGCGTTTGCGTCTATAATTCTTTTTTTTCTATCTCCTGAAGTTTTGTTTTAATAATATTAGGTAAATAAAATTTTTAGCACATGCCACCTTAAAATTTAAAATTTTAGCATATATCAACTCATTTTACAATCCATTCAATATCAAATATCTTATATTTTTTACCATTCCATTTAAATAATATAAACTGCTCATTAAAATAATAATAAAACAACTACACCAAAACTATAGCAACTAGCCAACCCCCTCCTCCTCCGCCACTCCACCACCCCTACCATCGCTCCACTTGCCATAACCACCATTGTAGCAACTAGATCCACCACATCCACCCACCACACCCACCACATCCACATCTATCGTTGGACCCAAAAAAAACCCACAAACCAATAGCAATTGGACCAAATCACTACCAACCACAGCAAGGAAAAAAAAAAAGGGAAAAAAAAACCCATAAACTACGACCAAATCGAACCGTAACCCACAGCCAAAAAAAACCCACAAACCAAATCAACCAAATCGGATCATGACTCCTTCGATCCACGCTTCGACCCATGCTCCATGGTTGACCACCAAGCTCTGTCGCACGATCGGAGCCCAATCAGACCCAAGAAGAAACACGCAAAACAAAAAAAAAAAAAAAAAAAAAAAAAGCCTCCATCGCCACCATCGGACCACAGCCATCAGCATCCCACAATCGCTGGAGCACGATCATTAGCGGAGCCCAC
Organism: Quercus variabilis; assembly: GCA_030445155.1. Taxonomy (NCBI): domain Eukaryota; kingdom Viridiplantae; phylum Streptophyta; class Magnoliopsida; order Fagales; family Fagaceae; genus Quercus; species Quercus variabilis. Next base: position 20,924,649 of record CP129449.1, read on the forward strand.
TCATCGGTGAAGCACAAAGAGAGAAGAGAGAAAAAAGAAGTGAGAGAGGAAAGAGAGGGAAGATACTCCGACCTGGGTTTCATTGGAGAGAGAGCATTTGAAAATCCAACCTGGCTTGGCTTGATACTCTGGCCTAGGTTTCATCAAAGAGGGAGGCGTCGAGCAGAGGGAGAGAGAGAGAGAGAGAGCAAAGAAGGAAATAGTAGGCCCCAATTGAATGAAAAAATAATATAAATTTTACAATTTGTGAACAGTGCGGTTTCAAATATGAAACCACACTATTCATCAATGCCAAAATTTTTGGCATTTGAAACTCTTGATGGAGCTAGCTTTTGGGTGAAAAATGCTATAAAATAAAAAGCATCTTTTAGTATTTAAAACCTTTAATGAGAATGCTCTTAAAAACACATCTTTTATCATAATTTTTGCTACAATTTTGCTAGCATGCTGAGCCGTAAGTAGTGAAGTTATGTACCCGTTATTTTTACTCTACTGCACAACTTGCCACGTAAACAAATTATGGTAAAAATTGTGCTCTTAATATTTTTCATTTTTTTTTAATTGACTAGATTGCCCTCGATTTGTGATTGACTAAAACTTTTGGGCTTACTTTCTTTCTAGAATTTGGTGGAAATTATGGTGACCAAAGTCGTTATTACAATAGCCGGAAGTTTTGACACGGACGGGTGCTGAAACTAGCCTTGTTTGGGTCAGAAGAAAATTGGACCCCCAACCTTCCCATGTGACCAAATCGCAGCTCCAAAATAATTAAGGGTAAAGGGTGTCAAAATCACAATAGAAACCGCAGGCACCTTGTTATGGCATACAATGAGTTGTTCAACTTTTTTGCGAGACTTTTGACAGTTTGACTCTGTCTTTTAATTAACGTAGTGCCCAAGTAAGACAAAAATAGCAATTTGCTATAAGGAAATTTCCTCTTTGGTGTACTACTTCACACTCTCTTGCAGTCTTGTCCAACAGTAAGGAATAGAGCTAACACACTGACTTATACTACCACACCCTTATTTCTTCCTGAATTCTTTTCAACTAAGTCTTGTGCCACATAAAGTGGTACAATAAATATAATAGCTAGTCTATATGATAAGTTGTGATTGATAAAGGGTTAATAGTGGGTTCAAGTTGAGACAACCTTCCACCAATTATAACTTACCATATGGACGAGTTGTGATATTTGTTACACCACTTCATGTGGCGCAAGACTTATTTATCTTTTTCATTTTATTTTTTTAGGTTCAAAAATTTTAATATATGGGTCTGTTTTGAATTCATTTATTTGGTTAAAATTGAAAATTTTTTGTTGAAAGTATTATAGATAAAAGCAAAAATTAGCTGAAATAATACCGTGAGACCAATAAATAGTATTAAAAAGTATAATAAAACTCATAAATAATAGCAAAAATAAGCTAAATAGTAAAATAAATGTTGAAAAATGCGCACTGCCTATCCCTGCATTGCTCGTGAAAACTAATGATATTGTTAATTTATTTTTACTTCTTCTTTTTTTTGTGGTTTATAGATCAAATGCTACTATATTTAAAAGAACGGACATATATATAGAATAATAAAATAAATAAATAATCTACAAGATTTGTTACAAAAGTAACAAAGCAACAATGATAATTAATTGTTATTTATTTTTTTATTATAAAAACAATGATAATTAGACTACCACAATATATTGTTATAAAATTATTAAGGTGTAATTTTTAAATGATGCAAATTAACCAAAAACAGGTATAATTAATCTCTATATAATAATTTTGTGCTGTAATATTAGAAAAATAAATAAATAGAGAATATTCAAATGCTATAAATTTGATGCTTTTACAAACGCCCCCAGCCGAACGCCAGTTTAACACGCAGATATGCTTTTCTCATGGTCTGGGATTTTCTACTTTTCATTTTCGAGCTGAATAGTATGTACCGTAGACTCTGTACGTATACAGAAGTATAGGACGTTAACTTTTTTTTTTTTTGCTGTCATTAACAACTTAACATTGAACTTGCACAATAAGAAAATTGACATACTGTAATATACTGTAAAAATTATAACTTATGGGATTTGACACTAGATGTAACGTCAAAAAAATAATAATAATATGAAAGAGAAAGTTTTAATTACTTTAAGTACCATATTTTTTTAGTTTCTCAAAAAAAAAAAAAAAAAACTAAAGAACAACTTTAAACACCATTGAACATAAATATTGAAATCCTATGGAAAAAAATATATTGTAATAAGATAGTCACTTATTGTAATTACACAATTCTCTCAATTTTCAATTCCTTTTCTGGTTGTTATTTTGTTAACATGTTTATAAGGAAACAATGAGGTGACATTTTTTTTATAGACATGACAGCTAATTTTTTAATAAAAAATTTAAATGACACTGCATTGAAAATCTTAGACCCATTCTACAAGGACCATATCACCTACAATGTGTAAATGTACAATTCTTGTAATGTGAATTAACTGGCCTAGCTAGCTAATCCATACTAGAATATATATGACAATCTTAGACTTATTATACTAGGACTATTATCTATATGATATCTCTCACTTTTCTCTTGTCTCCGTAAATATGTTTAGGTGGACATTACACATGCACACATAGAGAAAGGTGATAGAGAGAAGGATAGATTTTTGGCTTCCGATAGGTTTTCTCTGAGTGTTTTTTTTTTTTTTTTTTTTTTTTTTTTGATGAGCGGTTTTCTCTGAGTTGAGTTGGAGATTACTTGGATTATTAAATGAGGTGGCAAGTTTTGATTAGGCCATCAAATTCACACTACAACAATATTGTACTTTTTACCCAACCCACACCGTATCACTCTCATAAGCCATATTACCATGCATTGATGCATATGCATGATATATATAACCAACATAAATATAACCATGTTCATAAAAATAAAATAAAATATAACATAAATATAACCATAAAACCAACTAATGTTAACATATCATAAAACACAAAGGCTTAATATTCATGACAGGAAAACCATTACGAAAACGCTGGGCATACTTAGCAATAATGGATAGGTATTGTTAGTTTCTAAAAGTTTGAAATAATTGGCAAATCGTGAACACAAACTTGTCTAAATATAGATCCTAGAGTCTATAAGTATTATTAGATAATATTCAAGGTGATACAAGTCAAGATCCAATAACAAACAAGCTGCAGAAACAAGAATTCAGAATTTGCCTGGTTCGATTGATTAAAAGACATGCTCGACCGATCGAAACACGTATCTGCAGAATTTTATTTCAACCCAAACTCTAGTTAAATGTATTGAGTTTCAAGTAAAACACTACTAATAAATAAAAGAAACCCTAAGCATGTTTTTATAAAGGCTTTTCAGAGGGAGAAGAGTGTGCCTCTTTTGTATCTAAGGTTTTGTACTCAAAAAACTCTCTCATATCTTCTACCGATGTTATTCCTTGAAGAATCTCAAAATCCGATGTTGTAGAAGTTGTTGTCTTCTCTAGTTATCAAAGGTGCTGATGATCTAAACCTTCAAGGCTTGGAGTCACAAACAGGAGAATTTGTGTTTTTTTTTTTATCACAATTGTGGATGCTTGTGTTGCAAAAGTTAAGGAAATAAGTAGTCCATGGACTCGAAGCTATCATGGAGTCGTGGTAGTAAGTTTTCTACTCGAGGTAGTAATAAGATGTTAGTAGTCTAAAAACTATTGTACAAACTTCAATTCTTTTTAGTGGATTTGTTTTTTTTACCTTGAGGATAGTTAGGTAAAATCTTTCCCAAATTTTTACCGATTTGGTTTTTCTAGGTTATCATATCGTTGTATTATTTAATTTTTCACTGCTTTACATGATATGATTGTTTTGTTTTAACTTAGATCTGAATAATAAATCTAAGTATTCACTTGGTTAATTAATTAGGTTAAACAATCTAGTTTACAGGGGTCTAAAAACATACAGTGGTATTAGAGCGGGTTAGCTCTTGATTTAGGTTATTATACCTAGAGTTGATCCTTGATCCCTGTTATCATGGATAATTTTAAGTGTCTTACTTTTTTTTATTGTTATGTTTTGAATAAAAAAAACACTATTGTTTTAGTTGATCTTTTTGAGGCTTGTGAAAGGAAATTGCAGGATTTCAATCTTTCTCAAAAAATTGGTGTAATTCCTTAAATACACTCTGCTTCTCATGGATTTTCACCTACAAAGCCGAAGACTCATGCTATATGGGTGAGAAAAGACTTGCTAAGGTAAGTGTTGTTTACTTGTCCCTAATTTAATTCTTTCAATTATTTGTGGACATGTTTTCTTTTAGTTTTTGGTTGTTTTATTTTCTTAGATTGTTTTGATTTTTCAAAAGTCCAAAAACATTGAAAAATTTTCAAAAAAAAAAAATATTTAATTTTGTATTTAGTTTTATTTTTCTTAAGGATTACATAAATTATGATATCTCTCTTTTGATTTAGAACATGCTTGACATTGTGGAGAAACTTGAATAGTATGTTATGTAAGTGCTAAGCTAATTCTGATTTTGTGTGAATATGTATTAGTTTGTACATGTACTCATTGGTTAATTAAGAAATTGGTATTTCTTGTTTTTGTACCTTCTATAGCTTAATTGAGCACTATCATTCATAGTTTTGCATTGTTCATTTAGCATAATGTGTGCTTTTTTGTTTTGGATCATAAATTTTTTTAAACCAAAAAGACTTTTATTTGTTTTGTATTACACATCATGAATATGTAATTGAGGTTGGCCTATTATCTTTACATAACTTGCTTGTGTACCTTGTTTAGCTTAGATGAACTTATTTTACTACACTTTGCTAGTTTTAGCTATGTAGTGCATGTTGTGTGGAAGTTGTTTATAATGTTTGATCACATGTGTAAAGAGAGAAAATTTCCGACCTATCACAAGCTGACACATCACACTACCAAGTCCATAAAATATAGTCAATTACAAAGCGTCACATACTGCTGCTAGGTTTTACTATCGATATTCAGAAACCAACAGAAATTTGTCAAGTGTCATGCAAGAACCAATCATGCATCAACTTGTGCAAGCAATGACATAAGCAACCTCGCACGTGTAAGTGATGACCCATGCAACCTCACATGTGTAAGCGATGACACAAGTAGACCAATTAGATTGTGACATGTGTCACCAGTCAGACTCCACCACGTGTCGCTTACCTACCCCTAAACTCCTATAAATAGAAGCCTTCCTAAGGCATTTGGAAGAAAGAGTTGGAGATTTGGAGATCTGACAGCTGGGAGAGGGCATCAAGCCATCTGAAGCACAAGCAGCATCGGAGAAGATTCAGAAGTCTAGAAACTCTGCCAGAACCAAGCTCTAAAACCTCCAAGAACTTCAAGAACTTCAACTTCAAATACGAAGAACATTCAAAGAGGAATCATCTAAATCATATTCCTAGATCTCAAAGCTCACTGGAATCAAGCTCAAAAGTCTCCATAAACCTCAACAAATCATAAATTAGTGAAGCTCTACGGATTCAAGTCTCTAAAGCCCCGAAGAACTTCCACCACAAACATTCGAAGACGAAGAACACACCAAGAACACGAAGAACACACGAAGAACACGAAGAACACGAAGAACGTGAAGAACAAAGGATTTCTAACAAGCTCATAGCCAGAGATTCATTGTAATTCTGTTTCAACAATCTTCGATCCATCCCTCAACCAAATTGAAGGATATTTTGTGTTCAAATCAAAATTACATTATTACAATTCCAATCAACAAGTGTTTCAAGGAGATCAAATCAGAAGATAACTCTTTTGTAATCAACAGAGAATTATACCACAATCATCAATACAAATTCGCATTTGTGAAACTATTTTACTTGTTTGATTTATTTCGAACTAAGAAATTTAGTCCTCTACAACATGATCTTGATTTTGAAGTCACATGCTTTTGATTGTTAAGACTAGAATTTAATGAGAAAAGAATAAATAACCATCTCACCACTGTTTACTAGCCAATCATAAACACTTTAGTGTAGATTATAAGATTTTGTGCTCGAGAAAGTGTAGAACATGCACAAAAAGAACATAAGGTGTAGTCTCGGATTAATAATAAAATTGGTGTGTATATTATTGGGTTATAATAAAAATGACACAAAGAAATAAAATTGGTGTGTACATTATCTGGATTAAATAGCAATTTCACAATGAAATAAAAATTGTGTGTACATTATGAGGTAAAAAAAAATACATAATTGCAAACTTGTTTTTTAGAAGATATGAGAGTTATATGATGTAACTCCTTAGGTAATAGTCTCTTTCAAACTTATGTGATCAATAATGTAGAAATTGTGATTAATTACTATATACATATCACCTCACATGTATCTCATGCTATTACTAGTTGCACACACTACACAAGTTATTCTTTGCTAAACTTAGTATATGATATTGTGTGTGAATTTGTTTTGGCCATCCAAGATTATATGTTCCTTGATTTTGATGCAAAATATGTTTAATGTTTGAAAATTTGGGGATAAAAAGTGTGAAAATCTTGGTTTTGAAGTTCTGGGTTGAAAACTCATGTTTTTGAAAAACACTTAAACTCATTCTCACGCATTTCATTTATGAAATTACTTGGGTTGAGTTGTTTTTTGCATAATCTTCTGCAATTTTTCAAAAATTCAAATTTCTAGAATTTTGATCGATCGAATATGTTTTTCGATTGATCAAAAATCCCTTGATTTTTAATCATTGCTCTCTATCTGACTCGACTGGTATTCGATCGATGCTCGATTGATCGAAACTGAAAAATTTTTAGTTTTTAAGTTTTTGACCAATTTTTTTTTCATGCATCATTTATATTTAGGATTCACATGCATAACTTTTTTTTTTTTGTATCCATCTTACAGTTTTGCAGTCATATCTCTCGTTGTTTTCACACATACCATGCATACACTTTGCTAAATAGGGTACTCAACTTGATTTAAAAATTGATTGATTAATTTTTGAGTTATGTACTTTTTAGTATATGTTATTTTTATGTGTGAACTACAAAAAATATTTTTCTTAAGAGATATGATGGATAATAATGTGCAAATATTTTCTTTACTTGATTTGAGTTCAAACATCATCTGTTTATGGGTCACATAATGTCAAGTTTGCATTTATTAAAAGAGAGAATATTTGTGTTCATGTGTAACCTCAATTTTTTTTTTGGTTAGGTTTGTGTCTCTTTAGTTTTCCCCACATCTGAAATTTTCCCCAAAACTGTTTTTCTCAAAACTTGTTTTGTTTTTCCTATTTTTATAGGGGGAAAAGTTTGTTTTTAACCTTTGTTGTTCATAGGGGGAGTTGCATCTATTCTCTATAGAGCTGGATTCATTTGTTTCCTTGATCCTATATTGTCTCTTGATTGTTGTTACGTATGTTTTCTATTTACTCTTTGTTTGAGTTGTCTTTGTCAATACGTGATAAAAAAGGGGAGAAAAAAAAATTGAATGAAATATGGGAATCCTGTCTATTTAGGGAGAGATGAAATTGTTTTTGAAAGGGGGAGAATTTTTTTTTTTTTTTTTTTTTTTGATGTATCTAACTTAGGGGGACTTTACACTTTTGTTTTTATATTTGTGTTTCATATTGTTTATATGTCTTTCTTTCCACACATGCGGTGATGTGTTCTTTTGAGTGTTTCAGGAAAGACAGGTACATTCTGATCAAGACCTTCTACCTCTTCTTGCAACTTTTAGGTAGGAGTCTTAAATTGGGATTTGTGATGAAATTGGGCATTTTATTATATTGGGTTGTTCTTGTATTTGAGCATTTCATATTGTATGTAAGTTTTGTCACAAATTGCCAAAGGGAGAGATTATTAGGTTCTGAAAGTTTAGAACAATTGGCAAATCGTGAATACAAACTTGTCTAGATATAGATCCTAGAGTCTATAGATATCATTAGACAACACTCAAAGTGATACAAATCAAGATTCAAGAACAAGCAAGCTGTAGAAAAGAGAATTCAGAATTTGTTTGGTTCGATCGATCGAAAGACAGGCTCAACCGATCGAAACACTTATCTTCAGAATTTTATTTCAGCCTAAAAACTACTTAAACATATTGGGTTTCAAGTAAAATACTACTAGTATATAAAGGAAACCCTAAGCACTTTTTTATAAAGGCTTTTCAGAGAGAGAAGAGTGTGCCTCTTTTGTATCTATGAATTTGTACCCAAAGAGTTCTCTCATATCTTCTACCGGTGTTATTCCTTGAAGAATCTCAAGATTCGGTATTGTAGAAGTTGCTAAAACTCTAGTCATCAAAGGTGTTGATTATCTAAACCTTCAAGGGTGGTCTTGGAGTCACAAACTGGAGAGTTTGTATTTTTTTTTTTATTACAAATGTGGGTGTTTGTGTTGCAAAGGCCAAGGAAAAAAGTAGTCTGTGGACTCCGAGCTATCATAGGATTGTGGTAGTAAGCCCAAACTCTACTTAAACGTATTAGATTTCAAGTAAAACACTACTAGTATATAAAGGAAACCCTAAGCACGTTTTTATAAATGCTTTTCAGAGAGAGAAGAGTGTGCCTCTTTTGTATCTAAGGATTTGTACCCAAAAAGCTCTCTCATATCTTCTATCGGTGTTATTCCTTGAAGAATCTCAAGATTCGGTATTGTAAAAGTTGCTGCCTTCTCTAGTCATCAAAGGTACTGATGATCTAAACCTTCAAAAGTGGTCTTGGAGTCACAAATAAGAGAGTTTGTGTTTTTTTATCACAAGTGTGGGTGCTTGTGTTGCGAAGACCAAGGAAAGAAGTAGTCCGTGGACTCGGAGCTATTATAGGATTGTGGTAGTAAGTTTTCTACTCAAGGTAGCAATAAGATATTAGTGGTCTAAGTTCTATTGTACAAACTTCAATTCTTTCTAGTGGATTTGTTTTTTTTACCTTGAGGATAGTTAGATTAAATCCTCCCCAAATTTTTTACCGGTTTGATTTTTCTGGGTCATCATATTATTGTGTTATTTAATTTTCCACTACTTTACATGATATGATTGTTTTGTTATAACCTAGATCTTAATAATAAACCTAACTATTCACTTGGTTAATTAATTAAGCTAAACAATTTAGTTTATAGGGGTCTAAAAACACACATGTATCTTTATTGCTAGAGGAAAAAAAAGTTTTCAGAGCCATTCCAAGCTGTCTAAGATATTGAAGATCTCCCATCATTGTCTTTTCCTGCCGACCGTTGCAGACTTGCTCCAATCTTCTGTTCACAATAACTTGTCTAAAGCCAACCTTTAACATGGACTCCACCAATTAATGCTTATAGGTCATTTGGATCTGTCAGTTTAAATTCAAGGCCTCCTCCTTTATCCTATTGGGTTAAAACTCATTATTAATTGAGAAAACACCAACACAAAGGCAAGAGGTGTTGAAATTTGTGGAATAAGGTAATTAAATTAAATTAAAAACTTACTCAAATCTCTCTCTCTCTCATGACTAATATTTTTTTTAACAGTAATAGCAAGTGACAACTTGTCACTTAATATTTGTTTTAAGTGGATTTTAGTTAACTCAACTGATAAAGCCTTTTATGGTTATATAATAGATTTGAGATTCAATCTCCGCCTTTCCCAAAAATTGATTGGTGTCTTGGTTTGATGATAAAAAACTTTCATCAGAAATGGACGTCATAGATTGAACCTCTCTCAAAAAAATAATATTTGTTTTGAAAGTGTTGTGAATAATGTTGTGAACATAGTATTTCTCAAATTAATTGCACTTTATTTGCAAGATTAGATTGTTAAAAAAAAACTATATTCAAACTTATATCAGTTGGATTTAAAAAAAAAAAAATTAGGGTTAGGGTTTTCAAATTTTTAATTTTAAAGGTCAAAAGAATATTATATATATATATATACATATAGCTCAGAGGGGTTCAAATGAACCCCGTGCTAAAGGTGGCACTGCCCCTACATAGAACTACGTACACATCTGAAAAAGTCCAATATGAAGTAAATTTGTGTTTGATACAAGTACTACAACTAAACATAGTCAAAGCTAGATGATCTCAAAGTTAATTTTCCAGAGAACTATTGTTATTGTGCTCAACACTACCATATGATTGTGTTATCATCCTCACCATCAAGCAATGCAAGACTCGAATGTAACTCTAGAGTTTGGATTAGAATTTGGATAAACTCATCATTATTGTTGTCTTCGCTTTCTGAATCCTTTTTGAAAATGATTTTTTTTTTTTTTTTTTCATTTTAGGAAAAAAAGGTAGCTCTCACTCCTATATTAAAGAAAACTTGTCCTTATAATATAGTATATATACATATATGACATTTAAAAGTGATATCTTCAATATTACAATATGCCAATATACCTAGCTCATTTTAGGGCGAAAACGAGCATCAGAAATACTCTGAACTTGAATCTAATCATATTTTTTATCCAACAGCAATATAGAGGAGAATGATTTGGTCATAAATTGCCATAAAATTAATGCTCTATGTTCTGTCTACAGAATTTGTACATGATGGTGCTATTTATGTGTTCACTAATCTTGCTAGATAATTGATATTTGGAAATGAACCTTCATACAGTACCGCCACCTCCAACTTTATCCAACTACAAACTTAAACTTGAAACAATTTATTAAAAGCACTAGCTTAAAAAAGCCTTCCTACATGCATTTGATGATTCTCTCTTCTTTTTTTTTTTTTTTTTTTTTTTTTTAAATTTATTTTTTTTTATTCACATTTTATGGTAACTATGTCACATTGGACTATTTGGATTTTGGACTATTAAATTTAAGACTTTATTCTCATAATTTACATGTTATTGGCACTCATCAGGGTTTTGCAAAATTAAGAAACAAGAAGAACCAAATTGATACTGACCTCTTTGTACACAAAAACCAAATTAGCAAAAAATTACTTTCGCTCATCAGGAACCACCTTAACCAAATCTATGCACAATAAGCTTAGGAAATTAACATTATAAAACAACAGTAGAAATTACTTATGAAACCAGAAATGATGGTTGATATTTACAAAACATAGTAATAAAAGTAATTTGTTGTAATGAAATGGTGCCTCAATAAAGTAAAAGTGAATTCAAAGTAAGCAAAAAGTAAGAGAAAAACAGAGAATCGCCATTATATTGGAGAATTGCTCTATCACATATCTATATCAAAAGAAACCATTACTTTCAATTTGAACAAACTAAAACTTAATCAAGAACCATAACACACAATCAAACCCCTTTGCATTGAATAACCAAGAATCAAACAAATCAAACACTGCATTCATTTTCTTTTTCCAGTTTTGAAGAAAGTGATATTACGTTTCTTTGGCTTAGGTTTCAAGGCCACTGCCCACTGGCTTAGGTTTCAGTAATTTTTGGTTGTAGGTGCTTATGGTAATCAGGACTTTAAACAGTGTGCCTTTTTTTTTTTTTTTTTTTTTTTTTCCTTCTTTATACTTGACTTTTTGAAATATTCTTTTTTTGCAAATTCTATATAGACTTATGAACTTGTTACTTCCCAATTGTTGGTCAACGAATTTTTGTACAGGCCTTATGATGTTTCTTATAATTTATTTCATTGAAAATTTTTGCCCCCTGGAAACTTTGTATAGCTTGTTTTTGCTATTGATATTTGTATGTTTCAACATTTTTTTTCACCTTTGTAATTGTCACCACCCATTTTAACCGTCTTAAAATTTTCAAAATTCTCCCAAAAGACCAAGACACCAGTTTTTAAAACCAATCTCAAAATTAACTCTAGACTATATTTTGTGTCGATTGAATGAAGGAAATGTATTTTGAATTAAAACTACAGTCAACCAAGGTCAAATACCCATTCATTTTTGTAAAGAACACTTAAAAATGGTAAAATTGATCAATTTAAGGCTAAATCCTACAGTTGACCTAGCTTTAACTAAAATTCTAGTCGTTCGATCGAAGCAAATTTGTCGTCATTGCAAAGAGTACGAAAAAAAACTTTTAATCAATAACTAATAAACTAAAATTGGACCAATGACGAGACAAATATCATAGAAACAGTACAAAAATGGAAAATAATAATAATAATAATAATACTTGGCATATTTTGCCTCTAGAATTTTGGAAGAAAAGGATGTTTGGGGCTATGCTCCACATTGCAAAATATGGACCCAAAAAGCTAGAACTTTCTCGAAGTAGAGCTACTTTTCTACGACTTTGTTGAATCAGAGAACCAAGAGTTACTCTCTTTTTCAATTCTTTCTAGGGTAGTGAGATCTAAAATATGGTCAAACAAAAACAAACCCTAATTCACTAATTCAAGTGGGCAATGTTTGAATTTTATTTTTTTCAGTGCATTTCACCACTGTCCCACTAGAAACCCTAAAAGATATATCCAGATAATAAAAAGATAAATGCCTGAAAATATGTTTTCCAAACAAAACCAATGGCTGAAACCAACTTATATCATTCTTTGATACATGTTTCATAAGTTAATAAGCGCAATTTTCCAAATATATGAGAGATAATCAAAGAAAACCAAAAGTGACCCTCACATATGTAACCCGATTTTATAACTTACTCTCTTGTTATGCTTTTCGTTCCATGAGTTTGAGTAATGAATTTTCCGTAATTTTGGATTTTATTTTGGTGTTGTCGTGGTTTCTGTGATGCTAGTTTGAAGGTGCTATAACAGGGATTTGGGGCAGCACAGTCTGCATTTTGTTGTCCACGTCTGAGGGCATTTTTCTCCATATATATAATTATAAACACATACACAATACCAAAAAATATAAAAAATCTACTGCGTTTTATTGACTCTCTGGGTTCAAAAGCATGAGCTATAAGTAGTCCTCTTGAGAAAAAAAAAAGTTAAAAAGAGAAAAAAAGGAACGCGCCGGGGTACACTCTACATATGCATTACAAAAGAGAAAGACATCCAACAAGTGCTGGCAATACAGATTCAAATAATTAATCGAACTAACTACACAGCATTCTCTCATTCTTCCATGTTGAATACAACAATATCATAAGCATTTCCACTCTCTTTTCTTCTTAGTTCCAGGATTTCACATCGACTCGCTTGCAATGCAATTATCATGGAAACATGTCTTGGTAGTATTTGCAAATGTTCCATTATTGCAAAAAGAATGCCTTCTTTGATGTAACTGTATAACCTGCTTCAATCTACACGCTGTAAAGCCATAACCAAAGTCCTAAAGCAGTCTGAAGATGCATAAGCTCAAAGATTCAAACCACCCTCTTTGGGTCACGAGCTGCATTAAGATGGTCCTACAATACAGACAAAATACAAAGCTTAATGGAGGAGGCAAGATCTAAAATTGATCCATTAGATAACACCAGGATGGAAGAACCAAAAAGACATTATCTCATTTTAACTCCATATCACCTTTTGTAGTAATTCATAAATCCAATGTGCTAAAGAGATTACTAAATAACTAGGGATGATAAGAATAGCCAATTGAAGACCCCATATAATGAATTTATTTTCATTTTCCAATAAAATAGGTAGAATCAATGAAAGTACCAATCCATACATATGCGCAAATGAAAAAAATGAAAAGATGTAATCCAATTAGCCCAAGTCACTAATACAAGAACTTATGATCTCTGTGAATAAACATACAAAATACAGTTTTTTCTATATGGGCCAATTAATCTTTTATAGAGACTCCCCCACTTTCAAGCCCCAATGATGACTTATTCAATCATATGTCATACATCCAATGAGGACCAATTGTCACAACATAAGCAACACAAGTTCCACCATAAATTCTCTCCCCTCTTATTCAATATCACCAACCAATCTAGTTATGTATAATGAAAAAGGAGTTTCCACCGCATGTCATAGCATTAAATTAGATTTTTTTTTTTTTTTTTTATAAGATCGCTTCCACTTCTTTATTTGAAAATATTTTATTAAAACTCATTAAGACTTTACAATACCACTTACATCAATGTAAATAAACCAGCAATCTTTCAATAACTTATTGTAAAATATTATTTTCTTTTTATGTAAGTATTATTTTTAATTATTAAATTAAATACTTTCAGTTATTTAACTTGGCGATGAATGGGAATTCTGCTCATTTATACAATGAAATATGGTAATCATAATGGGTAATGGGTTGAATAGGATCCACCCAGGAAGGCCTTGTCATTGACAAGAAAAGAAAGGGGGGGGGGGGGGGGGGTTTGTTTAAGTGCCATCAAAAACCATTTCAGAAATCTTAAGATCTTTTCGACAAAAGCCATACTCCAAGTGAGACTACAGTTAACAACTTAAGAACAAGAAATCTGATCATAAATTCATAAATTTATAACAAATATATATCACGAAGAAAAAAAAAATAACAGTCAAACCTCAAGTATCTGAACTTAAGCTTACCGAGATAAAGTCAAATGCTCTGGTTTCCTCTTTCTTTGAACTGTTCATCATTGCACTGGTAGCTTGTTGAGTTGGAAAGTTTGATTGGAATATGTCAGGAAGGGGGGGCACATATGCTCCATTAGTTCCCCCAACATGACTGACACCAGCATTTTGGGTGTTCATGTTCCCAAGGTGTTGGAGGTTAGACATTGTTGCAAGGAGTTGCTGCTGAGCAAGGAGATTCCCCATGGCAGCATAATTTAAAGGTTGAGAAGAAAAGGTGGGATTCATCATCAAGCCAGGAGATATATTGTATGGCATGGCACCAGGAGGAAACATGACATTTGCATTTGTCATAGCCGTTTGAGAATTGAACATGCCACTCAATGCATCATTAGGTACCTGATGGCTGGGATGACTATTTGAATCTGAGAACAGACTTTGAGGAAAACCTACTGGAGAGGTTTCTTTCTGCTTCATGTTAAAGGAATTTTCATTAATGGACAAACCACCCATCAAATCGTTAAGATCTTTTTTATGAGTTTCTTGCTCCTGAGGAAGTTCATGATTGGACCCAAAATTATCAAAAAGTTCAGGTCCATTTTTCTTCTCTGCCATATGATTTTCATTAGCACTCTGTTTATCATCAACAGTCATCCCAGAAAAGAGATCATCTGCATGTTCTACGCTATCACTAGCATGAAATGACACATCTGCAAAGGGGTCATCATCATTTTTTGATTCAGAAGCGCTTACACCAGTGCCTGGACCATCTCCAAATAAATCATCAATCAAAGGAGGTGGAGTTGACAGATTTGTGATATTTTGATCACTTTGACTATTTGTAAAATTTTCCTGGTAAGCATCTGGATCACCGGTGTCTATTAAGTCAGGCATTGGAACAACGGTAGTAGTATCAGCCTTCTTGGTTTTTTCTGTATAAGTTGCTGCACTGCCTGCCTGTTCTCCACCCAGAAGGTTTAAAACCTGTCCATTAAGAGCCAATTGTTTATTTCAACTACAGATCTTCCCAAGTAATCAAAGAAGAAAGTTTCAGTCCAAGCTATAAATTGGCAGTTACTGTTTCTATACCAAAATATCATCAGATGAAGAGAGATTTGGTTATTTATGTATGGACATAATTTTTAAGGACAAAAGTGAATATGAAAGGGAGATGAAGCATGAAGCAATATCTTGCCAGAAACATTCCATTCCACATATTTATCTCCAGATGGGAGAATTTGGTGAACAATCCCTAAATGGAGTAGACTCTATTTACCAATAAAAAATGGAGATGCTCTCTTACAAGGAAGATACCATCTATAATTATTTAGCCATCTCAATTATATTGGTACAGATCAAATTTTAATTTGAATTTCAAGTAGAGTGAAGCAAAATTTAGCATTCATAATTGAGTTTGTCAAAGGCACCTCCTCATAACCATCAGCAGAAGAAAATCAATTTATTCTGGTTTTATTTGACACACAAGAAAAATCTAATAATTCTTGAGGAGCAGCCTTTCATAACAGAGCAAAATGTTTCTTCCTCCTTGAAGTGAGTCACTTGTCCTCATGGATGGTCAACAATCATACCTCATTTTTGTTTGGTTTAATTCAAGGGGAAAGATAAAAATACACTTCACAGTACAAAGAAATTAGTCCACCAAATCTTGGAAAGTCAATTGCTATCAGCAGGTGAAAGGATCACTTAGAATAATGCATATGATAAAAATTGCCTTGCAAGCAAATTAAGCAGAAAACAGTGAAGATAAAATACATTCGCCCAGGAAAAGTTAATAAAGAATAAATAAATGACAAAATTTTACCTTGTTGGCCTTTTCCTTCAAAGAAGCTTGAGGAGACTCGGAACATCTCACCACCACATCTTTATTTTCACTGAAGTAAGATTCCACAGTTGAAAAATGTTCATCATCCTTTTTTCTCAATAATGACTCAAGGACACAGATGGCTTTCATTCGAACCTGAAGGACACCGATTTCATAAAACCATAAGATATTATGTCAATTAGTATAGAATAAGCATCCCAATTATTATTATTTTTTTATAATAAAAAAAAAAGGTGATAGCGTACAGCAACCATGTCACATCTAAAGAAACCGAAATATATTATAGGAGAATAGGCATTGTATAGTAGCATAGAAAATCTTGACTTACATGAATAGACAAAGAAGATCAACATACCTGCCACTGAGGTGATTGAAGCTTTGATTCAAGGGCATAACTTAAAGCCAATGCATCCAACTTTGCAGCCTCCACAAGGAAAACCTGAATAGCATCTCGAGTGGGTTGTAGACGTACACCACCTGATGTTACAATGGTCTCCAACAATCTCTCTTCACGAGTCTTACTTTCTCTACAACTTCGACCAGACTCCCCATTAGTTATTTCAGTCTTAGTTACTCTTGAATCCTGGCTCCAAGATCCACTAGACGCATTCTTAGAAATCCCAAAACTACCCTGAGTCTCATTACGATAATCAACAGGTTCATATCTATCTCCATGCTCGGATTCAATAGTCAATGACCTCCGAAGAGTTGTTGGACTCTTGTAGCTTCCATTTTCATTCTTTTTTGATAGATGACCTTGTGCAAAAGTACTAAGTCCCTGCTTGATGGAGGCACTTCCAATACCAACTACCTCACTAAGAAATGATTTCTTTTCTTCTGATGGCATTTCGTAGTTTGTACTTCCAAACCCCTGTATTCTTTTGTTAAGATCTTCAGCAGGAGATGGCTTATCATTTTCCCCAGCAAAAATAGCAGCAATAGTCTCATGAGCAGTGTCCCGCACAGCCTTATTAAGTGCATCCCCTTTCAAAGGATCCGGATGTCCCTTATAGTGAAATAGCGGGCGAACAGCTGCTGAATGTCTCTGCATTTCTCTCCTAAACTCCACACCAGATTTTCCCACTGCATATTTTATCAACCTCAGAGCCTGCACATAATTTGAGCATAAATGGGGTATCAACATCTCTTACAAAAATCATAATTTTCAGTAAAAATCCGAAACCATTATGATCAGACTCATCTTTCTATTTATTTATATAAGTAATGCAATTCTTATTGATATCAAAAGTAGTCACCCAAGTATACATGGAGTATACAATAGGGGACCTGGGACCATACAATCAATCATGCAAAGCACATGAATCTATCAAATCAATAACAGAACATAAAGACAGACCATGCAAAACTAAACATCCAATCCAACAAAGTTTTAAGGAAAGCGAATTTGAGATCATACATAGTTCTCTCCATGTCCTCAAAATGCCAATTGTTCCTCTCCCTCCATATACACCACATCAAACAATGCGGGGCAGCGATCCACAAATTACAATTCTGATGACAGCGGCAACTCATCCATCTATAATCCATATATCTTTCAATTCTATCAAACCCTACTAAACTTCACAATGTATCCCCTAAAATTTTATAGGTTCTAATTGCAAATTACTTAATATTTGAAACTATGAAACTAACAGCCACTATTCAAAATAGGGTCACTAGTAAAATTGGAAACCTACTAACCACAAGCAATTTTCAAAGCCATAACTTAACAAGATTTCATTCACCATTAACACTTTAACATTCTACAATTGCTGCCTCATTCTTAAAAATACAATTGCACGCACCAATTAAAACAACTCAATTCACACGATTCTTCACATCTTGAGCAGCATTAGATCATTACAAAAATTAAGAACAAGATTATTCATCAAACAAAGCTTAAAACAACAACAAAAAAAAAATCTAAAACCTTATTTCCCAAAACCCAAATTCTTAATTCTCTATTTCCCCTCACTTTCCCAGCAACCAAACAGAAAAAACAAAAACAAAAATAAAAATTCCCCAAGATTTCAAGAATCCCCCAGATCTACTACCGAACCCAATCCCCAAATCCAAACACCACCAATAGAAAACCCAAATTCATAAACACAATTATTACCTTTTGTTTAACAATGGGGCTCTTGTTTTCGAGGCGCTTGAGTATAAACTCCGAGACCTCCTTCACAATACTCACATGCGACGATCTGAGAAGCTCGCAGATCTCTTCGAGCTTGTACACCGGAGTCACCTTGTCCTCGTCCGACGTGGCACCGTCGATCATTCTAGACCTCCAGTACGACTCCACCGCTCTTCTACTCGAATCCATTTCGCCAAAAAATTTATAAAATAAAATAAATAAATAAAAAACCCTAATTTCTCACAAATTTTCACCGAGCTCCAAAATCCGATCCAATCCAATCCAATTCAAAAACCCAAAATTTCAAAATCACAGCCCTAATCCAAAGCTTCACCGATCCACGAACCTCAACATGCAAATATTTTAGATCGAATCAGAGCCGTTAATCAATTCGATACGCGACGATTTGATCAGTTTTTCAAGGCCGTTTAATATTGTGAATGGGAGGATTGAAAAGGATTGGAATTTGGTTCGAGAATTAGGGGTTGAGAGAGAGAGAGAGAGAGAGAGTTTTTAGTTTTGGGTAATGGAAGCAGAAGAAGGAAGGAAGGAAGGAAGAGAAATGGAATTGAATGAAGGAATGAATTGAAATGAGGGTGGTGACTCACCGACCCGTGTGGTTTACGTTGAAAGTTTGACGTATGCACAAGCCACAAGCCACAAGCGTTGTGTTGGTGTGCGCCACTTGCCAATCTTGTTAATTCCCATAAGCACGTGTTAATGATGTTGTGCCAATTTTTTTTTATCTTTTTGTTTAATAATACACACAGTTCTTTTTTATTAATTCCCACACTTGCCAATCTTTTTGTCTTCATTTCCGTGGCAACTTATCATTTTCCTTCTGGGATCATTCAACAGTACACAACTTTCGGCTTTTGGCATATTCAAAGAGCTGGTTGTGGGTGGTAAAGATGTAAATTTATTATTTATAATTTATCACGGGAAAAAATTGTGACAAAAATTGTAGTGGAAATTGTGTCCCTAGCCTTACTCCAAATAAAACTTTTTTTTTTTTTCGTTTTTTGCCTTTAGTAGCAACGTTGAGAATACAACTGAAAATGTGAATCTTTATTCCTTTGTTTTGTTTCATATTATTTCGGGTGGCATGAGATAAGTACTGTTTTTTGAAAAAATTTAGTAAAAAACAACCTGTAAAAAATAAGGTTTATTTTTAATAGAGTTTTTTATTAACTAAAGATAGTATCTCTTTGACCATTTTTAATAAGTCATATATTCTTTGTCATGACTTTTCCCACAATTGTGATTTGACAAATTGCATATGAGTGTTTGTTTATCATTATTATATGAACCTATCACTTTTTTACCATCATTTACAGTCTGTCATATCAAAAGTTATTATATAAAAATTATGTCCACCTATTTTCTCTGACATAAAAGCCCATTTTTTTCTCTAAAACATGGTTTTTTTTTTCTTTTTTTCTTTCTCTTCACAAGTTATACACCCTAGATTAAGGATTTAATAATTCACATTGGGGGTGTAAAACCCCCAAATTGCTTTTTTTTTACTTTGCATAAGGTCAAATTGAGTTTTGCTCAAGTGTGCATTGCTTAATTTTTTAGTAATTGTGAACAGTAACTACTTATATTTACAAATTATTCTACATAGGTTGTAAACTTAAATTTTTATACTTTATTCACTCTCTCTCTCTCTCTCTCTCTCTCTCTCTCTCTTTTCTTTGACCTATCTCTCACTCTTAGGCTCCCCCCTTCTCTCTTCCTCTTACTCTCTGACTCTCTCTTCTCTCTCTTGCTTGTGATTTTGGGTGGCAATCTGAGTGGCTGTATATCAACATCGAGCATCTATTATGGTTGTTGGTTGTGGTTTGGTGTTTTTAGTGGTGGTTGTTGATTTTTGTTTTTCAGTTTTGGTGGTGGTGGTGGTGCTAGTGGTGGTGGTTGGTTCAATTGGGTGGTTTGGTAGTGGTTTTTATTTTATTTTATTCAATGGTGTTTTAGTGGTGGTGTTTGGTTTAGTTGGGTGGTGGTTTTTTTTTTTTTGTTTTTCTGATTTGAGGGTGTTTCAGTGTTAGTAGTAGTTTTTTTTCCCCCAGTTCGGTGGTGTTTCAATGGTGGTGGTGATGGCTAGGTTTCGATGACTGGGTTGAGTTTTGGTAGTAGGCATGCTATCCATGAGTCAAGCAAATCAGGTTTGGGGTCAACCCATTACTTGACCTACTTAAGTTAGGTGAATAGATCTTTCACCTATTGTCAACCAAATGGTCAATCAAAACCGGTTCTTTGATTTGGCGAGTCGGCTTTGTCAGGTTGTTGGTTTAAAGGAAAAACACTAAAAGAGAGAGAAATCAAAGAAAGAAAAAGCATAAAATGGAGAAAGAGAGAGAAATCAAACATAACAAACAGAAACCAAAGATCTATGAGCTTGGAATGGAGATATAGAGAGAAATGAGAGTCTAAAACCATAATTGAGAGAGAAGAGACCCAACATATGGTAACAAACAGACAAAGCGACGAGTTGGTGCCTTAGCAATGGTGATAGTAAGAAAGAGTCAAGGCTACGGTTTGAAGTTTAAAGATAGATTCTAAGATTGGGACAAGGAATATTGGTGAGCCATTAATGTTATTGTTTTCTTTTTGGTTAAATGGTGAAATAGCATTGAGCCCAAAAACCACATTAGGACAATGCCATTAATGCTCACATTAATAGCTACTAAAATTCATTCAAATAATCTATACTATCTATAACATGATTTCCCTCTTTGGACTGAATTTTTATGTGGTTTAAAAATATCCCTAGAAGGCTAGACACTACATTTAACTGGGACAAAACATAGGGACAATTTGATAAAAATATATCTTAAACTCTGGAAAATTATTAGGTACTCTCGGAGTACCATAAATGTGTACTCCCCCTCTCACATAAATGATGGGTCCCACCATAAATTTATTTAGTGGGACCCATCATTCATGTGAGATGAGGGAATACGCATTTATGGTACTTCGGGAATACACAATAATTTCCCTTCAACTCCACTTAAAATTCCTACAAAATAGGACACTCTCTCCCTAATCCATGTCTTCAAAACGAACTTATCAAAAAAAAAAAAAAAACTTCTCAATCCGCTTTATATATTTCCTTCAAGACCACAATTTTTTTTTTTTTTTTAACTTTATCAAGACTCATCAGTTTCTTTTATTTAAAATTTGTGTTGTGTCATAATTTAAAAATTGAGATGAATGGAAAATTATAACACTAGACCAAAAAAAAGCCTTATTGTATGCACAAAGTGTGTGTGATGAGGCTAGTATTTTTTATAACTAATTTGTCATGTATGATATGACAAAACCTATTCCATGAAAAGGAGAAACCTACCCAGCCCACATGAAAGAGAAATCAAATCAACGCATGCAGATGGAGCAGAACTTTATCTAAAATGGATTGAGACCAGAGCTATTGCACCATGCAATTTCTTTTTAATGGCTGTGATTGAAAGTTAGGAATGTTAGTTTTAATATCAATCATTAGATCAAAGTGGTTTAAAAAGTTTGTTTATTTGTTTTTTTTTTTTTTTTTTTTTTTTTTTTTTTTTTTTTTAAAGTTAAAAGTTAAAAGAGGTAAAAGACGAAAAAAGTTGAAATTTTTTGTGAGGGATTTAGAGGTATTGCACACCGAATCCAAATCCATCTAAAACCTAAAGGAAAAAAAGTAGAGCTATGCAGTATTTTCGGCTGGATCGGTTGCTACAATTTCAAACATCTGAACCCATCACTCGAACCAAAATTTTAGTTTTTGAAGTAGTCATATTTGTATTAGATTCACTCAACTATTTGGAGCCAACCGTTGGGCTTCGGTCGGGCGGGTCCAGTTGGTTTGATTTGGTCATCCAACTAGTTGGATTGCCCTAGTAGTAGGTGGTTGCTGGGGGTGGTAGGATTGTTGAATTTGGTGATGGTTGTTGGTTGTGTGGGTTTGACAAAAAGAGAGAGGAAGAGAGGGAAGAGAGAGATTGGAGAAAAGAGAGAGAAATGAGTTGTTTATATTATTTGATGAAATGGTTTATATTACTTTAATGAGTTGTATGTTAAAATAAAAACTAGGATATTGTATGAATTGTAAAATTGATTGTTAAAATAGATAAAGTTACTTTTTTTGTTGAAAAATAGATATTTTTTAAGGAACACCGATGTAAATGCTAAAAGGTAGTTTGGTGATTACTAGTTACCAACTTCAAAGTACAATATCTAGCTAAAAGGTTAAGTTCATTCCATACCTCATTTAACCTTCTCCCCTCTCCCCATGTGTATATTAAAAATACCTAGTATTCTCCAAAAAAAAAAATATTTTTTAAGTATTAATTTTAGATCACTGATGAATGATGATTTGCAATTCTAGTGTATAATTTGTTTGAAAGGTTAAAGTTACATTCTGTACTTCAACAACCTATATGAATCAAAAAAAAAAAAAAAATGCCACTATACTATAAAGTTATTGGTGATTAATAACTATATAGTAATTCACTAATGTCTCTCCATGTTAAATTGTTCCTTTTGATGGAGATAGACTCAAATCAACTTACATGATTACTCTATAAGGCATTATTATAATCAAAATTGTATCTAATACCTTCCAATGTTATCAATTTCATTCCATTCTACCTGAAAATGGCCAAAAATTTTCATTCCAGTTAGTTAACCAATACGAATCATTCCTCCATTTCATCTCATGCTAAATTCTAGCTCATTCCAATCAATTCTACCTGTTTCAATCAATTCCACTAAATTTTGTTTGGTATGGTGATTTTCGACTGGTATGTAAACAAATCATTATTTTTTTTCCTAAACCCATTTTTTTTTAATACTCACATATGACATTTTATTATTACTTTTTCACTAAAGATGTGTTTTTTTTTTTTTTTTTTTTTTTTTTTTTTTTTTTTTTTTTTTTTAACAAAACAAAACTTTACTCAAATATGACATGGTTTTTATTTTCTTCATTAAGAAATTTTTTTTTTTTTTTTTCCATTTACTCATACATGACATGTTATATTATGTAATGATGATATTTGTAAGGACGCAATTTGGGTCCATAACCTAAGTGATGGATGAACTTAGACCCAAAAAGCCTAATACAATGAATTTCTAGATAGTGGGTTGGAAATCTGGGCTTTAATGAGTTGAACAACAATTAAAGTGGATTCAGATGACAAGAAAAAGAAGATGGACTGATTTAATCTAAAGAAATTTGTCCTCGGCACCGTCCGAGGAGATCAGTTCTTATATATTTCTTTCAAGTTTGATTACAAAGTCAGTTCTTGATGGCTACAATATTTTTCTCTTAGTTTCTCGATCCCTTTCTCTCAGAGTATCCCTTCTATTTTATACCATCCTTCCCTTTCATCCCTATCCTCCACGTGTAGGTCAGATTGTTGGTGTTAATACTTGTCCCATCAGCACCTTCCTAAAGTCTTTGAGTAGTAGCTGTAAGGCTGAAAACTATTATTCAGGTATCACTTCCTCATTAATGCGGTTAGAAGGTTAGTTACAGAGCATTTAATGCGGTGATAGAAGTTTTCTCCTTAGGTATTTTATGACTTCCCTATATCCTATGTTTCTGTGATATTTATTCGTATTAACAGAATCTCCTGAAATGTTCCCCTAGATGGTAGACCACCCCCTTGGACCTCAGTTTTGGTTAGTCGAGGAGGCATTCATCCTCCGACCGTCCTCATAAGCCCTTATGGCCAAAACTAACTTCTAAACTTGCTAATACAGATTTACCTGATAACGTTTACCCCTCCTCGGATGACTTCACGTCCTTGGATTGGGCCTCAGGCCCAATATATACATAGATAATGAGCTCTTGGGCCCAATACCCTTACAATATTAATAATGCATATTGTTTTATTTTGAGTTAATAATTCGATATGGTATAATATTAAGTGATGAAGACTTAAACTTAACTATATTTATTTTGCAGTGTGTGTGTGTGTGTGTGTGTGTGTCATATACTATATAATAAAAGTTGGGCTTAAACGTCGTGATTGCGCCAAGTGGTTTCACCAAATTGCAGATTTTTTTTTTTTTTTTTTATAATTTTTATAGATTTGTGTGTGTGTGTGTGTATAATTGTTGAGCCAAGTGGCTGAAATTTCCAAATTGTAGTAAGTTTTTAAATAAAAACAAAAAGTTTTTGATCTTATCAACTTCTTTGGATAAAGTAACAATGAGTGTTCGTATGAGCTTCTTCTTTTTCTTTTTAAATTTTTTAAAAAGTAACAATTTTACTCTTAGGTTACGTCAGTATTTTTATTTCTTGGGATATTGATTAAATATAAAAAGGGTGATGCAAAAACAATGGATATTTAAGATGATGTAAAATCTACATGACTTTGCCTGCCTCCCCTTTACTATCAAAGTTAATTAATTTTTCATGTGAGTGTTTTTACTTTAACTCTAATTCTAGATTTTTTTTTAATATTTTATGTTTAGAAATTTATATTTGTAATTATTGAATTCAGAGTTTCTTTGTGTGTATATATTTATGTGTGTGTTGTAGTGAATTTTGCTTTCAATTTTTATTTATTTATAAATTTGGGTAGTTTTTAATTTGTAAATTTGGAATGATTGCTTGGGGTTAAAGTAAAAATATTTGGTCAATTTTAAACATAATTTGTGAAATAGTAGGGTGTTAGATGTTGATATTAATTTTATGCTTATTTACATTAATTAACATAAACATATTAGCATGTTTAGTGTTGATATTAATTTGACACTTTGAGATGCAAGCGCTTCATTATAATTAAATATAAATGTTTTTATGTTGGTATTTTATAATTATTATTTGTTGTTTTTCATTCTACTTCACCTTAATTGTTATTTGAACAAGTAAAAGTTATGTTTTTGTCTGACCGGGTATAGCATTTCTCTTCAATTATTAATTAGTGTTCCTCAAATAAAATTATTCATGTTTTAATTTTATGACCAAA
This sequence comes from Quercus variabilis, assembly GCA_030445155.1. Lineage (NCBI taxonomy): Eukaryota > Viridiplantae > Streptophyta > Magnoliopsida > Fagales > Fagaceae > Quercus > Quercus variabilis. The sequence continues at coordinate 20,949,976 of CP129449.1, forward strand.
ACCGTGCAACGCACTAAGAGCTTTTAGAAATTTAAAACTTGCCATAATCTATAAAATATTTTTACTAATTTATTTGTCATTAAATTTAATTACATTATCAATATATATATATATATATATAATTCTTTTATTAAACCGTGCCAACATAAAACTAGTATATTATAAATTTAGCAATAATCTCGAAACAAAATGCCAGAATAGACCGATAGTGTCCATTTCAATGAATTACGCTTGGCCCATACTTTCAATCTGGCATTATCTTAACAAATTTATAAGAACTGAAGATATCATAGAATTCAATGTCTAGGAAACTTCCTAAATTTAATAAGAAATTAGAAATGTATTTGACATAAAAGAAAGTATATAAAAGTATTTTGTCTCTTGCAAAACTTTAATTGGGCCAAGTTATGTTGTCTGCTAACATGTACAATTTCCATAGAATCCAATAACGAGCAATTTAATGGTAAAATGAAACAAAAAATTGGAAAGGTTGCGTAGTTGGAGAGCAGTGAAAAGAAAACAAAATCTTTGTTGTGAGATGTGTCATTGGACGGTGACAAAGGTCAAATAAGATGAAATTCACCGTCGGCCAATCATGTACCGACAGGATACGTGCGCAACTTACCAACAAAAAATGGCTCATAAGTTGGTTTTGTAACTCTTGAGAGCAAAATGGCCCATAAACTGTGCTAAACATGATGCTCTTTCAATAAGAGGCTAAGAGCAAAGATTTCAATATTTTTTCTTGGTCCAAAAAATGTCTAAAGATAACTTTAAAGTGATAAACCGTTTCCTTGTGATGGAATTCTGATTGAATTGCCAATTGTGAGTCTAGATTATGCATCTATGCACTTTAAGTATTTGCACTCCCACGTCCTATAGTGAAGTTATCCTCTTATAGCAAGTTAATATGAGAGTCCTCTCTTCTCCAAATAAGATTTTATCCTATCATCAATTTGCTAAAGGAAAATTGACTTTTTTTGGGGGGCAAATACTAAAGAGCATTTTGACATTAAAAAGGGGGAGGGGGTATGGGTATTAAAGTCATTACATAAACAAAAGCTTTTGACGATTTGATAAACATATGGATAGTTGCATGTAGTGCACTTATTAGACGATCCTTTTAGTCTTTGAAATACTACATGTAGCTCTGCTGATATGTGCCAGTTAATACAAAAGTTATAGCAATATCAATAGGCCAAGGTTTAGGAGACTTTTGGTCAACTTGAGATTGAAAGTTAATAAAAATTTCCCTAATAGTCTGTATGAAAATATTAAACATATGCTTAAGAATATTAATGTGAATTTGTTTGTTTTGCTGGCACTTTTGAAACTAATAAAAAATACAAACCAACTCTCTGATAATTTGTTCTACATGGCATTGTGCATATCCTTATGCATTTTGTAATATATATAAATAAAATTTAAAAAAAAAAAGCATTGCCTATACTTGATTCATTGATTTAAGTATTTGGTTGGTGATCCATCTTAACATCTTTTCACGTGTTATAGAGAGAAAAAAGTTATCAAAATGGGGAAGTTTCTTTATCCAAGGGGTTTGAATCAAAATAAAAGGATCTACGAGGTAAAAAGAATTATAAGAAGACGAGATGCTTTGTATGAGTTCCTATTGATTTTCTCATTTTGTATTATTTAGTTTTTATAATAAAAAAATTTAGAGCATCCACATTAGATCATCTAAAGTCTTCTAAAATAGAACTACAGTACAAATTTTACACATTTTGAGCAAAAAAACACCCACATCAATGGGTGTAAAAATGTGTAAAACTGTTTATATATTTCCATGCGCCACAGTACTTGTGTATATTTACAAGGGTACTGTAGCTCGTTTATACATTAAAATAATATTATCATTGTACAGTATAAAAACTTCTTTTTCGCTCTTTTTTTTTTCTCTCTCCTCTCACTGAGCACACCAACACCTTTCATCAGGTCTCGGCTTCTCTCTCCTTGTTTCATTCCTCTCTTCCTCTCATCTTCTTTCTTCATCTGCTTCTTATCAGCTTTTTCTCATTCTCATCACCTTTCATCAGGTCTCGGCTTTTTCTAGGACTAATCTTTAATTTTTTATTTTTATTCTAGGACTAATCTTATAGGTTGCAAGCAGTATAGCTAATTGCTTATCCTCCTGTCTCTCTTTTGCAAGCCAAATTTGATAAAATCATATTCTTTTTTTAGTTCTTCGTTTGAGAATAATTTGTGGGAAATCGGTTTAAATTTTGGTTTATTTTTGAATTCTGTTGAATAATTATTATTTCTGAGGTTGAATTCCATGTGGGTTTTATCTTCATAGGGTACACCAATTTCATTCAAACAAGTGAAATTTGAATTCTTCATTTGTCCCACCTGATTATGTTGCAACTTCTCTAAGCTATTACCCACATGTATTGGAACAATTAAAAGAGATAGAAACTAGGTGGGGGGGGGGGGGGGGGGGGGCTCAACAAAGTACTCAAAAGAAGCATGAGCCCTCTATCATTTTAGACAAATAAATTCTTCCAGCCTAACATTCTTCTCTCTCGTGCTAGTGTTTGATTCTCACTTTATTCAATCCAACAAAATCTCTCCAAATAAATTCCTCTAACAAACATTCACATATGAACTTAGTGTATTACAATATTATTTTTCTTCTAATTATGGTTGGGGATTCAAATCTAAGTACTCCCTATTCAAAAAAAATCAAATAATGTTACTGAGTTAGACTATTAGCTTCTTTACCTTTGAACATTATAATCCTAATTATTATCCCCCAAACTCAATTCTCCTCTCCATCCACAAAGAGATGTACCATAAATTGGACTCTTATTGTGGCATCCACACTAGTCTGAACATGAAGACAATGTTGGGTTATGAGCTATCACATTTCAAGGGCAATTTTCAAAAGAATAATCTTTGACTCTAAGAATATTCCATTGCAATGAGCTGTCCATGGTGTGTACGTAGGACTTTATCACTTATCAGTGTGGCCATGTATGTTTTAAATGTGAAGGTATTTTGAGATATAATTGATGAAAGAAAAATGTGTTTATTCTATAACTCAAAAACATAAATAAAAAAAGTTCTTGGTTCTCAAACCAATCAAAACAAGACTACCTACCAAAATCCTATCAATTTTATATTAGGTGTGTGGGCTGTGCACGTCTTTTTCCTGGACAAGCCAAGTGCCATAAGGGTGCTTGATTGTGATTGTGGAATTTGATTAACTCTGTGCAGTTAAATGAATTTTGGTTGTTGTATAAGTACAAATGCATATGGGTTTTACTTGGGTTTTGAGAGTTCTATTGATAATGTTAGTGTTTTAGACATGGATGGATCAAAAGTTGATTGGGATGGTTGGTGTTCTTTGATCAAATTTTTGTGTTCATCTTCTTAGTTCGTGAGGTTTCTTTTAGTTTCTGAAGGATGGAGAAGCTCTATTATAGATCCCATACTGTTTACCTTTGTGTTTTCAGCAAATTATACTCTTAAATCTATGTTAAACAATGCCTTTTCTTTTTTGTTTTCAATTTTGTTGCTTATTAGTGCTGCTTCTAAATTACTTTGGTGTTTGTTAGGTGATGGACTCACAAAATCAAAATCCCTTCTTCCTTGACATTTTACAAGACAATGAACAAGGTTTTGAGTCTTTTGATAGTAGTATTTTGATGTCTACTCCGCATTCAGACGTGAATGTCCGTCAATCTCCACCCCAAGTTGAAATGGGTCAATCTATACCCCCCATTGCAAAAAAATCAACTACTAAGAGAGGTCAACGGGAAATCAACTTCATCGTAGATGAAGACATTAAGCTAGTGTCGGCGTGGCTTAATGTTAGCCTAGATGCTGTGACATCGCTGGACCAAAAACACATAACATTTTAGGAGAGAATTTGGTCCACCTTTCACAATGACAAGAAATTTAACCGCACCAAGGATTCTTTAAATAGTCGGTGGTCAACAATTCAAAAGGAGACCAACAAGTTTTGTGGATGCTTGGCCCAAATTGAGAACCGGAATGAAAGTGGTAAAACTTAGCATGACAAGGTATTTCAACTCAACATCTAATATGTATTGTACATCAATACATTTTTAGTTTTATGATTCTCATTATTTACTTTTGTAGATTGAAGATGCAAAAGTTATGTATCTAAATAATTGCAAAAATGCATTTCAATTGGAACATTGTTGGAGAATTTTGAGGAATGAAGCTAAGTGGTTGATTTTAATAGAGAATTTGAAGGCTCGCACAAGACAACCAACCACACAATCTTCTCATACTTTTCCAAGCTCAATAAATCTAGATGAAGATAATGATGAGATGAACACCGGCGAAACCTTGGAGAGACCCATAGGCAAGAAGGCCGAAAAGGAGAAATTAAAAAAAAGAAAGAGTTGTGATGACGTGGTCCCAATACTTTCCTCTCAATTGGACGAAATCAAGGGAGAAAAGAGGAGAGTGCATGAGGAGAAAAAGGAAAGTATGCGCATTGCATCAGAAGAATGAAGAGAGTTAATGCGCATTGCATCCGAAGAACGAAGAGAGTTGATTCGTATCAAGGAAGAGAAGAATGAAGTAGAAAAAAGGAAAATGAAAGATGAAATTATGATGAAATATACAAGAACCACGGATCTTGAGCAAAAAGAATATATTTGTCTACGTCGTTTGGAAATCTTGGAGAGGTTAAGGTCTAAATATCCATCATAATTTGAATATTATTATTGACAATATCTAATCAAGTAATTTTTTGTATAATGCAAAGATACTAGCACATAGTTGACATAGATGATTTGATGATAGACATCTAGGAAGAAAAGAGGAGAATGCATGAGGAGAAAAAGGAAAGTATGCGCATTGCATTAGAAGAACGAAGAGAGTTAATGCGCATTGCATCCGAAGAACGAAGAGAGTTGATTCGTATCGAGGAAGAAAAGAATGAAGTAGAAAAAAGGAAAATGAAAGATGAAATTATGATGAAATATACAAGAACCACGGATCTTGAGCAAAAAGAATAAATTCATCTACGTCATTTGGAAATCTTGGAGAGGTTAAGGTCTAAATATCCATCATAATTTGAATATTATTATTGACAATATCTAATCAAGTAATTTTTTGTATAGTGCAAAGATACTAGCACATAGTTGACATAGATGATTTAATGTTAGACATATCTTTTGTAGTATTTACTTGTGCAGGGAACATGATCATTCAATTTCTAATCATGTTAGATATATTTTTGAAGCCTTCACTTGTGCAAGGAAATGGATGCAATGTTGTAAATTTTGTATTGTGCACGAATAATAGCACTTGATTATTCAATTTAATTTGTAATTCTGTTCTTATCTTTCTGTTTTGGGTGAAGCAATGTCTCTGTTGAAGGTAGCTGTACTTGCTGATTTTATTGGTTGTATATGCTATTTGAATGTAAATAGCACTTTCTCAACAGAAACTGTTTTGTTTTTCTGCATAATGTTATTTTTCTGCACTTTCTCAACAGGTCGCTGTACTTGCATAGTGTTATTTTTCTGCATAATTATTTGTTTCTGAAGAAATTATTTTGTTTTTCTGCATAATATTATTTTTCTGCACTTTCTCAACAAGTGGTTGTACTTTCATAGTGTTATTTTTCTGCATAATTATTTGTTTCTGCAAAAAATGTTTTGTTTTTCTGCATATTTCTTGCTTTGGCAGTATAGGTTCAGTAATGTTGTAATTGTGGTTCGACTCCTCTACTTGTTTTATAGGTTTCTATGTATTGTTTTTGAATTCTGTAGATGTGATTTTCTACATAGTTCTGCACTATTGTTCTGCTGTTTGCAGAGGGTTAAATAGCTCTGTATGAGATAAAGAAAGAAGAATTAAAAAGGATAACTATAATTGCGATGTGTTTTAAATTATTGAATAACTATAAATTATGAATAGACTTTTACCAAATGAATTATTAGGTATAGAATGTCAATGTATGGTAGAAAAGGTGTTTGCAGTTGTGTTAAAAATGACCAATGATCAGGATAGTATCTAGTGTAAGTTTACAACTAAACTTGAGTTGACAAACTTACCTAAGGGTTTGTCAACTTATATACGGCTAAAATAAAGGCTTGGGGGTTAAATTGTAATTCAAAATCATTTTGTGGGACTTGGTCATTAGCAACTCTAGCCTCAATTTGTAGGAAAGATAGAGACTCCAATTTACTTTCTGTTAAATTACTTTTGAAGTTTGATAGACTAGATTCGGGTTTGGATGATTTGATTAAAGATACATAAAGGGGTGATGGTGATTCTTGATGTGTGAAGAAACAAATCATGCAATAGCTATTAATAGAGTGACAATGAAGTTTAATATTTAGAGTGACAATGAAGGTACACATTAAATAAAAGTAGTAATACTTAGAAATTTAGAATTCCAAATTCCTACGACTGGCCTTGTAGTTGTCATAGATGCTCGACGAGATCCGCTTGAAGTTGAGAATGAATTCCTCTATCTCTAATGGAATTATGACGTTCAATGAACTGCATAAGGTTACAAGTGGGATTATGTGACATCGGTTTGAGTCCATTATTATCGATTTGATCATAATCAAAGTCATTTGCTCCAAGGTAAGTATGTCGCTCATCTTCAACGATCATATTATGCAATATTATACATGCCATCATAATGTCCTTAGGCGTTTCAAGGTGGAAAAAATGTGTAGGCCCACGCACAATTACAAATCGCACTTGAAGTACTCCAAAAGCACATTCGACATCCTTCCTAACCGCCTCTTGTGTGGAAGTAAAATGTTGTCTTTTATGGTCTTCTGGTGTTGGAATTGTTTTGACAAATGTTGCCCATGATGGATATATACCATCTGCAAGATAGTACCCCATTGAATAGTCATTACCATTTATCGAGTAATTAACTGGAGGAGCATGCCTTTCAGCAAGCTCAGAAAATACAGAAGACCGCTTTAGGACATTGATGTCATTGTGAGACCCTGGTAACCTAAAAAAATGCATGTCATATCTAAAGGTCATACGGTGCCACGATTTCCAATATTATAGTTGGATCATGGGTATGACCAATATATTAACCTTTCCACTTGGACAACTCTTCCATTTCCAATGCATGCAGTTGATGCTCCCTAGCATTTCTGGAAATCCACTGTGTTGGCCAACTGCTAACAACCTTGCAATGTCATTGTTGTTTGGTAACCTTAAGTACTCTTCAGAAAAGATTGAAACTACTGCTTTAACAAAATTTTTTAAGCTTTTTATTGCAATGGTTTCTCCAATTCTCAAGTATTCATCCATGAAATCAGCCGACATTCCATAAGCAAGCATTCTGATTGCGGCGGTCATCTTTTGAAGGGAAGACAACCCGAGTGTGTTAGCCGCATTTTTTTTTTTGAACAAAGTATGGTTCAGTAACTTCAACTCTTGAATGGATACGTAGAAAAAGAGAACGACTCATTCGAAACTTCATTCGAAATACATTAGGAGGATACACTGGTGTTTCAGCAAAATAATCATGGAAAAGCCTGTTATGACCTTGCAAAGGATTACGCCAGGTAAACCTGCGAGGTTGAACCGAACGACGTTGTGATGTTGATGCTCCTTCATTGCTTAATTCTTTTATGGCAATAGCTAGAGTAAGTTCCAACTCATCATCATCAGAAGATGAGTCAAATGGAGGCTCATCATTTGGAAAAATAAAATCAATGTCATAATGGAAATCCATTAAGAGAGAACAAAAACTGAATGGAAGAGATAATTTTGTAGAAGTGGATGGAAATTAGAGAGAAAATTGTCATATTTATAGAGCAAGAATGTGACTTGAGTTTGAATTTCAAAAATTTGACCTTTAGGTTTGAATTTAACATTGGGTTTAAAGTTAAAAAAAAAAATGACATTTAGGCTTGAATTTACCATTGGGTTTAAAGTTAAAAAAAATATGACTTTTAGGTTTGAATTTACCATTGGGTTTAAAGTTAAAAAAATATGACCTTTAGGTTTGAATTTACCATTGGGTTTAAAGTTAGGTTTGAATGACCGTTTGAATTTCAAAATTATGACTGGCGGATATAACAATAAAAATTGTGATCGTTGGGTCAAAAAAAAAAAATGATTGTTGGTTGGAGACATCGATTTGGTCACCGATTCTAGTAATACGGTGGTTGGAGACATTGATTTGGCTGCGGTCGTCAGAGCCACTATTACAACAATCGGCCCATCGGTGATGGCGGTACAATGGTCGGAGACACCAATCCGATGGGCGGTCACCAAAGCCACTGTTTTGGTAATTTGAGCATCGGCGGTTTTTGTCGAAGCCACTATTTTAATAATCCACCCACTGGTGGGTCATTATTCGGCGGTATGGTGGGCGGCGAGACCAATCCGGCGGCGTTCGCTGGAGCCACTATTTTGGTGGTTCGGCCATCGGACCGCCACCATAAGCAGCTCCATTGGCCGAGCCATCGGTGTCGGTAGTTTACTTAAAATATAAGTTTAAATTAAAAAAGTATGACCATTAGGGAAAATAATAAAAAATTGATGAAGAATGAATATTTTATTGAAAATTCTTGTAAAATATATAAACTGATATGAGTGTTTTGTAAAAGCAATAATATAAAATAGAAAAAATAGGTTTTTTTGTATAAAATAGACAATTTTTTCCACGAGCTGATGTAATTGCTGTTATGGATTCTATGCACATTAGCTAGTTTACTTGTTTGTAGCTGATTTTTTTTTTCTTTCTTTTTTCTTTTGTACTCTTTAATTTGTTTCATTTCAGTACGTACCCTGTGTATTGGAATTGCAGTTTTATTTACCTATCAAAAAAAAGTTTTGTAGATTTTATTATTGGGATGTGTGGGATAGGATACTTTAAAAAAAAAATGGCGGATAGGATACCAAAGATTGCTGAAATTATGATTGATCTGTCTTTAGCAATTTTTTTTTTTTTTCATTTTCATGTAGGGATTGCAATGCTAGATTTTCTCCCAATGTGTCTCTATATAGATTAAATCTTTGTATGTAGATTTTGTCGGAAAAGCCATCTTCTGAACTGCATGTTTGAAACTTTCTTAAATGGTTAAAAGCTAAATTATACACTATTTCACAAAAGTATTCCTCACCAAATTATCTTTTAAGATTTTTGAAGTCTTGAACTGCCTTGTCATATTGATTGATGTACTCAGAAAATGTGGTGTTAGGGGTTTTTTTTTTTTTTTTTTTTTCACTAGTTGCAAGTTGCAACTATGAGTTGAAAGAAATTCTAGTTTTTTATAACTTTTCTAATCTGATTAGATATGGCTAAACAATCTTGAACTGCCTTGTTCATACTGATGTTATACTCCTCTAAAATGTGGTATTAGGTCCCCCCACTATTTACAAGTATGAATTGAAAGTAATTGTCGTTTTTTTGGTTCAACGGGCAGTATTACAAAGTCACTCCTAAACATGTAATGGAATCAAAACATGCCAATTGCCAAGTTCACTCATATAACAAGTCTGAATTTATTTTTATGTATAAAATTATAGAGTTCGAGTTTGATTCTTCCTTCCAATAAACAAAAAAGGTGCATGTGTGAGAGAAGATAAACTATATTTACATAAATACGTGTAAAATGAAAGTATTTTATTCAATAACAAAATATGTAGAGATACATGATAAATGTTCTAGCACTCACAAATTGGATATGACTAGTAATAAATAAAATGTTGAGGTACTGTCGGGGGGATGTTTTTGTGACAAGGGCTGAAATGCTGGTTCTTTAAAATGATTATTTTTGGAAAGCCAAAAACAAAATTTCTAATGTGTGATAAACAAAGGCTATTGGTGATTTAGAAAGAGAGAATCGAAATTAGAATGACAAAAATGTAGAAATAATGCTTAGAACATCAGGTATCTCCTAAGACAGCAATAGGAATTTGAGAGAGGTGGTGAGGGGGAGAGAGAAGACTTTTTGGTACCACTATTTTCACCCTTAGGCCTTAGAATGTCGTTACTCTTTGCTGGCTGAATAATTTATTGGTCCGAAGTTATGGTTTTTGAGCCAAACGTGGCTTGCTCATTTTGAATTAATGAGAGGGTTTTATGCCTGCCTTAAGGTGCTGCTAAGTACTAGTTTTTGGTTAATGGATGAGGCTTTTATCCCCTAGGATGCTAATTTGGTGTTTTTGTTTGGATTGCTTTTATTTAGGGAGGAGGTTGGTTTGCTTTTTGCATGATTTAAGAAATAATTTGACTAAACCCCATTGGTTGTTTTCCCCAATTGTTTTAGGTCCTTGGGAGGTGCACTTAGTGGCAGTATGCAGCCAAGTTTAGCGAAGGGATCAGCCATGCTCTAGGGGCTAAAATTGGCTTGGTCAAAAAGTTCAGCTATAGATAGCAAGAGCTAGAAGCCATTATTTGGGTGAAAATTTTAGGTACTAGACCCTCTGCATGAGCTTTAGGTGCTGCTAGCATCCCCAGCCTACTAAGCAGCACGCATAGCTCGAAATCGTGCAAAAGGTCCAAAAAGAGTGGACTTATACCCCTCAAAGTACATCTCTCAAATCCTTGTCACATGGGCTTGGGCAGTGCTTTTTTTTTTTTTTTTTGAATGATTAAAAGAGACTGCCATATTAGAAATGACTGCCTACTTTTTGAGGCCCATAAGAGGGCCAACTTGTAGAAAATTTGTCATGAAAATGACCATCTACAACTATTTAGAGTAAAAAACAGTGTTTATTACACACGGCCCAAAACAATTGAAAATGTAACTTTAAGTTACGATTTCGAAAAAGTGAGGACCATATGGTGGTTACACTTTATAACATCTAACAACTTTGTTTCACACAAATTGCAAGTTTAATGTAACAGAATCACTGATTTCTGGCCGTATATAAGGTAATTGTTGGATGGCCATGTTTATATTTGACATGCATGAACCAGGAAGGGAATAAGAAAGACTCAACAGTGACCAGGAAGGGACTATGTAAAAATTTACCCTATAACACCCCCACCCCCACCCCAAGAAAGAAAAAACAGGGGAAAAGGTCTGTAGAAAATGAGCATTTGGGCGAACCCATAAGAAAACCTTGAAGGGTTGTATGTAGCCTGGGTTTGATTAACTTGTTTTGAGAATTAATTCTCAAAATTGATTTTCTATGTTTTCCCAACCCAAGAAAATGATCCGAACTGTTTGGAAATTTGTTCAAAAATTTCCCCCCCTTTTTGGAATAACCATCACAGCCAGAAACACTCAAGAGCCACCCATTCCCACCCAAAGCCACCACCACCATTGTGAACACCCCCATCCACCCATAGAATCCACCTCGGTTGCCAAAAAATTAAATGTTGATTTGAGAATCCACACCAACTTGCTCCTCACTGATATAAAATAAGTGGGCTACCAAACACACTCCAAGGTTTCAAATCACTTTTACTACATAACCCTGGAAGGTATAAGAGATAGGAAAATCTGAACCCACTGGAGAAACCCATATGGAATGGCTAAAATTAAGAAATTGTCAAAAAGTCCCAGAGAAGAAAGATGTATAACACTTTGGATAAACCCAAAAAACCTGGTAAGGTAACTAAAACATTAGTCCACACAAAATATATAGATGGTGAAACCGTGAAAGAGCATCTAATTAAGCATATAGAGATATATATACATCTGGATCTTCCAAGTAATAGGGCTTTATAAAGGTTTAAGGGGAGAAATATATACTAGTAGTTAGCAAAGATGAGGAAACTCAAATATGTACTCGAAAGAGAGAAATCTATGCAAAAGCCTTTGGGAGACAAATTGTTTTTTGATAGATAGATAGTAGGGAGGGGATGGTGGAGTTCAAACCACAGACATCTAACATTATAGGGTGTGTTACTATTACTATACTATCACTTAAACCCATTTAGGAGACTCAATTGGCAATATGGAGATTATTCATCTCCCTTGTGATTGCTGAAATGCAACTTGAACTCCTAGCAATCCCACCCTTCTTTAGCCCTCCTTTGTCTCTAGGACTAATAGACTTGGCCCTCACAACTCTCCCTTCCAATCTGCTCTTCTTCAACATTTCCCTCATGGCCTCTGCTTGGAACAAAATAGGATAAGCCCTACCACACTTGTTAAACCTAGCACAGGCACTCATATGAGCACTCAAAGCCTCTTCTCTCTTCCCTCCATTCTTCTCCACCTCTTCCTTCACTGCTTCAGTACACAGCCCACATATCCACTTCCCGGAGAACTTGCTTCGCACCTTCTCAATGTACTCCGGCGTGCACTCCTCACACATGCCACAGCACTCGCACCTTGCCTCTTCAACCTCAGATATTGGTGGGAGTGTTAACTCGTCAATCACTTCTTTGCTAAGTTCGAATGAAATGTCTGAAACTGTTCTTTGAAGGTTATCGGATGAGACTCTTGTTGGCTTGGAGATGCTGTTGCTCCTAGTGTAAGAGCCAGCAATAGTCTCTCCATGTGGTGCCATGAGGAACAATACAATTACTTTCTTAGAGTTAAAAAAAAAAAATCACCTAATAAGAGTGATTGAAATGACTTTGAGCTTTGAAGACTATCTGATAATGGAAGATAGAAATTACAGCACTCTTATTTATACTAGTGCAGTAGTGTTCCTAGTCTACTTAACAGTGAGTTTATGTGGATCTTGGAAACTCACATGTGACATGTCAAATTAAAGATTAAGCGTGAACAGTCATGACTCATGAACATGCTAGAGTTTCCAGATAAGTTTGGATTGGAAAGCAAGTTGTTCTCTTTTTAGTCGGTTTTTATTGATTGATTTATTTAATTTTTGAAGTTCGAAATAAGTAATAATTAACTATGCATGTAATTTTGGGACGTCGGACAACTGCTTTTTGGCCCTTTTTTTTTTTCCACTAAGGTTGGTTGTGAATCCATGAATGTGTTAAGGTATTTTTGCTTATTCACTTTTCTTTTCTCTTCTATTGGATAATAATAACATGACGGGTGTGGCTCTCCATAGCTGTACCGTGCATGGCTCTGCTTTTATATATTTGCAGTTGGTTCATCAATGAACAGCTACTGCATGCATTAATACTAGAGATCAACTACAGCTACTCTTGCTCACGTCCCTAATTAGGTGATGCTGGCTCCAAAAAAATTTTTAAGGGCGTTATTTAAAAAACATAAATTATAAAATCTAATAAAAAGAGAAATTTATATATTAACAAAAAAAAAAAACACGTAAATACATAAAATTTATAATTGTACCTTCTATGAGTTTTCATATTTTGGAATCGGTGAATAATAGTCTCATTATCAATGTTACAAATTATATCTCTTTCAATATATATAATTAAACAATCATTCATCCATTAAACGTAGAACAAATTATAGAATAAAATTTAATTTTATTAGCAAAAAAAAACGAAGTGTACCCAAATTTTTTATGAAAGGCAGACAAATAAAGTTATAACGCTAAGGTGGCGCCGCACCTGTGATGCGGCAATAGAAAAGAAAATATTCCCTTTTTTTAAAAAAAAGGGTAAAATATTAAATGGTCCAAATGAAATCTGACTTGCGTTCACGTGTGTGGCAACCATAGCGATACAAATCGTATCTTAGGGCAAAACATGAAAAAGAAAAAAAAGAAGAACACAACCATAACCCCAAGCTATTCACGAGCAAATGACTCATCCATGAGAGTGAAATTGAGGTTCTTTAGTTGGGTACCACAAGAAGTTAATAATAAAAACTATGTTAACGTGGTTTTTTATTAGTAATAATCATGATAGGGAGCTTTTCTACATACATCGTCCAACTAGCAAATATGCACCCATAAACTCTGCCGACATGTTCTCCTCGTCAGACATGTACACCAATCGAGTGATCAAACTATGCCAAGCGAGTCGTCCAATACCTTGTACTCGTCTGTCATACATGCCTAAGTTGTGACTCATCCATGAGAGGCAGGAGCGGAGGCACGTACTGGCCCCCCCCCCCCAAAAAATTTAAAATTTTCAAAAATATATATACAATTATTTTTATGTTTTCAAAATTTAGTCTAAAAAATAAGTTCCCCCCTCCAAAATATTTGAATTAGTCCAATAATACTCTTAAAAAAATTAATTAGTCTAATAGTTATAAAGATATAACTTTATTTTTTGTAATTCTATTTTTTATTGTAAAATGTGCTTTTATATTTGTTAAATATTTAATAAAATTTGGTATCAAACATGTTTAAATCTATATTTTTCAACCCGTTATGTGACGATTAGTAAGTTATTGACTCACTAAAAAAATTTTGTTACTAAAACTGCACATGAAATGTGTCTTTAGTTGCCATATAATGTGTTAAAGTAAGGTAGTTTTAAATATGTTTGGAGCCTAACTTATTTCTCCAAGTTTTGGATCATTCAAGTTTTTGAAAATTTCATTAGTTCAATTGAAATATTTTTTACTTACTTTAGCATAAAATTTGATAATTTGTGTTTAAAATGAAACTTTTTAAGATTTTGACTATGAAAATGGAAAAAATGAATTTTATTTTATGAAAGATCACCGTCAAAAATAATTTTGATTGAACATACTAGGTTCTTTTTTTTTTTTTTTTTTTTTTTTGGGTGTGTGTATATATATAACTTATCAAATAAAAAAGTGTAAAGATATGTGTGTGTATATATAATAAAAAGCGCGCGTGTGTGTATATATGTGTGTGTGGGTGTGGAAGTTGTCTTGATAAATATACTAACGTCGCAACTTGGCCCCCCTAAACAAAAATTCTTGGCTCCGCCCCTGATGAGAGGGAAATTGAGGTTCTTAAAGTTGGGTATCACAAGAAGTTTATAATAAAGACTAAGTTAACGTGGGTTTTTATTAGTAATAATCGTGATAGGGAGCTTTTCTACATACATCGTCCAACTAGCAAATATGTACCCATACGCTCGGCCGTCATGTTCTCCTCGTCAGACATGTACACCAATCGAGTGATCAAACTATGCCACGTGAGTCGTCCAATACCTTGTACTCGTCTGTCATACATGCCTAAGTGGCCGACTAAACTACCTCAAGAGCAACTGATGATATGAGTCGAGTCATCTGTCACTTATAGTTTCAGACGAGTAAAGATACTTAGCTCTTCGAAGCTAACTACACATTCTACTCTGTCTACCCACATATAAAAACCGCAACACTAGTCATTTTATGACCCCGCATTAACTAAGTATGGGGACATTGAACCCAATGATTTCGATGCCACTAACTCACAATTTCCATTACAGTGATATTTACATTCCAGCAAACGTACGTTGTCTGTCTAGACTCGTATATAAACACCAAGATATCACAATTTTAAAGGTATGCAAAAAACACAATTTTTGAACTCTTACATTTTTAGAATTCTTGAAGATCATTGTGAGTTTCTAATTAATTTACGGAGTAGTGGCGACACCAGGATTTTTTTCTAGGAGGTTCAACAATGATAGAGCAAGAAATATTTCATGGGACTAAATAAAAAATAAAATGATTTTTTTTCCTACACATACAACTTCCATATTATATACAATAAAATAGTATTCTAAATACAATTCAATATATGATACAACTATATTGTACAATAATATAAAAAAAATTATTAATAATTTAAAGATCAGTAAGACAACAAATATAATTAAATAATTAATCATACATTTTTGTCAAATTAATAATAACTTATTATATTTATATGTTTTGTCAATTAAATAAAAGTATATGATAAAGAAGAATACTAACACACCTAAGAGTAGAACTAAGAGTAATGTGAAACAAAGAAAAAAAAAATAGTAATTAATAGGGAGGGGCTTGTGTCCAGTGGAAATTTCCACTGGACACGTCCGGATTCGGACACGTGTTCAAGAGTGGACACGTGTCCACAATCCAACGTGTCTAGTGGAAACTTCCATTGGACACAAGCCGGACCATAATTAATATAAGTTTTTGCTTTTGATTGACTTTTTTCCTTTTTTTTTTTTTTTTTTTATTAAGAATCATGTATGGGTTTTTAATCATACATGTGATCGCTCTCTTGGAATTTGAACAAGCACTAAAAAATTTCTTAGACTTGAAAATCTATAGAATAGTTATCAAACAATTTGATCAAATAAAGAGAAAAACTAAAAAAATACATAAGAAAGAAAGAGAGATAAAGAGAATGGAAAAAAATCACGAATGTAGATAGAGATATATTGGTTGTAACAGTAGTGTAATTTTTTTCTTATAGAGGAAAAAAGTGCATGAAAAAATAGCTTCATTAATTTCTGTTAACAGTAAAGTAATCCAAAGTCCTATAGAGAAGATACATATATATATATATATATATATATATATATATATTTAACAAAGGAGCACAAATGAAACTTTTTTTTTTAATAATATTCAATACAAAATACTTTCACAAAAATTTTATAACAAAATCTAAGTGGCAAGTTGTTAATGGTAGGTAAAAAGTAATGTTAATTATGAGTCCAAATTAAAAACCAGTTATAACTTGCCATATAACATTTATTGTGAAAGTAGTACGATCATATTCAATTGACTTATTGACAAAATGGTCAAGTTACAACTAAGTAAAAAATGGAAATATTAAAATTTGAGGATTATAACATTTCTTGGTCGATTGATATTCATGGAGACAGACAAATTAGCAAACCAAAGAGACATGCAACATTTTAATTGCTATATTTGTCAAGGTGGGCTCACCGCTCACCGAATTTGCTGGGCCAATATTGGGCTAGAGTGAAAAATTGGCATAGTTTCATGGACCTACAGCCTCGACACATGCCTGTTGCCGGGTTCTAAACTAGATTCTGCCAGGCCATAGCTTTATATATCCATGTGCATTTGTAATTTGTGGATTGGACAACTCCACCACTTCCAAAAAAGAAAAAAATGTTTTCCACTTTTTTTATAAAAAAAAAATTTTCCACACATTTTACTGAGTTGTTTCATTGTAAAATTCGGTCAAACTTAAAAATGGTTTGTGTTGACTGTAAAATTTTTTGTGAAATTTTGTAAAACGTTTTATCAATAAAAACTTGGTAGAATATTTTACAAAAATACACATTGGCTCTTCTCTCAACCGGTGGCTTGAGCCATCGCTGGTGATTGAGAAGCATTAATTTTGGTGATTTATGCTTGAAAAATTGTATATCATACAAAGTTGTACTGGAAATTTTTTTACTAAATATATTTTTTATTTTACTTTTTGAAAATATTTTACAATTTTTTTACTAAATATATTTTTTATTTTACTTTTGAAAATATTTTACAATGAAATAAATAAAGTAGTGGAGAAGGTACAACATAAAATACAAAGGTGATATAAAATAAAGTGAAACAAATAGAGCTCCGGAGAAGGTACAAACAAAAAAATACAAGGGTAATACAAAATAATCCTATCACAAGCCTCTAGAACATGTCTTACTAGTTTTTAATTTTTATAGAGCAGTGGCGGTCGCTCCCTCCATTTATGGCATATGTCATCTCTTAGCTTCTCCATAAAAGACATTAAAAGAAAAAAGAATGGCAAAATTAATGTACTTGAAAGCTTGGGATTATATTTGTAAAGAAAATGCTAATGGATGCCCTTAGGATAATAGTTAATAATTCATTTAAATAAAGTTTTTATGGAAAAAAAAACAATTAATATTTCGACAGCTTTTTCCATTTCTCATAAAAGTTGTGTCAAAATTTTTCTAAAATGGGTTGTTAACCATTACCCTAAGGGTAGCCATTAGCATGACCATATTTGTAAACTCCAAAAACCACATTTTAACCTAGCCAAAAACAAAAACCCATGTCTTATTAAAAAAGAAAGAAAGAAAGAAGGAAATCCATACATTTCTACTATGTTTTGCCGTCAACCATACCTCGGTTTAGGGGTGTTCACCAAACTGCATAAATTGCAAAAACCACATGCAAAATGGCATAACTACATCGCACTGCATGGTGTAGTGCAGTTTGCGATTTTATAATAAGAAAACCGCACCGCATCCTCTCTATTTATTAATTAGTATATTTGTTTATTTTTTAATATTAAAAATATTATTAATAGTATAATAACCTTAGTTTTAGTTTTTTTTTTTTTTTTTTTTTTTTTTTTTTTTTTTTTTTTTATTTTGATAACCCTATTTGTAAACTCCAAAAACCACATTTTAACCTAGCCAAAAATAAAAACCCATGTCTTATTAAAAAAGAAGGAAAGAAAGAAGGAAATTCATACATTTCTACTATGTTTTGCCGTCACCCATACCTCGGTCTAGGGGTGTTCACCAAACTACAAAAACCACACTAAAACCACATGCAAAATGGCATAACTACATCGCACCACATAGTGTAGTGTAGTTTAGTTTGCGATTTTATAATAAGAAAACTGCACCGCATCCTCTCTATATATTAATTAATATATTTATTTATTTATTTATTAATATTAACTATATTATTAAAGGTATAATAACCCTAGTTTTTTTTTTTTTTTTTTTTTAAATTTTGATAACCCTAGCAAATGTTGACTAGGAAAGCTAGTCAAAATAAAGAAAAACTAACTCAATAGTTTAAAATTTGGCCCCAAATAAAGGAAAAAAAAAATAGTTTTGGGTTGGATAGGAAAAGCCCGAAGTTTGAAAAATATGCCAACTTCAAATCGTTCAAACCACATCTTATACACTGCATCGCACATGTGACCACAAAAATGAGGTGCGGTGCGGCTATAGTTTTGACTAAACTCCAAATTGCACTACACATGTGATCGCAAAAATAAGATAATTTGCAGTTACAGTTTTGGGTAAACTGCATCGCAAAGTGTGGTGCTAAAAATGGCCCAAAATCAAATCGCACCGGATTGCACGACGAACACCCTTTGGCTGCAAGAGAGATATCAAGAAGTGTGGTGTTCCTTCAACAAATGATGATCAAGTTTTGTTCCAAAAACCAAGCATTGACAAATCTTTTCTTTTCAAGAATGAATGAAAGTCCACCTTTTCTTTTCCTTTTATCTTTGAAGATACAATTTTCAAATATTTTGGCCCATTGCATTTCAGATTCATGCTCAATTGTGTTCACAACTTAGGTTCATTATTTTTGCATTCCATATGTTTGATAAATTGTCCGATTGAATAAGGGCCTCTTTGGTAATATTGTTTGAACAACAATTTTCATTGTTTAGATAACATAATACATATTTTCATAATATTTAAATAGCATTACTAAAATAACATTACGGGCCTTAAAAATATGTGACATCTTAAGAATCTTGACATCTAACGTAGTTGGCACCGCCAAGTCACCCAAACAAAGGTATGATAACGAAAGTTACGAAACTCAACAAAATCTCAAAGAATCCGAAACCCCCACCAACAAAGAGAAACAGTGTGACACACACACACAGAGGTCACACTCCAAAAACTCTGTTATAAAAAAGTGTATGGCTCTCCCATTTACTCTCCACACTAAGCTCTCCAACTCCATCAATTCCGTACGATTGTTCCACGTGCCCATAATCTCGCCCAGGGCATCACACAAGCCCTTCGAGGTCAACGCTTCCACACTCAGACTCAGAGGCTTGTCTCTCTCTTTGGTGAGCGATAAAAGGTTGAGTCATTGTTGTAGTAGTAGTAGTAGAACAAGAGTGTCAATGGCAACCAAGGGTGAGGTGAAGAAGGAGGTGTTTGAATCAGCGGAGGATCTGGCTGTGGCTCTCGCTAAGTACACTGCACAGCTGTCTGATAAGTTTTGCAAAGAGAGAGGAGCTTTCTCTGTCGTTTTATCTGGTGGGTCTCTCATCAATTCCCTCAGGTAACAACAATAAGGGTTTTTTTTTTTTTTTTTTTTTCTTTTTTTAGGTTTTTTGATGTACCCAGATGATATATGTTTGTTTGATTGATGGGAAAATGGAATGTTGTAGGAAATGAAAACAAAATGGAAAATTGGGTTTAGAACCAAAAATAAACTATTGACTGTGCTTGATCGCAGGGGTTTGACGAAAAAGAGGGAGAGAATAGAGAATTGAATCATGGGTTGTTCATTATTAAGGACCACATGAAGTAGATGCAATTTTTTTTTTTTTTTTTTCATTTTTTTCCTCAATTTATGATGTTCAATTTAATTGCAGAGCTCAATTAACAAGAAAAATGATTGCTTGTTTGTCTTTTACTTTGCGTGGTTTTATTCGATGTCAAAAGGAGGGTTTAAAGATAATTAGGATGGGGTTCTTAATAATGTGAGTGGGAGTCTTGGTAATTGTTTGATGTTGGAATTGCAGGAAACTAGTGGAACCCCCGTACATTGATTCGATTGAATGGTCAAAATGGCATATCTTTTGGGCGGATGAGAGAGTGGTGCCAAAGGATCATGAAGACAGTAACTATAAGCTTGCTTATGATGGGTTTCTTTCTAAGGTAGGATTGATTGTTGAAAGTTTTCTGATTTCATATTAGTAAGAATTGCCGTAAGATTGTGCATTCGGATTGTGCTGTTCTTTGTGATATATTCATGCTTTATTTTGAATATTATGTTGGGTGTATGTGAAAATTATTATAGGAACTTTAAAAACTGTGGATCTAAGACTAATGGCTGCACCGCTTAGGTGTGGTTTTATTTGGGTAGAAAGCATTGCTAGGACAATATTAAGGTCAAAGAGAACATTGGATCAGGCTAGTGAGAAAAGATGTTAATATATTATGAACAAGTTTATGAGAGCATGGTTTGTTTATGACTTTGTTGTGGTAAATGATTAGTTTGGTTCAGGTAAATAAGCAAAGGTTTGGGTATTGTTAAATGATAAAATGATGTCTTATACCATTTCATGAAGTTTGATAATAATTCTAGATGCTCATCTATGATTTATATGAAAGTGTATTCTTGGTCATATGTAGTTAGAAGGCTGGCTCATCTTCTTTAGTTAACTTTTTAATTGCAAATTTTATTTTTTCTATGGCTGTTCTGCTTGTGACAGTCTTTAGTTAATTTAAATCTGTTAAAAAAAATTTTCTGGGCAGGTACCACTCCTCCCTGGCAATGTTTATTCCATCAACGATGCTCTGTCAGCTGAGGGTGCAGCTGAAGATTATGAGACATGTCTCAGACATTTGGTTAAGAGCAATGTTGTAGATATATCAGCAGCTAGTGGGTTTCCAAAGTTTGATCTCCAGCTGCTGGGTATGGGCCCAGATGGACATGTGGCTTCTTTATTCCCAGGCCACCCTCTGGTCAAAGAGAATGAAAAATGGGTCACCTTCATTAAGGACTCTCCAAAACCACCTCCAGAAAGAATTACTTTTACCTTTCCAGTGATCAACTCGTCTGCATATATTGCCCTTGTGGTGAATGGTGCTAATAAAGCTGGAGCAGTGCAAAATGCTTTAGGAAATAGTCAAAATTCTGAGAAGCTGCCTGTTGCAATGGTTTCACCTGAAGGGGAGTTGGCTTGGTTCTTGGATACTGCTGCAGCTTCAAAGCTGTAGGAGTGGGAATTTCTACAGCTTTGTGAGTTGATCATCATATATATTAGTGTGTTTTATCTTAAACTGTGGCCCTATCAAAGATCATATAGTTGTTTTGTTATATTTTGTGATCTCTGTGGTATGTAACAACTAGTAAGATTTTTCTATTTTCTGTGATGGCAATAAAAGAATGGTTTGAATATCTGGTTTGATATGCGATTGGAGTTTTTATTTTGTTCATCCTGTTTTTCTCCCTTACACACACTCACATAAATGTAATGTTTTTACATTTACTGATGACTAAAATGCAAATTGTACCTTTTTAAGTTTGGTGTCATTTTGATTTTGTCCCTAATACTTAAAATTTTTTTATTTTAGTCCTTGATGCTTGACAGTTTTTTAATGTCGTCTTTCTTTCCATCCAGTTAATAATGTGGCTGTTAAATGCCATGTAAAACTACAATCATTACAACTGGTCCAATTACAAAAATCGTCAACTAATTTAAAAAAAAAACACCATCATCTCCCCCCCCCCCCCAAAAAAAAAAAAATAAAAAGTTCCTCTCTCATCTCCATTTCTCTCCCTTCTCTGTTCTCATTGCTGCAGCCCTCTTGCCTTCACTCATTTTTCTTCTTTTTCCATTGAGCTCTCCTACTGACCATTCACCTGGATTCGGGGAATTTTGTGTCATCATTATTTCGGTCTAAGATTGAGGAGAGAGAGGCCATGACAACAGCATTGGAGGCAATGACCACAGCCACTGGCATGGGGGCTGCACCCGTGGCCGTGAGCGCCTTGCCTTCACCTTCAGCAGTCAGTGGGGTTTCTAACAATAGCACGAGTGAGCTTGCTATGGTGGTCTTTTTGGCTCATTGCCCTTGGAAATTTGAAGCCCTTGCTTTTGGTTAGTGTAAAGGAGGTAAGGGATATTTTTTTTTCCCCATGTTTAGTGTTTTTGAAAATAGGTGTCTAGATTTCTAGGATTTATGCTACATATTTGTTTTGTTATGGACTAATCTTTCCCTTTACTGGGAATTAAAATGAAATTATAAGGTCATAAACTGTTTTCTTTTCTATCTTTGGCAACATAGTTCAGTAATTAAAAGGATTTTCTTTCTTTTCATTTTTTATTGATTTGTTTTGGGTGGAAAAAATTTATAACTGTGTGTGTGGATTGAGTCCATTGTTATGATCGTGGATGTAGGATTTTGATATAAAAAATCAAAAGATTCTAGGAAATGGTTTCTGGGTTTGGCACTTTGGCTAAAAACGCAGCAAGATCACAGAAAGAGGTGATTTAAAAAAAAAAAAAAAAAAATTCAAGATTGATTTTTCATGAAAAAATTGGTGTTAGATTTAAGTTTATATTTCGAAGGGTATGGTGGCTGGATGACTTTGCACGGCTGTGTTTTTTATGTGGATGGAGAGATAACTGGTGGTGGCTGGGGAGATAGAAAGGGAAGGTACATATTTTTTTCCCTGTGTTCAAAATGACGTAGTTTTAAGCCTCCCAAAACAACGTTGGTTTGAGTTAAACAAAAATGATGGATGTTACACATTAGGGGCAAAGATGAAAATATTTAAACATCAGGGCCCAAAATCAAAATGATCTCAAACAAGGGTAAATTTATCATTGATCAATTTGTGCTACTCCATTTTTTTTTTCCTATTAAAAAAAAAAAAAAAAAACTTGTGATACTCCGCAATGCAGTAATTAGTAGAGAAGCTAGCATGGTACTCTGCTGTTCCCATTTTTTTTCTCCCCTCCTTATGACTCATTCTGTAAACAAGCACACAGAGAAAATCTAGAGAGAAAATTTCTATATGTATATTAAATGAGAAACGAGAAGCTATACATAATGCAACCTCTGTTCCTTATATAAGAATCTGAGATGAGCTGGAAATGTAAAACAAGCTAAGTAACTCTTACACGTGTGCCTAACTAACCTCCACCTTCTAAGCTTAACTAAACTACAAATCGTTTACCTCTATGTACTCACAAAACTACTTGTAGCTTAGACGGAAACTACATTGCTGTACATCAACTATCTGATCTGCATATTTCAATCTTTAATACTCCCCCTCAAGATGGAGGAACAAAGACATTGAGTATACCCATCTTGTAAGTAATAAAGAGACTGATATGTGCTAAGTGGCTTAGTGACCATTTCAGCTAGTTGATGTTTGGTAGGAACATGGAAAGTCTTGATTACATTGGCTTGTATCTTCTCTCTTACCAGGTGACAATCTATTTTGATGTACTTAGTCCTCTCATGGAAAACTGGATTTGTAGCTATGTGCAAGGCTACTAGACTGTCACAGTAAAGAGAAACTAGTCTGAGATGTTGCACATGTAGATCCTTCAATAGAGCTAACAACCAAACAACTTCACAGATAGTAACAGCCATAGCCTTGTATTCTGCTTTTGCAAAAGATCTAGAAACAGTTGTTTGTTTCTTAGTTCTCTAAGAAATCATTGAATCTCCTAAGAATACACAATATCCAGTAACTGACTTTCTTTAGCTTGTATTTGGGCAAGAAGCCCAATCTGAGTCAGTATAGGCTTTCAAATGTAGCTGTGAATCAACTTCAAAAAATAGACCTTGACCTGGTGTTCCTTTGAGATACTACAATACCCTTTGTGCTGCTTGAAGGTGAATCTTTCTAGGCTTTTCCATAGACTGACTTAGTCTATGTATACTATAGGTGATGCCTTGTTTGGTTAGGGTAAAAAACAAGAGTTTACCAACCAATCTCCTATACATGGAAACATCCTTTAACAACTCACCTATATACTTTGACAACTTTCAATTTTGATCTGTAGGAAACTTTGCAAGTTTAGAAGCTAGCACACCAGTTTCTTCTAGTAACTCTAATGTATACGTCTTTTGATCCATTGTTTTTCATCTTCAGAAACTTCCGAAAGTTCTTTGCAAGGAATGCTACCTTTTTCTCCACATCATCTTCTTCGAAGGAGTCACCCATCCTCTTGGTAATGGTTTTGAGAGCAAGTGATTTGCTCGACTTATGGGAAGGCAGTCCAAGCTCATATGTTTGGAGAGATCCAATGAGTTCTTGGATCTTGATCTCATCTAAATCTTTACTTTCCTCTATAGTTGTGACCTTTTCATGAAAGCTCTCCGTTAAGGACCTCAAAATCTTTTTCACCACCTTAGCATCCTCAATCTTCTCTTCGAGATTTAGCTTAGCAATTACAATTTCATTGAGTTTCCCATAGAATAAATCAAAAGACTCATCGTCACCCATCTTGAGCTCTTTAAATCTGGTGGTAAGCATTTGGAGCTTCATGTCCTTAACTTTCTTGGTACCTTCATAGGTAGTCTTAAGAATTGTCCAAGCTTCCTTGGCAATCTCCACATGCGATATCCTGTGAAATTCATCAATAGACACACCACAGAATATAACGTTAATATCCTTACTATTTGCATTGGCCAAAGCAAAAGCTGTCTTGTCCCATTCGAACTTGGCTATTGTGGGTTTAACATACCCATTCTCAATGGAATCCCATACCGACTCATCTATAGCACACAAGAAAGCCCCCATACTGACTTTCTAAAACGTATAGTTGCTCCTATCAAAGAATGGTTGAGCATTGAGCAATTGTGATCGGTCCATCACAACAGGGTCAAGGATCACACTCAGGTAATTAAACCACAGTGAGTGTATCCGTTCTGATACCAATTGAAAGCTCAAAAATGTGTTAAAACATAAGAGCTGTTTAGACCCCTCAATTTAAAGTTACAGCTCTATTGATTTTACTCTAACTTAAACTAAGTGCATAATAGAATAAATGCGAGTGGATAAACAAATAAACTACTCTAACCCATATTCATTACTACACAGCAGTAAAATGTAAGATAAAAGAGTAGGAAAGAAGAATGCAAACATAAGATAACACACCGATATGTTATCAAAGAGAAGCTAAAGGTCGGTGCAGGAGAAACAGTGTCTCTTATCTCTAAGTCTCTTTCTCTTTCTCTCTCTCTCTCTATCGCGGTCCTGGTCCTTGTCCCGTTCCGACCGGCTCTGGCTTCTCCGAGACCTTTCTCTCTTCTTTCTCCTTTCTATGATCCCTCTCTTTCCTCTCTCTCTCCCTCTCTTTCTCTTTATCTCTCTCCCTCATCTCCTTCTCCTTCTCTTTCTCTCTACTACTCCTCTCTTTCTCTCGCTCTCGCTCACAATCCTTTTCTCTATCCGAATCTCTATGGTGCTGATCCTTCTCACGATGACCAGACCGTTCTCGATCTTTGTCTCGGTCACAGTCTTTTTCTTTCTTACCGCTTCCATTCTCTTCATCGAAGGTAGCTCTGGAGTGCTTGCTCCGGCGGTCATCTCCGTCAGGAAAAGCAGGTTCTTCCTGATCAACCTTTCTCTTCCTGTAACTCCTCTCACTGCTCTCCTTGCTCTTACTCTTGCTTTTCTTGGAGTCTCGGTCCTCTTTCTCCTTATTTCTCATGCATTTACATCTAGTTTTATACTTTGTGTGTTTCTTTATGTTTTTGTTTGGTTGCTTTTTAGTTTTTGCTTTATTTGTTTTCATAAAAATTAAAAAAAAAAATTGAAAAATTAGAAAAATACAAAAACAGTGTGTGTTTGTGTATATTGGTACTTGTGTACTTTGGATGATCATTGAAAAAAAGTTTCTAAACTTTATATCTCTTGTAGCTTAGATGAGCATCTCTATGCACAACTGAGTAAGTGAGTTTTGTAGCTCGTGTTTGTGATGAGTATGATCAAGTGATCTTTCACTCTTTATACTCTAATCACTCTTTTTGATGGGAAGGACTAGAAAATTCTAAGTGAAATGCATAAATAACTATCTTACTACTAAAACCCGCCAATCCTGTATAACATCTGTATGCTTCGACATAGCAAAATTGTGATATTTTTGGTTTACATAATTGGGTATTTCTTTTCTCTCTATATATGCCCATGCATGGAATGTTCAAAAAGAAATATATGCAAAGAACATGAAAAACAAAAAGATCAAAATGCTTTTAAAAATGGTTGTAAGTGTTTTTGTAATAAATGTGAGAGTTATATGATGTACCTCAAAGGTGATAGTCCCCATCAAATGGTTATGATTGTATGTGAAGTGTATTAGATTACCTCATATCTTGAATTTTCATAATATGAGATACTTGTGCACTCTTGCTATGTTTTTACACACAACACGTATACTCTTTGCTACTTTTGATACATGTGTAGGTACAATGTGATTTGACCATCACAAGGAATACATGTGTTAATATATACTTACTAAATTGTCTTAACTCATTTTTAAAATATAAAATTGGTTAGACTTGTTTAGTGTGTGTGTATGTGTGTTTTGGATCTATAGATGCTTTGCTTTTATGTTGAGAGATGTTTTAGGAGCTTAACATGTTGAGTGGATCTTTGTTTGAGTAACTTGCTTGTTGCATTCATCTTTATGTGTTTTTCCTCCCTTGAAAACTCCTTTTCTTCAAGCTCGACAACTTCTCGACAGATTCTCTTTCTATCGAGCCTTCTTTCTCTTTTCTCAATAGATCTAGACAGCTTCTTGATCCATCGAAATTTCTAGGTTCCTGCTCTACACATCCTCGGCAGCATCTTCAATCCATCGAGCCAAATTTCTGTGCATTTTGTCTGCTCGATAGATTCTCGATCCGTCGAGACATTCTTTTGCCGTCGACAGATCCTCGATAGCTTAATTTCTTTCAAGGTTTAGATGCTTGACAGATCCTCGATCCATCGAGATGCATTTTTCTATATATAGCTGAGGAGTAATCTGGTTTTCATTTTCTCACTTCTCTCTCGACCCAAAAACTCTTTCTCACTCTCAAATCTCTTCACCCACTCCAAGTTCGGCCTAATGCAAGCTCCAATCACTTGGTAATACCTCTTAGTCCCTCTTCTTCACGCATTCATTCATTTTTAGACCTAGGTTTTGGGTTTTGGGTTTTTGTTTTTGTTTTTTTTTTGGTTTTTGAGATTTTTGTGAAATTTTTGGGTTAGGTTGTGTTGATTTGTTGTTATATGCTCATGCATTGCATCCTCATTGCATTATAACAATGTTTCATGCATTTTAGGATTGTGTGCTTGATTAAAATTGTGAGTGTTGTTAGGTTGGATTGGGTTTTTGCCCATGATGCTTTTAATTTTTGCACATCACATGCATTTTTCATGCATACGCTCTTTTCATTTTTCTTTTCTAAACTTATGTTCTCTCTCTCTCTCTCTCTCTCTCCCTCTCTCTCTCGAATAGACCTCTCTATGGTACCAAAATAGAAAAAATCCACTCCGACTCGAAACCCTTTTCATGGTTCTGGGTCATCCTTTTCTGGTCCCTCTGTTCCATCTTATATTAGGTTCCATGATGAGAAGGCCAAGACGGACTTCTTTGAAAATTTTCAGGACCGTGGTGTTCATCCGGAATGCCAGGTCATTCTGTCAGATTTCTCTGACATTGCTCTTCTCGAAGTCATTCGAACTTGGGGATGGGAGTCCCTCTGTTGGAAACCCAAGAGATGTCCGGTCGTGTTCATTCACGAGTTTTACTCCAACATGCACGCCATCGATAACTCTGTGCCTCAGTTTGCTACAACATTCAGATGTACACATATCGTAATTACTCTAGATCTTATATCCGAGGTACTAATGTTCCTAGGGTAGCATATCTTGACTACCCTAATTGTGAGCATCTCAGGACGGTGTCTAGAGACGAGCTTATTTCTCACCTTTGTGAGAAACCTTCTCTTTGGGGTGGTTTTCTAAACACCCCTTGCTCGAGTTTTGCAAAATGTTTGAGATTTTTGAACATGGTGATGACCTTCACTCTCACTCCACGATCCCACTATAACTCCATCACTAAGTCTCATGCTTGTTTTCTTCTTTCCTTGATGGAGGATCTTTCTATCGACTTTCCCTCTCACTTCATCACATCTGTTATAGATGTGTAGTAGGATACCGCTACTCATGATAAGCTCATCTTTCCTTCACCTATCACGCAGATCCTTCAGCACTTTCACATTCCCATTGCTCTCTTTCCTCTCTTCACCATCATGGGTGCCATCAACACTGGTTTTGTACTGCGGAATGAGGCTCAGTTTCGACCGAAGCAGCCATGAATGGAGACTATTGATCCTGTAGCTTCCGCTCCTTCTTCCTCTGTGGGTGGTGGTGTGACCCTCGAGGCCATCATAGAGTAGCTTCAGCAGATGCAGGTTGACTTTAGTGGTTATCTTGACTATCCTTCTCCCTCTCCTTCTCTAGAGGCCTCGACCAATGATTATGATGAGGATGATGCTAGCTCTTCCGATGATGATGAGATGACGACTTTTCAGTGACTTGCCTTTTGTCATTCGTGACAAAAAGGGGAAGTAGTTTTAGGCTTGAGAGTAGTCTTGTATTTAGGGGGAGAGTTAGTATAAGACAATTTTTGATAGAGGGAGTGTATATAGTTTTGAGGGATGTAGTGAGGTTTATATGTACTTTTCTTTCTTTTTAGTTACATTAGCCTTTTGTATACAGGTCTTGTGACCATTTTTTTATTATGACATACATTGTACTTTATTTTCTTATATATGATGATGATGATGTATGTTCTTTTTCTACACCTACCTTTACATGTGCTATTTCTTTTCTCTATTTATACACATGTTTCTTTATGTACGTAATCTTTATTTCTATTTCACATATGACGTGTTAATGAGTTTTGTTTAAGTGTTTCAAAAAGACAGGTTGTGAAAGTCTACCTTGCTATGAACTCTCTTCTTGCAAAATTTTTCAAGAGTTAGTAGTAGGGATAGATTTATTTTGTGATACAACAAGTGGTTATGAGTTTCGTGATTTAAGACTTCTCTCATGATTATTTGTTTTGTTGTGGTTTTGTCATGGTTTACCAAAGGAGAATATTATTAGGGACATATTTTATGTAAATTGGCTAAACCTTTGACAAAACACACTTTACTTATAATTGGGTAGATCTAAGATGGGTTTAGTACTTCAAAAAACAAGTATTTAAGTTAAGTATTAAAAGCATGCAAATTTGACCAAGAAACAAGTGAAAAAGAGCTGTTCATTAAATCTCGACAAATACCTCGACAGAAGCAGTATCTATCGAGATTTAAGAACAAAACTTGACAGATGCTCGACAGAAGCTGAATCTATTGAGATCTACAAAATCAGAATTTTCAGATCAGATTTTTGGCACTCGCTGACATATATGTGTAAGGTTCTTTTCTCACAATTCTAGACATATATAAGGCTTATTTTAAAAGCTTTCATACAAGGGATAACATATGCAAAAAGGTGACTAGAGGTAGAAATTGACCTAGTTCATCATTCTCTCTAAAGAAGCTATTGTGTCTTTACGCTAAGGGTTTTGTGACCAAGAAGATTCCTAAACTTCATTGTTGATGAACTGAAGAATTTTGTAGCCAACATCTTCTTCAAGTTGGTGGAGTTAGTCACGTACTGGGATTTGTGCATCATTAGTTAGTCACATATTGGGATTCGTGCATTGAACAGAGAGATTGCCGCTACAATACAAGTCCAATTGGGTATTAGGGTAAAGGTTCAATTGTAGTTGGTATTTTGGGACAGGCCAAAGGGTTTGGTAAGATTCTTTATACTTGTAACCGCTTATGATTGATAATAGTGGATTCTCGGGAGTGGTGACTTTAAATTCACTCGGTGGGGTTTTGCCTTAATGGTTTTCCCCATTCGTAAACAAATCACCTGTGTC
The DNA here is from genome assembly GCA_030445155.1 of Quercus variabilis. Taxonomy (NCBI): domain Eukaryota; kingdom Viridiplantae; phylum Streptophyta; class Magnoliopsida; order Fagales; family Fagaceae; genus Quercus; species Quercus variabilis. Next base: position 20,980,150 of record CP129449.1, read on the forward strand.
AAATTTAATTTCCTTTGCTTTTAGTTGTTTCGTGATTTGTTTGTGCTACCATACTATTGCATGTAACTTGACTAATTAATTAACTTGGATAATTAATTAATTTGCAAGGGGTCAATTCATTTTAACCCAACAGATGAGATATTTTCTCCAATAGTCAAGATGAGTTCCATTTGGATAGTTTTGGGATTTGTAGCTAGCTTGAATCTCATGCTTAAGCAACTTGATGCGAAGACTGTTTTTCTTAAAAGTGATTTGAAAGAAGAAATCTACATGAATCAACTAGAGGGATTCAAAGTGAAATGGAAAGAACACGTGGTTTGCAAGTTAAAGAAGAGTTTGTATGGTTTGAAGTAAGCTCCAAGACAGTGGTACAAGAAGTTTGACTCATTCATGGTGGATCATAGGTACACAAGGACAAATGCAAATCATTGTGCGTATGTTAGAAAATTTCGCAATGGTAAACTTGTTATTCTTCTGCTATATGTAGATGTTATGTTCCTAGTAGGACACGATATAGGTGTGATTGGAAATTTGAAGAAGGACTTGTTCAAGTCATTTGATATGAAAGACTTGGGTCCTACAAGACAAATTTTGGGTATGTAGACTCTTCATGACGGGAAAGCTAAAAGTTGTGGTTATCACAAGAGAAGTATATTGAGCAAATTCTTGAAATGTTCAATATGAAATATGCCAAGTCAATTAGTATACCTCTTGGTTCTCATTTCAAGTTGAGAAAGAGATCTTGTTCTTCATTAAAGAAAGAGAAGGGAAAGATAGCATCAATTATTTATTCCTCAGTAGTTGGGAGTTTGATGTATGTTATGGATTGCACACAACTAGATTTTGCTCATGCAGTTGGTGTTGTCATTAGGTTCACGGTAAATGATGGTAAAGATCACGAGGAAGCAATAAAGTGGATCTTTAGGTATTTGAGAGGTAGCTCTAAATTGTGCTTGACCTTTGGTGATTCTAAACCAATTTTAGTGGGTTATGTAGATGCGGATTGGGCAGGTGACCTTGATGGTAGGAAATCTATAATGGGGTATTTATTTACTTTTGTAGGGGAGCTGTATCATGGCAATCAAGATTGCAAAAGTGTGTTGCCTTATCTACAACTGAAGCTGAGTACATTACAGTTAATGAAGCAGGTAAAGAGATGCTTTGGTTGAAACTGTTTCTCTAAGACATGGGTTTGAAGCAAGATGGGTATGTAGTAAATTGTGATAGTTAGAGTGCTATAGACTTGAGCAAGAATTCTATGTACCATGCAAGCTTGAAGCACATTGAGGTGAGATACCATTGGTTGAGACTAGTTGTTGAGCAATGGTCATTTGAATTAGAGATGATTCACACAAATGAAAATCCAGTTGACATGTTGACCATGGTTGTGTCTAGATAAAAGCTAAAGCTTTGTGTTGGGTTGGCTGGCATGAATTCTGATTGAAGACTTAGGTTGAAGATCTCCTTTGTAGTGGGATGGAGAGGGAGATTGTGGGTGCAAAGCATCGTGTGGGTCCAACCCACATGCCTTGTCAAAACTCATTTATGAGCTTGTTCCAAAAGTCTTCAAAGCAAGCTTTCTCATTTATTGAAAAATGACCAAAGCTTGGGAGAGGTCTGACTTCTCTAATGAGAAGTGATGCAAGACGTGTTAGACATGTTGAAGAAAAAGAAAAAGAAGCAAAGAAAGATGCAAAGGCCATTCGGCCAGAAAGAGTGTGAGAAGAAATACACTGAGAGAGAGAGAGAGTTGAAATATTGTGAGTTCCACAGAGTGAGCAAGAAACACAAAGAGATATTCAATCATTTTGAGTTGCAGTACAAATGAAGAGATAGATAGAAAGAAGTGAGAGTGTGAGAGAGTGAAAAAGAAAAAAGGAGGCATCTCAGATAATGACCAAGTACGAGGTTCTTAATTAGAAATGTTATAGGGCCCTTTATATGTATAAAGTTTAAGTTTTATTCTATATCCAAACCCACCATTATAATCTTGTTATAATTAAAATCATAAAATAGTGATAACTACCATAAGTACTAGTTCTTGTGAGGCGAGGAGGACATGGGCTTAGATTTAAGTCTCTAGGAAGGAACTTCACACACACATATACATTTATATTAGGTTATAGGGCCCTTTATACCTTTTTTTTTTAAAACCTAATAAAATTTTCAATTCTAACAAACTTGTAAATTTATATATAGAGAGAGAGAGAAGTATAAAGTGTAGATACCAAAGCAGATATGTAGTGCTATGCTTGTTTCAATGGAAACTTTATGTGAAGAAAAAAAAAATCTCTTAACTTCCTTTATTTAGCTTGGCATGTACTTTTCTTATTTAGTTTTGTGTGAGATAAAGTTGTTTTCCAGAAGAAAAAAAAATCCTGGTAAACAACTCTGTCTCATGTGAAACTAAATAAGAAAAACAAATGTATCTCACACGAAACTAAATATGGGAAGTTAAGAAAAATGAGATAATATGGGAAGTGAGAGTGTTAAGAAAAATGAGTTAACTCATTTTAAGGTTGGCACCAAATATAGAAAAATGAGATAATTTTCTAAAAAATGCTTTTGGAAAAAGTTAAATGTCAAAACAAACAGAGTGTTAATTATAAACCGAAAAAGGTTTGCCTCTAAACATGTTTGGAGCCTTGGACTCCAACTACAAAAATGAATATAACATATATTTTGTCATACGCATTGCACACGACTCACTTGGTTAATTGGGTTAAGTGAGTCATGTTTATTATACATGATAAAGACTAATGTTGTCTTTCTATTGGTTGTTGGAGCCCAAAACTTCAAAATGTTTGGAGTCAAACTTTGTCTTTATAAATCTATTCTTAGTTTTCCTTTTGCACTATGGCTATTACCATCAATTTTTGCCATAAGTAAGAAAACTTGTATGGCTGACTTATTCCTTGTTATTGAGCTGTTGATAACAAGACAAGGAAAGTCAAGTTGGATTTTTTTTTTTTTTTCTTTTTTTCTAAGTTTATCTGTATAGAATTGGATGTTATTAGCCACAAGTTTTACCGTCCAACTAGCATCTTTTAATGTTTCCAATTAAGGTATTTAGGATTCAAATTTTTATCCCCATTGTAAACTATAAGTTGTAACTTTCAAATTTATTATAAAACAATTGTATATTATTAACATTGAAAAATTGTAAATATTATCCAATTATAATTTTTATCTTTCAAATTAAATTGTAGATGATGTTTAGTTGGCATTATAATATTTTTGTCCTATAAACTTTTGAAGCATCACAATTTTTCATGTCACATTTCTAATATAAATGTTTTAATTGAGTTTAATTCCTATTCTATATTTAAACCTCCCATTGTCTTTTTTTCAAAATTAATATAAAAAAATTATGAATAACTACCATCATAACTTATTAATAACTATTATAATTATCAAATTTCATATTTAGACCAAAAAAAAAAGTCTATTATTAATATTGAAAAATTGTAAATATTATCCAATTATTGATTTTTACTTTCAAATTGTTATAATATAAAACTATAGACGTTTGATTTTTAGGTTGACATTATAATATTTTGTCATATAAGCTTTTAAGACTTCATAATTTTACACGTCATTGTTCTAATATTTATATTTTAATTATTCTTCAATTCTGTTTTATATTTTGTTTTATCCCAATTCTATTTTATTCTATATTTAAACTTTCCATTATAATCCTATCAAAATTTACGTAAAAAATCAATTGTTAATCATTTCTATAATTATCAAATTCCATACAACTATATATATTATGTATAGAGAGGTATAGGGTGTAGATAGTAACCCAAAGAGATCTTAATTGTTTCCTAAAAAAAAAAAAAAGACATCTTAAATAAAAATCTGTTACCAATTCTCCTTTTCCACCATGGCTTTAAGTAAGAAACTTGTTATGGCTGCCTTATTGCTACTGCTGTTGCTAACAAGCCAAGGAAAATCAGGTATGATAGATTGGTTGTTTGTATGGTATTATTATTTGTATTGCTACTGTTTGCATTGTATTTTTTGCGATGTAAAATATATATGATAGAAGGGAAATTTTGTGTTTTTCAATTAATGGTCATTAAAATTTTACAAATCCATAGGCCAAATATACATCCTTGAGGTAATCTAAGAAACCAGCTGAACTCTTTTAGATTTCCTAAATGACTCTAAATATATTATTAATTTATTGTCTAATTATTAGGTATTCTTCAAGTACAGTAACATAGTGCTCTCTATTCCCACATTTCTTACTAACTATGGTTTTTACCAAGTTTTTGTAGACTTCTAATTATTGCGTACATAATTACAAATTTATAATCCTTTATTAGAGGTTTAGGGTAACTCCACCATGGAACTATTACAATTTTATCCATCTTTATAAAAATAAATGGATTAGATTTTATAACTTAAGTACTATTTAACCAAAGGTTTTGTATCTATTTAAATTATTGATCATATGGCAAAAAACAAATAGATAAGATTTTATAAAGTACATATGTTATCCTAAGAATTCCAAAGGATTATAATCTGCTGAATACTTATACATTTTCTTCAAAAAAAAATATACCTATGGACCTATTTGCTAGTGGTGCTCAAGAATTGTTGTTCAAAATGATATGAAAACTGTAATATAAAAGGTTTTGTAAAAACACATTTAAAGTATTTATAATGCAAAAAATGTGTTTGATCCCATGTTTCAGATAACATATTTTAAAATATGAACATATATATATATATATATATATATGTAATTGTATATTTGGTATGAGTGTGTTTTTATTTTTATTTTTTTTATGTGGGTAATTATTAGTAGGTCCCATAATTTTTAAGAAAAAAAAAAAGAAAAAAAAAAAAGGAGCCATGCAGGTTAGAGAAAAGAAAAAGTAAGTGTGTAGTCTTATCATGATTAGGTCTCATGATTTTCAAAATATTTACAACAATGTTACTTATAAACTAAAAACTACTCTGAATGTATTCTCAAAAGTTACCATGGCTTTTGAGTAGAATTGTAGTATACCTTTATGTTAGAACTCTTTTCCCTCTCCTTGTGTGTGTGTGTGTTTCTCCCAAAAAAAAAAAAAAAAAAAACAGTGTTTAAACATCCTAAATTGAAAAATATGACTCAAACACTCCTGCCAAACACTTTTCTTTTTTTTTTTGGCTACAATTTTCAATATTTAAACATTGAAAACTTTTTTATGAGCTTGCATATCAACCCGTAAACAAATTTACCATTGGTGTTAAATATAACTAGTTTTTTTTTTTTTTTTTTAAATTATTATTATTTTTTTTATCTTGATTCTATTTGTTGCAATTCCATTGGATACCTACACATTTCCTTCAAACAAATTTATCTTTGGTGTTAATTAACTTGTTTATAATCTTGGTGCTATTTGTTGTAGTTGTACAATCTATAGGTGTAAATTATGGAACAACTGCCGATGATTTACCACCTGCAACTGAAGTAATAGCCCTATTCAAAACAAGTGGCATAGGTAAAATGAGGATTTTTTATCCAAATCAAGCAACCCTCCAAGCCCTAAAAGGATCCAGCATATCAGTCATTGTTGGAGTTGTCAACAATGACCTTCAAGGCCTTGCCACTAGTCCTGCAGCTGCAAATGATTGGGTGCAAACAAACATAAGTCCCTACTTGCCTGATGTCAATATTAGTTACATTGTTGCTGGGAATGAAATAAAACCCTGTGATCCATTAGCCCAATATGTTGGACCAGCCATGCAAAACTTATACAATGCAGTTACATCTTCTAATTTTCCAACCCAAATCAAAGTTTCAACAACAGACATGTCATCGATGGGCAATACTTACCCTCCATCTTCAGGCTCCTTTAGTGACAATGCAAGCGCATACATAAATGCAATCGCTAGCTTCCTAGTAAGCACTAAGGCATCACTTCTTACCAATGTGTACCCATATTTTGCCTAACAGACATTAAGCTTGATTATGCCTTATTAAATTCATCAGGGGTTGTGGTACAAGATGGTAACTTATGGTACCAAAATCTCTTTGATGCAATGATAGATTCTCTCTATATATTCATCCTTTGAGAAGATTGGTGCGGCCAATTTGACTATCATTGTAATAGAGACCGGTTGGCCATCTGGCAGTGGTGTAGCAACTACAGTTGACAATGAAGGCACTTACTACAAGAATTTGATTAGTCATGTGAATAATGGGACTCTGAAGAGGCCTAGACCATTAGAAACATACTTATTTGCTATGTTCGATGAAGACCAAAAGGGTCCAGCGGAAACTGAGAAACATTTTGGTCTCTTCTCACCTACCAAGCAACCCACGTACCAACTCAGTTTTTCCTAAGATAATTGCAGTAAGAATTGTAATCTTTATTACTAGAATAAATTATGTTTTTTTTTTTTTTTCCCAAGAATCGTGAAATAAAAGATGTTGCAAAGGAAGAACTAAAACCATAAATTTAATTGTAACATTGGAATAGAACTCAAGATCTATATTTATGAAATATCTTTTTTATTTTAATTTTATTTAATAAAAATGAATTTTTTTAAATTTGAGAGAGATTATCTTTTTATTTTATAATTTTTGTGTTTGAATGTGTAAATTTAGGAAATATATCAATTTTAAAAGTTATTACACGTACATACTAAGGAATAATTATTACAATCTTTCCAAAAAGAAAGAGTTGTTCCTCGATTTAAGGAATAACTGTTACTTATAATAAATTTGCAACCAAATAATCAAATGATTATTTCGCAAGACTAGTCATCGTATTACAAAACCTGTTACAACATATCATACATGAGAGAGAGAGAGAGAGAGAGAGAGAGAGAGAGAGAGAGAGAGAGAGAGAGAGAGAGAGAGAGAGAGAGAGAGAGAGAGAGAGAGAGAGAGAGAGAGAGAAGCTAGCTCCATTGTTGGTAATCTATATTGTGTTGGTGTATTTTATAAATGTAAATAAATTTATAATTTTGCTCTTACAAAATTTACTATGATGTAATATACTCTTCTATTTGAATATATTACTCGCTACATAGTTGAAATGGTATGCTGATAAACTTGCTACATAGTTGAGATGTGTTAGAAGTACGTGGTTAAAAGATTAAATTTATCATATCCAAATAGATTAAACTTTTGGAACAATCGGTAATTTAACTAGGCATCAAAGGATGGAATCTTGAGTTCGATCTTTATCTCTTTCACTCTACCTCCTATTTAAATTCCCACATGTTGGACCTCACCTATTAAAAGGTAGTTTCAACCCACACATGAGGAGGAGTGTTAAAAGTATGTGGTTAAATGATTAAATTTATCATATCCTAATAGCTTCAACTTTTGGGACAATCAGTAATATAACAAGATGTACATTTTAATATTCTCCTGCAGTGGCAAGAAACACCCTTAAGAGAGTGAAATATATGTTCCTTAGCAAAGTTATATAACAGTATGGATGAAACCACCATTAGACATTGCCCCCCTAAATTTTTTTTTTTTAAATATTATTATTATTATTATATATATATATATGTATGTATTAATTTTAGCAATTTTGTTCTATAAAACTACATTTTGTTTCCCTTTAAGAATATCATTGATTCTTTTAAGAGTAATGCTATATTCACAAATTTTTTTTTTATAACATTTTTACAAACTGTTTTGGTAGCAAATTCTTATTGGTTTGCATATAGGCCCACCATTCACATTATTTTTTTACTTACCAGTAACAATTTATCATATCAATAATTTATTAAAAAAAAACTTGTAACTCTAGCATTTTCCTTATTTTAGTTACCATAAAAAAATTTATAGATCTAAAATCTAAAACAAAATATACAAGCCCAAAAAATAGCTCAACAACAAAAATTACTAGTAAAACTAAAAAACAATTAAGCTCAATCAACTAATTTTATCCAAAATAAATAACTCTGCCCTATAAAAAATTACAAACAAAAAAAAAATTTATTCTTACCCACACAAAAAAAAAAAAATATATATATATATATATATCTCAACAGTTAAGTAGCAAAGTCAGAGGTTGAAACTGCAGCACACAGCTAGTGGCGGAGCCAAGATTTTAGTTCGGGGGGGCAAAATTGAAAGACTAGATTGAAAGCAAAATTAATCTAAAAACATAGAAGTTAAACATGTGATTTGATTCCTTAAAATAAATCAATGTAAAAGTGTTAAGGATATAGAAATATATCTACAAAGTTGTACTTTCTTGGCCTTGAATACCCTTAAAGAGTTATGTAAAATTCAACATTTCTTTTTCTATTCTTTTAAGTGGTAAGAACTAAGAAGTTAAAATTTTGGTCTATGGCAAAAATAAATTGTTTGAAACTGTGAAAAGGTTAAGATAGCAGAGAAAACAATTAGGAGGCTAGGGTTTTACTTTGATATAAAAGATCTTAAATATTATTTTTTATTATTATGATGATGTGGATACCCTAATTCAAAGGAAATAATTGTGTGACAAAGGCACCAGGGGGAAAGAAATTGCAGTTGCTTAAGAACATGCGGCAGGAAAAAAAAAAGGAATATGGTTTTTAAGTGAGGCCCAAAAAACGTTGTTTTGTTTAAAAAGACAAATAAACCTATGGAACCTTTGTGTTATTTCTTATGAAACCCATATATAGAAAAAGACAAAATAGTGTTATTTGTTCTCTAAGTATAGAATGTTTAAGGTCAAAATGGCAAGTATTGTAAATTGCATACTATATAGGATTTTTTTTGGGGAGGTCAGGGGGGGCAACTACCCCCCCTCGACCCCCCTTGCCTCCGCCCCTGCACAGCCAATAGTAAAGCTGCCTTCTTAACTCAAAGTTTTGGCTCCATCACTGTATAACAGTGATATCCTATCTTTCTTAATCTTTTACGATTATAAACATTTACACTAAATTTGTTATTTTTCATTTTAAAAACATTAAAACAATAATATTTAATTCTTTTGATTTGTTTCAAGTTTGTTATATCAGTGTGAGTTGTTGAACTATATATTATTACTTTTGAAACGCAGAACCAACATATTAGTTGGAATACTACAAACTTTAATTGGTTTTAAAATTTGCTTGTTAGCTTAAAATTATTGTGTTCACTTTCTTCACCGTCTACACCCTTCCCCTTGATGAGTTGATGACGTATAACAAACTTATGATTTCATTCTATTAGAGAGTCCCAACTGTGTTGGAATTTAGATAATCTTTCATTTCAAGATTACGGACTAAAATCTCATGTGTTGGATTTTACCTCTTAAGAGGAGTTTGGACCCAAATGTAAGGGTGAGTGATAAAATTGTGGTTAAATAATTAAATATATCATATCTCAATAGTTTAAACTTTTGGGACAATTAGTAATTTAATATAGTATTAGAGCAGAAGATCTTGAGTTAGAATATATGAAAAACAAGCAACTTGCCTAAAAACTATATACAACTGATTGTACCTCCTATTATCTAGGAAAACAAACAAATTTACCTCTCTATAAAAATAACTCATTTTCTTTTACACCTTTTAATCTCGTTCACTCTAATATTTATTAGGGTCTGATTTCAGTCCTTATTGTGGCAGGATCTTAGTATGAAATCATTTTTTATGATTACTCATAATACACATGGATATATCTCTTAGAATATTAGTCTAAACTCACTCATATTTATCAACATTTTCAGAAATGGTTCAAACACAATATTCTGGTACCATTACAATCTTTTGATTGGAAAATTTTCAAGAATACAATGACAAAACATTCATCACTTTCTTGAAGAAAAAAAATTGGTACTTTTCCTCACCACTCTTTTCCATATACCTTTCAACAGAATGATCATGTGGATCTACGCAAACATCATCACAATCTATACAATCCACACCCTTAAAAGTTTGTGGACTAAATTATATGCTCAAACCACAAGGGATAAATCATAATATTCCCTCAAAATCTAATATTAGTCAAGCTTAGCAACAAACATGTACAAAAAGATAAGTAGAATATATATCATTCATGTTACCCCCATAACTTCCACCTCTCCTTTTCTCAAAAAAAAAAAAAAAAAAAAAACTTCCACCTCTCCTTTTTAAAAGAAAGCATATGATAATTACTAATAAAGCATACTAGTATTTTTGCTAGCTAGCTAGCTAGCTAAGTCGTCTATATATAGCAGCAATTTTGAGACTAGATAGGATTGTTAGTCTCTTGTTTCCTTGACTTCTCGGCCAACAATGCATTATATTCCTCTATCATGCCATTATATTTCTCGCACAACTTCTTGAAAGCTTCCATTTGGTCCTGATTCGGAGCTTTCTTCTTCTTATTTTCCAGAAGATGCTTAGTTTCTTCAATTTGTTTCTTGAGCTCTTCAATCTTTGCACTTTTCTCCTCAAGCTGCTTACGTAGCACCTCCAAGTCCGGTGTTTTCGTAGCTAAAATTGTAAGGTTTACTCATATAATTAATGTTAACAATTAATGTGAAAAACAAAGCCATCTTGAAGTCCAAATTTTATTTGATCACAACTGATATATATACTTTGGGGGGAGGTTTGGATCCAGTGGTACTGAACCCGTTAGGATTGCGATACATGTCTATTTTTAGACACGTGTTACCATTTGATTAAGCCCTGTGCACTAGAAGCACTGGATTTAATTCAGACCCTATACTTTGAAACCAAAGTTTAAAGGTACCAATCCCCTCTTTTCAATATAAAATAAAATAAAACAAATAAAAATTAAAAAAAAGGTACCAATCCCCTCTTGGGATTTCTGAATTCCTGTGTCCCAATTGATGGCGTTACAGACCATACACTAAAAACCTATTTAACCCCTCGGTCCCCTCTTTACATGTTTTTACAATAAATGTAGGGCTCAACCTGTCATGTTAAGAAGAAATGAACCACATCAAATAAAAATGTTTAAGGTATTATTCACCCTTCGTCCCTCCCTATAAAACAATCTACATTTCCCTTTTTGGTTACCTCTAAATAATAGTCCATTGCCAAAACAGGAATTAAATTTTGTCAATTTTAAATATTTATTACAATAAAGTATGAGTGATTATTTACTTTTCAATATAAAAATAGATGATAATATTAGGAAATTAGTATATTGAGATATATAGATGGGACTTTTTCTTATACAAGTTATAACTTAAAACTTGTATTTTTTTTTTTTATAGCGAAATTATTATTTAGGAAGAAGCATGTATTTTGTAAGTACTAATTATTCTTTCACATTCTTTTATACTCATTATTCAATTAACGTATTCACAATTGATGCAAAAATGTACAAATTTGAAAAATCTAAAAAAATTTCACATTTAAAATATTGTGGATTTGAAAAAAAAGGGTAGATATGAGAAAATAAAATTTCTACATCAAAATCTCAGGCAAAGAAATTTATGGATATCTATGTTTTTGTCCATTCAAAAATTTATGGATATCTTTGTTTTTGTCCATTCTAAAAACACAAAGGGATTACACATCAAAATGGAATAGGCAGCAAAAGAAGAATATAGTACCTGCGAAAATGTTTGAACTGCCACCTTCCATCACTTTCCCAAATTTCTTATAAAAAAAAAAAGAGTTAAAGAGTAAAGAGTCAAAGATCTCAGAAAGTATACCATAACAAAATAAATGTACTAAAAGTTCATTGAAAGAAAAACTTAAAATCATTAAAAAATATATAAACCTTAAAAAATTGACAATGGCTTAGTTTATTTTCTTCCCCTATTCATAATATACTAATGTATTGGATGTGAAATATGCATGAGCCTATTCATAACCATAACATGATATATTACATTTTTCAATTTAAAAATAAAAATAAAAATAAAAATAAAAATTCTTACTATATTTTGGGGAATGTGAATTTTGCAGTTTAGGCTGAAAATTTGTGTTTTATACCCCCTTTTTTTTTTTGAGAGGGAATTGTGTTTTATACCTGATCAATGATGTGTCCAAGAAAAAATATATATAAAAATTAAAAAAATTGGCCCATTTAATGATATAGTCCTGCATGTCTCCAATGTGTCAAGTTAGAGATCTTCAGTTGGACACATTTCTAACATGTTAGTCTTTAAACTTACGGGATAAGATTTCCTCCCATTTGATAATTCATAATAATATAAAACTTACTAAAATCTTTTTTTCTTTTTTGGAAAAACAAAATAAAATAAAATGAGACAAAAAGAGAAAGCATGAAAAGGTAAACAGTGTTGCAACTTAATGAAATTTTTAGTATGTGTAACCAACTCTTTTATTTTTATTATTTGTTTACTTATAGCAAATCTTCTTCAAATTTTTTTTTTACTAAATTTTTATGGGATGCAAGAAAGAGAACTTTCAGACAAGAAAAAATCTCAAAAATTGTAAAAATCTTTCTGAAATGAATTAAACTGTAAAATTTCATCAACAGTAATACTAGATAAACAGACCTTAACTTTCTCCACCAAGCACTGCTTGCCTCTCTCTCTCTCTCTCTCTGTGGTGCCCCTGCACTATGGTGTTTCAACTTTCATGACCCACGAACTGTAGGATTTATATATGAATTTGAGCTGAATGATGAACGGACTAGTGGCAATGGTACATGACCTATAGCTAAGCTAGCTTAGAAAGACAAAATCCATGATGTAGGGCAACTTTGTCAGATGGATGTAAAAGATCTCCACTAGTACTGTAAATCTATTGGTACATAGATTTGCTGGCCATTGATGTAAATCTCTCTCTCACACACACCATGCCTTCCTTTACCGTCCGTTAGTGGGAATCAGCATATTTTTGCATGTTTAGGACCGACATGCACATGATTCAACCTTAGCTCATACCGAGTACTTTTGTTACATCTAGGAAAAGAAAGACCATAATTTTTGTTGTCTTCTATTAGGGTCCTTAGAAAGGACCATATAATTTGATAATTTAGATATCTTTGCATGAGTCTGGGCCTATAGAAAGAGTAATTTGTAAACTTATGGTCTACATCCTAGCAATTTGTAAACTTAAAAGGCTACTGAGAATTTGACTATTTGAATCAAAGACCAAAAGAATATATGGACTACTTCCTAGCATTGACCCTTAACCAAATATGGTATATGCTAGCTGTGACAATGGACCATACCGTGAATTATCAAAGACCCACTTTTTCCCTTTTTGCTAAATCGTGTATCCCCTAGTGCAATTTGGATTGAACCCATTTCTTGGAAAGGTCATCATCAGAAAATGGCTCTGATGCCACTAGTGCATTTCGGTCTTCAGAGTTGGTATTCAATGGGTTAGGTCAGATTGCATTTGTAGGAATGGGTTCACTAATTGGAATTCTTTTTTTTTTTTTTTTTTTTTTTAATGTAGGTTTAATAATTTGAATTTTCTTTTAGAAGAAAGACAATGTATTCGTTAATTAAGGAAGGTCAAATCAACCTTGATGAATGTCTTGTGATATATTTTCCATTCAAACAATTAAATTTAGTGAAATAATTAGATTTCTAAATTACAGAAGAAGACTCAATTAATTTTTTTTTACAATAATCAATGATCTATAAGATGGCACTCTATCAATTAAGGAATCCTATACATTTTTATATAAGATAAAAATGGTACTACTCTACAGTCATTTTTCTCATTTTAACTTTCTAGATTCATCTTCCTCAAAAAAGAAAAAAAAAAAAAAATTCTAGATTCATTAATTAGTGCAATAAGAACAGGTCTTTAATGGGTTTGGTCTGGTTGAATTTTCAAGGAATTGGTTGAATCATTTGTGTTCCAAACCTTGGAAAAATATGGTCTTGTTCCATTATTTCATATGGTCAGAGACGACTAAAGGACCTTCTGAAAACACTCATCAATCATGGCATGAGTCTAGGAATGAGTCTAGGATTCTAGCCAACACGACATTCAATCATTTAAAATTAATAATTCCTAAAATTTTCTCTCTTTTTCCTTTCTTTCTATTGATTAAAGTTTCCTAGTAGGTTCTCAAGTAATTGATTCTTAGTTATATTAACTATTGTAGAAAATTAACAAGTACGTTTTCTTTCGCATTCTTATTGTGTTACAGCCAATTGTTTTATACTTTTATGTTTAACAATAAACTAAATACATAAAAATCGAAACCAATTTTTTAATTTGTTTGCTAAGAACCTTGTAATTTAATAGAATAACCTCCTTTCTTTTTTAAGAGAACAAAGGTTCAAATCTCTTTTACTCATTATTATAACTATCAAATTTTCAAAAACAAAATTATTCAATTTATTTTTTAAAATTATAATGATCATAATAAGATAGCACTCACTATCTTAATAGACCCTACTCATCCTTCAAGACTTCGTCTTAGGGTTTGTGTGTTATGGTATATGTTTGTAAGATGAAATTAATTGAGATTTAATTAAGTATATTTAAGAAACCATGTAGCTTTAAAAAGTTGTAGGTCTACTATGTTTGGTTGGGAAGAAAAGGAGGGAAGGGAAAGATGAGGAGTTGAAGTATTGGCTTTCCATGGTTTGGTCAAGTTTTCTAGTTGGCCAAACATCAAATTTAATTAAGTTCTCTATTTGGCCCTTCATGAAAATGAAAATTTTAAAACATAAAATGCTAAAATAAAAACAACCTCAAATTTTAAAAATAAAAAACATACTAACGTTATTGAAATACCCTTAACTTCTTCTCATAAACAAGGGCACAAAGGTAAAACTCATATTTTTCTTTTCCCCTTCCTTCACAAGCCAAAAAAAAAAAATGGTCAGATAATTCGTTCTCAATTTTCCTCTTTATTGATCCTGTATTCCTATTTCTAAACACATCAAAACGGAAATAATTCTTTTTCCATTGTATCTTTTTTTTTCTTCCCTCACCCTAGCTACAACCAAGTATGGTATAACAGGATAAACTAACCTAATTTTTTAAGATAAGTGGAGAGAAACAAACACTAATAACTTTATAATTTTTTCCAAAGTAGTATCTTCAAACCAAAAAAAAAAAAAGTAAAAATTCTCTCCAACAAATTCGCACATTTATTCCGTTTCATTTTTTCTTTTTCCTATTTTCATGGTCAAAGGGCAAGTCAAGTATTCCAGTCAATTAATCAAAGTCACGCATGTCAATTTGCCCGGCTTGAAGGCCACCCTGTATAAGAATCATAAAAGAAAGCACACGATGTGACTACGTTGTGTTTTAGACTTTTAATTTTTATATATCGAAATTATGGAAAGTCTGTATCAAGAACTAAATATTACAATACATTCTGGTCAAAATTAAAATAAAATATATTACAAGTACAACGCATTATAAAATTATTTTAAATAAATAATAAAACTTAGATTTATTAAAAAAGGATTTATGGTAAATTATTAAAATAATATAAAATAAATAATAAGTTTTTCTGATTTTCTGAAAATCTTTGGTAATGGAACATTTTTAATTGGAATAACTATTTTGAAATTTAGACAACAGTGTTTCACTTAAAGCAAATATATTAATTATTTTATATAATTATAGTGCGTTACATAATATAAAGAAAAAAAATTCAATTAATAATAATAAAGAATGAGAGGGCATCAATTTGTATGACACAACTTTTATTATAATATATAATATAATTTGAAGATGAGGT
Organism: Quercus variabilis; assembly: GCA_030445155.1. Classification (NCBI taxonomy): domain Eukaryota; kingdom Viridiplantae; phylum Streptophyta; class Magnoliopsida; order Fagales; family Fagaceae; genus Quercus; species Quercus variabilis. Next base: position 20,995,736 of record CP129449.1, read on the forward strand.
TATAGAATACATTATTGTAAATATTTTTAGTGAAAATAACTAAATGAATTGTTACGTAAATCTACGATTCTCATGTAGTATACTTATATCTCACATGGAATAATTTTTTGGGGTTTAGAGAGGTTTTAGTCACAATTTATTATGTTAATTTATTTTTTTTAGAAATTATGTTAATTTTTATTAATAGTGACTCATTGATGGTGTGAATTTAAGTAATTTAAAATTTTTCTTGGTTTTCTTTAAAATTTATGTATATACAGTTGATTTCCGACCTTCTGTTAACTCAATTAATTAAGTTTTTTTTTTTTTTTAAATTCTCGAATAAAGGATTTAGGTTTAATTTTCACTTACACCAAAAATCATCATGGAATGTGTTAGGTTCTAAAAGTTTAAACAATTGGCATATCGTGAACATAAACTTGTCTAAATATAGATCTTAGAGTCTGTGGGGACATTTTTGTCTCAAGACCAAGAGTTGCACTTTGTAATCTTTTTTGGCTTCAAGGTCCACATGGGAAAGAAATGCTTCCTCTTTATGTCATATGAGGGATGACCAAGTGGACGAAGAATACCACTAGTTTGGTTAATCAAGCTAGTGTTACTCTTGATCCTGCACTTTGTAATTTTTTTTGGCTTCAAGTCCCACATAGAAAAGAAATACTTCCTCTTCATGCCATATAAGGGATGACCAAGTGGATAAAGAGTACCACTAACTTGGTTTAAAGGACATTATAAGTTAACCTTAGAGGGGGTTTTTAGAGATTTTTAGAGAGAAAAGAGTGCATCTTGTGCCTCTAATTTTAGATCTAGAGTTTTTGTACCCAAACCTCTCTCCAAAGTCTTCTGCCAACAATATTCCTTGAAGAATCTCAATATCCGGTGTTGTAGAAGTTGTAGCATACAAGATTAATTAGTGATGGTGATTTGAAACCTTTGAGTGGGATCTCAAAGTCACAAGTAAGGGTGCTTATGTTGTTGTAAATCCAAGAAGAGAAGGAGTTCGTGGATTCGGAACTTGCACGTGGTCGTATCAATATGTTACTACTAGAGGTAGCAATAAATTTAGGGTTAAATCTGATTGTAAAAACTTCAATTCTCTTAAAGTGGATTTGATTTATCTTGAGGATAGCTAGTTTAAATCCTCTCCAGGTTTTTACCTTGAAACGGTTCATTTCATTAGTTTTTTTGCGTCATCATATCGTTTGTTATTTCTTTTTCCGCATCTTTACATGATTTGATTTATTTGTGTTTAACCTAAATTTGATAATTAATTTAAATAATTACTTGGTTAATATATTAGATTAAAACAACCTTGTTTAAGGGATCTAAACGAACAAACAGAATGAAGCTAATAACCTAATAGGTTTAAATCCTATCATATTTAAAAAATAAATAAACAAAACAAACAAAAACGATTCCATTACAACAACGTGTAGTTGGGTTTGCTTGTTCTGATGACTAGGTCAGTCTTGTTAAATGACCTACTAGAATTATTTCGGAGTTGACCTGATTTAATGCTTATATTCCTGATTTTACCTCCACTTCTATAGGCGGGCTCACAAAATGTATCAATTAAAAAGGAAAACAATGCTCAGCTAGACAGCCATATGGTAATATTGAATGTACCCTTCTTTTAAAAAAGATTTAAAAAAAAAAAAAAAAAAGTAATTGGGTTGGTTTCACTTTTTTTTCCCCTTAGAAAATGGTGTAATTTTTCTCTAAAACATCAAAATTTAACAATATATGTTTCTCATTACCTATTAGTAATAAAACTTTAATTTATATCCTTAGAATTCCTGCTAAATTAACAGGAATAAAAGTCAACATTTAAAAAAAAAAAAAAAAAAAAAGCTTAATAGAAATTTAACCTTTTGTTAACCACATAGATAAAATGTTTATTACCAATGGTCATGAGAGGATGTTATTTATTTATAAGTTTAACAGGAACATTACAACTATGTCATAGTTTTTATTTTATTTTTTAATACGATAGAATTTTGAATTTTCACCTATAACATCCACTTCATAATGATTATTCTTCATTATCAGAATAAAACATCAATCAATTCATAGTGTACGCAAAGTTTCAAACCCTGACTTTATTAACACCAATCTTCAAAATAAGATATATATATATATATACACACACATACACGTTGCAAAAATCACGCATCAAAATTGTTATGGTGATTCTAACAAGTCGTCTACATTATATAAGATTATTTATGAGTTTCAGTTAGCTCAACTGGTAAAGTCTCCAATTGTTGAATAAGAAATTTAGAGTTCAATTTCCGCCTATACCAAAAACTAATTGGTGTCTTAGTTTGATGATAAAGAACTATTATTAGGAGCGAACGTTGAAACTCTCTAATATATATATATATATGTATATGTATATATTAAAGAGTTTCAACCTATGGCGTCATATAAAAGATTAGTTATTGCATACTAGATCCCAATAATTGAGATTAAGGTTTGGTCAAATTTATAACACACAATTTAGTAGAATTTTTTTTTTTTTTATATATATTCAAATATGTCTATCGATTTTTTTAATTACTACTAAATTACAGAATAAATATAAGATATAATATTCAAATGTCAAAGTATTCCCAGAATCTACTCATTATTCTTCCCACCTCCTAGAATTATATAATTAATTACTGGGCAATAGATCGATTATAGCTCATATAAAGACTATATGACTTTCTGAACTTCATAATTCTAACTTAGACTTATTCTAATGCATGCACATGGGAGTGCTTGACCGGTTGACCCTCTTTTCCTTTCCCTTTCCCTATATATATAGTCGGAGTTCACAAGGCAGAGATATCCAAAGGGCAAGAAAATTTATTGTAGCTTTTGCTTCCTATCCCCAATGGCTTATTTCTTTGAGATGAATAATAAACTTTTTATACTTGCTACATTCATGCTTCTTGGGTTGTTCATGTCCTCCCTAGAAAAAATAGGTACGTTTATTGGGCCTTATTTATTTGTTTTTATCAATGTGCGTACACATTTATCATCATCTCATGTAGCTAAAAATTAGCAGTATGCATGCATGGGACGTATTTGGTTGGGTTTAAGGTATTTTTCAACCTAAAATGGTCTCTTTGAGTTGAGAAATCTTTAACCCAACCCTATGCAACTTGTATGGGTTGGATTGGGTTTAGTCGCCAGGTTGACACTAGTTTGTCAAGCTTAATATATCAACATACAAATCTTAGCCCAAATTTTTAGAGTCAGTTATGAATCCTCAACATATTAGTTAAGGTCAGTCATATGCATTATTTTTCGGCTTTTTATTCTATCCAAATCATGCTCTCTATTACTTCTTTAATTAACAAGCCCTTTTTTAAAGGAAGATCCTCATATTTGGTAGTATATTTCCATGCATTTTCACTTATCAATCAAACATTTTCATTTTAGCCTTGCTCATTTTATGAATATGTTGCTTCTTAATATGCATAGTTAATCTTATGAAAGTTTTACAAAATTTTCTCTTGGACCTAATATGTATTCTAGGATCACACCCTTTTCAATCTCTCAATCTTTATGAATTATTAATTCAAGATATCAAAAGCTTTCTCTCTTTAGTATCTCTTGGCCATTGAGCCTTACCACTACCTTTTTTTTTCTTTTTTTTTCTTTTTTTTTTTCTTTTTTTATACTTTTGCTAAATCTGCATGTCATATCCTTGAGTCCTACATAATTAAAAGTCTTTAGATTCTAGTGTGTCCTGCCAAATTTTTAACTTAGCATTAATTCTTCTAATTTCATCTACCAAAATAGAAATAAATCTTTCATTTAATTATTAAAGCTTATTATTCAATAAATGATTATGATTCACACAATCGAACATAATATTCTAATTTTATCAAAACTGAGTATCAAACTATAAAATAATTATCAAGCTAACATATTTAAAAATACATATATTATATTATTATTTAAACTATAAAGTATAAACTACACAAGTTGGGTTTATGGTATAATTTGAAAAACCTTTGACTCGTACCTTACCCATTTGGTAACGTGGTAGGGTTTAAGTCAAACCGATGTTGGTATTTAATTAGAATTTGTTTTATCTATTTTAAGTATTTTAATAGGTTCATGGAGTTTCTTTTGTAAACATGTCGGATTAGGATGAGATTGTATATATCAAGACAACTCAAGTTTCTTGCAAAAAGAAAAAAAACTCAAGTTTTAATAATAATAAAAAAGGCACAATTATCCATATTCACGTATCCAACATATTTTACATTTTGCCTGTTGTTAGGGAAAACCAATATATTAATTAGGTAAACATTATTGAAAAAAGAAACTACCCTCTTGAATTTTGAGTAGGTGAGAATAAAAAACTGCAATAAGTTCTTTAACTTGCCAAAATTTGGGCACCTCACCTTACTATTTAACTTTAAGCATTCCAAACTTTATTAGATTTTAACCAAAATTCTAGCAGTGTAAATTATATGAATTTTATCTTGTCTTTGAAAACTAAAAATGCAAATTTTTTCCTGCTGTTGAAAACTAAAAAATCTTGGTTCAATTTGATGCAGGTGCACAACCTATAGGTGTTTGCTATGGACAAATAGGAGACAATTTACCACCTGAACAGGAAGTTATAAATCTTTTTCGAACAAATGGCATAGGAAAAATGCGAATTTATGGTCCAAATCCAGCAATCTTGGAGGCCCTTAGAGGATCCAACATAGAACTGATCCTGGATGTCACTAATGATAAACTTCAAGCCCTTTCTGATGCTGCAACTGCAAATGATTGGGTCCGGCAAAATGTACTGAACTACCCAGATGTCACATATAGGTATATTGCTGTTGGGAATGAAATAAAGCCTAATGATGGAAGGGCCCAATATGTTGTACCAGCCATGCAGAACATTCACAATGCAATTGTCTCAGCCAATTTACAAGACCAGATTAAGGTTTCAACTTCAATAGATATGTCACTGTTGGGCAATTCATACCCTCCATCAGCAGGCTCATTTAGTGACAGTGCAAGTTCATACATGGCCTCAGTCGTTACCTTCCTAGCAAACAATGGGGCACCACTTCTTGCCAATGTGTACCCATACTTTAGCTACATTGGTAACTCACAAAGCATCAGTTTAGACTATGCCTTATTAAGATCACCAGGGGTTGTGGTACAAGATGGTGAGTATGGATACCAAAATCTCTTTGATGCAATCTTGGATGCTCTCTATTCTGCCCTTGAGAAATCAGGTGGTTCCAATGTGAAGGTTGTTGTATCAGAGAGTGGTTGGCCATCTGAGGGTCATGCTGCTGCAACAATTGATAATGCTGCCACTTACTACCAGAATTTGATCAATCATGTGAACAGTGGGACTCCAAAGAGGCCTGGACAAGCTATACAAACTTATTTGTTTGCTATGTTTGATGAAAACAAAAAAGGCCCTGAAGAAGCTGAGCGACATTTTGGTCTCTTCCACCCTGATAAACAGCCAAAATACCAAATCAGATTCAATTAGAAGAGTAATTGTTTTTTTTTTTTTGGTAAAATTTATCAGTTTTTGTTTGAAAATAATCTTGTCCCTTCGTTAACTCGGCAAGTATAACATGGGATTATTTGTGTTAGAATAAGTTGATGATGCCATATTTTGGTAGTATTTATAGCCTATTGGTGCTAATGCTATAAAATGGAATTCAAATTGTCTTAATTAACATGCTTATAAACTGTCTCTAGTTTCTTTATTTCAATTCCTTTTCATTTGTTTCCATAGTTACATGCACTGTCATATTATATAGCATTGATCTCAAATTTTGTTTTACAGTAATTATACACAATTAATTTGTTTAGCATTAACAGAAAAGGACTTTCTAATCAAAAGTCGTGTAGCTCTACTGGTATCTCCTAATATTTCTAATGAAGATATTTAGGTTCAAATCCCCCCTCCCTCAATTATGGAATTATCCAAAAAAAAAAGAGAAGAGTAAAATAGCCTTCTAAGGTTCAAGAAAATAGGTTGCAGAACCTTATATCAATATATCAGACATATACACATTCTTTCTAAACCAATTTAGTTATAACATTACAGTAGACACACCATGTTTACCTAATTGATAGCGGCTTTTGTAACTGGCTCACTGTGGTTGTCAAGGATACATAAACAGAATTATACTGCTGGCTACTCTGTCAATATGGTCTGTCCAAAATCTATAGGGGATGTCCTAGTATTAATATCTGATCTTGAACCCTTATTAAGCCTCTTTTCAGTATTCATGGTTACAGATTGGATTATTTCTTTAAACCTAATGCTTTATTTGATCTTCCACTGTGGACGTCTCTATTTGTTCACCGCTAAATAAACTTTTAAATTGAATTATCGGTAAACCACAATCGAAGCAATGATTAAAAGCTGGCCTTTGGGACATTCGATGAGAGAATAACATATTCTTTCCTTTGCATGAAAAACAATGCTGGCTGCAATGGCCATAATCATGAAATACTTGCTCTAGGCCTCGTTACATATTTTTGGTGACTCACTTGTGCCCTATATTCTCTTAATGCCTTAGCAGAATAAGGGTCTTCACTATAGTCATAATCAATTGGTTATAACCCATTTTCCCTTCCCCCCCCCCCCCCCCCCCTTCTTTATTCTAAACAAATAAGCCTTAAGCATGACTCTACTAAAAATTATATGTACATACGTACATATATGTATATATTTATTTATTTGTTTTGCTTGAATGTAATAGGCCAAGAGTGTATTGATCCTTTATGATGAATTAACAAATTAATTAGTCAAGTTAATTAATTAATTTAATTAGCATGCAATACGTGTGATAGCACAAACAAATGATCAACTAAGTTAACATGTTACGGAAAATAAATTAACACGGTGATTTGTTTACGAATAGGAAAACCTACACGGCAAAAACCCTACTGGGTGATTTTAAGGTAACCATTATTGAGAATTCACTATTATCACAACAAGCGGTTACAAGTAAAGAAATTTTAGTACCTCATATCAACCCCAATTGGACTTGTACTGTAGTGGCAATCTCTCCTTTTAATGCATGACTCCTAATAAGTGACTAACCAATTTGATGCGCGAATCTCAGTACACGGCTTTCACCAACTTGAGAAAGATATTGGTTGCAAAGTTTTTCAATTTATCAACACGATAAAGATTACGAAACTCCTTGGTTATAATACCTTACGGTGTACAAACACAATAGCTTCTTGAAGAGAAAGATAAACTAGGACATATGTCTCCAGTTCACAATATGCTTGTGAAAAACTTTTGCATTGAGCTGCATCTGCTGTGACAACTCTCCAATCGACACAAAATTTGGCATACATGTTAGAGAACACATAATTCATCATCGATATTTACAAAATTTCAATCCAATGAAAAAAAAAAGTGCGAAAAACAATTACACAAGATGATGGAAATACCTACCTGTCGATTGGAGAGTAGAATGAGAGATTGGGCGACGTGGCACCGGAGGTCGGAGGGAAGCGATCTAGAGGCGGAGGAGAGCAAACCGGCGAGTTGTTTGGGGAAGTTGGTGAGGTGGTTGGGGGTAAAAAGGGGTGACATGGGCCAAAATCAAGGCTCTATCACCAAGGTCTTTGGCGATGGAGGGGTCGTTGCTGATGCCACTAATAGAGGTGAAATTGAGCGCTGCTTGTTGTTGGAAGAGTTCAAGGGAGGACTTAAATTGGCTATAGAGGAGGATGAGCTCCGACTTGTAACCGTCCAGGTCGAACTTCATCTTCGAATGGAGTGTTGGGAGGCTCAGCTTCTCAGAGCTCCGGCCCGAGGCCGAGAGCGCTTCCGCACCTTGGTGAGAAGGCTTTTTTTTTTTTTTTTTTTTCTTGGTTTAGAGAAAAAGAAACCCTACAAAAACCTCTACATTCTATTCAGCAATTATTATTCTTGCTTTGTTCTCATGGGATTATGAAAACCTAAGAATTCCAAAGAACCAAATAGTTTTCCAAAACCTTGAACGAAGAAGAAGTAGTTTAACTGAGACCGAGTTTTGTTAAAGATTTGGGCTTTTGATCAGAGGAAGAGGAAAGGTTTTGTAATGAGTTGGGTTGGGCTTCATCCAAGATAGGGCTTTACTAGTAAGCTATTCATTATTTCAATCAAATAGGCCGAAAGCGGACCAATTAATTAAGAGGAAATTATATTAACAGGCTTGATTAGCAGTCTAATGGGAGTAAGTTTAAGAAAATATAAAATAGAATTTAGAGCTCAGTAAAATACAATATTTCCCTTTAAAAAACAAATAGTAAGATTATTTTCAATCAAATAGGCTTTACTAGTAAGCTAATATAAAAACCAATATGTTAAATTATTTATTAACTGTAAATAAATTAATTAAAAACAAAAAGAGAATTTTTTGAAATTTAAATAGGGTTATTGTGTGGGTCAAAATTAAACAATTGTATAACTTTCACATTTTTATTTATGTTAATGTTGAGAGGTTCACAATGGAAGAATTAAAAATAAAAATAAAAAATAGTAACAATGAAAGAAATATTGCATAATAAATCTGGTCTCAAACTCCAACTTGACTGAGGTTCATGTTATTGGTGAAATTGTGATTGTGCTCAAAACTGGTGATGATTATATATATGTTTGTATAAATAATAGAATATATGATTCTATGATATATTCTACTATTTAAACCCTCAATCAAAAACTTGCAATATCATTTAAAAAAAATATATATTATAATAAATAATTTCATATACAAACTCAATCATAACAAATATTTACTAATTTTCATAATATTTTTTAAATAGTTCCATTTAGAACTAAAATCATAATAAATAAATATTAATAACTACAATAATTATCAAATTCATATTTAATATATTATACACAAACAAAATAAAAATAAATTTATTTTGCTCCAAATGATTGTATAAATAATACTCTACTATTGATTTCTATAATCACAATTGAATAAGTAGATTTTTTTTCCATAACTTTCTTAGTGTGCTATTATGTTTTTAGAAGGAAAAAATAATTATATGCAAACTATGAAAGAAAAGACACTCTCCTTGCTTAAGTTTTGTATAAATAGAATAACACTTAGGGATAGAGATAGACCAGGCCGTTTGTAACTTGCATTTTGTTTGTTTTCTATTCTTTTAATATGAGACTAGTATTATGGTTGTGTAATTGTATGAATTAATTAACAAATTTATATAAAGAAGAAAAAAAAAACATAAAATTATTATCGAAACTATTAAATAATTGGTGAGAATATCTAAATTAATACAACCATAATGAATACATAAATATTAATTAAGCCAGTAGGAATAATTATAGCCCAAGTTTTATAAAACAGCTACTTGAATTCCTACACAATGTATGATGCAATTTATTATTAGTTTTCTTCAATATTTCAATAAATTTTACCAAGAATCTTGTAATTTCCAATAGAAACATTCATGAATTAAATTCCCTAACTATCAATGTATAAAAAAATTTCAATAAGTTTCCTTATAAAAATTGTAATCTTTAGTTATTTTTAGACAAAATAGAAATACACTAAGATTGCATGATATGGTAGTTAATATTGATAAGCATTTTTCATGCCTACTAAAAAAATGCATATATCATTCAATTTTTTTTTTTTTTTTTTTTACATTCTTGATTGTGTGTTACTAATTTTTTCCCATTTTTGTTCGAGCTTCAATTGTTGCATGATATAGTGTTTCAATTGTTTCTCACATTAAAAAAAAAAAAATATATATATATATATATATTGTTTCTCATATAAATCTTAGAAAAATGATATTAAAATTTCATTATGCTATAGCAAAATAAATATATTTATTCTAACACACACACACACACACACACACATATATCTCACATGTGACTGAAAGAAGTTATGAAATTTAAAGAATTACGATTAATTTTAGTGAATTCACAAATATTTAATTTTTTATAGTTTTTTTGTTAATTTTTGTTAAAGCAACTAAATATAAGTAAGAATGTCATATTCTAAATTTATTATTATTATTCCAACTAAAAATTATCTCTTATATAAAGTTTATAAATATAATCATATAAATTCATTTAATATAAATAATTAATGCACAACTATAGATAATTAATATATGCATTTACTCTATTGGTTAATTCAATGAATTAATACTTTGATATAAATGCAAACTTTGTTGATTTAAAAGCCTAAATAAAGAAAATTTCAAGGAATCCACTACATGGTAGAACCTTATGCTCTCACGTATAAGGTTTCTGCTTTTATATATACTAGCATATAACACATACAAGTGCATGGATGCATTTAAAATTAAATACAATTTTTTTTATAAAAATATAAATAATTAGTCAAATTATTTTACCTAGTTAGTAATGGACCATATATAGTTATGGTATACTTATATGATTAGGTTTTTATGGTTTATTTATATTGAACTCCTTGTTTTCTACATTGAATTAACTCACTTGGCACAAAAATTAAAAAACTTACATTAGATGAAACATGTGGCGTAAAATTAAACTATAATTGAATTCCAATTTTTACACTAAATTAACAAACTTGACACAAAGTTTAAAAATTAGATTAGATGGGACATATGGTGCAAAATTAGACTTTAATTGAATTCCAATTTGAAATCTAATTGGATTTTCTCTCAACTTTACCTATTAATATATCTATATATATATATATATTGATTAATTTCAAACTCCTTTAACTCTTTGTTAATAGAGTTTTAGTTGGAATATAATTTACAATTTCTTAAAATTTAAAAAACAGAGTTTTACTTTTACCTAATTCATGTAATATATGATAAATAAAATTATAGTTAAAGTAGAATTTTATAAATTCTTAAGGGACCAACATTGTAATTTTGCCAATGAATTAACTTTAAGATGACAGGAGAACTAATATATGTAACTTAAATTAAGCAGTCACATCAATCTCAATATTTGTATTCAATATGCTCATTAGTTTAAATAAATAAATAAAATCAAACATTTTTCCATTTTTAGCTACTTCATATTCACAAGTACATACACCAGGCTCTTTTACTCTTTCTCCAATTTATTTAAATATTATTAAAATTTAACTTCTTTTTTTTGGGCATGTTTGGATGGTGAGAGGGAAAAGAAAATCAAAGAATGTTTCTCTCAACAAGGTCTCAGATCATCAACTATGGACAAAATGAGCCAAGCTAAAGCCCAAAGCAGAGAACCAGGACTAAAGCTAGTTAAGAAGATACCCATTGAGTCTTCCCTTGAGAAACCTCCACCGGGGCCTCAAAGAGAAGATGAGAATACTGACCCTCTTGTACGGGCAGCAAAGCAAGCTTGTGTAGCTCTCCTGAACTGGTTGGAGAGATTGAAGTAGAAGTTGGGCACTAGCATTAGCCTTAACAAAACCTCATTTTAGCAAAAATTTGGCTAAACTCAACCAAAAACACCCCTGCATTAGCCTCAACAAGTTGTCCAATTTTCTTTTTTAATCTATGAAGTATGAACACCACCTCAATAAATTTATTTACTGTTCATCAACAGAGCTAATTTTTTTATTTATTTGTTGTACAATAAAGGAAATATGAGAGTAAAATTATACCTGAATTACTTATTTTCTAATGGTCATCCACCACGTCATATGATTTCCAATACTGAATACATATATCTCCCTTTGTTCTCTATCTCTCAGTGCTTCTTCATTGTTATCTGTCTCTTACAATGAGATTTGAGAATATATTAGAAATGGGAGAGACTGTAGGGGACAATGCATTAACTTGGGTGGCTACATTTCTACCCTTAATAAATAGGATGGATTGCTAACAAGCTGCTTATTCAGATAATGAACGAGGGTAAGAGATATTGCCTATCCTATGTAATTAGGGTGGGTGGCTGAAAAGTCAGTCATGTGAAAATAAACAGAGATATATATTTAACATTATTGATTTCATTTGTTTTGTGAGACTCTTACAAAGTGTGAAATAAGGGGCCAACAATTGATTGACGTGATGAGCAACATTAGAGATATTAGGTCTCCAATATCTCTCCGATGGCTAGGATTGAGAGTTTAAAAAAAACAACTTTCAAATTGAATAAAAAAAAATGAGCAAATAAAAAGTGAAAGAGGTAAAAAGTTTTTGAGAGTAGGGAGGGGCTAATTGCACCAGGTGTGGTACCACACCCGATCTTGATCCCAACTAATAGTAAGACATCTAATTACTCTTGAAATAGTGTGGCATGAGTAGCTCACTATCAAGGAGGAGTGAGTTGTGTATTAGTCTTGATAGGAGTTTCAACAATCTTACAAGTACAAGAGATTTTTGCGAGAAAGGAAATTTTTAAGGCACACTTAGCCTATGTTAGAGCATCTCTAACAATCTCTCTAAACTCAAAATCCTCTTTAACTTGGAAAGTAAACCCACAAAATGTTACTCTAATAGACTCTTTAAGTTACTGTTCCTTAGCAAAAAATCGTTTGCTAATGAACAATAACTCTCTCAGTCTGATGACCTAGTTCATTAGCAAAAGGATAAACTGGAATAAAAAATTCAACTAACCGATTAAAATATTCAATTTTTTTCTTAACATTCACAATGGCTAACAACTTAACCCAATTCCTCTCTCTCTCAAATGTCTCTAAACTCAAGAGAAGACACAATCCAAACACAAACAAAAGCACAAGCCAATCTAACCTATTTGGGCAACATGTCCTTTCAGCTGTAGGGAGGAGACGAAAGTGGGGTGGAGTGAATGACTTGGCTTTACACGGTGAATGCAAATTTTCACTGGCTTGGGTCCCCTAAGTGACTCTCTCTTCAGATTTTGGAACTCTCTCTCTCTCTCTCTCTCTCTAGAAATAAATTTGTGGTCTTTGTGTTTTTGAGTGAAAATGTGTGATCTTTTAAATATTATTTTTTCATTATTTCTTTCTCCAAAAAAAAAAAATGGAATAAAAAAATGATAGATAGTTTATTAGAAAGTGTATTTGAAAATCTAGATAAACAAAAGGTAAAAGTTACTGTTTACTCATTAAACAATACAAAAATATAGAGAGCGCTACAAATGCTCTTAGATAATCGTTACTATCAATAGTGAAATTGAATTTAACATCAAACCCATCCGAATCTTATCAAGACATACCCAAAACAAGTCCAATCCACTGGCAGCTAGACTCAACCATGCCCAACTAAGAAAGGATAAGTGAAATTAGAACAAAAGTGATTCTAACATGATGTTGAGTTGGAATTTTTATTGACATGATAAATTTGGATTAGGCTAACTCCTACACATGGCAGGTATCGTAGGTTGAGAGATTACTAGTAATATTGTCCTGATGGTATTTCTTCAACTCTAGTTTTAAATGCATGTTATATGATTTGGCAAGTCCAGAAACACCAGCAGCGAGTAATTAGTAAGCTATAGTTCATAAGAGCGTTACTTAAAAGTAACCGGTAGCAATTATTGCAGCAGAGTGCAGTTGAAATCAAATACTTGGTAATGCGAATGCCTCATTGCATTTGAAATCAAATACTGGGTTGTGAATGGATATACCGTAGTTGCTAAAATGCTAAATTTAAGCCCTACACAAAACTCAATTACATTTCGACCTTCCAATATGCCTGAGTAAACAGATATTTTTGAGACATATGAGAAGCCACGTATTGATCTAAATTAAAAAACTGAGATCATTTTCAATAAATTTCTGACAAAATTTGTTATTTGTGCTGCTAGCTGTCCCAGCAAGATTTTTGAAGTATTGTACTAACTTGCTGTAATATTTTCTTTCAAATATAATTTGCTAATTCCGTGGGGGGGAACTGGCAAAATAATATAATTGCCATTCTAAAAATATAACAGATAACATTGTATAGGAAAGCGATAAACGTTTCCAGTCATTTCCACGCTTTCCTCCCACGAAACTGTTTGCCTGCACGCTGTTGTTTTTTCTTCTTCTCTAGTTGAGACCTTGCTACCTTGGCTTTCTTTGCTGCCATAGGCAGATTCTTCTTGCGCTCCTTCTGCCTATTGCTCAGACCACCAGTCTGTCCAATGACAGAATGGTATAAGCAAAATTCAAATAAAGTAACTATATGATGGCATCACAGCCTAATACTAATCATAGATTGAACATGATAAGTCATTAAAGAAAAAGGATAAGATGTTCAAGGCCGTGCTATTCTTAATTATCTTATAGGTTAAAGTTGTAACATTATTGAACAGAAAGAAAGAAACAAAGATAGCATTGGGGGAGAGAGAGAGAGGAGAATCTGAAGCTAAGGGGCTGGTCAAATAACATCTTAAGGAAGAAGAGAGGAAAGCATGGGTTTTCAAGAGATTGAGAAAAGGAAAATTAAACCAAGTATTTTGCCATTATACCCTCCTTTTCTGCTATTAGTTTGTGGATAGATTGTAAAAGTGGACCTGTGAGGGAGGGGATCTTTCCCTCTCTGATTCTTACTCTCCTTTTTTTTTTTTCCATCTAGAGCATCCAAAAAAGGGACGGGAGCTATCCTTCCCTCCCTCATTTTCCAGATCTTTCCCACCAACCCCTTGATACAGGCTGTTTGGATTCTGAGGTAAGGATGTTATACACATAATTCTCAAATTCAAAGCCAAACTTAGAAGAGAACTAATGAATTGCATACCAATCTATCATCAGAATTCTAAAAGGCAAGTATATGAAGAACATGAGGTGTCAGAAATGGAATTACCTTTTTCTGCTTTACAGACGTTCGAGCCTGGTACTTCCCCCTGTCCTCCCTCCCTGCCCTAACTAACGCTAATCTTTCCTCCTTGCTCATCTTCTTTTTTACATGAACCTACAAAATACATGAAAAAGTGGATCAGTATAAGTTTTAAAGGAAGAATCTTATGTGTTAGGACGAAACAATTAAACATCATGAGACAGAATGAATATGTTGCAATAGATTTACAATATGAAAAACTTCTGCTGTTTTGTAACATAGAATGCATTCCCAACTTAAAAACCGTTCCAACACTCAATTGCTCAATGTACTTTTTTCAATCAGTAAGTTTACACATGCACCTAGTTGGTTTAGAACACACACTCAATGTTCCTATTTCTGAAGGCTTCTTGCTCCCCACCCCCTCTTTCCATGAAGGGAGGTAACCTTTCACCTTAGCAGCAACTGCAGGAGGTCCCCACCCCAACTCTCTTTTTTTCCTCCGACTCCTTTGATGACACGATTCATTCTCTTCATATAAAAAAAATGAACTAAGATACACAAGCTAGTAAAGAAATAGAAAACTTACTTCAAGTTTGGCAGGATCGACTCGTTTAGTACTCAGTTGATCAGAACTTGGGATACCCTTTCTTAACCCATGTTTAACCAAAGCATCATTTGCATCCTTCTTTGCCTAATAAAATAACCACAAAAGCACCCAATAATCAACATGCAATGTTATGAAATCTAGTATCACAAATATTAAAGAAACTTTGCATCATCGTTTTCCATGGCACAAAGTTAAAAATTAACCCCATTTTTTCCTTCAAGTCTGATAGCAATACAATACCTTCAATTCCTTGATTCTTTGGAAGTCCTCATTAGAAAGAATTCCATCAGTTGAGTCTGGTAAGGTTTGCCCCATCGTCACTCCTGCCAATCTCTTTAGAGCCCGAAGGCTTGAGTCAGCAGCAAGCAATTGCCCATCAAAATCAGACAACTTCCTCTTTTTTGCTTTAGATTCTCTTCCTCCAGTTTCACTATCCCTAGCATTGACATCCCTAGTTTTGCTGGAACAGTTTGTTGCTTCATTCACATCCTCATCTGCTGCCTCCATCTCCTCCTCTTCCTCCTCTTCATCATCATCATCATCATTGTCACTAACATCACTGTCATCACTATCAATAATGTTATTTCCATCTTCATTTTGAGCTACTTCATCATCTTCTAATTCATCATCTTCACTTCCAGTAATATCACCATATAGCTGATTTTCTTCACCATCGCTGGCAACATCAACCTCATTATCATGGTGATCATCAGAATCATTGGATGAGGACCTTTCAGCATCGCTAATATCCTCCCCGTTATTGTCATCTTCTTGTAATAACTCTACACCAGGAACATTGCTGCTCACATTGACTTCTCCATATGCTTTTGGTCTTGCCTTCGGGTCTGTAGGGCGCCCACGATCCTTCTTGATTAGCAGTGAGGGGCAAACCTGCACATAAACGAATTAGCAATTATTCCTAAATTGATCATGGGCATGCATAGGCACACATATGCACAAGCAAGCACACACAAAGAGAGAGATATCACAGCTAGACAGTAGTTTCTAATACCTCTCTAAATAAAGTAATTAGTGAACGAGCTGCTATTGAAACTGCTTTCTCATGTGATTTCTTGTACAGTGCAAGATCTTGCAGCAAATCTTCTGTCATCAACTAGTTGCCAGGAACAAAAATATTAATCCTAACACATTAACAGCACTAAGAAAACAGAGATACAAAAGGCTAGATATGAAAGGCAAAAAAAAGAGATAGAACATGATGAATAGGTCCAATTACCATTTACAAAAAGTTATTAGACAACTTTGAAACCGCCATGATAATCTCAGATAGAGAGATAAAAGAAAAA
Organism: Quercus variabilis; assembly: GCA_030445155.1. Classification (NCBI taxonomy): domain Eukaryota; kingdom Viridiplantae; phylum Streptophyta; class Magnoliopsida; order Fagales; family Fagaceae; genus Quercus; species Quercus variabilis. The sequence continues at coordinate 21,012,341 of CP129449.1, forward strand.
TGATATGTATAGGTAGTTACCAATGGCATGCGTAAACAAATCTCCCTTATTACATTCAGTCCAACAGCAATGGCCTGGATAAAACAAGTTGACTTAGAGACAAATCCATAAGTAACTGAAAAGGAAAACTTATTATAATGCAGCTGTGAAGTGGCACCTCTGGGCGTGAACGATCATGTACAAATTGATTTACTATCTTTCTGAATAGTGGTTCAACTGCATCAGGTGGCACCTGTTTACAACACAATCAATTGAATTATTTATAGGTGAATTCTTGAAAGTTCAAATTTCAAAGGAAGAAACTTGGGGGAGGGACAGATGAAAATAATCAAATTTAGCTGTATATTACAGTATAGTATCCAACTAAGCAAAAGAGAAAAAGCTTAATACCATATCATGACAGGCCTGAACTGCTGCTGCAAGTAAACTTGTGACATCACGTTGATGGGGCTGCATTTATCAATATAGTTACCACCTCAGGCATCAAGGTAATTACAACTTAATTGCATGAGTCAGAAAATACCTGAATATATTTCTCAATGAAATGATAAAAATTCAACAGAATCAAGCGATGAAGCCCAACTGTTCGAGCTATTACTTTCAGCATCATCATCCTAACCTGAAGTTTACACAGAATAATAACCAAAAGAAAGAATCATTCAGATTCAGCAACATTTTGTAAACAGTAAGAACTAACAAAAAAATTTAGATCTCATTTCTTTTTTCTTTATTCAAAAAAAAAAGTTTACTACAAAGCATTCAGTATTTAGTTACTCTTAATTGGTGAATCACTTTGCTCAGTGTAATTCATGAATTAATTAAAATTAACAAAGAAACTTATGTATTAGAACAATAGGCTGCAAAAGTTGTGCAATACGAACTTTACTCTAGAACATGGTTCAAAACTTTTATACAAATTAAAAGAAAATAACAGATCCTAAATTCTGGAGAAAAAAAGGGAATTAAATCTATCCTTCTAATTCATAGAAATCATTTTGAAATGAAGATAACAATAGGTAACACTTGCATGTGTTCCTGATATCAACCAAATAGATTGTTTCAGTATCTCCTCTGTTAACTCTTCCTTTCCAACACCCAACAATTTCCCTGGTTCAGTCCTCAAGACTATCTCTAAACAAATAATCTTCTTTTATTATGTACAACTTTGTCTTAGTTTCCCCATAATTCTACAAATCTAAATGTGATCCAATCTTTCTTTCATCTTAGCTTCTTTTGCCAAGAACAATTAACAAACCTAAGCTGGCAATAAAATAAAATAAATAAAAAACGGCTCATCAACATAAGTAATCCCATTTTCAATGACTTTAAAGCAGAAAATCTGTTATTATTTAACAGAAAAATGAAACATAATTTCTCACCTCAAAACGTTCATTGCAAGTTTGAAGCCGAGAGAATAACTTCTCAACAAATCCCTACAGGCAGAATGGAAATCTAAAATCACCTTCTATCCAAAGAAAGAATATTAGAGTAGAATTCACTTGACCGAAGATAGCAAGGAGAAAACTAAAGTACCTGTGCATCTTTAAGATGGTTAAGTGGGGAATAATTATTCGATGAGACATTTTCTGATGACAGACGTTGTTGCCTTTTCATGCTACGCATTGCACGCTGCAATTTTGCTTGCTTTTTCTTCTTGCTTGAAACTGTTCCTTTATGGTGTGCCTGAAATCATTAGAAAATTACATTACAATACAATCAACCAGCTGCAATTTTAAAGTTTTACAAATAACTTTTAAAAATACTTGCCATCGGCACTCTAAATGCATCACCAAAAAAAAAGTACTATAGTTTTCTTCATATAATACATTGCAGTAATCTGTATAATTGAAGTGAATTTTCTATATAAAAAGTGCAACTAACGTTATAAATAGCCTGTTTATTGATGACAACATGAGGAGCTTGAGGATTCAGGTCATCTTCACCACTTGAAGCATCACTATCGTCATCGTCTTCAATCTTCTCGTAATCAAGAAGAAACGACAGAGCAGCAATCATGATCCTGATTAATTTAAGAAACACAAAATTGTGACATCCAAAATCCAAGACTGGAAAATTTTACTAATGCTATATGACTACTAACTACCTTGGCGATGAATGAAAACACGCAGTAGCAATGGCATTTGCGGTTCTATCATCGAACCACAACTTCCTCCGGTGAAGCTCACATAGCGTGGTGAGAGCTCTCTTGGCTTTTGCTTCATCATCTTGCTATCATATTATATGCAAAAACTCAAATTATTAACCCAATTGACCTCAAATTCATGGTTTTAACTTTTCAGCAAACAAAAAGGGAAAAATAATTAGTACTACAGACCTGTAGCATTGCAAACACAATATTTTGGAGCTTACGATTCTTAGCATCATTCTTGTGCTTCTGATTCATTCGCTTAATGCTATGAATAACATGAGAGAAAGCCAATTTTCTTAAAGGCTTATCGCCTAGAGTCTGTAAGTCCATGAACAATGCTAGGGTTTCTTCAATATCAATCATCTAAAACAACCAAAACGAAACAAAGAAAACGTGTCAATGTTCCAAAAATGACTCCATTCATATAAACATATATGAGTTGGGTTCATATTAAATTTTACATCACTCAATATTGTTTTAATGGATGTAAATTTTAACAAAGCCACCGGTTAGAATTACAATATCATCTGCAAAATGTTTAAATTAGAAGTTTTTGTGCTCAAGTCAAAACCAATTTTTAAATTAACACGACTTTCTAAATCAAATATTAAATTTGGCATGCATGTTACCAACATAGAGAACACATAATTCATCATCAAAATTCACAAAATTCCAATCCAATAAAAAGGAATTATTAGCTCGTTAGAATTACAATATCATCCACACAAAATTTTTAAATTGGAAGTTCTTGTGTTTGAGTCGAAACCAATTTTTAAATTAACACAAGTTTCTAAAGCAAATAGAAAATAACATCCAATCTGCACGAAATTTGGCATGCTCGTGTCACCAACATAGAGAACACATAATTCATCATCGAAAACATGTCAATGCTCCAAAAATGACTCCGTGGGTTGGGTTCATATTAAATTTTACATCCCTCAATATTGTTTTAAATTAACCTTGTCATTTTTATTCAAACAAAAGATGAGTTCCTGAATCGAATAGTAAATAACGTCCAATCGACACAAAATTTGGCACGCGTGTTAGAGAACACATAATTCATCATCGAAATTCACAAAATTTCAATCCAATTAAAAAAAAAAAAAAAAAGGTGCGAAAAACATTACAAAGTTACACTGGAAATACCTACTTGTCGATTGGAGAGTAGAATGAGAGATTGTGCGACGTGGCACCGGAGGCCGGAGGGAAGCGATCTAGAGGCGGAGGAGAGCAAACCGGCGAGTTGTTTGGGGAAGTCGGCGAGGTGGTTGGGGTAAAAAGGGGTGACATGGGCCAAAATCAAGGCTCTGTCGCCGAGGTCTTTGGCGACGGAGGGGTCGCTGCCGATGCCGCTGATGGAGGTGAAATTGAGCGCCGCTTGTTGCTGGAAGAGTTCGAGGGAGGACTTGAATTGGCTGTAGAGGAGGATTAGCTCCGACTCGTAACCGTCCGGGTCGGACTTCATCTTCGACTGGAGTGTTGGGAGGCTCAGCTTCTCGGAGCTCCGGCCAGAGGCTGAGAGCGCCTCCGCGCCCTGGTGAGAAGGCATTTCTTTTTTTTTTTTGGTTCAGAGAAAGAGAAACCCTACAAAACCCCTATATTCTATTCAGCAAATTTCCAAAAAAACCAAATAGCTTTCCACAACCTTGAACGAAGAAGTAGTTTAGCTGAGACCGGGTTTTGTTAAAGATTTGGGCTTTTGATTAGAGGAAGAGGAAAGGTTTTGTAATGAGTTGGGCTGGGCTTCATCCAATATAGGGCTTTACTAGTAAGCTGTGATATCATATTTTCACTGTTTATACTCTAGCTGCACAATGTCGTGTACCTCTATTTTGGGATGTTGTTTCAGAACAGCACACGTTACTAAAACTATGAAAAATAATTAATGTGGATGTATTTTTTTTTTTTTTTGCAAGAATGGAAGCTGTTCTAACAATTTCAAGTCCTAAAAAGAACTTTAGAGGTCCTAAATCCTTGAGCTTGATTTGATCATGCAAGTAATTCTTGAAACTGTTAGCAACCAAAATATCATCTACATACACAAGAACAATAAGAATTGTCTGCCCTTGAACCCGTGTGAACAAAGAGTAATCTGATTTTGATGTTCAAAACCTTATTCAAGTATAGCACTTATTAGCTTAGCAAACCATTGTCTGCTAGCTTGCTTCAAACCATATAGTGATTTATTCAACTTGCAAATCTGTAACTCCCCCTTCCTAGCAACCTCAGGAACATATCCAAGTGGCAAATGCATATAAACCTCTTCAAAGATATCACCATGCAGAAATGCATTGTTGACATCAAGTTGTGCCAATCCTTAATAGCAGCTATAGCCAAGAGGGTCCTCACTGTGACAAACTTAGCAACAGGTGAGAAAGTTTCAAAATAGTCTAACCCTCCTTGTTGAGTAAAATCCTTAGCCACTAAACAAGCCTTATATCTCTCTATACTACCATCAGCTTTCAGCTTAATTTTATACACCCATTTAGAACCAATTGCTGTCTTCCATGGAGGCAAAGAGGTTACTGCCCAAGTATCATTAGCAGCTAAAGCCTGCAGTTCAGCTTGCATAGCCTCTTTCCATTCAGGAAATTGGGCAGCTTGGTTGTAATGAGTAGGTTTAATATTAGTGAGAAGAGTAATGATGAAAGCTTTATGAGTTTTGGGTAAGTTTAGAGTAGTAGAAAGGTATCAGATATAGGATAGATTGTATCTGGAAAAACAGGAACAGCACCTTGAGCAAGAGAACGGTGGTAGTCTTGCAGGTATGAAGGAGAATTGTGTGATCTAGTGGATCTCCTAAGTAAAGAAGAATCAACAATGGGAGAAGGAGGAAGTGGAAGAACAAGTTCTAGAGGAGTATCTGTAGGTTGGAACTGCAGAAAATCTGCAGAATTCTGATGTGGGATCAAGAAAGTCTGAGATGGTAGAATGATTAGGTGAAAGAGGTTTGGAAGATGTGGAAAATGGAAAAATATGTTCAAGAAAGTGGACATCTCTAGAAACAAATATAGTTTTGGAAGCTAAATCAAGAACTTTATAGCCTTTAATACCAGCCGGATAACCAATGAAAACACAGGGCTTAGCCCTAGGATCAAATTAGGATCTGTTCAGTGGAAGAGTTGAAACAAAACATAAGGAACCAAAGGTTCTAAGATGAGTATAAGAGGGAATGTGTTTAAGCAACTTTTCATTAGGACTTTTGTTGTGCAACAATGGAAAAGGCAGCCTATTAATGAGGTAAACAGCAGGTAACACACACTCACCCCAAAAATGTAAAGGAAGATTGGATTGAAACCTAAAGCTCTAGCAACCTGCAAAATATGCTGGTGCTTTCTCTCAACCACAGAATTTTGTTGATGGTTTCCAACGCAAGAAAACTGATGAAGAGTACCTTTGTTTTTGAAAAAATCTGGAAGTTTAAGATCAGGAGCATTATCTGATCTAAAACATTTAATTTTGGTGTGGAATTGTGTTTCAATCATTGAAAAGAAGGCTAGTATGTGTATAGAAGACTCAGACTTTGATCTCATTAGATAAATCCAAGTTGTTCTAGTGCTATCATCCACTAAGTTAAGAAAATACCTATAACCTTCTAAGGTAGGTGTTGAAAAAGGTACTCATGTATCACAATGAATGAGATCAAAAGCATTAGGAGCCACATGATTAGCATTAGGAAAAGGTAATCTTTTCTGTTTAGCTAAAGGGCAAATAGAACAAGAAAATTGAACATCTTTATTCAAAGTAATTTGTGGAATACAATGAAAGAGCAATAGCTGTCTAGAAATGGAGAAATATCCAAGTCTAGCATGCCATAGATGAACATTATGACACTTATTCTTGACAGAAGTAAGAGAATGAAAACAAGCCGGTACAGATTCTGCAGAAGTCTTATTTTGACAGTGTAACATTTGAAGCAATATATGGAATGGAAAAAGAAGGAAAAACAGTAGCAGTTGTGTCCAAAAGATACAAGTTTCCCTTTGCTCTACCAATCCATTCGTCTTTCATGGTTGAAGGCCCTGAATAAAGCAAAGGGTGTCCAGAACTATCAAACAATAAGAATTATTTCTAGTCAACTGACTTGCAGAAATCAAGTTAAAAGAGAAGGTTGGGACACAAAGGACATTAAAAAGAGAGAGTGGATGTTAACTGTATTGTCCCTATGTGAGTTACAACTGCCTTATGTCCGTTAGGAAGGTTGGCAACAAGATTAACAATAGAAGTAATGGATGTAAAAAATGAAATTGAATGGACCATATGGTCAGTTGCTCCTGTGTCTGAGATCCAATCTTGAGATGAAAGTAAGGAAGATGTAGTAAACTTAGCTGAAAACACTGAGTGTTCTAGAGAGTTAAAAGGGTTACCTACCATGTGATGCAAGGCTGCAAAAGTTGAAGCTTGTGGGTCAAAAGCTGCAAAGGTAGAGGCTTGTGGATATGAATCAGTAGATTGAGTCACCGCATGAGCAAATTGTGGCCCAGCAGATGGGGCTAATGCCTGAGAAGACTGAGAATCAACAGAATTTGTCCCCATTTCAGAAAATTGTGAACTAACATGGCCACATGTTTCATGAGTTCTTGACATTGTGACTGAGCCTGTGATAGTGCGAATTTGGGAATATCAGAGAAAGATTGACCAGGAACCACAGTAGCAGATTGATTAGGAACCATGGCTGCTGCAGCTTGATGTGGTTGACCTCCTCTTCCTTTGTTCCTATATCCAGGTGGGAAACCATGGACTCTATAGCACTTGTCGATTGTATGGCCCTTCAATCCACAATGAGAACAAAATGGCTTGTCTTTGTTCTTGGAATTATATCCTTAGCTAGCAGAACTCTCAGTTCTTGTGACCAACACAGCAGATTCCACAATAGAATTCATCCTCAACCCAACTGATCTTTGGTTTTCTTCCTGCTGAATTAAAGAAAAAACCCAGTTGATAGAAGGAATAGACTCTAGCAATAAAATTTGCCCTCTAACATTGGCAAGAGACTTTCATTTATTATACATATAGAAATTTTTTCTTTAGATTTTCTGTGTGTGTTTCTTTATTTGGTATCAGAGCTACAATCTCCTTCCTCAACTAATTTTTTTCTCTCTGATTTTCTTGCTTTCCAAACAGTATTATGTTCTCTGTTTTCTCTTCTTCTTCTGCTTTTTTTTTTTCAAGCTTTTGTTCTTGCTTAGCTGAAAGATTTCCACCACTATTCTGCATTTTGTGGTGCAAAACAGGAAATGTTTAAACTAATATGTTGTATTTGCCACTTCTTAAGTAGCAAATACAACTGATGAGGTCAATCTAAGACAACATATGTCTTGGAGATTCAATTAAGTTTCTTGATTGATATCTCTAATATAATATGATTTTTTGTCATCCTTTTTTAGATTTCTATCTTCTGTCTGTCAGTTTTTTTTTTGGGGGGAAATTTTCTTCCTTTGTCATAGCTGTAGCGTAAACATTCCCTAGAACAAGGCCTTCCTTTCTCATGGTATTGTGAAGAGAATCACATGTTGTAGTTGTTACCCGTCCTTGGTATCTGGAGGAACTTGATTTTACTACAGGCATGGGGATGCCAGGGTCTTTCTCTTGGAAGTTGGAATTTAGTAGTTTGTTAAACTAAGATGATGAAAACAAACGCAGATTGACTCATCTTATCATGGGGGGCCATTTATTGGAGCTTCTAGTCAGTTGGAGTGATTCTGGTTACTGTGCATGTGTATTTTTAGTTACATGACCTATTTAATAAGTCATATGACTTGTATAAATAATTTAGAATGAAAATTTTTACATTTATTTTTTGTATTTGTTTTATTAGTTTACTGGCATTACTTCGTTTCTCCATTTTCTGAAGATATATTCTGCCACACTTCGTGCATTGGTCAATGGTCAGACCTCCATATGATGATGATGATGGTATTAGTGATGAAGATGATGTAGAGCAAGAGCTTGATCTTGATGTAAGGAATATGTCTATCACACCCGGGAATCGATTGAGTTAATGGATTTCGAATGGATTAGATGAACCTAGAGGAATGCCTACAAGAATCAGACCCTCAACTAGTCCAGAGTCTTTGTGATGTCAAAGTCCTTCTTGTCTTTGACTCTGCTGGAAGAGATGAAAACAAAGTCTACCTTGCTTGTGCTAAACGGAAGAAACATGCTTCTAAATATGAAATATTATAGCTCAGTTCACCTCAAATGTGTGCTGCTCAGCTGACTGGAAGTAAAAGTTTAGCCATCTATTGACTTTTTCTTTTCTTCTACTGCAAAGAATTGTAAAATTAATTAAAGAAGCTGATTAGTACATGTCCGATATGAATTTTGAGTTAGTCCGTATTGATTGTAATAGAAGAAATACAGAGGAGTGGATAACTTCATTGTGATTCACTGGATCTCCAGCTTGTACATTTTTTGCATTTATGATAAGATTTCTTCTTAGGTCTTTGGAGGCCTTTTTGACATAAGAGTTCATGGAGCACTATGTGCTTTATATGTGTCTGGCTTCCCAATTCGATATGGATCTGGGTCATGTTGTATATTTTGAGACAAAGCTACAACTGTTTAGATTATAAGGGACATTGTTATACATCTTTAGTCTTTAATTGCAGTGGGTGCTATCATCAGCTGGTGATGTTCTAGTCTTGTTGTGTATTGTTTAACAGAACTACTGGCTTAGAAAATTGAACAACCCAAGTTGTTGAAAGATTGGTAAATGCATTTAAGCCCAAAATTGAATTTGACAATCATGTTTATGAGAAGTTTGAAGTTTGAGAATAGGAGGGGTCTAAGTTAACCAAGAACTGACACATCCAAACATGAAGTGAATCAGCCTCATATTCAAGCTAATTTTGATAAATGTTAAAAAACAATAATAATAAATAAAAAGGAAGAAAAAGAAAATGCTGAGAATGTTTTTTGTCAAACATACAATTTCTAATTATAAATTGGAAAAGGCTTGAGTCTAGTGTTCAGTTGCACTGGACCAGTTAAGATATTGACATATATTCACTTTTAGACATGTGTCATCATCCTAATGAGTCAAGTGCAATTGGACACTAGACCCAAGCCAAGTCCTTACAAATGAGTGAAGATTGGGTTCAATATTCAGTTACGTTGAATTAGTCAGGTTAATGACACCTTATTTAACTTTTACATTTCACATACATTTGGTAATTGTGTACCATACAATAGCTAGGGTTATTTCACACAGTATCGACATCTGGGTTTCACAGGTATATAGGCCCTATCAATTGGGAAGCAATGCATGCATGTACTAACCGCAGGAGATAGGTATACTTTTATAGTTTTGCACTTTTGCTATCTCTCTAGTCACCCGCAATGCACAGTATCACCGACTGGCTATTTTTTCAATGTTTCTATGTTCCAATCACTGAGATAGTACAACAGTGATATTGTAATTTGTAATAAGTATCGTAAATCGATTCTTTTTTAAATATTTAATGTACCGTTTTATAAAATGGTACACAAACATGTTATAAAATGAATTTTGTTAATAAATGTTATATGGAGAACGTATCTAATGAAAATTGGTTTATGGAGCCCCCCACATCACATTTGATGAGCCCCACAAACCTGTGAGGATGTTATAGGGGATGCTCCATAACCCCATTTCATAAGATAATTTTTATTTTAAGAAAATGTGCATTTAATACTTATTTTTTATATCCCCTTCCATCTCAAATTGTTGATATTTCCCAAGATGTAGTTATTTTTGAAAAGTCAAGAAATAAATTTTCTTTCTTGCCCTCTTTTAAAAAAAAAAATCAATAATATTCTTTCTCTAAAGTATAAATTAATAAGGGTAATTTTAGAAACTTCTATATTTTTAATTGATAAACAAGGTATTAAATGATGTTTCCTTAAAAAGTTGGATTTTTTAAACAAAACCTATTTGGGAGAAAGTTAGTACACTTTGTTTTTAAAATTAAAGCAAAATTATGTACAAATATCAAGAATATCTCATGCGAGTGATACAACCACAATATATCTGTGGTGAAAATACCATTTTGATTCTTACATTTTCGTAGTAGTCAATTTGGTTCATATTATTTTTAACTTATCATTAATTTAGTTTTTATCATCAACCTATTGACCAAAATTGACTGTAAGTTAAAAATAACATGAACCAAATTTACTACTATCAAAATGTAGGAACCAAATTGATAGTTACCCTAAAATGTAAGGATCAAAATGATATTTTTTATTATATACGTATGTGCAAACCAATAAACTATTGATAAATGTTTCTCATTTTGAAAAATGTGCATTGCAAATTTACAATTCATAATTGAATATTTATTATTTCGTAACTTATAAGAGACTTATTAACAAGATATATATAACCAAAATTGACTTCAAGTTGAAAATAACATAAACCAAATTTACAACTACCAAAATGCATGAACCAAATTGATAGCAACCTTAAAATGTGAGGATCAAAATGATTTTTTTTTTTAATATTATATTTGTATGTGCAAACCAATAAACTATTGATAAATGTTTTTCATTTTGAAAAATGTCCACTGCAAATTTACAATTCATAATGAATATTTATTATTTACTTATAAGAGACTTATTAACAATATATATATATATATATATATATCATAAAATTGAAAATATATCTTACAAATGATTAATTTGATTATTACTTATGCAGTTGTTTTTAATAAAATTAACTAAATATATTAAATGAGAATATATTTATAACATCCACATTCAATTATATGGTCCAAATTTTGCAGGGAGAGAGAAGCAAAAGGCACTGTTAGACATATTATTTATGGGGCTTAACTGTATAGTCCAATAAATTTGTATTGAAAACAAGTGCCACAAAATGTTGTACTCAAGTAAAAGCTCAAATATTAGCATAAACCCTGATACATCTAAGTAATTTGACACAATACGATCTATATGACAAACACACACACACACACACACACATATATATATATATATATATTATGATTCATAAGCATATTCAATACAGACAATACAAAAAAAATTTGGCTCAATTCAGTACATATTTAATGATACGAATCACCTCGTGTCCAATACTAACAACTTTAGTCGTACTTATAAATAAGCCACCTTCTTGCATAACCTACGGTTTAGTTTCATGAAGATGGGCTTTAATTTTTATTTTATGTTTTTTTCTACCTATCAAATACTTCTTGATTATTATTGTTATTTTTTTCACATCTAGAGCACTTGCATCAGTAAGTGCAAAATAGAAAAAGTGTTGAGATATGCACATTTTGACCACAAAAAAAAAAAAAAAAAAAAAAAAAAAAAAAAAAAACACTCACATCAGTAGATGTAAAATTGTGTATAAATGCACTAGTGCTACAATAACTATACATATAAGCACGGTTACTATAACTCGTCCATATTATATTTTAGTATTTTTTTGGTAGTGTTGGGTATGTGAGAGAGAGGAGTAGTGAGTGAGGAAATAATAAAAAAATTATAAAAGAATGAATATTTTATTGAATAAATGTGTAAAATAAATAGACTGATCTAGGTGTTTTATAAAAATAGATGTATAAAATAGAAAAAGTAGGTTTTTAATGTAAAATAGAAGGAAACTTTTACACTTACTGATGCAGTTGCTCTAAGGGCTTCAAGCACATATGCAACATTTAATCAATCCATAAACAAAAATTTCTCACATAAGATAATTTCCTCTGAAGATTAGCCTTCCCAGGGAAAATAACAGACAGTACACTATTTTGATTACTAGACGCCATTTTGATTGTGATGCTTGGAGACTATAGATGGTATGACATCATAAACCTTCAAAGATAAATCTCAGCACACTTAAATTTAATTGTTTTTTCCTCTTTAGAAAATTACTCTATCAAAAAATTATTTCACATGGTAGACTAAAATACATTTTCTTACACTTACAATAGAAGTGCAACACATTTTCCTACACTACTAGTAAACCTCATATTTGATATTTCAGTTTATTATACAAATGGAATCTCTGGTGGCCACTAAGAGTCTTGTGATTTAATGATATTATCCAGTTCTCTCCCGAAGAACACAGATTTAATCTCCCTACCCCAAAAAATTGTCAGGGGAAAAAGAAAAAAAAGAAATCCCTGATTACTGGTGTTTTAAATGCAATCCTAAACAAGTGTGGTCTTCACTTGAGAAGAGTAAGAAAAAAGGAATATTGTAACATTGCCTCAGTCATGAAATATAGTTGGTATCCTTATTTGTTATATAGGTCAAGCAATTGGCTAAAGAGAAGTCCACAGCATATATGTTAAAAAAATTAATTGAGTTTGGATCCTAAACGGAAGGGATCCAGCTGAAAATGTATACATAATCAATGTATAGACCAAAAAAAAAAAAGTATAGAAATCCCACTCAATCGGAGAAATTGGGATCAAAGATAGTTCCCCACCCCCCCCCCCCCACCCCCAAAAAAAAAAAAAAAAAAAAAAAAAAAAAAAAAAAGGAAAAAAGAAGAAGCAAATTATTGAAAGAAAATATGTAAGCCAATTTCATAATAATTGAGAATTTATTGTTATGAACCAACATGTACAGCCTCTACAGCATCATCTACAATATCATCAGACTCATCAACTATCATCTCATTTTTAAAAAGCAGTTTTAAGTATGGAAGAACCTTTGGTAGTACCGGCAAATCTGCCATATTAACACTCATCATGTCAAACGCAATGCAAGTCTTATGCATGTGTGTCTCATCAAATATCGGAATTTTTGGATATCTCTGGCTGAAGTGGGTAAGGATAATGCGGTATGCCCCAGCAGAGTCCCCAACTTCTATTGCTTCCATTGTTGTGCTATGGTTTCTTGCAATAGCCTCATCCACCATGCCATCCTCAAAAGTAGCCTGCAACATTGACAAGGACAATTAGTCAATTACAGTCAATAACAGTAATTTTACCTTGAACATGCTGATTAATAATTCAACACCTACAAGAAAAGTCAAAACAAGCATGAAAAAGTTACACGTTCATCTGATTTGCCACTGAACAGTGTATAAACGACTTCATCCATAATGGAAGTATAATTATTCCATGCTTCAAAATGCACCTTGTCTGGGATTTTTTTTAATAAGTAAAATGTACCATATATGGGAATTTGATTTGGAATTTATATCTGTTTGGACTGTGTCTGCTTGGCAACAGTTTTTTCTTTTAATTTTTTAGCTTAATTGCTTATGTATAGCTTTTTAAAGTATCACTTCTTCTGGGTGCAACTATAACTTACTTTCAGAAAATAAGCAAATAAGCTTTTAGCAAAAAAGTTACATCCAACCGCACTGAAATAACTTAATTTTAATCCTTTTCATCAATACATTGCCACTGAACATCTTGGAGCAGACCCATAAAAAATAGTACTAAAAAAAAAAAAAAAAAAAGGAAAAGGGAGAGATAAGGAGGGGGAGGGGGGAAGAGAGAGAGAAACAAAGCATCTTCTCAGGACCTTTCAAAAAATTATAATCTTAAATATCATTAAATTTTATTCAATATTATTCTTATTTTATTTATGAAGCTTCAACATATCTTTTATTTTTTTATAATTCGATAGTTTCAACAAGAGGGGAAAGGGGATTTAAACCTTGATTCTCCTAGTAAAGGAGGGTAGGTTATTGCCACTAAGCTACAAGACTATAGGCAAAAAGGGAAGAAAATTGGTGTATAACAATCTCAGATTGCATCATGTTATCGAGGGAAGAAAACAATTTCTGTAAACTATAATGATAAACCAGGAAAAAAATCATGTGATAACTTGCCTCATGTATAAGAACTGTTGCACCGTGGGATGCTTCTATCAATTCTGGGCAGGGCCTGGTGTCGCCTGAGTACACAATCTTCCACCCTGGTATCACTTTTCCAACGCTATTGATTCTCTTTGCTGCCTTCAATGCAACACCAAATGCCTGTGGACAGTGCACGACAGGAAAACTAACCAAGGCCTCTAAACCGGCTTCACTTAGTGCTTTCTTCAAGGTCTTTAGGATTGGCAAAGCCATCCTATTATCAACTGGACTACCTGGTCTCTTCCAATAGCTCTGCATTTGGGATCCTCTAGCAAACAGAGTACAATCAATGTTCTGTCCTGTTGGGCCATCTAAAATTTTATTGGTCATATCCTCAACATTAATTGGACTTTCTGGAGAAGAGTGATCTTTATTTGACTCAATAAAACCCTCAAAAGCATCCAATGAAGCTGCTGTAGTGTGCTTACAATCAAGGAACTGCATATCTAAATCTTCAAGTCTTTGGTATGCATCTAAATACCTCTTAAGCTGCCTTGGGCCTACAACAAGTAATGGTTCATGAGGCACTGCCTGTAACAGATCACGCCGCAGAGCAAGTATTCTTGCCAAACCCGTGTGGTGATCAGCGTGAATGTGAGAGATCCAAATACACCTTAGATGTCTCACAGCATCGTCTGCACCCTCTACACCATATCTGTTCTCAAGGTACATTAATCAACATGTTAGACGGGAATTTAAAAGCTCTTTAAGTAATAGAAGATTTGTATGGCATTACCTCCTTTTCAGCTGTCCTAGGGTTCCTTCGCCACAATCTAAGAGCAAACTTCCTTTCGCGAAAAGATTAATGAAGATCGAACTAACATTACGGTATTTAGATGGCTGGGATGAACCAGTCCCAAGAAGAACAATCTCTAAGTCATCTCTTCTTATATTCTCCAAACAGCAAGGAAGAGAATTCTCATTCAACCACGGCTCTTCAACAAAAACTTTACTATCTTGCAAGGAAGTTATCTCCTCTGTCTCTCTGGACCCATGCCAGAACTGACTGACACATTGGGCAGCATCTACAATCTCTGGAATCTCTGTCACTAACTCGTCGATGATTTCTGTGGGAGTCACTGAATTTGGAATACCAGATCTATCCAACCCAAGGTGAGCATAAGGACGCAAAGTGAACTGTTCAACATACAGAAGAAAAAATGCCATCATTATATGACGTGCGTCTATACAAGATCAGAAAAATCAAGTCACTCATAACACTAACCATACTGCAGAACAAGTGAAGCATGACCTTAGTAGGACAACAAAAAAGGGAAAAAAAAAAATTCAAAGAGAAGGCATGACATTCTATATCCATGGTGAATATAATGAGTATAGTGTCTACATTTGAGGAAAATTTGGTGTAGATATGCTGGAGCATTTATGTAAATGATCTTCTAAATAGCTCGAGTAAATAGCCACTATCTTAACAACTCTCAAAATTCTTTTTGATAAGTCTAACAACTCTCAAAATTCACTCTCTTGGCTATCTCATTTCACATTAGTTTCAAACCTCAATGTAAGATAACTTACAGAGTAAAGCTTGTGAATAAGATATAGTCTAGTTTGTAAAGAGGAAAGGTTAAACTACATCATATCTGTTCTCCTATAAAAATTAGATGGGGCCAGAAGTTTATTATAGATCTCAATTCATACCTTGAGGAGATTTTTGGCAGCAATGCTTTCACACCGCTTTGAAACTGGACCCTGATAAGAAGAAACCAAATCAACTGGTCAGTAGGATATGTCCAAGCTTGCCAATGAACTCCTAACAATCAAATATTATAATAATTATTTCCTTCCTAGTATATTGCGACAAACCTCACTTGAAGCACTGGACTCTGGTGCTGGGTAATTAAGCTGCTGAAGAGACCAAAAACCTGGAGCTGGGAAAAACTGAGGGCACAAATAATTGAGACGTGCTGCAATTCGTGCACTTGATTTAAGAATAGGAATCTCCACATTCTTCCTGTAAAAGCATGAGAACTGTCAATTGAAGTAGCTAGGCACACGCCACAAATACTTGTAAATAAGAAAAGAGACCCACATTTCATGTCCAGCTAGGATGTGTTGGGCTGAACCAAATCTTTGCATCCATCTCTGATAATTTGAACCACTTATTACAGATGCAGGACTTAAATGAATGATACAAGTAACAGTCTTAGCACTCTCTGGTAGATTGCCCAAGGCATCTACATAGTAACTACTGAGAGATTGTATAGACAACAACTCCTGCAAGTGAGATTCTGAGGGGCAGTCAACAAGGAGTACAATGGGCCCAGGAACAGAAGGACCCATTACATCACTTGGATGAACCTAAAACAAAAGGCAAATAAATCTATAGATTAAAACCTAGACCACATAACAGACTTCAGAAACAATAAAGCACAGGCAAGAGCCTCATAATATATCTTTAACGAATGCCTTCTTGAACCCACCGTGATATTTTGGTGATCTGACTTCACTGAATTTCCGAGTTGCAGTTCACGATACTTTGGGCCAGGTTTAAGACCAAGAGACATAGCTTTGGCTGGGTCAAATTTCCCCTTAATCTCAGGCAATTCACAGACATATATCACAGACATATCACCAGGCTTCATTATAGACCTTGTTTTTCCATTTGGATCCATTCTCACATCTAGACCCCTTTCTGAAGGATTCTGCATGACAGATTCTTCATTCAAGTGTGGAGACCCATCCAAGCAACTTGGTCGTAGGAGAATGGCTGATATCTTGACAACCTCATCATCAATGAGAACAATGGGTTCCTGAAACTGACTTGAATCAGGCATAGAACCAGTATCAGAATTTAACATGGGCCCAAAGCTTCGAGTGTGAACCATGGCAGCATTTGGGATGAAAGACTTCATGGCATCAACTAGATACTTAAGATCTGATGGACCCCAAACATTGACCTTCAAAACAACAGAAACTCTTATTAGAAATAATATAAGATAGAATTGCAAATCAACATTTTACAAAATTAACTGGAGAGACAATATATATATTTTGATCTGATACTCACAGACATTCCTTCGTCTCCCATGCCAGCCAAAGTCAATAGTAAACCTGTGGAGTTAAATTGAGCAATTCAGTGGCCTGAAGAACTCTCACTTGAATTACTATTCAGACATTAAGACACACTACAGATGTTTATATACTACAAACTAAAACATTTTCTTTGGTTATAATCCGAAATTGAAATACAGTTAATGATCACAGATACATCATTGCTGATCTATCAAGATACAAACCTGGAAGACCACCCGCAGTCTCTGAGCAGACACGAGAGAGAAATATGTGATCTATCTGAAGAAAGACACAGAACATTAATGTCTTCCCACATGCAGGAAATATCTGATTTATCATTTTTATTAACAGAAGTTGGAAAAAAAAAAACTTTATATATGTATTTACACAGTAAAGAGTGAAGTTTCCAGACATCTCATACCTTTGATAACTTAATCTTATGCTCTGTGCAAAATCGTTGCAATCCCTGCAATGAGAATAATAAATTAAGAGAAATAAACAAATAAATAAATTCCATAGGTTTACACAAGTTTTTTTTTTTTTTTTTTTGGGGGGGGGGGGGGGGGGTGGTTGGGGGGGACTATGCCTTGAATTAGATATAAGCATCAAATTAACTTCAGTTTCATTTCTAAATTTTGATTAAAAAATAAAAATTCAGTTTCAATAAACACTCGACAATGAGAAACCAGTATTTTAGAATCCACGTGTTCATCTTGGATTAGGCATTAACCATTTATAGTTCATATTAAAACAGAAAATTCAGTTCCCAATACCAAAAGAGAGACATAAAATATTGAGTTGACAAGGAAAATGTCACCCCAGGCTTACCTCTCCAGCATTGAAAATAAATCTTTGCTTGTCAAAGAAAAGCAAGACTGAAGGTGATGTATCCTGAGTATCCATTCCTGTCCCCAATATCTGTAATAAATAGACAAAGGCACCAATATTAGTCCAATGAGACAACTCAATTTTTCACATATATATGTCATCATTGAACAATCACTTTCTAAACATGCTAGTACTAATTAAACCCCACAAAAATATAGATATGAAAATTTCTCAACTACTGCTTGCTCAAACACAAAAACTCAGTTCATAGAAGTATGGTTGACAAAATGTTATTATCCAAATGAGCTAGTATTTTAAATTCCTAAATACCTTTTGCTCATGCTTGGTTGCATGGCCATAAGATCAAAGGTCCCTTGGAAAACCAGGAAAGGTTCCAGAACTAAGTTGCTTCTCATACTAATTAACCAGGAAATAAATATTACTATCTATTATTCATAAGTTACACATGCACCGATTGGTCTAGAACCCACCATCTCACCTTCTACCTGGCACGTAGGGAGGAGATGCTAGTTGAGCTAGAGTTCATTGGCAGAAATAAATATTAAATTAAAACCACATTCCCACAAAAATAGGATTCCAAGTTTCTGACTTTAAACCTATACTTCTTCAAATTACAGAGGACTAAAATTATAAACTCAGACCAGAATCTGTCAATTAAGCACATTATCCGCTCAAAAAAAAAAAAAAAACCCAAGAAACACATTTGACAGAGCTCTTTTTCTCTTTTTCACATTACTTAACACCAATAACTAAATCTAGGAACACAAATTAGCATCAGAATCAACAAAAGCTTATCCAAATAAATACCAGAACTAACTAAAGTGACAATAAAATAGAGAAAATTTTCAACCATTCTAAACAAACCCAATTTGCAAAAACCACTATCAGACAAAAGCCAGAAAAATCCAACAACCAATACAATCAATATCATTCCACTCCACCACATCGCAAAAACTAAAACAAACCCATTTCATAAAACCACATAACAAAGAAAACCCAGAAGGCCAAAACCCCAAAAAACAGTACCTGCACATAAGAAATGGTATTTACAGGGTTGAGCTTGCGCACTTTCAACTGCAAGTTCTTGTGGGGTTTATCGCTCTTGTCTCTACCTTCAGCCCTTCTCTTATTGAACCCAACAGAAGGCTGAGGCTCAGTTGTTGTTTCCATTGGAGCCACTTTTTTTTGGTCTCTGTTGCTCAGAGTGCTGGTGTTTCTGCGAGCAAGATTGGGTTTGAGGTGATGAGGAGGAGGAATGTTACGGTGTCGTTTAGAGGAGGCGAGAATGGTGAAGAGAGAAGAAGAATGGTTGATGGGTTTAAGGTAGGAGAGAGAAGAGGGTTTAAAGGGAGACAGAAGTGGGAAGAGGAGGCGGAGATTGAGGTTGAGGCTTGAGACTTGGGGCAATGGCATTGTGTTTGTGTTTCAATTCATTTGCTACTTTTATTTGTAATCCTTTGCAAAGGGTTTTAGTTTTAGATAAAACCCTTTCTCGTTTTGGACCTTATTGTGTCCCGTTGAAGGTTGGTGGCATGGCACTCCAAACTCAAGGAACTTAACAGCTAATGGTCCTACAAGGCCATACCTTTATCCTTTACAATTTTTTTTTCATAAAAAAAAAAAAAAAAAAAAAAAAAAAAAAAAAAAGGTTTATAGATGTGGTCACTACCGGACTTACTTAAACTCGAAGTTGATAATAAGTGAGATCTAGGGTACATGGGTTGAGTTAGATGGATGGAAAGTAATATTTTTAACTATCCTGCCAATGGCAAGTTGGAAAATTTTCAATCTGCCGCCAACCCACCAATATATAAATTCAGCGGGTTAGTAAAAATATAATGGTTTCAATTTGATAGGTTGAGCAGGTTGACAAATTCAATTCATAAATGAAATTATTTCAATTAAATTGGATAATTTTTTTGCTTTCTTAAATAAGGGAAAAAAAGAAGGGAAAATTGCAATTTTTATTAAAAATAAATGCAAATACTGCATTATTTTTTATTAGAATGACTAAAATTTTTTATCACATTGAAAAGAAAAACATTTCAGAACCTGAAATTAGACATGTACATAGAATAAGAATAATAACAAAATCTTAGAAAGAATAGCTAGAGTTTAATAAGGAAGAGAAATGTAAAAATGAAAAAATAATAAGAAAGAGCAAGAAATGAGGGAAATAAAGTGGGTGAACATGACAAAGTGTGTGTGTGTGCGCGCACGCGCGCGCGGGGGCAAGTTAGGTTTTGGTGGGTTAGAAATATCTCAACCCGATCCGCTCACTTAATGGACCCGCATGAGTTGGGTAAGGTGAGTTGGCGAGTCAAGCAATTTTTTCACATAGCTCTAGTGGCGTCACTTGAGTAATAATGAGATTCATTATTACTCAAAACCATAACTTTGAACTTGTAAGATGATAGACACAAGGGGTTACTACTACCGAAAAGAAGGGTAAAAAAAAAAAAAAGTTACCCTAAATTTCCCATTATTTAAATCATTGGGAGGTATCATTAGGCAAAACACAAAGGCAAAACTCAAACGACGGTTATTTTTCTTATGCATTTAAGTAAAAACTAAAACAAATTTTTTATATTAAACTTACTTTTTTGTGAAGACCAACAAGCTGGAGTAGCTCAGTTGGTTAGAGCGTGTGGCTGTTAACCACAAGGTCGAAGGTTCAAGCCCTTCCTCTAGCGCTCTCTCCCATTTTGCTTTCCTAATGTTCCATCTGTGCCTGAGTCTCTCCGATTAGCTTTCGGGCCTCTTTTGCTTTCCTAATGTTCCATCTGGGCCTGAGTCTCTCTGATTAGCTTTTGGGCCTCAAAATTTTACAGTGTGTGCTGGATTTTGTACTTAAAAGAGTTACGAGGTTTTAGGCTCACCACAAACTTATAAAATTTACTATTATTGTATTCCATTTTTGGCCCATGCCCATAGCCTTAGCACCTACATTAGAAAAGATAAGATCAAAAACAAAGAACCACCACACACCATGATGAAAACCCCATGCAAATATCCAGCTCACTTCCACAAACTATCCAAGCATAGAATCCCTATTACCTTATCAAAAAATGGGTACCCTACAACTGAGTTCATATGCTTTATCTTCTTTCTCAACCTCTTTAAACTTCAACTACATTACCAACTCTCATAAAACACTCAAAACCTCTAAGCACCCCAGATTCTCTAGAGGGAAAATCAGAGCTGTTGGCACAATCCCTGAAAATGAATCCCAATCCACAGACCCAGAGGAGCCACCTTTTGTGGCTTTAGCTTTTGTTAGTGTAAGTTGAAATATTATATATCTACAATTTTACATATCATAACTAGCTTGTATATAAATAGTGGCAATTTAATTGATAATAATTTCTGTTTTATGTTTTTTTTTAGTCTGTGTTACTACCAGATGGAACACCTGATGTACATTTTCGAAAAGCATGTGGTGGACAGAAACTTAGGAACATAATGTTGGATTCAAATATTGAGTTGTATGGACCATATGTAAGTTTTTTAACTTATAATTCATATGATTTATAAGTTGATTTTATTGATAAGCTTTGTGTGCGTGTGTGTGTATTCATTATATATATTGATGTTCATTAATTATGTATTGGTTATCAGGGTAGACCTCTGCTAAATTGTGCTGGAGGTGGAACCTGTGCGACGTGTATGGTGGAGGTGGCCTTACTATCTTGAAACTAATTAATTAAAAGGGAAAAAGCATGCTCAACAATTTTTCTTTCTTTTTTTATATTTTTATATTTTTTAAATCTTAAACTTAAAGCTTCTGCCTTCTGGTTCATGATTTTTTTTTTTTTTTTTTAAATTTTATACACCATTAATCATTAGTGAATTTGGTTTATCAATAGATATTCTAGATCAAAAATAGGATTTTAATTGGAAGTGGCTGTCCATTTTGCTTATGCTGTTTAATAAATTTTTTTTATTTTTTTTAAAGTAGAAGCTTAAACTTATGGTTGAAATACAATTTTTATCCTTGAAATTTGGTTAAAATTTGATCATGATCTTTGAAAGATTTCAATTTTATTCTTGAAAAAAAATTGAAAGATATCAATTTTATCAGTCCCATGACCTGATTGCCGATGCTAGCTTGTTCTGTTTGTCTTGGTCTCCTATTCAATTTCGATTATGGAGGACTAAATAAACCAAGGCAAAACAAACATTTTTTATTTTTTATTTTTATATGAAAATACCCAAAACCCCATGTGGGCTCTTCTAAAATATGGAATTTCTTTGAGATTTCTTTTTGGAGATTTTGAGTGTAACACTTAGCCCTTGTGGTATTGTTTTATGTATATGTAAACTTTTAATTAACATTTAACTCATGTGATTTCTCCTAAAATACAAAATTTCTTTGAATTTTTGAGTATCACACTTAGGATCCCTTGTGGTATTGTTTTATGTATATGTAAACTGTTATTTAACATTTAAACCGTTGGGATTTTTGAATGTAACACACAACCTTATAATAGTATTATTTTACATGAAAATGCAACTCTTAATTGTAGTTGAATTAGCACCTCCCCATGCACAAAGTGCTTGGCGGTCTAGAGAAAAAAAGGTTTAAACTGCGGAGTTAGCAGTACATTATATTTATCTCTCAAAAAAAAAATTGAGATATATGCCATCACATGAGTAACTCATCATTTATTTTGGTTTACTCATAAAAGTTAAAACCCATAAAGAGTTAAGGGATTGCGAATTTTTATATAAACCACAAGGGGTTTTGTATACCTTTCCCTTTATCTTTCAAACATAAATAAAACATACTTTGCAGACAAAAAAACCTGTAGTATCTATTCTATATAATTTTCTCATGTGTTGTTAGATTGTTCAAGGGAAGGAGCTTCTAACCCCTCGCACGGACAAAGAGAAGGAAAAACTAAAGAAGGTATATGCTAGAAAAAGCAAATTCTTAATTTTATTTAGTGGGCATAATGTTATTCAAGTACACGCTAATCCAATCAAAATCACTCAGGATTACATTTTCCTTGTGTATTATTAGAAAATCTCAATTAATTGATATTTTTATTTAATTAATTACACCGCCTATGTTTTAGACTAAATAGTTGAATAACTGAATAAGATAATCTATGTACACCATTGACATGATGATCATTTTAAATGTACAAGTTCATGTGAGGATGAAAGGCAAAAGCTAGAGTTAATTAAAAAAAAAAGAAAAAATAAAAAGAAAAAAACATTAAACTCATCATTTACAATGTTGGTATTAAGTACTAATCATAATATGCCACCTTATCAGTTGTGAAAAATTTATATTCCTGAGGCTATTGTAGTTGTGACCTAACATATATGTTCTGGGGTATGTTTCAGAAACCAAAAAATTGGAGACTTGCTTGTCAACTTACAGTGGGTAAAAAAGATTCTACAGGCCTGGTTTGTGATATTTCTCTTTCATTTCTTATGTTTCAGCAAACTAGAAATTTTTTTTCTTTGGGTTATTAAGTAATCATATTCTATTTTAGTATAGGTTGGATTAAATTGTTTCTTTTTTCCTCTGATGCAGCTTGTTGTCCAACAACTGCCTGAATGGAAAGGACATGAATGGAATTATGAAAAAATATCGCCTGAAGAATATGCTTCAGAATTAGGGTTAGAATTTGGGTCAGAGTCTTCCTAACACAGTTTTGCTAATTAATGTACATTTCAAAGAAAGTTCTAAAAACCAATATAACATTATGAGGAAATGATGTAAAAATATTGCCTTAAAGGCATTCAAAGACACTTCTTGTATTGTAATTAAGTCTAAAATCCAATTTTATTATGGGAAATTCTCTTATAAATTTTCATACTAGTAAGATTTGTAGTTCAATTAGTTGATACTTTTTTGTATTTTCAAATGAGAAATGTAGAGTTCAAATTTTCTCTCTCCCAATTATCAAATTATCAATCTGTGACTTCTACCAACTGAAGCCTTTATGTTTGGGTAAAGTCCAATTGAATTGGTTTTCCTATCACGCTAGGCCTCATGGCCGTTTCCATCTTTTCTTTTTTGGGTTACTTATGTTTATTTACAATTTTACATTTATTTCAGAGCTTATATGAGCAGCTATAGTGTTATAAAAAAAAAATTAAAAAGTAATATTTACTTTTAATGGATGTTTTAGGATGTACGAGAAATCGTCATTGCCATCTTAAGGGTTTGAGAATTGAGAAATATCTTCAAATTGGGATAAAGAAAGTTCTAGATATTCTTGTCCAAGAACCGTAGTGACCACAAAAGCTCTCTAGAAATCGCCACTTTCTTTACAATTTAAAGGGGAAAAAAAAACCCTACAATTTAATCACAAATTTTTTTTTTACAACTCTCATACCTAGGGATGAGTCTATACACCCAACCAAACCAACCCTACCGCCCAACTTAGTTCGATTCAAATGGTTCTAGGTAGTGTTGCTCATGTTAGTTGGTTGAATAGGCAGTCGGTTTGGCGATGAGTATATTGAAAGAGAATTTTTTTTTTTTTTTTTTTTTGAGGAACAGATAGAAATATTATGTTCACAAAACTTTCACAACAAATTTTAAGTGACAGGTTATTACTGCTGTTATTGGCAGGCAAAAAGTAATTTTAATTGTGGGTTCAAATTATTGCTGTTATTGGTAGACAAAAAAATAATTTTAATCGTGGGTTCAAATTAGAACAAATAAAAATTTGATGAAATGCTACTTGCTCAATTACCAAAAAAACATAAGCCTTCAATATTTTTCATGTGGTTTGCAATCATTGGTCCTTGAGATATATGTTCCTCATTGTGTTAACAAATGTCCTTTCTTGTTGTTCTTCTTCTTCTCCCAAAAAAAAAAAAAAAAAAAAAATTCTAATCTGTTTCAAAAAAAATTTTTGACCTTCTTTTATTTTTAATTTCCCTATTTTCTCTTTATCTCCCTCCTCTAATCTCTGTGGCAGATTTGTGTAGCTTTTTATGTTTTTGACTTTTTTTCCTCTATGGCTAGATGATTGCAAATCTGGTTTGGGTTGTTGAAGATTAAATTTTGTAGGTTTTTTTTTTTTTTTTTGGTTGTAAATATGTGTTTTTGTGATTTTTGAAACCCGATGACTTGTTTGAGGCCAATCATCTATTTGATAGTTGAATATTGGTGGTTTTGCTAGATTCATTAGACGGCAACAGACTAGGAGGGTTCTAGACCCGAGGGCATCAAGTTAAGTGGCGATTTAATATCAAAGACTATTCCACTCAACCCGATATCCACCTTGCAATTTGAAATAGATGCCCCAAAACTCACTTCACATAACTTTATTTTTTTAGTGATGTTAGAAATATTACAAACTTAAATTATATTACGTAACTCTATAAACTAATATGTTATCAATCATTAAAAAAAAAAAATTCAAATATCTATTTGTAGGTGAGTGGTCCTTTGTTTGTGTTCCATGGACTGTAAACTACGAGCCCACTAAAATGATAAGATGATTCGAATGGCCAAGCTCGGCCCATATCCTTTGGAGGAAAGGGCCTAGACCTAATCAAGAGACCAAAGACCCATCTTAGGAAGGAATCCTTTTTCCACCTGTGGATGCTGACAAAATGTAGTCACTTGGACAATATCAACCAAGGGTGCCCCATTGATGACAAAGCTGAGGAGAAACCCAAACCCATGAAAGATGTTTGAGGAGCCTAAGGAGGTAGCTCTTGACTTAAGCAATAGTCA
This sequence comes from Quercus variabilis, assembly GCA_030445155.1. NCBI lineage: Eukaryota > Viridiplantae > Streptophyta > Magnoliopsida > Fagales > Fagaceae > Quercus > Quercus variabilis. Next base: position 21,037,901 of record CP129449.1, read on the forward strand.
CTTCTGCATTAATTTAGATGTTCTCACTTGACACAACAACATTTATTAATGAATGAGTAGCTTGAATAGTGGCCTCATGCCCCAAAAGTCCACCTTCATCATCAAAATGGTAAAGGAGACACCGGATAGGACAAATATCTTCTGATCCTCATTATGACAGCCTACTATTGAGAAGAAGGCTTGGGGTTATATATAGAGGCTTTTATGCACACATGGTGGGATATACCAAAATTAGAGAGAAAAAAGAGTTGAGAGAATTTATACTTGTTTTTGGATGCATGTATCCTCGGCAACAATAGTTAATCCATGTTTATCTATAATAAACTTGTATTATCCAATTTTTACTCTTGTTCAGATCTCCTATTGAGGATTGTTCGCTTACCATCCATTACAAATTAGTTGTGATGATCAAGTATTGATTTACAGCCCAGATTTTTAGTTGGTTTTTGACCCCCACATTATTTATTATATTATTGAAGTGACACAAACTACATTTATAGTTATATTAGTTTGTAAACTTTTTGTAATGAAATTAGAAGTAGATTTTTTTATTAATTTAATATCGGAAAAGATCTTAAACTTTTCTCCACATTTCTTATCATTTCCTTTTTGGGAAAACATTGTCCTTATCATGATCTATGAGGAGAATGAAAGTTAACCAATAGGAAAAAATAGTGCCCCTTTTAGAGGAAGAATTCCCATATTTAAATTCTTCAATGGATATACTCGAAAATATCATAGAATTTATGTTATGTAATGTAATGAGATATTATAATTTTTTTTTATCATGTGATGTGATGATAATGTTAGAACTTAGAACTTAATGCATATTATTTTTATATTTGATTATTTTGAAATTATAATTTTATGTTGTATATAATTATGTATGTTAATTATAGATTTATATGTTGGACTTAGCTGGTACTGAAATATCTCATTCCAATTGACAACATTGATTTATATAGTAAAATTTATAGGGTGAAACTTAAGAACAATACTTTATATGCAGTTCCTTAAGTTTTCAATTAAATCATCTCACATGACAAATTTATTTAACTCAGCCCAAACAATGTGATATTCATCTTAATGGCAATGTGTCATCTCCATGGTTGCCCAAATCCTTTTGCTTGAATCTCAAAGCCATGACCAAAACCAACTCTCAGCCACCAAAAACCCAAAAAGGCCATGACTAACCCACAACCACCGAAACCTAGCAACACACAGGCCATCGTCATCTCGTCCTATCACCCAAGCCTAGAACTCAATACCACGGCCACCCAAACAACCACCACAGATTTGCTGATCATGATTTGAAATCAAATTTGGTGAGTTTTTTTATGTAGGCCTTAGGTTTGAAATCGGTCCAGACTTGCATTGGCCTCGCCATCGAGTTTGAATCTCGGACAGACCTGATTCAGGCTTGACACTAGTGTCTAGAACTCCAATTATGACATCGTGAGAGGCTGGGTTGAGGACCCAAGTGTTGTTGCTATTGGAGTTAGTCTGAGTGTTTTTTTTATTATTATTATTAAATTGAGATCTATTGCTGTTAAGCTAAGTTTGATGCCATTTGGTTTGAGTTGAATAAATTTTTCATGTGAGATGATTTGATTGGGGAGCCTAAGGAATCATGTGTAAGATATTGTACATAAGTTTTGCACAAATGTATAACATCCATATATACTCTAAAGAGATTATAGACTACATGGGTAAAACAGTAAAAGGCTTAAATCATAAATGATTTTTATTTTTTAATAAAAAAATAGTGAAAAAAGTAAAAGTACAAGCCTAACATGGGAGATGGTATTAGGTGTAAGAGGCAATGGTAATAGGTGGGAGTGGCGTTACACCTATCCTATTACACACATAATTTTCACTAAACACAGAGTTATAGCAATAATGTGTTTTTAAGTCATGACCAAGGTTTTAAATTTCATTTCGTTTTGATCGGAATATTCTATTATGGTCCTTAACTCGGTGCACTTACCTCCATGTTCAATTTTGGTTTAAATTTTGGCCTGTTTTGGTGTTTTAGACAAATTTTGGTTGTTTGAGTCTCTCAATTCTCGACTATTCTGGGTTGTTCCAGATTGTGTTGAATATTTTTAAATATTGAAGTTCAAATTCATTATTTGACTCATTTTATTCTCATACCATATTTTAAATTATGTGTTGGATAATTAGATACAGTGAAATATGAAGTAATAAATAAATAAATATATGTTTTTGTATGCATATGTATCTGGTGCAAAATCATCAGTACCGAAATATTATATTACAGTTGTAAATTCGAAACGAAATTCAAAACCTTATCCACGATGAGATTGAAAAAAAAAAAAAAAAAAAAAAAAAACCTTGACCAGAGAAAAAAAATAATAATAATAATAATAATGATTTGACCCGAAACCGAAAGTAAAAGTTGTAGCCATAATTTGCGTATGTCCAAAGGAGTCGGTTGCATTATTGCAAAAATGGGCCATCCTCCACCCCTCCATAACAGACACAAGACGAGAAAGCCAAACCATACAGAACAATGTGTGGTTGGCTGCACATCACCAACTTCATCCATTTTCATAAAGCAACGAACGTTCTCAACAACTGAACCAAACAAAGCTTTACAAGGATAATATATAGAAGATGAAACTTATATCAATTAAGAAAAATAAAATAAAAGGAAAGAAGATGAGCAAAAATTGCTTCTCCTCTCCTTTATTACAAAGACATACGGACAAAAGAACACAACAATTTTTCAATCAAATCAATACTCATTGGACAGAGGTGCATGTTCATGGTGCATGAACACATTGCCATAGATAAGCCCAGCTAAGCCACCACCAATTAGGGGTCCAACCCAGTAGATCCAGTTGTCTTGGAAGTCACCGCTAGCCACAGCCGGCCCAAAGGAGCGAGCCGGGTTCATTGATCCACCGGAGAATGGGCCGGCTGCCAAGATGTTTGCACCAACAATGAAACCAATGGCAATGGGTGCAATTGTGCCTAGTGAACCCTTCTTGGGGTCAGCTGCTGTTGCGTAGACTGTGTAAACCAAAGCAAAGGTAATGATAATCTCCATCACCACTCCTTCAATGGCTCCAACTCCGGCAGCAAGGCTGTGGATGGGAATTGCCTGATGAAAAAGAAGTAACATCAATTTGGTGTTAATTTAGCTTTCCTTGAGAAGGAAGGAAAAGAATTATAGAACATAAAAGGAATTTGATGAATCGTGATCCTCTATCGATCTCAATATGTAAACTTCATTATTTGCTAAATCAACCATATTTTTTACACGTTTTATTTATTTATCTTCCTTCTAAAGTAACCATAATTTAGAGAAAAAAAAATCGGTCATATGATATTTTACAATGAATAAAGTATAAAGTGAAGCACTTTTAGTGGAGCCAGAAGATTTTTTGTTCAAAGTTTGATCAGATAACCACAAACGCATGTTTTGGCTCTTGTAATGATAAGGTTATAGTTGCCCTTGTTTTGGTAAGTATTAACTACATATAGAAAGTGTTTGGGGTGCCAAAAAATTGAAAAAATTCTTATCAAAGAAAACTTACCAAGCCTCCAGTGACTGCCTTGAGAAGGAAACATGCTACAATGGAGCCAAGAAGTTGAGCAATCCAGTAGAAGATGCCAGTAAGGACTGTGATTTGGCCACCAAGTGCCAATCCAAAGGTGACGGCAGGGTTAACATGGCCACCTGAGATGTTGGCACCAACTGAGACTGCAACAAAGAGAGCAAAGCCATGGCAAATAGCAATGGCTACTAGCCCCTCTGGATCAAGTGCCGCATTGGATGTCAACTTATCTGTTTAAAGAAAAACCAAAAAAAGATGTAAGAATTAATGTAAAAGTGGGGAAGAAAAAAGACAAAGATTTCTTATTGTTATGCATCCAAAGCTCTCTCTCTCTCTCTCTCTCTCTCATGGCCACAACCTAACCAACAACAATAAGTCTTAACAACCAAACCTTAATCTTACAATGAATCATCAACAGACTAGTCAACATCTACAACATAGCTTACATAAGTAACCCTCCTCGAAGAATATTATGGTTAATATTTTTCATCATCATATAGGTTTATTTATCCCATAAAAAAAATTAGATAGATTTATTATCCAATGATCAACAAGAGTTCGAAATATTTCCATGTTATGAAAAGAACAGAACAAAGAAATTAAATTGAAATGTTATCTTTAGTTCAAGCAGTGTGCTAGAGGGACGGCCATGTAAAGAAAAGAGAGCTATTATAAGTTAATGAGTGAGGAGAACTAACTGTATGCTATAGCCGAACCAACACCAGCAAAAACAAAGAGCAAGGTTGAGATGAACTCAGCAAGATAGGCCTTGAAAGAGCCCAAACTAAACGAGTCATCAAATCGACCAAAGGCAATCCTGGCCATTTTTTGGTTTAACTAAGTGCTATAGCTATTGGAGACGGAGTACTTAGGAGGATAAGGATAGAGAGAATATATGGTTGAGATAGCAAAAATGGCTTTTCTACGTCACATATAAATACTAGAAAGATGTGCAATATAAGATAAGCTTTATTAGGGAATAGATCATGAGTAATTCATACTAAGATTGTGTTACTATTATTGAAAAGTATTGTTTATTAAGAAGATAAAAAAGGAATATGTAAAGTGTACACAAAATATCCATGCACATCCAATCTGGTTATTTTCTGTGGTCTTAGCTGTCACTAACATGCTTTAATGGAAATGTCCGGAAGCACATCAATGACTCTACCATGTGAGACTGATGAGCAAAAGTTGTGGCATTTTGGTGGGGTTGTTTTTACGAAGAAAATAATGATAAAAGAGAATAGCCATGAGGGCATGACTTGCTTTGGCCCACATATTGCACCGACCAATGGCTCCATGTCCCAAATTAATATGGGCAAGAAGTTGTGGCATTTGAAAAATGAGTGGATAGGATTAACATTTTGTATTTTTAAATTTTTAAGTTGTTTGTTTAGGCTTAAAATGTAGAGAAGTGGCCTTCTTTAATTGGCTGTGGATAAAGAGGAATCTTAAGCTTTAGCCTGTTTGTTGGTTTATTTGCTTGGAATTATTATTATATTTGTTTCTTTTTTCTTTCAAGAGTCAGGAGCTTGGAATAATTGATTAATTGTGCCTTTATCAACTCTGTTAATTATTTGATGATAACTTAATGGGTTTCTTTTTTCTTTTCTTATGTTTTTGTCTGCACGAGTAAAAGGTGGCTTTGGATATTCACCCACGTGATTCCATTGTCCTATTGGGAAGGCTCTAGCTCATTGAATTGAATTGTCCATCACTGAAACCGACCTTTTACAGTTTTGGTGCTCCCACAGAATTGTCTAGCTAATCGAAGTGCACCACATCATTAATGGTGAATTCCTTTTACTGGAGAGCCAAACAAATTTTAGTTACCAAATAATCTTCCCCCTCAATTTACGTGATTGAATAATTGAGTGAGCTGTGTGGTGTGTAGTAGGCAAGCACCTCGTTCACCTCACCATAATGTTGGGGTTTGAATATTACTGGGCTCATTAGCACTGAGGCCGCAAGCCAGTGAGGGAATCCCATGCTATATTCTGCTCCATAGAATTTTTTTTTTTTATTTTATTTTATATAAGTGATTTACCTCTATGATCTTATCTTTTTCTATTCAGCAAAAAGTAAAAAATAAAAAATGATAGTTGATTAAGCTTTTGCGCCCATTTTTCTATTCTCAAATCAGATTAATTGTGTCGGAGTCACAGGCAAAAAGGCAATGCCCTTGAACATGAACTTGAAGCATCACGTGCTCCGTCTTAATTACTTGTTATGAACCACTAATCAAATTTTTTTTGAGGGTCAACCACTAATCAAATGAGAGTACAAAGTAACAAATTTTTTGAATTTTTTTTTTTTTTTGAGAAGTAAATATTTTAAACTTTAAACTTCTCAAACTTCTAAACATTGAATTTTAACGTTTTGTCACGTATCTATTTATGCAAAACCTAACTTTTGGAACTTCGTACACACTTTTTTTATTTTCACAATGTTTTATGTAGCATGAATACTGCAATAACTAACGCAATTGGCCAATTGTGATGTCAAATTAAAGTAATTATTGGTATGATATAAACTACTTTTAATATAATTTACATTTAGTGTACCAAACATACCCTTATTGTTATCTAAGTTATATGTATACAATGCCACAAAATAAGTTTATGTCATGCTGCCGAATGAATTATCTCACACTAGCGTGGTATATAGTGCACTTCTCATTATTCGCAATAAATGTGTGATGTACATCATCGAAAGACATGATAAGTGTGACTGATCATGGTGAGTGGTTTTTTCTTTTTTTAGTAGACAGCTTCTCATTGTTCGCAATCAATGTGTGATGTACATCATGGAAAGACAATATTATCATAGTACTTCGATGGTGAAAGTGACTGATCATGGTGAGTTTTTTTTTTTTAAGTAAACAGTCATATTTATTAATAATACTGATAAGTTTTCCATGCGATGCACGGATAATATTATAATATTTTATATAAATTTGTTTTTGGAAAATATTATACATATATTATAGCATATTTATTATAAAACTTTGTTAGTAATGAGTTTATCATAAAAAATAACAATTATAAATTGCACACATATATCTATTATAATTATTTTGTTCAAGTAATAAGCAATAATGAAAACAACTTAGAGTAATATTGTATAATAAAAGTTGATAAAAGCATATTAATTCATCATATATTATTGATTTTTATTATATGATGTAATAAAAAGGTTCATTATGAATTTTTTTTTCTTCAATGCTTTGTTATTGTGGTATGGTGACGCTTGTTGTCATTATCAGTTTCTCCATCCTCAACATTTGAAATTTAGTCCGTCCATATTTGTTCAATTTTTGAGCTTTCATCATTTTTTCCTTTTGTTGCATCATTTGTGTTAATTACTAATAAATTGGCACGAAGAGATTCTTGATTAGATCTTACAAAGTTTAGACTTTGTCGCTAAGATTTTTCATAGGTATTTGCATTTATATTAAATTTCAATGATATAGCAGTTTTTTGTAAATTTTTTATATTTGTGAATTTTGGAATAGTGCAGCAAAAAGAATTAACATAGCATGTTGAATTGCGTTTTTTTTTTCTTCCATACCTTTTTATCATTTGAAGGCGCATCAAAAATCTTAGCAACTATATAATTTTCAAAACCATCTTTTAGATTGAATTCATTCAAATGAAGTAGAGAAATCCATTTTTTTCCTAATTTTTTTTTTCAAATAACGTGAGATTCCTTCTCCAATATCAATATTTTTACAATAATTTAAATAAGTTGTACTTTAGTTTATTTTTCAGCAAAATCTCGATCTTGTAGATTTATTTAGGATTTTCTTGGCATCTCGATCAAATATCACAAACTTTGTTTTGTTAGTTGCATTAAAAACTTCAATTTGAATCATATATCTAAAGTAGTTTGCAATTGAATATTTATAGTAGTTATAGTGAGATAAATATATTATAAATATTTGGAGAGTATGTAGTTAATGTGAGTGCCTCTAACTTTGGGATAGAAAGATTTATTTTTGTTTTACATTTTGCACACCAAAATGATTTTGTTTGTAATTTGACATTCCTTTTACCAAGTACGCACAAAATGTAATACCAACCCATTGTTGTATCAATGTTACTTATTATTGCAATACCCTAGCAGTTCACATCTTGCAAATGAACTTTGAAATTAATATGTATTTTTTTTAATGTAAATAATATGATCTATTATTATTTTTATACATAAATGATGAATATAATTTGAAATAATTAACAAACCTTTTTCGTAGGATCTCATTCAATGCATTTTATCTTTACTATTGTCTTCATATTATTTAAAGATAAATCCTCCTACGAAAATTTTTTTGCATGTATTTTTGATATTTCTTATATAGGATCATGTTTTTTACCATTCCTATCATTAAATTTTTTTAAAGAAAATATTAAGTTAATGGCATTTTGTGAGATAGTATATGCTCTTTATTAGACTTTTTTGTTATTATAAATTTTAAAAATATGCACTTATCAATTATTTCAGCAACCTGAGGGATCTCAAGATTTATATATATTTTTGTTGCATTGGTCGATGACAGAGAATTTTTTTGCATAAATTGCATAGAATATTATTAATAAACAAAAGCATATTGAATTGAAATTGGGGGAAAATGAAGAGATATTTTATGAAAATGAGATTTTCTAAAAGTATCATCTATATGTGGGGGAGGAAGAAGAGAGTTTGTAAGAGGGTAAGAGTTTTTGCTTTGATTTACATGTGGGAATGGTCAAACTTGGTCATAATATGTAAGGTATGAACTGGGCATGAGTTTTTCATAAGATTTTGTTTACTTTTAAAAGGTAATCAATTTTATAGTGAATAACTTTTGATCTAATTGGTCTAATTGTCAAGAACAACTCATATCAATATAATAGTAAAAATAAGTTACTATGATCTATTGGGTAACAGTAAAAAAAAAAAAAAAAAAAACTTAATAAAAAGAGGTAAAAAATGCTAAATTTATATAATAGTAAAAATAAATTACTATGATTTATTAGGTAATAGTAAAAAAAAACTTAATGAAAAAAGGTAAAAAATGTTAAATAAAATAAGTTACTATGATCTATTGAGTAACAATAAAAAAAAAAAAAAAAAAAAAAAAAACTTAATAAAAAGAGGTAAAAAAATGCTAAATTTATATAATAGTAAAAATAAGTTACTATGATTTATTGGGTAATGCGGGATCAGAAAATCAAATAGCCCCGGCCCACTCCAAACCAAGCCCAAGGGCCTGCGCCAAGGACACATGAGAGGTCCGAGGATGGAAGCACGAGAGCTGACCCCAGAGGAACTTATCCGAGGAGTGCCCTCCCTCAGGCGTCCGAGACCTTGGGAGAACACAAGGGCCACCCCATCAAAAGAGATTCCTTTTGCTGTCTGAGGAGGAAAGGGCCCAATGCCACACGTTGGCAATGGAAGTATGGTGAAGGGGCAAGCCTTGGGCAAACTGTCACCTCGGTATTGAATACGCACACCTAACCCTCCTGGCCGCATTAATGAGGATGTAACCCCTTGACAGGACAACATCGATCAGGGTGAGCCACTTAAGCACGGATATAACATCTGATGGGACAGACGGTCAGAAGAGAGGCCAATAGATGATCAACAGAAGGAGGAAGAGGGGGATATATAAGAAATGTGAGCTAAGTGTTAAAGAGGGCAAATGGTTCGAGAATGCGAGTTTGGGAAGGGAAAACCTCCTCGGCCATGGGCCGAGGAGCATCCCTCAGTTGTAAATCAGTCTTAGTATCTTCCAATAAAAAGAAAGTAGTTTATGCTCCGTTAAGGCCGACGAGCGCCTAAACCTTTGATCCACTCTCTACAAATTCATTTAAGTTCGTTGGGCCTTCGACTCACATATTTTGGGTTTGGGCTACAAAAACAGTCCCTACAGGTAACAATAAAAAAAACTTAATGAAAAAAGGTAAAAAAAGTTAAATACAATATTAGAGTGCCACGTGGCAGGATCACATGCACTCTCATATGAGGTCTCTGCTTTTATATATATATATATATATATATATATATTGATATTGATTAGTGTTTTAAATTAAGTTTATAATATATTATTTAACCAGAGTACAACTACAAAGGATTGGGGTTATAAAAACACTAGACACACACAACCAATGTGGGATAAACATCTTTTATTTTTTGAGTAAACAGTAATACTTATTAGAACACACATAAAAATAGTAATATTAGTATTTTAAACCGGGTTTATAATACATTATTTAACCAGAGTATAACTACAAAATTGTCTAACATTTGTAGTTGTAGATTGGGGTTATAAACAACAAACACTAAACATACATAACTAATATGGGATAAACATTATTTTTCTTTTAGTAAACAGTAATACTTATTAGAATACACACGAAAATAGTAATATTATTGTTTTAAACTAAGTTTCTAATACATTTTTTAACCATAGTACAACTACAAAAGGGTCTAACATTTGTAGTTGTAGACTGATGAGTTTTTTATCAGGTTTGATTGGGTAGAATTATTTTTTTAATTTGTTCTTTTTAGATAGAAAATTGATAGATAGAATTTGGGCACATATTACATTAGTGACTTAGAATGAAGATCGATAATGGGTGTAAATGCTTAAAAATTGTTGTTAGAATAGTGGGAGGTATAGAGAAAGAGGAATAGAAGGCAAAAGCAAAATTAATTACTTGGTTTGTTTTGATGGCTTATGTCCATGATGTAAAGTTTTTAGTGATTAAGTCTTTCTAAATACTAGTCACAAATTCGCGCGTTGCGCTTAATAATATTATTGTTTTAGTTATTATTTATTAACAATTGGTTTTTCATTATCTTTTAAGTTAATAAAAACCATACATATACTTTTCTTAAACCTTTATACATACATATATATATATATATATTATTTATTTATTTTAATGTGAATCTTTACAAATATAAACTCTATATATTACAATTCTTTATATACATAAAAACATAGATGTGTGTGTGTGTGTGTATTATTTATTTATTTAATGTGAATCTTTACATATATAAACTCTATATATTGCATTTCTTTACAAACACAAAACCATACACATTAATATATATATATCTATATATATAATATTTACTTAATGTGAATGTTTACATATATAAACTCTATATATTCCATTTCTTTATATACGTAAAACTATAGACTACTACTCCATAACGATAGTGGCTAATTAGTTTTATCATTTTTTATAATGCAATATATTAAATAAAATAACATGAGAAGAAAAAAAAGTAAAAATAAAATATATAACAATAAACACCAAATTAATTATCTCTATCAATTATATTACAATTTTATTTATTTGAATTTAAATAAAATATTATGTGTTTAATTTTTTTTTTAAATAATTAAATTATATGGAAGATGCGGTTGAGTCTAAATATTGAATAAAATAAGATGAAAAAAAATGTAAATATATATATATATGATAATAATAAACACCAAATTACCCAAATCATGTTATGTAATAGGATAATATATATTATATTCATATGTATTATCTTTAATTTTTTATAACGTAATAGGATAACATTTAACAATCAAAGAGAACAAAAAAACTTAAAACAAAAAACTAAATTGCATTAACCCAAAGTAGAGTTATAACGAACACAAAAATTTATCAACTTAAAGTAGAGATGCAGGGAAAAAAAAATACTCCAAAAAATATTGAGAGAGAAAGAGAGATAGAGAGATAACCTTTTCATGAGGGAAAACTATGCAAAGAATGGAAGACAGAATGATAAATTTATAGTAAGATGAAGTGAATATGAAGAGACAAAATAAAGAAAGATGAAGGGAAAAATGAATAGTAATATTGAGATTGAGGGTAATGGAGAGATGAAAAGGTAAGAGAGGAAAAGATGAAGAGACAAGATAAAGGAATATGAAATGAAAGATGAATAGTGATATTAAGGTTGAGGGTTGTAGGGACTGAAGAGATGAAAAGGTAAAAGAATGAGAAAAGTTGAAGAAAATATAATTATTTTTTTAAAAAAAAGTAAACGTTAAAAAAAATTATAGGAAAATTGGAAAAAAATAATAATAACGTGAATGCTGATGTGGCTCAACTGAAGCGCAACAAAATTAATGTTACGCTTCAACTTTTAAATATAAATATAATATATATATATATATATGATGAATTATGTACGTGTTTCAATGAATTCCACCAATTCCCATTAAAAAAAAAAATCCAATAATATTAACTAAGTCTAAGCTTATTCTAGATTAATCCTATAGATGATTGCATTGGTTATGGATAACCTATAGGATATCCTAGAGAGTGGACAACATATATATGTATCGAGAAACATGTCTATCCCTATGAGGATATAATGTGTGAGCACAGTCACCTGGTGAGGTCATTTACTAAATAATAAAGACTAAAGAGTACTGGTACTGGTACATGTGAGTTTGCATTTATTGAGCATGGGTTGCACAACTTTTAAATCGAAAATGAAATGGGTAGAATGAAGCCTATTCTAAGAGAAGGAACAATATACTGATTTCGATATGGGCTTCTCGCATGTTATAGGTACCTTTTGAGCTTCTACCCTCAAGCCCCTGCTGTTTTTACATAGTCCACTCGACATGAATTAGGAGTTAGTTACCGTTGGTGACGATAAACTGTTTTAACATATTGTGTTGTGGTTGGGGCCATTGGGTTTTGCCATTATATACGGTGTTTCAAGGGCTTAGGCAAGATGAACTTTGACTCTAATTTTTCATGTCTCTCTTTCCATCGTAATAAGGTATTACTCTATTAACAATTTAACTCAACTTCTTTTTTTTGTTGCTACATTTTTCTTGTATCCACATCATTATTTTTGTTGTTACTCAACTTATTTGATTTTTGTAACTGTTTTTACACTTATTAGTCTTTGTAACTGTATTTTAAGGTGCTCATTTTTTATTTATAGTAGACCAAAAAACAAAATATATATATATATATATATATAATTTTTTTCAAGATCACTGAACACCCTAACCATGACATAGAGTTGCCACTACTTACGAGGTTGGAATAACATTTATGGCTCACCGGTTACCTGCTCGTAGATTCGAATTTAACGGATAGAATACTATTATGGTAAACATCAAGTAGGGAACACTCACCCCTAATTATGGGAGGGGAGGGGGGAAGGGGGGAGTGTTCAAGAGCATACTGATCTTTATCCTAAGGCATTTACAATCACACACAATTATTCCCACCCCAATTGTTGCAGGTGTTAGCTTGATTGCTTCCATCAGGAGGAGTCCATCTCGAAGAAGAAGGCACATGGGCCCATCGTTACTGGTCTTCAGAAATTCTTGATTCTTCAAACCTTCTTGTCTTGGAAGATAGTTTTCGTGGGTGGGTGCAAATCTTCCAAACAATTATATGTGGGTGGGTGCAAATCTTCCAAACAATTATACAAGACAAATGATAAGTCTAGGATCACCAAATTTCACACCCAACTAGCATGTTAACTTATAATTGGATGTATAATAAAAATAGTATTACTAGTACATTTATGTGATAGTGATGTTGCTCTCATCATAGGTTAACAACTTAGTAAAGTGTGAAATGAGATTGAAGAGCCCATACTTCTTAAAATAAACTACACTAACCAAAACTGGAAAAATAAAATTTTTTTTTTTTTTTAAATCTTATGTTTTACTTTAACCCTCCTTTCCAAAAGAAAATCTCATTTTACACTCACTCTTCTTGCTCGTCACTTGGAAGAATATCTTGGAAACTAAGACAATATAGTAAAAGGGTAGTGTTCATTACACACACACACACATTTCAATTGTTTTGTGTGGTCGAGTGTGGAAGTCTATGTGTGCGCAACAGTTTTTACCCATCCCTACTTCTTTTAAGGCCGTTGCGGACGTGGAGACTATTATTGACCCTGGCGCTTATTTTGAGCATGTATCATCGAAAGATCAAAATTTTTTAACTCAAAAAGCTTCAGTTATCAATGGAGTACTTAAGTCCCAAAGACATTTTAATTTGGTTAAGGACATTCTAGGACAATATACACTTGAAAGTGCTTACACCATGTTTCGAACAGAACAATTAAATTCCCCCCACGCATGCACAGCCTTTAAAGCAAGCAAGGCAAGAGCGCAACTGTGGTGGAAGCATCTCTAGAAACTTTAGAGAGTTGGAAAAAAAAATTTTGAGTTTTTATTGTGAAGAACATGTAAAAAATCTGTTGCCTAGATACAAAGACTAACTTATTTAGGCCAAAGATTCTCTCTAACTTGAACTGTGAATTGAATTGTGATGGACGCGGAGAAGATCAAGAGGATATCACCCAGGCTATATCTATGTGTATATATATGGTCTTGCTGCTTAGCTACTAAGACAGGGGAGATAACTTATCTTCTTAAGACGATGATTTTGTCTTTTGTGATTGAAAATACTGTAAAGTTGGCTAGGACATGTCAGGCTCTATACCGACTTTTACAGTATTTTTTTTTTCTTCTTGTTGTAAATATCCTGATATAATCATGGCAGGTCGATGCGTTTTTTTAAGTAGTTGAGTGGCATAAAGAATATAAAACTATGCAATAAGGTATATGGGTGGGTAGGTTGGATGAGTCATTAATCTTAGGTATGGGCTGAAGAAAGATTTTGAGAGCCATTGGGTCAGAAGTAGCATATCAAAATAGTAGTATGTTCTAGGCTCTCTCTAATTTGTGTTTAAATATATTGATTTATGGTGATGATGACAAAGAAAAAACCTATAATGACAATTACCATGAACTTTGTATGTATGGGCAGTGTATAAACTTATCTGATGATTGTATATACATAACAGTGAAAATGTACCTAGAAATGTTATCAAACACAATTTTGAACTTGCAATATCATTTTCATTTACTATTCTTGTCTAGGAGTTTGGTTTATTTACTATCATTGAGTAGATGCTTAGACCAACTATCCCAAAAGTTCATTTTTTATATATATCATGCTGACTGGTAGCACAAATCATTATTCACGAAGTTAATTAAATTGTAACCTTATTCAAATCCAAAATTTCTCTCTTATGAGTTCTTAGATTATTATAGTTATCAATTGTTGTGGTTCTTGAGTTTTCATTTATTGTTTGCTTCTCATAGAAGTATTATTTGCTTTACAAGCCTGACATATATGAGCTGCATATTCTAGTGGCGTTTGCTTGTGGGGGTAATAGAAAATTTATTGAATATCAAATCACACTGGTCACTAGGCCCACTACTCCTAAATCTTACCTGTTTATACTTAGTTTTCCTTCTCTTTCATTAGTTTTGGCTCTACATTGTTATAGCAAAGTTCAATGTACTAAAGAGCCTAAAATACTGGTTCCCAGACAATCTCAACTAAATATTTAACAGTCCTAACCAGATTTTGAACAACCCCCATTCAGTTTTCACAACATAGGACCTTTGTCTATGATCATCTACCATGGAATCTCATGGTGAAGTAGACCTAAGGAGCTTCATGGATGAAGAAAGGAAGAACATCAATTTACCTAGGAGACTCTCTTTTGGTGCTCAACAAAATTCAGCTGAGCCTAGAATGCAGTTTACTTCTCCAAGGCCATCTTCTGCTTCAGCAACATCAATCCCAATACGACCAATGAGCCCGGAGACACCATGGACACTCTCCCCGGTGCGAACATCTCCCACTCAACCTCTTCTTTATCATTGCATAGCCTCTCTCCATCGCCATGAAGGTAACATTTTCTCTATCACACTCACAAAAGATTTTATATTCACTGGCTCTGAAAGTAAACGCATCCATGTCTGGAAGCAACCAGACTGCACTGAAATGGGTTACATAAGGGCTAATTCTGGTCAAGTTCGTGCCATCTTGGCTTGTGGAAGAATGCTATTTACCACACATAGTGACTGCAAAATTCGCGTATGGAATGTGTCGATCACAGACAATTTTCGACCAAAGAAGATCACTACCTTGCCTCAAAGAAAATCATTCTTCTTGTTTCCAAGAAAGAGCACACTCCAACACAGAAACATTATTTCTTGCCTAGCATACAACCATGAAGAAAAGCTGTTATACACAGGTTCATGGGACAGAACAGTTAAGGCCTGGAATATCTCTGAAAAGCATTGTGTGGATTCATTTGTGGCTCATGATGGTCATGTCAACGCAATTGTTATCAATGAACATGATGGGTGTGTTTTCACTTGCTCCTCCGATGGTTCAGTGAAGATATGGAGAAGGGTGTTTGGTGAAAGCTCTCATATTCTCACCATGACACTAAAGTTTCAACTTTCACCAGTTAATGCCTTGGCTTTGAGCCTGTCACAAAGCACTTGCTTGCTCTACTCTGGCTCCTCAGATGGGCTTATAAACTTTTGGGAGAAGGAAAAGATGTCTGGGAGATATAACCATGGAGGGTTTTTACAAGGTCATCATTTTGCTATTCTTTGCTTAATAGCCATAGGTGACTTAGTCTTTAGTGGTTCCGAGGATTCGACAATCAGGGTATGGAGGAGAGAGGAAGGAAATTGCTTACATTCATGTCTTTCAGTCATTGATGGACATCATGGGCCAGTGAGATGCTTAGCTGCTTCTTTAGAGTCAGATAATGTGGTTAAGAGTTTGTTGATTTATAGTGCTAGCTTGGATCAAACTTTTAAGGTATGGCGGGTCAAAATTTATCCCACTGGGAAGCCAAACTTGGAGGACCCAGTGAAAGATCAGCAAAGAGAAGCTGTGGAGTTTGAGATGAGTCCAGTTCTGTCACCATCATGGGTAGAGAAGAAGCTTCAAGGAGATCATTTTCAGTAGGAGAGGCAGTAGCTGGAAACAATCCAGACCATGTAAGGTTTAGTTTAGTATGATTTTGTGGTTAATAAAATTGAATCTAATTTGTTTTCTAGTTACAAAATCTCCTTTCTATTTAACCCACCAGCCCAGTTTAGCTGTTCCACCCAACTTGTAGTAATGAATTTTGAAGAGGTTCAATTAAGAGGCTTTTAAGTTTTAACTGGTTTTTTCTGGGATTGTCCATGTACACTCACCAGCTGCACTGGTAATCAATAAAAATTTGGGACCGACTTTTGTAACATAGAGAAATTTGGCACTCCATTCACATCATTCTTAATTCATCATATGCATACGTGTGGCACATGTGACTGACTGATGGCTTATAAACAGTTATAAGACAGTTATAAGCGTTTATTTCACTGTAGATTCTTTCAAGACTTCCACCAATTGCAATTAAAGACTTTGTGTACACACTTCATCACATTTAACTTCATTTTCTATTAGCTTTTACCTCTTTTTGAAAATTTGTGATTGTTGCTAATTGCTTGAAGCAACAAGGAGTGTTACTTCTGCACACACCAGAATATAATATGAAATATCAAAAGAAAATAAAACTGGTGGAACAGAAGTTGAGCAAAATGGCTCAGAACATTCTGTAATAATAGAATACCTCTTTCTTTGGGGTGTTTGTCAGGGGATAGTGTAGGACACTCGCTATAAGGCCGATAATTCTTCAAGGATTGCAGTCAGTAATTACCACCAACATTTGGGATATTTAGATATTGGCAACGTAAAAAATATGAGCAAGACATGCTTTGCATGGTGATACCTTTCCAACTGATTTAAAAATGAAATGCAAATTTTTCTCTTCCTTTTACAATTACAATAGCAGGAAAACGTGCAGACAAAGCAAAGGAGGGGGGAAAAATTAATAACCAAGAATATAGTCTCTATTTGAGCTACTATCAGATTATGAGTTCCAATACACAATCGGCAAAGAATTAAGTCTAATAATCATAATCAGCCTGCAGACATCTTATTTGAGCTACTATCAGATGATGAGTTCCAATACACAATTCAAGCAAGATTTATCAAGCTGGTACAGATAGAGTTTAGTTTCTACTTTGACTTGAGTATCTCTCTCAAATTTGGTTGTTTATGCAATGCCCTTTGAGGAGGCCCAGGGCTCAAGGTCAAACACAAGTATTTTATGCAACATAATTCCAAGTTTCAAATCATTGTATACACTACTTTGGTAACATACTGCAAAAGTTTAAAAATTTTAGTATTTATTAGAGGAAATTGGTAAATAGATTCATTGAAGAACTACAAATCTGGAACCAGGAGTCTGAAAGCAGTCAAGTAAGAGAGCACATACGAAAGAATATACTAAAACAATTCCCAAAGAATAACTTAATAACTTTGGCATTCATAGTTTGCTAAAGAAAAGCACATTGATATCTAGGAAAATGGTTCAGTCCACTTGCATATTTTCAGGAAAAGGTATTGAAGCACAACAATGATAGTAACCATTTTCATCAAACATAAATCTCTGCGAAAGATGAGCTTCACGGATAAGATACTCCCCCCATTCCTCTGATCCAAACTGTTTGAAAATACCCCGTGCATCAAAAGAATCAGCATTTCTAGTCCATTTCTTCCTAAACAGTAAGTTCCATATGTTAGTCACAGCTGTGAGAAAAGAGAAGCCAAACACAACTGCAACACTGGGAGCATCTAATAAGTACCAGAAAAAAGAAAGGAAAAAGGAAAAAGAAATGGTAGTCACACCTTTTTCTATGCCTCGCATTCATCACAGTGGCATGCAACTGCAATTCAAGGAAACAGAAAACCCACATTATTTGCTCTTTCAAGATTCGTATGATACTATTACTATTTTAAGTTCTTATAAGGTGGAATTCATATGGCCATAAAATTTTAAACAAACTCTAATTTTCAAAAAACATACAATTACAATTTACAGCACTCTTGAACACCCAAAAAACCAAGTATGCCTTATATATCAAGGATCCATTTGGATCCGCTTATTTTGCTAAAATTGGAAACTTTTTGCTAAAAGTATTGAAAATAAAGGTAAAAATTAGCTGAAATAATACAATAGAACCCATGAATAATACCAAAAAATGCAGTGGAACCCATGAATAATAGCAAAAATAAGCTGAATAGTAAAATAAGTTGGCAAAAATAATCTTTGCCAAACGGACACTAAATATGCAGGAATTATGTAAAGGAGTAAGGCTTTATTAAGGGATCTAGAGCTGACTCCAAAGTTTTGGGACAAAGGCTTTTGTTGTTGCTGTTGTTGTTGTTCTATGTCAGGAAGTATAAATTGAAGAAGAATGCAGTAAAATAATGTAATCTTTCACCAGCAAGTAATAGTTCAAGCTGGTTTTTTTAATTTTTGAACATAACAAAACTGGTTATTGGGTTTGATTTTGTATCTTACTATACACATATTTTAGTCAATAGTTTACATTATAATTCAAATTATATGGTAAATATATATATATATATATATATTTTTTTTTTTTACTTTTCTTTTTGGCATCTCCAATCACCAAAATGGGTCCACGGTTTGGCTCATTTAAATATTGACCCACCACCTGTACAGTTAAATAGCTGGTCTAAATTCAATCTTACAGTGAAAAGTGAACGAGCATCAATTAATGCAATGACCAAAAGCAAAACATACGAAGAAAAGTTTTGGTATATGTCAAGAAAACTTATATGTCAAGAAGCTACTTAAAGAGAACTCATCATGAAAACAAGCTAATGATGGTATATCACAACCTCAAATGACATCAGCAAATACTTGTTCATCTCTCAAAACACGTAGATGGAAACAGTTCGTCCAGTAACAAGCTAAGGATTGTATATCAGAACCTCAAAGGACAACGTCATGTTACATAAATCTCAGGAAATGTATGAGAAAATTTAGAAATTTTAGAAGACAAAGAAGTATTCCCCAAAAATGATATGAGCATTAACAGCAAAAACTGAGGCATAGAAAAACTGCATTTTGACCTTAGCAAAACGTTGGGAAATTTCAATAAGTCTTGTTCAGATGATAAGGTCAAATTAATTCATTAAAATTATAGATGAAAACTCTGAAACTTCACAGCTGTTTTTTTTTTTTTTTTTTTTTTTTAAGAAATTAATAATTAATTTTATATTTCAAGGCCTCCTTACTTTTTATCTCAAAATTTGTATATCCCATAATTTCAGAGAGAGAAAAATGCATTAGTTTAACAAAAAACTTTTTAATCCTCTCCTACTCCCTTCGTCACCACATACCACCCCCTTCCCCCCCCCTCCCCAAAAAAACGCACACACACCCCCAAAAAAAAAAAAAAAAAAATCCTCTCACCCCCCCCCCCCCCCAAAAAAACGCACACAGACCTCCAAAAAAAAAAAAAATCCTCTCCTTTGACACTTTCTCTATTTTCCAGGTTATATGTTGACATCAATACATAAGCATAAACGAGCACCCATTGACCACCTAGGCACTTGCACTTTTGGAAAACATGAATTTGTTTAAGGAAATAAAAGCGATGATGCATGAAGAATAAGTATTTAAGTGGCTGAGAAAGTTTCAAAAGCTATCGTACATGCTTCTCACATTAAGAACTTCAAATTCATGCAGTGACCAAAGTACAGTCACATATGCATGCATTGTTAAAACTTCAAGTACAGCAAAAGGATCTTATGGAAAGCACACGTAGCTCAAAAGCATAAAGCATAATTTAAAAAAAAAAAAAAAAAAAGGAATTATATAAAAAGGTAATATATTATACCTTTAACTTTTGATTAGCATCTTTTTCAAGGACCAGTCCAGCTTCAACATATGCATTAGTAATGATTTCTAAGAAAGTTCAAGAAATTCAAAAATACTTATTCCACAGAAACAACTTAAACCTAATTAAAGAAGATAGTATTAGTCTTTCTCATTTGCTAGTACAGACAAAAATTTGGATACGACAAGCACGTAACAGTCTGTCCTCACTGCCAATTTCTTCCACAGGAGCATAAAGAACGCGGGCTTTGGCCAAAGAACCTCTCATGCAATCCTACGAGGTCATGAAATGAGTTGGTCAAGGAAAATATCATCTTCCCTCACCCATTGCAAACATAACAATGAAAACCACCTTCCAATGTGCCAAAATCTAGAGGGTTTTTAATCCATGAATATGATTTTCAATAAAGAGCTCAAACATTAAATTATTTTCTACTTAATTCACTGAAAAATAAAAAATAAAGTAGATGATTGGTCAGCATATAACACATCTCAACTTAAACACGCCTCCCAATGCTTAACAAGATCATTCACAATTAAGGTATAAACTGCATATGACACACCTTAACCTAAACAAATTCAGATATACATTAACCATCTAACAACTGGTGTACATGAACTTACACATATCTATGCACTTCAGCTTTGGTGACAACTGTCGTCAAGAAGTTTGAAGCATGATATCTTTTCAATGCATATTCAAAACATATATTGGACACAACTATCATTTTTTTTTTTTTTTATAATTATTGGACACAACTATCTTACCCTTTGGACATAGAAAAAGATCTTACCAGCCCCTTAAGCCTTACAGAGACAGGCCGATTATCCAAAGCATCCATCACTTTTGAGGAGATACTCTGGGAAGAAATATTACACATTGAGGTCAAGCAGTGCCACTTTCAGCCACATATACCTTATTCAGTACAAAGTTGTTACCTGCAAAACCTCAGCAGCTGCACTAACACGGTCCTTGTTCCACAATTTTAGCATGAGTACAGTCAAGTGAAACGTTTTTGGTTTAATGAATATGGATTTGTCAATTCCCAAGTCGGCTGAGTGCAACATGCAGCAGTGTTTGTTAGAGGAGGAAGAGGATGAAAGAAAATAAAAGAACTGATTCTCTGATGATAAAAATGCAAACAGATGATCATCTGTGAGTCTTAAGAAAGATACATACAAATATAATCATGAAAACACACACGATAAATAACCAGGTAACATAAATATGATATGGGGAATAAAAAAACATTTGCAGTTGCATTATAAAACCCCATATATGAGCCTTTAAATCAATGCAATCACAAGCAAAAAATAAATACTTATATAAGTGAAAAAGGATGTTGAGTGGTACCATGACTAGGCAAGTAGTAAGAAATATATATAATATACACACACACGCACAATACTAAATCCTGCTACAGCTGACCAGCTAAAGAACAAGACCACTGCACAATCTCTTGATATAAATTTTTTAAGCTCCTTAGGCATCATGTAATATAATTGTTGGCATACCAGATAAAGGAGAAGACTTTGATGCTTTAGGGGCATAATTGACGAGAGGTATTTTGCTCCTATTCACTTTAACATGTTCATTGTCATCATCAGTTTTGAGTTCAACAGCAACATCAGGTTGTTTATCTAACTGTCGGGGCCCAACTTCATTGTCAGTAGCATCTTCATTTGAATCACTATCCCAATTCTCATCTGGGCAACCATCACTATTCCCCAATATGGAGTTCTGAAAATTCAGAAGCTTATTAACCAGTTCAGGGTGTGCAGCCAATGGAAGCGATATGAAGTGAGAGTAATCGAGATTTGGGCTTTTAACTGCCTGTATTTGAAGGGAGAGAAGAAGAAGAAAAAAATTTAGTGATTAATGCAACATTATGTATTTGGGTTGAAAATCAAGAAAATAATGCTGAAGAAAACATTTAACAAATAGTGTATAAAATAATTAAGAATGCGATCTAAAAAAAAACTCAATTCAAGCCAATGTCATTGACATGAAATATTCAAGAAGGATAAAAATATTGCATTCCTCATAACATCTTTTCGAAAATCATATTAATAGACAACTGACCTCATCAATTATAGTTTGTATCTTTTCTGAAGCACTATTGACACTTTCAATTGAAAGGCCTTCAATGGCTGCAAGATTATCATGTAAAACTTAATCAAAGGACAATAAAAACATCCCATTCACATATTCTAAAAAGTAGTAGAAATTTTACATAATAATCAGCAGTAAATTATACATGTTATGATACAATTATGGAAGAAATTTAACACGGTTGAAGGCTTTAAAGCAACAATTTATCATAATGACCATATACAACATTCACATAGATTATAAGAAACCCAAACTTACTAATAGAATCATCCTTCTTGGATGACGGAAATATAATTTTAACTCCCATCTCTTCTTCAATCTTTCTCTGTGTAGATCCTCTGAGGGAAAAAAAAAATTATAACGAAATGAATGTTTTATTGTAGTACAAAATTATTTACATGCTGAATTGTGTACCCTTTTCCTTTTATAAATCGAATTAGAGAAGCACCAACCTGCATATCAAATATAGAGCATTAGACTAATTTGAAAAGAATGAAATATTAAAATCTTAAGTTTGAAGGAGCTGGCTATCAAATATTCCAAAAAAGTGAGAAACAACTGAGCAAAATGGTAACTATATAACCAGGATAAGGTCAATAAAATTTTGATATTATTTCTTACGGCAGCTCTGCCAAAAGCATGAAATCCATCCAGCATTTCCAATGACAACAACTAAGGAGGGGGGGAACACTTCTAAATTGGATAATGCCATCCCACGCCAAAGTACTAACTTTTCCAGAACCATATTTTAGAGCATCCATGCAGGATTTCTTGAACCATCAATTTTGGCATTTAACATTTCCTGGCAAAACTATATATGGCAGAAAATATTCTCAGGGAAAATGATTTGTTTTCTATTGTTTGGTCGAGAATCTGTAAAAAATATTTACTCTTATAGTTGCACTGAAAATCTCTTTGCTAAAACTCACAAAAAGTCGGTAGACAGTGGTGGTGGAAGGATTTTTTTTTTTTTTTTTTTTGGGGGGGTTGGGGAGAAAGGGGGGGGGGGGGGGGGGGGGGGGGGGAGGGGAGGTGATGGGGGGGCTTATGGAAATGAAGGGCGGCAGTGGGAGGGGGGAAAGGAGAGGTGGTGAGGGAGTAAGAGGGAGAAAGGTGATGGTATCGGCAGGGAGTGAGGGGAGAAAGGTGGTAGTTGCAAGGGGAAGTGGGCAGTGGAGGGTGGTGGTGGTGATGCAAAGGAATGAAGTAAGCTCGTAGTAGCAACATGAGGGAGTGGAAAGTAAGAAGGTGGTAGTGTCAGCGTGGAGGAGAAAGGGAGGAAGGTGTTGGTGGCAGCAGCAAGGAGGAGGAGAAAGGTCAGGATGACGCCACAGAGGGGAGGGAGGTGATAGACATGGCATGGAGAACTGAGGGCTGGAAAATGTTTCACTTTTTGAAGGCATAAAGCCATAAACCATTTTACACCATCTTAGTGTAATTTTATGTTGAAAGAATTTCCCATTAACTAGCAATTTTTCAGGATGTACTTTACACTGCCATAGAGATAAGTATAGAAAGAAGGATCTGAAAACTGTCAGCAATATATATTGCTGCAATTGGAAATGATTTACTTACTAATTCAATTGTTGTCATTGCTTAGAGAGCGCACCCAAAAAAAACCTTCCATGAAGAGTTATGAAGGTTAAAAGGGGCACATGGTAGACTAATATCTTCAATAATGAGGAAGTTGAAAAACCATGCATATAATTTGCATATAAATACAGAACTTAGAGGCAGTACAAGTACCAGTTTTTTTTCTTAAATTCACAAATAAATGTTGACTATTGATAGATTTTAGACTGCAAAGCAACTGAAATTTTGAAGTTAGGAAAACATGTACAGTTAAAACTTCCAGAGACCCCCCCCCCCCCCCAAAAAAAAAAGTAATAATAATAAATGATTGCATTGCAATAAACAAGAAAAGCATGCCACCAAAGTGCAATACAACTGCTGCCAATGAGGTCCAATGTGCATTAGAAGTAAAAAATTCATGAAGAACCCTGTTGTTTGATAAAGTCAGCTCTTTAAACCAACCAACACCTTGACAAGAAAAAATGCCAATGAGAATGGGCACATTGAAAAGCATAGCCAACAAATTCATGCAGAAAAGTTAGCAAATGGGCCTGATAAACAGACACACATATAGATAGACAATTTAAAGAAGAAAAAGCAACAACAAGAACTCAACTATTAACATCTAACCTCAGCTGAAATTGAATGCTTCTCTGATTCTCCTTCCAAGACATTTTTATCTTCATCACTATACTGCACTGTGCTGGAACTGATATTTGAGTCAGTTTTTTCAGTCACCGGTTCAGCTGACTTCATAACATGTTGAACATTAGAAACAATGCTAGATGTGCTACACTGTACTTCTTGAACTTGACTTCCATCTTCTGACTCCACTATTACATCCTTTACCAAGCACTCTGCAAATTTACACGCTAATTCATAGGCAACAGCAGAGGTAATATATCATCAAAGTTCCTTTGATAAGCCTATTGTTACAAAAGAGTACAATGGTCCAAACTGACGGGTTTTTGATTTTATAAAAGCCAATTCTCAACATAGAGAACATTACATCAAGAGGATAAAAACAAGGTTTTATTTATCATGAATGATCTGGCAGTAGACCTTTTTATAAGTTGCACAAACAGTTAATGATTCTTACAGGGATAGAGGCAAAGCTCATTTAAAGAAACAGAGATTTTTTTTTTTTGGGGGGGATAATTTAGAAACAAAGAGAAATCTTACTACAAGCAAATCACAATGATTCAATTCAAAAACTCCATAAGTTGATTAAGATGTGATGACATAAATCTACAACTTTACATCTAGGGAACATGTAAATGACAAGACCAAATCTGAAGATTATCTTTGTCTGAGTTTGTTATATAAAATCATAACTTGAAGGGTTAATAAACAGAAAAAAAAAAAAAAGAACCAGACTAACTCTTCAAATCTATCAATCCAGCTCATAGATTATGATTGTCTAAGAAGATAACCAACCTTCATCGGAAACGGCTTGTGTACAGACTGGTCTCCATACAGGAGTAACTGTTTTGAGCTTTTTGTTCTGGTCCATAGCACTTTGCTTTTCCTTTCCGCCACCCATTTTAAAATTATAGCTCAAACCATGATAGGCACAACATCCCTGTCACATGAATTGGTGTCACCAAAATCAAGCTTATGGCTGACTTAGATAAGCTTCACAACTACCCCCAATGAATATAAATCTAGTTCTGAATTAGCTGCATCATGGGAAGCAGTTTTGTCCAACAACACCTCCCTCCTTGGCCTAAAGAGAGCCATAATAGCATTACAGTCAGAGGTTGACATACACTTCTCAAACCATTAGATTTCATGATAGACATTTTAATCCCAACTTCCCAACAACTGGTTATCGAGCGAGCCATAAATAAATATAAAAAATCAATTATGTAGGACAAAAATTGTGTTCCCAAAGTTCCTAAAAGGTCGTACCCAGTGTACAAGGCTCGCTCTCCCATTCTTGTGGGGTTTGGAAGAGATTTATAAAACATAGAGAGAACCTTTCTAAAAAAAAGCTCTTTGGACTTGCCTCTAGCCAGTAAAATCTACTGGCAACTAACCCCGCCCGCCAGAACCACTTGCCGGGTAATCCTAGGGCATTCACCCCTAACGGGCTTTAGTAGTTTATGCTCATGCGCAAGAGCAATGGGTCTGGAAGAGATTGTTAGTAGGCTTTGCTTCCTAAAATAAAATTAAACGAAAACACCTTCCCATGAACTATATATGCATTTTTGTACTAACTTTCATCATATATGGTCCTAAACTACCACTATTTAACTTAACGCATATTTTTCTATACTTACAATTAACAAAATGCTAACCAAATTAAGACATAAAATTTAATAATAATTCAAATATAATTGAATATTAAAACACAGAAAATCAAAGTTCAAAAACCTGAAAGTAATTTACTGGCCTGGTCACCACAGAAAATTTCAGCACACAGTCCACTCTGCAACAATTGCATAACAAAATAATATAGCCATTTTTTTTCACTCAAATAATTTATTAAAAAAAAAAAAAACATTTCTAACCATGAAATTAGACTAATTTATAATCAGAAATGTCTTTAAAAGCTGTTAAGTGCTATGTCTGCATACTTCTTTAACTAAAAAAACTCAAGACTTAAACCCTGTTAGGTTCTCGAGAAAAGCAAAAAGAAAAAATTTTCGAATCTTACATACCTGAAGAGAGACCTCAAAGATATCATTAGGAAGGAACCTAAATTTTTTTTCCTTTTCTTTTTGTCGTTGAGAGGGAGACACGAGAGGCGAAGAGAAAGGAGAGCACACGTGTCTTGTCACCGTGCGAAAATGAGACGCTATTGGTTGATGATTCATCCAACTTTGCAATTAACCGGTAATGTTGGTGTAAAGAGCCAAATCAAATAGGCCCTAATATTTTCAACTTTTTTTGGTATCGATCCGTTTAAATACAACTGAAAATTAAAAATATTGTAGTAAAATAATTTTTAAATGTGTAAATAATGTTATGAAACTCATTTTTAATGAAATAGTGGATAAAAATTAAGAATTGTGGGTGCACTGGCTAAAAAGTCCAATAAAACAGTAGCCGCATTATACCTGAAATGCGTGAAAAAAAAAAAAAAAACGCAGCCGTTGCAAAATGCAAAATGCATACGCCATTGCCAAATGCTCACCTTATAAAATTTTAGAGATTTGGAATAACGGGTTATGTTAGTAGGTGACAAATGCTTTTAAGGTAATTATTAATAAATTATTTTTAAAAATTTTTGATTTTATTGTTATTAAAAATATAAAAAGCAAACAAAAATTAATTATTTTTTTCATCAAAATTTTTAAAAAATATTTTCTAAATTAATGAGACATTTAAGTATTCATTTGGGAAAATTTTATTAAGCTTACTAAAATATAGTTGTACCTTGAAAAAGTAAGAAAAATTAAAATTATGTTTGTTAACTATTTTTGTTTTCTATTTTCAAATTTTTGTCTTTAAAAAAAAAAAACATTTTTGTTGTGTTTGCAAAATTAAAAATACATTTGGTTAGTTCAAAACAAGAGTGAATATTTTTATTTTTGGGCTTGTTACATAAGTGATGAACCAATATATATTGTTCTTTAGGCTAATCTATAAACCAATATCAACAACAACAACAACAACAACAACAACAACAACAACAACAAAAAAAAAAAAAAAAACCCATAAAATTTGTACATTATAGTAGACAGTTACATGGCTAGGTTGAGCTAGAAAGTAGAAAGTGTAAAAAAAAAAAAGGTGCATTGGGCGGACAAACCAATGTTTATCAGCCCACACATTACAGTTTCGACATTTATAGAGAGAGAGAGAGGGAAAGATGAAGAGGGATTGAGGGAGAAAAGGTAAACGAAGAGCTATGAAGATGATGATGCAGAAGAAATTTAGAGAATCTGAGAGTGGTTGACAGAAGATGGGTTTGTCATTGGGAGGTTCTTTGGAGTTTGGATCAAGAGGAAGAAAGAGGTGTGAGCTTTTGGTGGTGCACACAATGGTTGGTTCAACAATGGCGGTGCAACAAAGAGGATTTCTTGGACGATGAGAAAAAGTGGAGAGAGAGAGAGAGAGGTGGTTTTGGGTTTGGCCGCATGTTTCAAGGATTTTTTTAGAATATAACTATAAAACCCAAACAATATCATTAGTTGGGCAACGTTTCAAACTAATTTGGTTTCTAACAATTCAAGTCCAAGACTCCAGAGGAGTCAATTTTAGGGAGCTGAGCTGGACAGTCCTAGAAATCGAGTTCATTGGACTCGATTTTTGTTCATAGAAATCGAGTCTGCTGGACTCGGTTTTTGTTCTTGGAAATTGAGTTTGCTAGACTTGGTTTTTGTTCATGAAAATCGAGTCCACTAGACACGGTTTTTGTTCAAACACAGCCACCATGCATGAAATAACTTAACCCCTGTTTTACTCTCCATAAAACAGAGCAAACCGAATCACAAGGCATCATAATATTATCTATTGTAATCACCGTTAAAACTATTCAAATAGTTAGGAAGTCCCTCTAGTTTGGTGTAAAGTTTCATGTCATGTTCAGATAACAAACAAAAGTCTAACATCATCACTGTACTTTGATAGCTTTGTTTACTATAATATTTTCCAAAGTAATGTTTAGTCTTAGAGCTTTGTAACTGATTTTGTCTTTCTTGAAACTTTTGAGGATAAACTTTCTGTAGTTATGATTTTGTTCAAGTTTTTATGAATAGTTATGATTCGGTATGCTCTGTTTTATGGAGAGTAAATAGGGGTTAAGTTATTTCATGCATGGTGTTTGTGTTTGAACAAAAACCGAGTCCAGTGGACTTGATTTCCATGAACAAAAACAGAGTCCAGTGGACTCGATTTCCATAAACAAAAACCAAGTCCAGCAGACTCAATTTCTATGAACAAAAATCGAGTCCAATGAACTCGATTTCGAGGCCTACGTTGTCCAGCTTAGCTCCCCAAAATCGAGTCCTCTGGACTCGAATTATTAGATACCAAATTACTTTGAAACGTTGCTTAACTAGTGATATTGTTTGGGTTTTATAGTTATATTCTAAAAAAATCCCATGTTTCAAACTTTGTTCTGGTTTTTATTATAAAACAACTATAAAAACCAATCTATATTATTAGTTAGGCAACGTTTCAAACATATTTAGTTTCTAACAATTCGAGTTCTCTGCACTCGATTTTGCTCAGTGAATTTGCACTTGGAAATCAAGTATCTTATATTCGATTTCCATACTCACTTGGAAATCGAGTGTCTCACACTCGATTTTTTCAGAGCAAAATCAAGTCCTGTGGACTCAATTTGTTAGAAATGAATTTTGTTTCAAACCTTGTCTAACTAATAATATAATTTGGGTTTTATAGTTATTTTTTAATAAAATCCCTTTGTTCTCATGCTTTTGGTTTTATTTTTTTATGTTTCAGCCAGGATTCGATGTTGGATCTCATTAAGTGAATTTGGTTTTTCCGTGTTTTCAAGACTGAAAACAAGTCAGTAGCTGTTTTTAGATTCCTTTGGAAAATGGAGATTTGGAAACAAATTTTTTTTTTTTGTCTATTTTTAGTTACTAAACAAGTTTTTTGTTCTACAAAATAGAAAATAGTTGTTGAAAACAAAAAATTAGGGAAAAAAAAAAGTTGCCAAACATATCCTAAAGTCTTAAAAAGTTGTACGCTAAAGCTAAAAAGAAAAAAAAAAAAAAACTAGCTTATAAGCTTAATCCCAAAGACACATTAAAAATCTCTGTGGCTATTAAGACATTTGATTTTTTTTTTTTTTTTTTTTTTTAATGACAACAATGGTCAAGAATCACACTCAAGAAATTAATCTAATGTTTAGAGTGTATCTCTGCCTTGATATCAATTGAGAGGACAATTTAGACCCAATGGGTGATCTTATAGTCAATCCCAAACAACTCACTCCTTAACTTCGGTTGTTTATATAAAGGTAGTAAGAGCTCATTTGCACAAGTAATATAAATTTAATTAATGTGTAGTGTTATAGAGAGTAACACACAAAGAGATCTATTTTCCTCTTTCTCATTAGTTTCATCAAAGCATTTAAGTCGTGAATGTTGTGTGTTTTGTTCTTCTAACAAACACTAGTATTAAGTCTTAATAATACAAATCTCGAGAAACTTTGGGCCCGTTTGGTACCCCATTTTTAGCAATGTTGTTTGTTGTTTAAACACTCAAGCAAGTGGGCCCCATGCTGAAATATGTGTTTGGTAAGTGATTTTTAACTATTGTTGTTGAGTTTAGTGTTCAAGCATTGTTTGAGTTTGTGTTTCATACGAGAGAGTCCAACACTCTGGGCCCACTTGACATAAATTCATTGTGCTTTACCACTCGTATAAGCAGATGGTCTCTTCTCTCCCACGTGTCAGTCTAATGTGGCCTCTTAGCAACGGCTCTCCCACGTGTCTGTGCAGCAAGGAACTCTGTAAGCTTTTCTCCTGTCCCTCTCGCACAGCCATGTTGCATCACCATAACTCACACACCCTCCATTAACCTCACACACCCATCCAATCCACCATAACTCGTCCCAACAGACATCATCTCCTTCATAATCGTTGAGTAGATCCCCCAAAATCAAAACCCTAAATTCACCACCAACATCTCCCCAAATCGTACAGCCTTTCAACCTCCCCGCCTACCATATTTACTCCCACATCCCAACCACACCCTTGAGCACTGTTTATTGTTGGATTTTGTCAAACTCACAATAGGCTTTATCTCAAATCATCTTAACTGCCCTTCAAATCACGTCGATGGAGATGAGGGAAGAGTACACAACATGCTAATCTTGTTGTCGCTTGCGTTGTGCCTCAGCTCCTAGTGAATTTAGGAAAAAGATGATTGGATTCACTCTTAAAGCTGAATCTGCAAATGGGTATCGAAGATGTTGGTTTGGTATTGCAAAGAGAAAAGTGAAAAGTGAGGTAGAGATGTGGAACAGAGGCGAGAGAAATAGGGGAGGGTGTTGTGTGGTGTGAGATATTGGACCGTTGTGTGTGTTGTCTTGCTCTGATGTGTAATCAAACCAAAACAATACCGGTGGCAGCTTTAAAATAACACACGTACCAAACACACAACTTCATATTTCTAAACACCAAAATATCTATTTGAAACACATTACCAAACACATTCTTCTCTTTATGAATACTGTAAATATGTATTTTTTATAACACTTTTTAAACCACATTTCCACATCATTTTAAACAACATTACTCAAACTCCTCTACCAAACGGGCCCTTTGATTTTTCAAAAGTTACTATTTATCCAAAGTAACAAAAAACAAAAATTGAAAAAAAGAAATTAATCAAAAATACATGTATGTGTGCACGATTAGCTAAAGGGAACAAGGCAGGGAAGAAATAGAAGAAAACTATGTACACAATTCCACTAAAGTCAAAATCCTTCTCTCCCCCCCCCCCCCCCACCCCCCAACACATATATATATTTAAAGCAAATATATAAAAATTACAAGGCACAATATATTTTTTTTAAAAAAAGGGCAGGGTAAAACTTAAGCTATTCTTGGACCAAATGAGGGATCAAAGAAGGGTGGAAGGAAGAAGATGTCCTCTCTATGAAGTAATCTTAGGGCCAGCATCAGCCCTTCCCTTTTCACCCCCTTCAATAGTTTGGGAGACCGGAGCAATAGGCTTATCCTTGGCCTAGGGGGCTGGCGCAACAGATTTATCAATAGGCTGAGTGGCTTTATCAGCGAACTTCCTAACAAGTTGAGGGACTGAAGCAGCAACATTTGTCTCTCCGATGGTAGCAAAAGCAACCTCCCTCAAAGCCAAGGGGTAAAAAACCCTCTCATGGTTCCTTAACTTGGAGGTAGAATCCACCCTAACAGTATCTAAGGCCTCCTTCCAGACTTGGAGACAATACCTATGGTAGACCTTAGTGACTTGAGACCTTAGAATCTCTTTGGTTTCCTTAGTACCTACGCCATACCCAACATGCTCGGCTTTGGCAATTGCCTCGGTTTTGCCTCCCAATTCCTTCTACTGAGCTTTGATCTTCTCACAGGCAATGGTTAGCTGCTCCTCGATCTTCCGAAGATAGAGGCGCTGCTCTTTAGCTTGCTTATCTGCCCCAACCATGGCCGCATTAATACTATTTTTTTCCTCTTAGTCTTAGTTAGCTTAAGGATAAGATCCTTGCATTTTTTTCCTCTGTGATTGCTAGGGTCTTCACAGCAAAGACTTGGTGTGTCTTCTCATCCTTCAGCTTAAAATGAGCGTGATCCACCCATTCCTCGACAATATGAGCTGACTAGATTGCCTAGACAAACAAAATAAAATGAAGAGTAAAGTTAGTTTAAAGTATAAAAAAATTATTTAAAAAAAAAAAAGTTTCAAAAGTTCAGAAGGGAACATGACGTTAAACACCTACCATAGCAAGATCCCTCTTCAAGGTCAAAAAGACCTTATACTTCTTCAAACCCCTCAAATTGGCCATGTCTTGGGGGAGGAGTAGAGCTTGCTCCAAGGAATTGGTCACATAGCCTGCTTTTCCCTACTGGAAATCCCTGATGGAGGAATCAGTAGGCAATGGGGCTCCATCTAACTTTAATGGTGGGTTCCAAGCAGGAACCTTAGGGCGGCAGTCTGGTGCGACCTAGAAGCCAGAACCCTCAGTAGAGCTCCTTCTCTGCTACCCTTTGGCAGCCTTAGATCCCTTGGGAAGTTCTTGGTCCTTGAAAGGCTGAACCTCACCTTCCTCGAACAACTTATTCGCAGCCTTCTTATCCGTCTTCATTTTCTTTTCTAAAGGCCTAGCAAGGGAAACCCATAACGGAAGAAGAGTGGGGTGGTGAGGGTTAACTGCCACCTTAGGCTTGGTACCCTCTACGTGGGACTTCAGTGAGGCCAGCAGGTTTGGGGTCCTTCTTTGCAGTACCACGACTTCACGAATATCGGTAGTTTCTTGATCTAGCACCCAAGGATTCAGCAAACTTGGGACGATCAAATACGCTGAAGTCCTATTTTAGGTTGGTAGGTTCTAGCTCGTAGACAGGTTCCTCTTGCTCTTCATTCGACGGAATAACTTCTCGACTTGTAGGATCTTAGCTATTTGTTGATTAGTTAGAGTAACGTTATGAGTTCCTATCAAAGGGGACTAGTGAGAAATCCGAGAACGGCAATGTTGATTTGAACCAGTCAAGGATCCTTAGCTTTAATCATATACTTAGGAGATTGGAGGTTGGAGGAGATAGGAGTATACCTAAGGATAATGTGGGCACCTTGTAACTGACCGTCCTTGTGAAGGAAGATTTCGGACTGTAAGATTTTATTGAGATCCTCACGGTTCCCCAAGTTGAAGTTAGGAGCAGTGAATAGTCTATCTGTAATACCAAAAAAAGAAAAAAAGAAAAAAAGAAAATGAATGAGAAGCCTTAAGACAACAAGCAAAAAAAGAAAAAAAGCAAATAAAGAGCAGGAAATGGACAAAATAGTCGCTAGAGCCTAAAGGGTAAGACAAATGGCTCGTGCCTATAAAGTATCCCACCCGATTCTTTGTCTTGTGTAGGACAATGTAAGCCATCATGCTATTCACCTGAGACAATCAGAAAATCCTTGTCTGTATCTTTGTTTTTAGGAAGGCAGGAGATCAGCCTGACCGAGGGAACCCTAGTTTTAAAATAATACCTCGTGTCCTTACTATTTTGGCAATTATACACCCAGTTGACATCGTGATGTGTCTGATTAACTCCCATTTTATGATTTAACATACCTACACTACCTAATATTCTAAATAAATTGGGTGAACACTGGGTTGGATAAAGCCTATAAAAAATTAAAAAATCCCTCGTCACTTTGCCCATATGGATTTGCATCCCATCCTATATAAAGGCAATCATGGGTATGACTACGACATCTTCTAGTCTTGTGGTATGCCACTCCCGTAAGTGGCAGTGTTCTATCTTTGCCCTTGTAGTAATGTTGTATTTAGCTTTAAAGCCCTGCCTCTTCTCGGGCGTATTGACTAAGTTAGCAAATCTATTCATCCCTTTAAGGAAGATAAAAGAAAAGAAAATAAAGGACTCTTAAGTGTTGTGTGAAAGCTGAAAGACAAACAAAACTGGAGATTGAGGCACCTCAAACCGCTTCTTGGACAGTCTAAAGGAGATTGATAAAATGGAGGAGATGGACCCTTCACCCTCCTTATATAATAAGAAAAGATGAGCGGGAAAATTCCTGTTCAAAACCCCATGAGAAATCAAAGCCGTTGGATCTTCATTGCGCCATAAAACATGGGATACATAACGCCGTACTAGGCATTAAATGGAGTGTTGCAAATGCCTAAGTGTCAAGAACGTGTGTAGAGCAAATGAAATGACGCAACCACGTGGGAACGCTCCTAAAGCATGCGAAACTTGTGGGGTTTTATCAAAACCCCATCTCCATGGAAAAGGAAGGAATGAAGTTTTAGGGGGCTATTGTGGTAGCAAGTGGTTTGAGGACATTCTAAAGCTTATAGCCCTTGTTCGTGGATGATTAAAGGCCCACTCATGTGTCAACCCAGGTCTGACACGTGGGCTAAGATTGAGGAGAGAAGATGTGAAGACCACTCTAACTCAAACTAAACTAATGAGAAGAGGTCTGAGGAAAGGAGGCTAGTAGGCTCGTCATTCGAGGAGCCCACGGATCAAATGCACATCGGGAATACCTTATACAGCTCCCTGCACAAGAAAATAAAGCACTGTGGAAGACACCAGAGTTGTGCAAGTAAGAAAAAAATGAAATATCTAGAAATGTGGCCATCTCCTCCATATTCAATACTCTCCACACCAATTGAGCTGGCCGATTTAGGAGGAAAAAACACTTAAACAGTGACTCCACAGCTCATAACTCTCTCTACCACCTCCAGAAGGGTCTTGATGGGACAAGCATTCAAGTGATTCCCCTGAGACATATAGGTGGAAGGTTGAGATATAATAGAAAAGACTATATAAGGAAAGGAACTCCTCTAGAAAAGGGGATGAGCATTTTAAGAACCTAAAAAGAGAGAACTAAGGATCTCATTATAAAGAAATCAGCTTTGACTGTTAATGAACAATCCATCCTTGGATGAGCCTTAGGATGTGTTTATGTTGAATTTGTGCTTCATCCGTTCATATTAAAAGTCTTATACTTATTAACATCAAGCTTGAATCTTACTTAACATTGCAATTGACTTGAAAAATCCACTCTCTAGCAAATTAATTGTGTTGGGCTTGGTTTCTCAAAAAAAAAAAAATTGTGTTGGGCTTGAAATTTTGGAAACCACTATTCTAAATGGGTTTGGGCCATTTCTTGAGTCTCTACATTGTTTATTATCAAATGCCTAAGGCAACCCATTAACATGATCCTTTAAAATATTATATAATTTTCCCCATCAATAGCCATTTATGTTCATTTTTATATATTTATTCAAATACATATTTTTTCCAAATTAAATATTCATAGAAAATAAAATTCACTAACTCATGCTATATTATTGACTTAAAATTGGATATATGATAAAGAAGATTTTGCAAAACTAAAGTAATATCATTTAAATAATTAACCTTATAATGATCCTATTTTGTAAATTTCCCCCATCTTTTTTATATTTCTAGCTAATTTGAATCAAAATACATTTTTTTTATGTTAAATTTTCATCCAAAATAAAAGTTTTCTAACCACAATATAATTAATTATACGATAAGGAAAAAGGGAAAAGGTAAGTAACATCTTATTTTTAAAAATAGGAATAAGTTAAATGTTTCTAATATGAAAAATATTAGAGCTATAATTTTTTTTTTTAAAATATTTACAAATTATTGATATGGTAAATGATTAATACTTATAGAAAAAAAAAATTTATGTTAGTAATGGCCCGATAAGAACTAAGAACAACTTTTTAAATTTTATTATTATTATTTTTTTTTTGAGAAAGAAGAACCAAGAACAATTTGTAATAATAATAATAATAATAATAATAATAATAATAATAATATTGTTATTACTTAAAAAAAAAAAGAAAAAAGAAAAGAAAAGCCAAACATAAAAGCAAGTATAAAAATAAAAATTAAAAACCCTGGCGAGAGGTTTTGTCATCTTTGCGCTCAGTTGAGAAGGGCAACCTGGAAAGCCAAAGCCGAAGCCCAAAGTTGTTAAGACTGAGTAGCCGAACAAAGCTCACCGCCAAACTCTAAACCCTTCTCTCTCTCTCTCTCTCTCCAATAGCTTCCTTACTCAATCATGGCTGACAACTCAGAGGTATCTCTCTCTCTCTCTCTCTCTCTGCTGTGTGCGTGTGTTTTGAAATAGAGAGTTTATTTAATTATTAATTTGAAATTGTAATTAACAAAGCTTTTGAGAGCGTGCGTTATTTGCAGGTACCGACGGAGTGCGTGAAATCGGTGAAGTTCAGTTTCTTCAGCGACGAAGATGTTCGAAAAATCAGCTGTAAGAAGATTACAAAAGATCAGTATCTTGATGGCATGGGCAGACCTGAGCCTGGTGGATTGTATGATCCTCATTTGGGCCCCCTCGAAGAAACCGTCCCGTACCTCCTCTTTCTCTCTCTCATATGCTTAATTTGTTAACTTTTAGAGTACAATGAACCTTTTGTTGTTGTTGTTGTTGTTAAGCTTGGACCTTTTTCAATTTGATTCTTCATTGTGTTTACAAAATTAGTTAACAAGAACCGGTGGAGAGGCGAGGTTGTGGTGCTTACTAATAACTGCTTACTTCTTAAAACGAACAATTTTAGTTCCTATGAAGTAATTAAGGGACGGAAAGCGATCACTTTTAGCTTTAGAAACTAAAATTGCTCATTAGCTAAACTTTAAGGCCCAATTTTGTCAGTATGATTGTGCATTGCGTTCTCTTTTTATTGTAGATAAGAATGGGCGGAGGGGTTGAGGTTGTGATCCAGAGCCTGCTAGATGTGTGTTTAATTGCTTACTAATGAAAAGAAAGAAACAAAATTTGCGCGTATTGGAAGAAATTTTGAAACTGATTTGGTGATAATGTTGAAGTTTTGAGAGGTGCATTTGTTTTTAGTGTATAACACGGGGGGATTTTTTGTGTGACATATGGATGATGGGTTTGTTTGTTTCCATGCAGTTGCAAGACATGTGGGCAGTACTATAGTCCTTGCCATGGTCATTTTGGTCATGTTGACCTCGTTGCTCCGGTTTATAATCCTTTGCTATTCAATATTCTGTACAATATTCTTCATAGAACTTGTTTCTTTTGCCGCCATTTTCGGGCAACTAGAAAACAGGTATTTTCACTTTAGTAACTTAATATATACGTACTTTATATATATTGAATATTTTATTGGCCTTTATATAGTTTCTAATGGTTTTTTTTTTTTTTTTTTGGGGGCGAATTTTTATGTCAATTTAAGGTTGAGACATGTGTTTCTCAATTGGAACTCATTGCGAAAGGTGATATTGTTGGGGCCAAAATATTAGAAGATGACATGCCAAGTGAAACCTTGTATTCAGATGACAGTGATGGGAGTCAATATGATGATGTTGGGCATTCAAGGCAGCAAGGATGGACCTCTCTTCAGTTTACTGAAGCAACGTCTGTTTTGAAAAAGTTTTTGAAGTCGAGGTCTCCGGCTTGTAAGAACTGTGAAGCCAAAAATCCTGCAATCAGTAAACCTACTTTTGGATGGTTTCATATGGTTAGTCTCTTAATGTCCTTGCAGCTTGAAGACTGTCCATGAGAACAGTGATTGTTATTTCCTTATTTGCTAATTAATTTTAATGATGTGTTTGTTGATTATCTTCCATACTTTCAGTGAAAATGCCTTGACTTATTTGTCTGTTTGTGCTGACTTTTTTGGTTCATTTTTGTGGGTGGGTGGGGCTTTGGAAGCCAGGAACTTTGATGAATAACATAAACAATTTTTGTTGATACAAAGAACCATCAAGACCCAGGGTCAATAGGAAGTGGATAGACTCCATGACTTTAGGAAGTGAAAAAATTTATGTTGAGTGAACCCCAAAATATGAATGGGTGTTAAGACGGCCATTTTTATTAAAATTTTTTATTTTATTTTTATTTTTAAAAATTGCTAAAATACTTGTTAAGCATATTCAGTATTTGATAGTGTGTGTGTGTGTGTGTATGTTTTAACGTAAACATAGCCTGAATGCCATTCTGTGCACTAATCAGGCAAATTTTTGGGTATTTGTGGTCTTCCGTGTCCATATTTTACATATGGTACGCAAATGTATGACTTTATGCAACTTGAAATCAGTGTCTTCACTTTTAATGATCTGAGGCTTTATGTAACTTCTAGATCTTTGATGGAAATAACAGTTGTAAGAAGAAAATAAGAAAACTCAATAATTAACAATATAAGTTGAATAAGGGAACATCATATTCTCATGACACTCTTCCTAAATCAAGTTCATAGACTAGAATAAGACAAAATCATATGTTCTTTACACTCTTCCTCAATCAAGTTCTTAGACTTCATTAGTGTGTATTTCTTTGATGTGGTATATGTAAAGGAAACATTTGTTATTCCATGCAAACAGCTTAAAATTGTTTACTGAACATTAATATTGTTGGATAGTTGATAGAATTAATTCATGCTGGTCCATCCACAGAAATTTTTGTTTCAATTTTTTTGGTTATAAATAAGAGCAGTTTTTATTTCTCTTATTTGATGCTTTTATGGCCATGCCTATATGGTGTCTTTGCACTAGCTTTTTACCAGCCTTTTGTTCTTCATTTTTTTTATTAGCAGATTTGACTAGGATCTTTAGAAATTCAGCACTAAATTAGGATTCTTGATGAGGATATGAAGGTTTCTTGAATAGTGTTTGATGTTTAAGGTTTCAAATAAGGTTTATCAATAAAATATTTGGATCTTGAATGACTTTGATGGTTGTCTATGTTGTCAAAATGGTGAATAAAATGAGAAACAAGAAAGGTAAATCCTAAGTAATCACACACTTTAAGCTTAAAATAAGGGGCAAAGCTTTTGTGAGTGCTCCAATGCATTGGATGGGACATGAGATTGACATGTGGTCTTTTTTGGATGCATATTGTGCTTAGTGCATGGGAGCATTGGGCACAAGCCAAGTCCTCAAATAAGCAGCTCGAAATTGACACAAGAAAGTCTTTATATAGGCTATTGCCAAACCCTTCCTAGAAAGACTAGGACAACAACAACAACAAAAATTAGTTTCGTTCAACATGTATTCTTTTCCTCCATTTTATTCTATTTGAAGTGATTTTCTCCGTTACTTCCTTAATTGACATGTCCTCTTTTATCACTTCTACTAATGTTATTTTTGGTCTTCCTATATCTCTTTTCATTCCCTCAACTTGGATCAACTCACTCCTTCTTATCTGTGCATTAATCACTCTACTCTAAACATGGCCAAACCATGTTAAGCGACTCTCCCTCATCTTTTCATCAATAGGGGCTAGGGCTACCCCTAAACAAGAAAAAAATTAAAATATAAAATCAGGCTCATGAACATCTTGTACTTCTCTTTTATTTTTTTCCCCCTTTAATAAAAGTTTTCTGTTTACCTAGCAAAAAAAAAAAAAAAAAAAAAAAATTAAGACTTAGTAGTAACTAAAGTATCTTATGAAAGGTAGGCCCCACATTGGAACTGGG
The DNA here is from genome assembly GCA_030445155.1 of Quercus variabilis. Lineage (NCBI taxonomy): Eukaryota > Viridiplantae > Streptophyta > Magnoliopsida > Fagales > Fagaceae > Quercus > Quercus variabilis. The sequence goes on from CP129449.1 coordinate 21,077,427, forward strand.
CCACAATTCATGGATATATGTTATTTAATATGGTTTTTCCTTGAAATATTTGCTGGCTACATCAACAAATTGTTACCTGTATACATGTACTAATTTTGAAGGAAACCATTCAACTGATTGTTTACCAGTTCAATTAGCCAATGAGAAGTAAGTTGTCTTTAATTAGTCGGAACCTGCAGCCTTTGGGGAAATTATGTTTGCCTTTTAAATATGTTACTATAGGGCTTCAATTTTAGTTGTAATATTTTGTTGAATCAATGAAAATCTATCAGCATAAAGAACCAGGGCATATTGCTTCTCTGTTGATGAACAAACTGTAGTGGTCATACATCGATACCTCTATAATCAACTTCAAAAGCCATACCTGCCAAGTAGGTCTAGCTCAAATAGCACTTCTTCCCTTGCAGGAATGAGGTTGAGGATGAGATTGTGGGATCAAGACCCATCAGGTGTGTTTGTAAAGTGCGAACATGTGTATTCCCTGGCTTATTTTTTGCCAGTTTCCTTTCATAAAATGAGGAACTCATATTCAAGAATGGATTTTGGTGAGCATTGGATGTTTGTGGTTGTCCTTGTCTCCTTGGGTAGATATGACCTTATGGCATGCACTGTGTCTTTGTTCCTTGCCATAACTGAATCGCCTCTCCTCATTGTTCATCACTATTATGAAGTGTTTATGTTTTTTTGTAGAATTTGATTGGTAGTGGGATTTGTTGAGAAAATTGTCTGATGAGTTCACAAAGTTATAATACTTGAATACCTTTATGTAGTTGTTAGCTTGTAATGCCTATTTGAAGTCTTTTTTGATCAAAAATTTCTATGATAATTTAGAAATTTGTTAAATAACTTTTTTTTTTTTTCCATGGTGTGGGGAACCTTATCACATAGAAGGTACCAAAGTCTATATTCTCATGGTTCTTTTTTGGGCTAGATGACTAATTTTCCCTTTTGGGTTATTTGTAGAGAGGAAAATCAGGTGATGCTAGACAGAATGTTATTCGAGGGCATAATTTGGAAGGGTCGTTCACTGGTAGAACTAATAAAAAAGCTTTGCCTGAGGTGGAAAATAGCAATGATACGACTCCCTGGAGTGATGTTGTTGATTCTGCTGAAACAGATACTGCCAGTGACACCTCTCCTAGAGCACAAGATGGTGCTACAAGAAAGCATGGAGGAAAAGGAGGGGAAGTGCCTCATGAGTTTGTTAAGCAGAAAGATTTTTTCTCGGGACCTCTATTACCATCAGAGGTATGCTGCTTAGGGACAGGTTCTGATAACTGCCTTTTTTTGATGTGTATGGTTGTCAGGACTTGGGTTTCTGCTATTTAGACAACCACTGTAGAAACCTATCCTGATTTGGAAGTGCATTTTGAAATTCTCTTTTTGTTACAGGTTAAGGATATTTTGAAGGATCTCTGGGAAAATGAGGTTCAACTCTGCTCATTTATCAGTCATATTCAGCATCAGGGACTTGAAATGAAAGAAATGAAAGATGATTACTCCATGTTCTTCTTGGAGACTATTCTTGTACCTCCAATCAAATTCCGCCCCCCAGCCAAGGGAGGTGATTCAGTAAGTACTTGGAGAATAAATATCTTGATCTCTTTCCATAAAGTGGGGTTTTGTTTTCTTCCTTTCCTGCTTGACTTACTTTTTTTTGTCCCCCCTGTTATTGTTGCAACTTTGGAGAATCTTCTATTATTCTAATATTTCTGTGGCTATTGGTTTAGCTGGTGAATCCAATCTTATTTTAAGATTTGTTTGCTACCCCCAAAAGGGTTGATTGTGTAGATTATCATATGAATAACGTTTATGCCTTGCTGATACACGCACTCATTGCATCCTAAGTATTGTTACCTTAATCACATTCTAGTTGGCATATATTTCATCTCTGTCTTCTTCCTGTTTTTGTTGAAACAATTTAAGTGAACAGTGGTTAAATTTGGAAGCTAAGTCATGTGAGGAGCATGCATTGTGGAGCTATTATGGTATAAGATGCTTAACGAGTGAACATTTAAGAAAAAGGAAGGTTTGGATATTGGATTGGTGCTACATGTGCAAGTGGTGCAAGTGTAATGGTGAATTGGTTGATTATCTTTTTCTTCATTGTCCGGTTGCTTATCTTGGACTTGCAATTGAAATTTCCTGGTGCTCATTTCTTTCAGTTTTATTACTTAAGTGCAAATTTGAAAGTGTTGACCACTTGTTGCTTCATTGTGCATTTGCTAAGGAGTTGTGGTCTCTCGTTTTTTGTTTGTTTGGGGTGCAATGGGTGATGCCTGGTAGGATGATTGAGCTGTTGTGGAGTGTTGGAATGGGGACTTTCTCCAAGGGGGTTCAGGTGTCCTTTGGAGGGCTGCCCTGTTGTGTCTTATGTGGACTATTTGGAAGGAGCGGAATAAGCGAGCTTTTGAGGATTCGGAATGGAGCATGGCAGAGCTGAAGTTGATGTTTTGCGTGACCTGTTTGATTGGATGGCTGTACTTCCATTGCCATTCCCATTCCTCTTTCTAAGATTTATTTGATTGCTGTAATGTACTTGAGGCTGCCATCCAGTACGCAGTTTGTGTATTGTTAGGCATCTTCCTTTTTTTAGCATTCTAATAAAACCTTTCCCTACTTATAATTTTTTTTTTTATTTCCTTTATTAAGTTAAAAAGGGTAGGAGGGGGTGGTGGCACCTTGTATCTGTGTTAACATACGTGTAGTGGGATGATGAAGTTACGGTTTTATTTTATTTTTCTGCTGGGTCATTCTTTTGATTCTAAGGATGCTTTAGTGAATTACATAGTTGATGTTAATGTAGGTAATGGAGCATCCACAAACTGTCTTGTTAAATAAGGTGCTACAGTCAAATATACAACTAAGATTTGCTCATGATGACAACTTAGAGCGCTCAAAGATAGTGAGCCGGTGGATGGATCTCCAACAATCAGTAAATGTGTTGTTTGATAGCAAAACTGCAACAGGTGAGTATAAATTGACGCTGCTTGGTTTTTCTTCATTTGTTATGGACATATAATTTCTGTTATGCATTTGAATGTTAATAAATTATTTCAATTCTATTTTAATTGGTAATTGCGCATTTCTGGTATTTATAATCATATTATATAACATGCGTTGCGTTGCTTATTGGCATTTACTTTGGTCAATGATAAAAATCACTCCCTCTCCATTCCTTCCCCTCTTTCTTTCCTTTGTATACAATGGTCAGTGGATAAATATGCATGCCAAGAGCCTTGTAGCTTAACTGGCACCTCCCCATGCACAAAGTGCTTGGGGGTCTAGGGGGAAGGGTTTGAGCACTTTTTGTAACTATCTCAAATATGCATACGCATACAAGTTACAACATATATATTATTACTTTCAAGTTCATGTATAATGATGTGTATATGCTTAAAGTGTATGATTGTAATTAATGGCTTGTGCTTTCCCTTGTACTCCATGTATAAAAATAGGTATTGCAGTATATTCCTGAGTACCTCTGGGGCACTGGTCAAGGGTTGAGTTATTTAAATTAAAAAAAAAAGGTGTTCCATTTTGCTACACTGTTAATACGTTTTCTGTACACTGAATGGCTTAGTGTCTGTGCTTCAGTGTTAGTGCATGTCCCTTGTTCCAATATGCTATAGCAGTATTCAATTAACCACTGAGTGGCAGCTAACCAGTTTTCCTTCTCTACTTAATGTTAGCACAAGGTCAAAGAGGTATGGCTTCAGGAATTTGTCAGTTGCTGGAAAAGAAGGAAGGCATGTTCCGCCAGAAAATGATGGGAAAGAGGGTCAATTATTCTTGCCGCTCTGTCATATCCCCAGATCCCTATTTAGCAGTTAATGAAATTGGAATCCCTCCATATTTTGCATTAGAATTAACCTATCCCGAGGTAGGGTGGACAAATTTGAATTATCACCATGTAGCAATGAATATGCTTAATTTTATAGCTTACTTAATTACTAGATGAATTTTAGTCCAATCTGCTTAATGTTGCACAGAGAATATGAGGGGAAATGCCTTTTGTATTTCTTTTTGTATTGTTCCTATTGCTTCGCTTTATTCAATCTAACAAACATATAGGCATCTTTTATATGCAATATTTAAAATTTCAGAGAGCTCACCAACACTGATGGGAGAAAAATTGATTAACTCTTATTATTAATTTTATATTTAGATACTGGTTAGTAATAGTTGTTACTAACTTTCTGTTTATTTTCTTGCTGTATGTACTCTAGTGGCCTGTCTTGTACTCGCAGCATGTTTTTATCCTCATGTCTTGGTTTTCTTCTCTTTGGTGGAAATATGGACTACAAATTGGGAACACAATAATTATTAAAAAAAAAAAAAATGGAACACATAAAAAGTTATAGTGGGTCTATCTTTGATGCTAGATGTATATAAATTTTATGGTGGTATTTTCCTTTACCAGACAGGACTGGTTCGTTTATTTTCTTGATGGATGTGCGGCTCCAAATAGATGGTTGGCAAATAATTTATATTGGATTTTTGGGGTACAAAATGGTGGAGGATTTGAAATCTTTGCGAATTAGATTTCACAGGATAATTCTTTGTAATTCTTTAAGGTTATGGTATGCTCTTCATCATGAGCATGAATAAATCTATTCTATCAATAAAACACCATTACTTATCAAAAAATTAAGGTCTGCGCGGTGTGACCTGGACATATTGTAAAATAATGACATTCAGATGGGCCATTTTGCTTTTCCTTCTTTTTATACCTTTTGATATTACTTATAAATTATTCGTTTTTTGGTTCTTGATGGATATAGTTATGCATGAACAGAAATACGTACATTTATGATATTTTCTAGTTACATATTGTGTGCCTTTAGGTGGAGTGAAAATATTATCAATATAAAAATTGACTTGACTTTTGGACTTCCATTATTTTGTTTTACTCTTGATGTTGATATTTCTGCAGAGGGTGACTCCTTGGAATCTTGTCAAGCTGAGGAAAGCTATCATCAATGGTCCTGAAATCCATCCTGGAGCTACACACTATGCTGATAAGCTGGGTATTAAGAAACTGCGAAAAGAACACCTAAAAGAACGCATTGCAATATCAAGGAAATTACCATCCTCACGAGGTCTTCTCACACAGCATGGAAAAGGCAGTGATTATGAATTTGAAGGAAAATTTGTACGTCGTCACTTGCAAGATGGGGATATTGTGCTTGTTAACAGACAGGTAATACTTTATTTGATTTGATATATATTATTTCTCATGCATATCTATACAAAATGAGATGTGATAATTTCTTACTTTCTTAGCTGACATTATCAGTGTGAGGTGAGGAAATCTGCCACAAACTTGTGCTAAATGGGCTTATGTTGTTCATTTGTGATTATATTCCTCAAAATGGTCAATGGGTAGGAACAGGGATGGCAATGGTTTGGGATGGGGCACTCATTCCTCATACCCAGCGGAAGAATACCCTTTGCTGCCCCCACTTCCAACCCAACACATATTTTGTCATGATTCCCCATCCTTGCTCCTCTTTACCATCAAGGATCTGTCCTCTACTTTTCTGCCCACCTAATATCATTTCCCTCTTATGTTTTTCCAAAATCTCCAAAGCTTTGTGATGCAATAGTTTACTCTTTCACAGTCCACTGTAGCCTCTAAATGCCTCAACCAATCTCATAGGCCCATGATACCTCCCTTTGTGTATTTTTTGGGGACGTTCACAGGAAGGTGGTGGAGGTGAAGATGAGGACTGAGGTTGAGTAAATGCATCATAATGAAGGTGTGCGTGGAGAGAGAGAGAGAGAGAGAGAGATGGGGTCTAAGAAGCACAGACAATCGGACACCTAAAACCCCTGGCATGTCCATATTGGACATGCTGGGGACACTTCTACATTCCTCATTTTGTTGGGTGAAAAAAAAAATTATTAAAAAAAAAATTCTTTAATTTTTGATATGTTCTTATTGACAAAACAGGGAAAACAATGCACATATGCAGTGTGCTAAGAGGCAACAAAGAATAAAAAAATAAATAACAATGAAAGTACAAAAAGGAAGCACGTCAAGCAGATTATTGAAAGTAACAACACCCAAGCATTTGCCCATTCAAACAAAGTCTGAAAGAAGAAACGCTTAAACTCATGAATTGATCTTTCAACCCCTTCAAAGGTGCGTGTATTCCTTTCCAATGAGGGATCATTGAGTCTTTTAATCTTGCACCAATTTGCTATAAGTTCTACAACAACACTATGTGGCATGACCTAATAAACCCCAAATAGTGAACACACCATATTCCATAACTCTTGAGCTACTAGGCAATGTAGGAGAAAGTACTCAATAGTCTCCCTATTCCTCTTGCACATGCAATACAATCCACCACCATCACCACTTTTCGCTTCCTTAAATTATCAATGGTTAAAATTTTCCCCAATGACACTGTCCAAATGAAGAAACTAACCTTTGTAGGAAATTTTGTTTTCCACAAAGGTTTCCATGGAAAAGAAAAGGAGTTTGGAGGTTGTAAAGCCCTATAATAAGAGTGAACATCGCAAACACCTTGAGGAGAAAGTTTCCAACACATTTTATCCACCCCATTCCTTCTCAAAGATCCAGAATGTATAAGGTCCATAAAGGAGTCAACCGATTCTAACTCCCAATGTATTCATTCTCAAAGATCCAGAATATATAAGGTCCATAAATGAGTCAACCGATTCTAACTCCCGATCTTGCTACGATCGAATAAAACTGACATTCCAATGGTAATTGATTGTAATATTCCTACCATGTTGTGTCCTAATTTTTTATGAATTAATGTGTCACCATGTCTTGTGTTGTGTCCGTGTCGGTGTCTGTGCTTCATAGATTGGGATGGGTCAGTGAAGCATGGACACGGACACGAACAAAGGTGTCTTGTGTTGTGTTGTGGGTTCAAGCCTGATTGGATGTGTGTATAACTTATCAATAAAGGAAGGGGTTGGGTAGGTCAACTAAAACTCGTTAATGCTTTAAACCTAAATTAGGTAATGACATACAATAAACCATGATATGTTACCAAAATTGATATTCAATAACTCAAATTAAATCTTATTTTTTCTAAGTTATAGAATTCATTGAAAAAACTGCAAGAGGGGTGCAACCCTAGTACACGTGGACTATACAAAGGAAAGTCCGAAAGTTTAAGCAAAATCTAAAACAAAATTCATACAGAGAAAAATACAATAACAGTTTAATGGAAGCTCAAAAATATTCCAGAAATAACATAAATCATCTTTACAAAGCAATAATTCTTCATAATATAAATCAAATCTTAAACACTAACATAAATTGAAAATTTTCATAAAAACATCATACAAAGTCTCAATGTATACAATATAATAACACAAATGCTATTAGCGATTTTGTTATTATTTAAAAATGATGGCATTTTAGTAAATGTACTCAGGGTTGAACAACCAAAATAATCCTTGCCCTGACCCCCAGTGATCAGGGGCAAAGATTTTACCTTGACCCCACTCCACCTGTTCAGAGTGGGAAAAACTGGGGTGGGGCGGGTAGGGGTCAAATTGCCATCATTTGACCCCTTGACAGGAAACCATTTTCATTGAAGCTGGACTCTCTAGGTTGGTTTTCCAATGTGCAAATAATTTCAGCCTTATTTTTTTCAGTCCTCTTGACAGAGGCAGATGAAACTTGGCCTCCTTTGATTAAAAATTAGAACTATCCTAGATAAAGTGGAAATAGACCTGCAATTTTCTTTGTTGTAGGAGTAATGCTGTGAGCACACCCTTGAAAAAGACAGTCAATGAGATTCCTTGGAGTTGTGTATTGAAGTAGGAATATGGTAAGGGGGTTGTTGGAATTCTAGGTTTGTGTAAACTGTACCCCAGTCCATCTCTCAATAATTATCCTCTTAATGGCCATTATAGAAAATCCATGTGATCTGAGATTCTGTTTAAGGCCCCAAAGCAGCAACTGCATTTGGGTTCTTATTTCCTTATTGGTTGAATTTTAGAAGGCATTCCATTCAAAGGTGATGGGGTTTTTCTTAATAAATGTCTTCTATGGAGTTGGTGAAGTAGGTGTTTTCATTTTTGGAATGACATCTGTTGGGACAAACCTCTGAAGCATGCATTTTCTGCTGCTCCAGATCTGGTCGAGAATTGTGTTTGGATGCACTTTGCTGATTGGTTATCTGCTGAAAGTACAGTGGAAACAGGAGGAGAAAAGTTTTTTTTTTTTTTGGGTGTGTGTGGGGCCTGCCAAAATAAGACTAATATTATTGTACAGTGAAAATTATTATTGTTCATACGAATGCAAATATATGAATTTCTTTGTGTGCTCAATATAATGATGGTAATGTGAAGCGGCTTACTATTATTTTTAATTAAGTAGACTATTACATTTTATTATATATTAATTTCTGGAATTCTTCTGGATTTTTTACTTGTTATTAATTTGTTGGTAAGGTTCTCCTAATTGTTGTTTTCATTGTAGCCAACTCTCCACAAGCCTAGTATAATGGCACATGTAGTTCGAGTGTTAAAGGGGGAGAAAACACTTCGTATGCACTACGCAAACTGCAGGTACTATGCAAATTGCAGGTTGATTTACCATGTGGACATATTTATGTGTGTCCATATGTTAATTTTTTTTTTCTTATTATGGTTAACTATTGTGTTTTTCCTCCAAGTATGTGGTGATTAATAGTTTTTTTTTTTTTTTTTTTTTAATTTTTTTATTCCAGTACGTATAATGCTGATTTTGATGGTGATGAAATGAATGTTCATTTCCCACAAGATGAAATTTCTCGTGCTGAAGCGTACAACATTGTAAATGCAAATAATCAATATGTCAAGCCCACAAGTGGTGAACCCATCAGAGCCTTGATTCAGGTATCAGTATATTATTCCGAATAATATAGTCTCCAGTAATCGGATGCCTTTTTTATTGTTTGTTTTGTAATATAATAACTTTTGCTAATGAGCTCTAGCTTGAATGGCACCTCAACAACAAACCCACCACACCAACCCACCCCCCCCCCCCCCCCCCCCCCCCCTCTTCTCTCTCAATGAGAAAGGTGAAGGGTAAAGTCATCAAACCCACTGAGTGCATGTAAATTTACAAATAAAATAATTATAATGTGTCTGAAATTTATCCCTTATTTTCAAAAATTTTCAGGATCATGTAGTAAGTGCTGTACTTCTTACAAAGAAGGATACCTTTTTTAGTGCTGATGAGTTCAATCAACTTCTTTATTGTGCTGGCCTCTCAGCTGCAAGTCCAGTTTCTTTTAACGGGAAATTTGGCCAGAAAGTTTGCATATTAAACTCTGACTATGAGATGCAGCCCCTTCCGCCTGCAATATGGAAACCGGTGCCTCTTTGGACAGGGAAACAGGTTAGCATTAGTTAAATCTTATAAAGAATTCTCTGTTTCAAACAGAATGTAAAGACTAGTTCAAAGTTTAACAATTGATTTTTCTTTCTGCTGATTTTGTTTGAAGAATGATTATGTTTGATGTTCCTGGACCTTCAAATTGAATATGACAAATCTGTTCATGATTTCAAACAAGAGTTGGTGACATATTGTAGATGAGTCTAAACATAGTTTTGTTTAATTTTGCATTTCTAGGTAATCAGTGCCTTGCTGAATCATATTACAAAGGGTCGCCCACCATTTAATGTTGAAAAAGATGCGAAACTTCCACATGATTTTTTTAAGAGTAATAGAAATGAAAAGAAATTGAACAAAGAAGAAAAGTCTGATAAAGATGCATCAAAGGAAAAGGAGCTAGATATAGAGAAAACAAGTCAAGGGAAAAAGGCAGACAAAGATGCACCAACGAGGAAGGAGCCTGATGAAGATAAGTTGTTGATACATAAGAATGATTTGGTGCGTGGCGTGATTGACAAGGCTCAGTTTGCTGAATATGGTTTGGTTCATACAGTGCACGAACTCTATGGTGCAAATACTGCAGGTGTCCTGCTTTCTGCGTTAAGTCGCTTATTTACTTCTTTTTTGCAGGTCAGCCAGCTTTGATCCTAATTTGCAATTTAACTCCCCATTGAATTTTCTCAATTTCTGTGGCAAGTTTGTTTTGACAGATGATTAAACTTGCATTATATAATCTGTATGATTCAGGTGCATGGGTTCACATGTGGAGTAGATGATCTTTTGTTAATGAAAGAGAAAGACGATGAGAGGGAAGAAAAACTTCAAGATTGTGCGAAAGTTGGGGAAGAAGTTCATCTTAAGTTTGTTAATGACAAGGGTAGTGTTAAAATAGGTATTCTATTGTTCACGCAGAAAAGCTCTAATCAAAACTTCTTGTTTCCTCTGCCAATGTGATACTAGCTTGATTAATGTGGTTGATAACTAGGAATAATCAGTATTAGGCCAAATGTTAATTCTTGGATAACTAAAGATTGGCCGCATGTTCAACCACAGAGAGTTGCTTGAGAAATATCTGTGTTTACTTATGTTTCTATTTTGTATCATTTTGTTTAACTTGCTTGTTGTGATGGATATCTGATGTCTTGACCTATGTTACGTGCAGATGCAGATGTTCTGCAACTGAATATTGAAAAAAAAATACGCAGTAATGGAGAATCTGCCTTAACAGACTTGGATCGAAAGATGATAAGTAAATTGAATGAAGAAGTAAGCAAGGACTTTTTCAAAGAGCTGTTGTCCAGAGGGTTGTTGAAACCCTCTGGAAAGAACTGTATTTCTCTCATGACTACATCAGGGGCTAAGGGTGCTTCGGTAAGCTCCTTTCATTCTCAGGATAGCTATAGCATCCTTTTTACTACAATGCTTTAATTGAAATTCTTACTGGCAAGGCGATAATCTTATATGGCATTAAGTGTAGAAGTTCCATGTTTAATTAAGCATATTTTTTGGAGTTCTATGTTTTAGGAGAAAGCAATAGTATAATGAGTGTAATTTTAATATAGTTTCTATATGCGTGTGGATGTTATCTGAGTAAAATTATCTATAAAATTTCTCATGTACCATTTGAAGTTATTAATCTTATTTATCCAGGAGTCTTGTGGTTCAATAGCAGTGCCTGGTCTCCTTTTTAAGGATAACCAAGATTCAAATCCCTCTGCCCCACTTGTAACAATAAAATTTTATAACACATGCAAGTTGTTGTAAAATCCTTTCAAGCATATTTTTTTTTTGGGGTGGTAATTAACGAAAGTTTTATTTGAAAAAAGAAAAGCAAATCAAAGTACACTGGTAATGTACTATGGGGGCAATTCAATAGAGATCTCAAATTACATTGGTCAATCAAATTAGTAAGAGAAATGCGTGAACAGTATAAAAGAACAAAGACTTAATCTCGAGAATAGATAGTTCACACCCTTCAAAACATCTAGCATTCTGTTCTTGCCAAAGGCACCACATTATGCAATGCGGCACAATCCTCCAAAAAGCTATATTGCGATGCTAGTTGAAATTTCCTTGCCATGAATCTAACAAGTCAATGACCCTTTGCCGCAGAGCCCATTGAAGGGCAATGAAGAAAATGATACACTAATTCCCCACTCCTTTTGCACATATAACACCAATCTATAACAATAATGCCCTTTTTTTGCAAGTTATCAATAGATAATATCTTGCCGAAAGCAGCGGTTTACGAAAAGAGTGCTATGCTAGGAGGACCCTTTGATTGCCACACCAATTTCCAAGAAAACCAAATGACATGGCATTATAAGGGGATAATATGTGATAATATCCTTAAACCTCAAAACTTCCGCACTTAGCTTGGCTTCCAACATATTTTATCAAAATCAACACCCCGCACTAGCATGGAATATATCATGTCCATAAACAAGGCCAATGATTCCAACTCCATATCTTGCATTGGGCGAGAGAGCTGATCATCCCAGTGGAGTGTCACATTAGAGAAATGCAAAACCTTCGCAACAGAAGACTCCATATCTTGACTAATTCTTTATAATTCCAGAAAAGCTTCTTTAAGTTGACAATATCCAAATCACACATCCTTCTAGAACTTCACTTTAGTGCCATCACTCACATCATACCAAAGAAATTTGAAAAAGGTCAACCATTCTCTAGAAATTTGGAAAAGGTTAACCACTCTCTTCTGAAGGATTTCCAAACACTTTGGTGCACCAGCCCCCCAATCACTCCCATATGTTTCCTTTATGACCCTCCTCCAAAGAATGTCTCTCTCAGTCCCTTATCTCCGTAGCTATTTGCCTTACAAGGCTTGATTAATTCTTCTCAAACACCTAATTTCTAGCCCCCCACACTGCACCGGTTCCCAAATTTGGGACCAATTCACCGGGTGGAATTTAGGTTCATCATTAATACCATTCCAAAGAGAAAATCTCCGTAACTTCTCAATCCTACGACTTATCGAAACTTATATGTATATATAAATTGTCAATCCTATGACTTATCAAAACTTATATTAAAAAAAAAAATCTCAATCCTATTGGCCACCTCCTTCAGAATAGGAAGGCGAGAGAAATGAGTAGGTAAACTGAAAAGAGTACTTTTAATAAGAGTGCTTTCTTTCTTTCTCCACATTGTTTCTCTCTTAAATTGATTTCAACATTGTAGCTTGTATTGATTGTACTTCTCCCTTAGTACACTGCCTGTGTACTAGGATTGTTTTTTTTTTTTTTTTTTTTTTCCCTAATAAATTTTTTCGTTACTATCATAAAAAAAAAGTTACCTTACACCCGGCCCCCCCCCCCCCCCCCCCCCCCTAACATAGATACAATCTCTTCCATTTTGCTAATCTTTGCTCCAGCTTTTCTAGAATAGGATTTCGTATCGTCTTCTCCTTGAATTTAGCACCCAAGAGAGGACCAAAAATTTCTGCGGAAATGTTGACTGTCTACAGCCCATTATCTCCACCAAATCCTCCCTACTACGCACATCTCCAACTGGAACCAACTCTGACTTTTCCAAATTAGTCTTCAATTCAGGCACTGCTTCAAACTTGCAATGAAATTCAAAACTGCTATCTGGCTAGAGTCAGCATTGCAAAAAATAAGAGTGTCATTGATGTAGGGTATTTCAAGTAGCTATATCCTAATCCTCTTGTAACTAATTTGTTAGATGATTTCTTAAGCATTAGCCGATAGGATTTAGACACTTGTCAACCATCTAGAGGCTGCCAATGCCAAACAACTAGTATAAGTAGTAGAATGTAAGCTCTTTGTTAATCAGTTTTTGTATGTGAATGAATTGTTAGCCTTTGTGTGTTATTTGGAACTATGTTCTTTCAGAGGTATTTATCTACCTATCAATGTGTTCTAAGCAACTCAGCCCTTTCATTGTTTCTATACCATACACTAATAGCCCATCATTCCCTGCATTAGTCATCCACAAACAAGAGATGACTCAGTCACCCACAAACAAGAGATGACTCAGTCATCCACAAACAAGAGATGAGACACCATTGTCAAGGTACTAGCGGAGGTGCCTATGGAGACTCGAAAATTGACCAATTGTGGCAGCCACATCCAACATATGGCTCAAAGCTTCCATAACAATATCAAACAGCAATGGGGAGAGAGGATCCCTTTGACGAATCCCCCTAGAACTCCCGAAAAAACCAGTAGGGGTGCCATTAATCAAAATTGGAGTATTTGATAGTTGAGATTTAAAGCATAATCCATTTCCTTCATTTTTTTGAGAACCCACACCTTTGAAACATATTCATGAGAAAGTCCCAACTCACATGATCATATGCTTTCTCTATGTCCAACTTGCACAACACACCCGGTACCTCTGTATTAAGTTTACTATCTAAACGCTTAGATGCAATTAAAACAAAATCCAAAATCTATCATCCTTTCACAAAAGCATTTTGAGTCTCAAATAATACCATGCACCACCCTTTGAAGATGATTAGCCAACACCCTAGAAATAATCTTCTACACACTTGACACAACCAAATAAACTAATGGGTCAAAAATCCCTCACCTCCACAGCATCAACCTTTTTAGGAAAGAGGGCAAGAAAAGAGGCGTTAAGAATCATTTTCTAACACCACTTGAGTATGAAAATTATGAAATAAATCCATAATATCTGGTTTCAAGATACCCCAACAAGTTTGAAAGGCCATAGAAAAACCATTCGGGCTTGGAGCCTTGTCACCATTAAAGCCTTGCTCACCTCAAACACCTCATCCTGATTGAAAGGTCTTTCTAGCCAAACAACATTCTCCTCAGATATCCTAGAAAACTCCACATCACCCAATACAGTTCTTCGATCCCTAGTCTTAGTACAACTGCTTATAGGGAAATGGTAATGGAGGTATGGTCATGAAGTTACCCGTCTCAGGTAGAGAGTTATTTCCACAAAATATGGTGAGGGCCAGGGGGGTGGAGTACCAAAGTATGTAGAAGGGCTCATGGATGTGGTCTTTGGCGAATCACTCATGAAGGGTGGGAGAGCTATTCTAAGCATTTGTCTTTTGTAGTGGGTGAAGGTACTCCTATCCACTTCAGGCATGCTAGGTGGGTTGGTGATAATACCCTTAAATTTCTCTACCTTGAGCTCTACGTGTGTTCAGCTGACAAGGATGCTTGTATTTCTGAGGTTTTGTGGCTTCTGAAGGGGGTACTGTTAGAGTTTGGGATTTAAGGTTTTATAGAGAATTTCAAGATTGTGAGCTAGTTGCATCTTATTCTCTCCTTCAAGGTTTATTCAATCTTGTATTCCTCGAGGTGAAAGAAGTGATACTCTTTGTTGGTGTCTCAAAGGAGATGGTAAGTTTGACCCCTTGTCTTTCTACTATGCGATTCGGGGTGCTTAGAATTCTTTGTTTCCTGGGAAGTTTGGAAACCAAAGGTTCCTAAGCGAGTGGCTTTCTTTTTGTGGACAATTGCTCATTCTTATTTTGGATAATCTCATGCTTAGGGATTGCTTTTTGGCAAATCGGTGTTGTATGTGTTGATGTGATGGGGAGTCGATGGACCACCTCCTTTTTCATTGTCCTTTTACATATATCTTATGGATTTTTATGCTTTAGCCTTTTGGTATTCATTGGATTATGCCAGAATCGGTGCCGGGATTGTTATTTTGTTGGCATCCATGGCTTGAGAATCATACTTCAAATATTTGGAATTTGATTCCAGGTTGCTTGATGTGGATTGCTTGGTTGGAACGAAATCATTGTTCCTTTGAGGGCATTGAGAAGACATTGGAAGGGTTAAAAGTTTTATGCTAGTGTAGTCTTTTTGAGTGGTCTCATAGTTGGGGTTTTACTTATTGTTCCTCTCTCTTTGAGTTTATGTTTTCTCTTATATTAGTTTCCTGATTTCCCTCTTTTTTTGTTGTTTGTTTTATCCTTTTCCTATTGTACATCATCATGAACAACTTGGATTTTTACTTACTATTTTCATTGATAATATTTCTCTGATTACCTATCAAAAAAACAAGTAATGCACTCCGCCTTGGCCCTCTGATCTGAATAGGCTAAGATTTTTTTTTTTTTTTTTGCTATAATGTTGGTGTTTTTATATGGCAATACTGGGGATTGTTGGTCAATTGTGAATGGCGGAAATTTTCATTTGCCCGAATCTATTGTTTATTTGGCACTTTACTTGAACTTATACATTTGCGTTGCACTATATCTCTTTGCTCCTAATTTAATTTCTAATTTTTTTTCCTTTAATTTCCAACTCTAGTCTTTCCATTCTTTTCACTCATCAGAAAGTTCATTTTATGATTTTTAATTTTATCTAAAAAAAAAAATATAAGCGAATAAATGTGGTAAGGAGACGTGATTTGAGCTTTAGCTGTATACCTTTTCTTTGTGACACACTAGTCTGGAAAAAGGCTGCAAAATATTTGGATGTTAGTATATTATGCTGCTACTGATAGTCTGATAGTTCCATCACTAGCACCCACCTACAATTATGTTTTTCCACCTCTTTTGTGAAATACATTTGTTCCAATCCCCACAACCACCAATGTTATTGGAAACACTGCAATAGCTGCCAACATTCCTCATAGGATATTCCTCATTTGTTCGAGGTATCACTGGATTGCTTAATGAGCTTAGTCATCTCATCATACAGAGGTACTGGTTTGCTGATCAAAGATTATGTATAGGACTAAGAAATATGATCAAATGGTTACCCAAGATAATTATATTGCATAGTTTATGATTGTCTCTGAGCGTGAGTTTTATGATTAACCAATCACATAGAGGTACTGGAACTGTTGTTCATAGTTGTTTCTCTAATTAGACAATCTATGATTTTTGAGTCATCACAATGAAATGGTCAGCTTAAGTTGCATTTAGTGTGTCTATTTTGTAGATTTTGTTTAAAATTTTATGGCCTAGTGAACTCATTTAGAACTAATTTTTTATGAAATTAGAGGTTTGAACTTTGTTTATGCTACTTTTGACGTAATAGTGATCTGATTTGTACTGTCTATATGTTTAGGAGACGGTTCTGCTGTATTGGATCCCAGGTGTTCCTTGTAAAACATGCTTAACCTGAACTTCTCTAGCATCATAATTTATGAGCAATTTTTTACTTCTTAGAAACAGTACATATTGGCTTAGCTCTCTTTATTGACTGCATTATGCTTTGAACAGGTTAATTTCCAACAAATATCTTCTCATTTAGGCCAACAAGAGTTAGAAGGAAAACGTGTCCCTCGAATGGTTTCTGGAAAGACTTTACCCTGCTTTCCTCCATGGGATTGTGCAGCTCGAGCTGGAGGCTTTATTATTGATCGGTTTCTTACTGGATTGCATCCTCAAGAATATTATTTCCATTGCATGGCTGGTCGTGAAGGGTAAGTGAAATTTTTGCCTCATCCATGAATCTTTCTTTCTAGTGGGAAGTGGGTTTTTTTTTTTTTTTTTTTAATATAAATTTTTTATTAAACTTTTTTTTTTTTTTTTAAAATGGTGAATTGATAAATGGTGCAATCTGCCAATTGTAACCTGTATATATATGTATAATATAATAACTTGTCATAAGAAGTAATGTGATTTCAGTTTTGTTAGTCAAAAGCTTCATGCTGCTTGTACCTGATTTCATGCACTTGGATTGCACTATGTGTCTTTGAGCTCTTCATTAGGTGGAATTCTTTGTATCAATAGTGATTTATTCAGTAGTTATTTTAATTAATTACATTTATACTTCTGATTGATTCATGTATCCAGAAATTGAGATGACTACTTGCTTGATATTTTGTGATCTTGTTGTAAGACATGTTTCTTCCATGTCTTGTGCTGAAACTTGAAATTTAGATTGAGAGAGAGAGAGAGAGAGAGAAGGGGGGGGGGGGGGTGTGGATGAAATATTGTGGCAGCAGATATCGTAGCCAAAAATCTTGGGGGCAATGGTTTGTGCTACTATTGGAGCACTATATATGGGATGTTTGCAGTAATATTTATAGGGTGGTGGTGGTTGCTGGTAAATAAAGTGCAATGGTCTTTGAGTCAGGCTTTGGTTGGGAAGAAGGTTCAGGTGAGATGCCAATATTATTTTTTAAATGAGTGATTAATAAAAGACTCTTTGGGGGGCAATTTTGATCTTGTAAAAAGGGATGTTGATATCTTCTGCTGATGTGAAGCACTATAACTATTTTTTATGGAATGCCAAAATTCCTTAAGGCAAGTAGTGAATGACCAAAATGGTTTATTTAGATTATTCTTATTTGAATCAAGGATCAACTTTAACTAGTGCAAGAAAAAAGTAGAGATACCACAAGTAAGTTTTCTATAGGTATGCTTTTTGTAGAAGATATAGTTCTAGTGAACAAAAAAAATGTAGAGCGAAGAAGTATAGATGACACGAGACAAGTGATGTGGCTAACTTCAAAATTAGGACACAACATGGTGGAGACATGACTAATTGATATTTTAAAGTATATTTCATATGCTTTTTAGACGTTTTTTTCTTTTGATTCTAGGTTTAAACTATGTGCTCTCCTATTATAATACCTCAGTGATAATGATTAGTGTAATAATTTAAAAATATATATCAATAAACTACGAAATAAATTATTAAATTAACAACTTTTAACTTTTAGTTGTTTGACAAACATTCAACCCCAAAAAATAGTGTTACGCTATTGACTGTATAGCATACTGAATTACAATTGAAAAAAAAGAGGAAAAAAGGCTAAATGAGTGAAATATTCTTAATTGAGACTGAGAGAGTTCTCTACATTCTTAAGAAAATAAAATAGAGTGAAAATGACAGAGATCAAAATGTCTGTTGATGATAGAAATGATCGTTGTACCTGGCTGATGAGTGTCGCCCAAGTTTGAGAGTGACTATATATATATACATGGAGAGAGAGAGGGAGAGAGAGGGAGTGATATTTATCATTGAGAACCCTAAATGCCTTATCAGAGTCTCAGATTGTGCTAGGTTGTCAAAAATGCCTCTTTTTATTTTTATTAATTTTAATAAAGAAATATATTTGACACAGACGAGGTGGCCTTTTTTTCTGTGACTCTGCTTCCTAGATATGAAATTGACACTAATCTGGGATGCTTTTCAGTCTAGAGGCTTTAGGTTAAGTAAGTTTAAAAGCAAGAAACATATAATGCAGGAATGATAGACATCAATGTTTTGGATTGCAGTGTTCTAATGCTAGTGTATGTGTGTATGCATGCATGCTGTGTCATGTGGGTGTGCTAGTGTCTGTATGTATTGACATTGCTTTCTTTAACACACACACACACACTCGCATATAGTTTTTGGATTGAAGTCTTGTGACCAGTTTTAAGAAGGCCTGTTTGGTTGAGCTTACCTTCATCCTGAAAGGGAATTTACGGCCTTTTAACATACTTTCAAAATACAACTTTGGTTTTACACAATAGACAATATAAACAACATAAGCTGATGAAAATAAGCTAATCTTTTTTTGATACAAGATAGAAATTCTACTCTAGTCTAATATAAGTGTATATGTGTGTGAAGCTCTCACTTGGAGTCTTGAACCCCGGCCTTTGCCCTCCCACACCTCACAAACATTTATACTTGTGGAGTGACCATCACACCAAGGGTGTGTGGTGGTGAAAATAAGCTAATCTAAACGTACATATAAAGTATTCAGTATTTATTCTTATCTATATGGAAGGCATAGACTATTTTTAATCATCATAAAGTTAACTTTTCTACTATGGTCTCTCTGTTGCACAGGTTAGTTGATACAGCAGTGAAGACATCTCGTAGTGGATACCTCCAAAGATGCCTAATAAAAAATCTTGAGTGCCTAAAAATATGTTATGATCATACTGTCCGTGATGCTGATGGTTCCGTTATTCAATTTTTCTATGGAGAAGATGGTATAGATGTCCATCAAACAAGTTTCATTGCTAAATTTGAAGCACTAGCAGCTGTGAGTAATTGTTCCTGATTTTCTGAATTGTTATTCTGAAAAAAAAAAACTAGTTTCTTACAACCAATGTCTCTTTTTTGTTTATTTTCAGAATCAAGAAATTTTTTCCAAAAAATTTCGTCAAGGGCTTCACAAATCCAATGTTTATATTAAGGGATTACCTTCTTCTCTTGAAAAAAAAGCGAAGGACTTTGTGCATAAGTTTACCTTGAAGGAGAAAAATCCTGATATTTTAAAAGAAAAGGATTTTTTGAAGTTAATGGAACACAAATACATCTCAAGTCTTGCACAGCCTGGAGAACCAGTTGGTGTGCTTGCAGCGCAGTCTGTAGGAGAGCCATCAACTCAGATGACGTATGATCTCTTATTTAATTATTCATACTTGTTTACATAAGTGCTGCTTAATTTTATATGATAGTGTATAAAGTGTTACGCTTGTAATAGTTGCTTTAGTGCATTTGCATATATATATATATATATAAGTTGCTTACCTGTGGTTAGAATTTGACACTTTACCTATTTGGGTTAGCTCATTTAGAGTTTCGTAACCCACCTTTGTTAAAAAACATGGCTACATGGCTAAATATGTGTTTTGCTCCACTTTTATGTCTCTCCTCCAAAAACACAAAAAACATAAAAATACAAGATCAAATAAGATTAAAAAGGATCCAGCAGAACACTTGCATCATGAGATTTTAAACCACATGTAAGCAACTTAAATTTCAGTACAACTTTTGGGGGGTAAAGTGTCAAATTTCAAATCACTAGTAGGCAACTTAAATTTTGGTTAAACTACACGTGGGTAAATTGTAATTTGCCCACATATATATATATATATATATATATTTTATATTAGATTGGTGGTGCATCTTGCGTTAAGACTATTGGCAATTTGATCTTGGTGACATTTGGTGGATGCCCATAAATCTATTGCTTTTGTTTTAACTTAACTGTTTTTATCCTGGAGTTATAGCAGCAGAAACTTAAGGTATATCAATACTTAGTAACAGTTTCTACTTGAAGTGTTAAGTAATTTTACCCTAATCAAACTAAAGCACTTAAATTTTTGAGGGAGCTGACTCTGCCTGTGCAGGTGGATGGTCAACGTTTGTCCATGAGTGATCCAATGGGGTCATATATTCATTTCTTCACTTATTTTTTGGTATTTTCTTTCATATTCCAATAGTTTCTGAGAACCCTTGTTTGAAATCCTGTGTTGAACTGTTAAATTGCATTTCACTATGCATGTTTTTACCTTCCAAAGAACAATCTTTTGTTTGTCTATAAATATTTGGTAAGGATGGCAGGTTTTAGTTTAGTATTTATTTAGTAGTTTCCCTTTTAAAGTCTTAAAGGTGTTTTTTGTTATATATATATATATATAAACCTGCTCCTTGGTGTTTTTATTTTCTGCTCCTTCCTCAGATTTGAGTTGGCAACATCTTTTGAAGTAATAGAGTATTTGAAGAAGATGATGAAGATTTTCCTTTTCATATAGTTATTTATCGTTTCTTTAACTCAAATTTGACTGAGAAAAATTGAGAATAGGTAAATTTTAACCAAACCTTTTTTTTTTTTTTTTTTTTTTTGTGTGTGTTAGGAGCCAATACTAATGATTAGTACATATGTAATATCTGTAGGACTTCACCAGCTATTAAATGATAATTTAGTGTAGGTACTGATAGATCATATCTGTAAACATTGGAAGGAGAGTAAATATCAGTGATAACTGTGTTTATGTGGATTGGTTGAATATATATAAAGTATTGTTTTTTTTTTGGGGGGGGGGGGGGTGTGGAAGGGGAGGATAGAGAGAGAAAGGAGATGGCATTTTAGAAATTATGATCCCATATTTAAGAATTTTTTTAAACACAGAAGAGATTCTTTAAATAGAGAATTATTATGCAATATCATTTAGATTGTGTCAGTTATCAGCTGACTATAATTTTCTCCCAGTATAAAATTGACTGAATTATAGGCGATAAATAAAGTGTTTTATTAAAGAATTCTCTCTTAATAAGCTGCTATAAGTCCTATAACTAGTCATGGACATCAATGGGATAGGTAAAGGTAATAGATACACAACTATCTTAAGCAAGAATTGTCTATGAAGAATGTTAGTTTCAAATCATGAAATGGTTTACAGAAAATATTGATCCTTACCTAGACATTACCTTGTTTTGGTTCTTAGAAAACATTAGGAAAAGGAAGTGTAATTGTTAAAGGGGTGTCCTATACAAGCAGTTTTTGTTTTTGTTTTGTTTCCCTTTCCATTACATATAGTAGCAAATAAACTGAGGTAGATCTAGAGAAGGTAGATATGTTGATGTGATTAACAGGAGCAGTAACGTTATAATCAATGTGAAAGAGTTATTTTGTTATTATAATGGGATTGACCGTTAGTGTCATTATTATTTCCCCAACCCCATTTATGTCTGGAATTTCTTGGTGTCACAATATAGTTTTAGTCAAGGAGACTAGAGAATGGGTAAATTGGTATTAACTGGTGGTTCCAAATTATGGTAGTGTGAGGATTGGGTTTTATGTATAGTGTTGCAGTTTCTGTATTCATGACTTTACACTTCAATAACTTCTTGAAATTGGTGGATAAAGACGTTATACCATTTAGTTCCACATATTAATGATTCTAATGATTTTAAGTGATTTTTTTTTAAGCTGTAAAATAATCTATTTTGTCTGACTATTTGTTTTTTTATTTATTTCTTCAGGACAAAAAGGAGATCAAAAAGAAAATGAAAAATTAAATTGGCAATAGAAGTTTATGCTTTCATGTATTAGAAATGTAAAATGTTGATAGGGCACTTGACCTTTATCCTGCATACAGTCACTGTCCTCATTTTGCTTCCTGTATTTCTGAAACTAAAAAAGAAGTGCCTGAACATGCATTCTTTGATTGTTTTGCGAGATAAGCTGCAGTGACTTTCCTTACATTGTCATTATGAGCAGATGACATCTTTCATTCTCCGCTTTAGTGGGGTTGACCAAGTAGTCTAGCTCCCCCAGAACCATAACCTCTTTTCTCATCACCTTTATTGGGGGAATGAAAGTCATTTTTTCTGGGTGCAATCAAATAATCATAATGATCATGCTGAATTTGTAAAGGATTGATTTTAGCTGATGAAGGTTAAGATAGAGTTGAGGCATGGTTGCTTGTGTATTAACATTTAGGAGGTCATATGAGCCCTCTGATTTTAAAACTTTTTTATTGGAGGCATGAAGCATCTTTTGTAGTTCTTTTGACCTTTGTCGTAAATAAAAGGAGTGCTTAGTTTTTCCTCTTATTATATTTTATTAGAGCATGCATTACATTTTTCAGATGAGCTTTTAGTTTGTCCAAGGTTGTCTAATGTTTTTCATTTATCAGGCTGAATACGTTCCATCTTGCTGGGAGAGGTGAAATGAATGTGACACTTGGAATTCCACGTTTGCAGGAAATTTTGATGACTGCTGCAAGAGATATTAAGACACCTGTGATGACATGCCCTTTCCAAGTTGGGAGGTCAAAGTAAGTTGCATATAAATCCATTTTGTTGGTTACATTCTTTTCTACTTTCTTGGAAGTTTCAAGTTACTTCTGCATTGGTTCTGACGAATGGTGACCAAATGTTCTGCAGAATAATACTTCTTTTTTTGTTTTACACAATGTTTCTCCAAGATAGGAACCTACACAGAGATTGTAGTGGTTATAGGATTGGAGTAATGGTTAAAACTTGGTAGAAGGTTAGGGCTCATGTGTATTCTCGTAACACGGGAATCAGTTATTTTGAAAGTTGCTTCTGCCCTATCCCCTCATTTTTGCCAAATAAATGAAAAAGGAAAACCCTCTGTTTTATGGTACAATGCTTGATTATTGGAGAATAGTATTGTGTCTTAGGGTTGCTAAAAATCCTTTTGTTTAGAGCTAGGATGCATAGACACTTCATTTGACTGTACCCGTATCATAATGGTGTTCAATTTTCCGTATCATGTTATAATTTTCAAAAATTGCTTGTGTCGCCATATTGTACCCGTACCTGTACTTGTGTCCATGTCCGTGCATCCTAGGTTTAGAGTTTGATAGTCAAATACTATAATGTAGATTTCTCTATTTATTTTTAGATTGGCAAGTGACAAACACAACCAATGGTTTTGAACTGGTTAACATTTATGTTGATATTTTCTTTCCCAGTTCCACATTATCCTTTCCTTCCTTTCTCCTTTTCTATTTTTCACTGGCTAGTTACCATTGCCTGTGTTTGTTTGATAGTCAGGCATTATAGTAATGAACACACATGTACATAGCTATTAGCTATGCAGAAAAGAAGTTGATATTTAACTTATTATCTACAGGGAAGATGCCTCTTGTCTTGCTGATAAGTTGAAGAAGATAACTGTAGCAGATATAATAAAGAGTATGAAAGTATCAGTTGTGCCATTTTCTGTTCATGATCACCAGATTTGCAGTATTTACAAGCTTGAGATGATGCTTTACATACCTGAAAACTATCCAAAAAACACTGATATTTCATTAGAAGACTGGGAGGAAACTCTAGAGGTTGTTTTTGTGAGGGAATTGGAGGATGCCATACAAAATCATCTGCTCTTGCTTTCTAAAATTAGCGGCATCAAAAATTTCGTGCCAGATTCAAAATCAAATACATCAAATGGGACAGATGATGATGATGTATCCGGCAACATATCACAGCATGAGGAAGTTGCTGATGCTGATGAAGATGCTGATGATGGTGCAGTGTCTGATGATCTGGGTTTGGATGTACAAAAGAGAAAACAGCAATTAATAGATGAGATGGATTATGATGATGCTTCTGAAGAGGAACCAAATGAAGGGGAGCCATCGGCTGGCTCTGAAAGTGAAATTGATCAGGCTGAGAATGAAATTGAAGTTACTAAGGATGATGCGATTGAGCCACTTGATGCCAAAGATATATCATATGAACAATCGGGGAAATCCTCTAAGCATAAATCAAAGGACAAAAAGAATGAATCAAAAGCCAAAAGAAAGAAGAGATCCAGGGGAAAACTAGTGAAAAAGGAGTATGATAGAGCATATTTTGTGAAAGCTAAGGGAATGCACTTTGAGATCCATTTTCGATTTACTAATGAACCTCATATTTTACTGGCTCAGGTTTTTTCACCTTCTCTTTCTTTTCCATTTTATAATAGTATCAACCTTATTAAATTCTTTCACAAATATATTCTATGTTTTGTCCCCTTTTTTTTTTTTTTTTTTTTGCCCCGGGGGGGGGGGGGGGGGGTTGGTGGGGGGGGAATTTTTTCGTTGTTTTTTCAGTTCACATCACCCTCTTTGATTACTCCCTTAACCTCGTTTTCCATTTAGTCTGTCCTGAGTTTATTGCCCCTTTTTGAATAATAATGACAATAATCTTATCACTTTCCTAGATCACCTCTATTGAGAATATATATATATATATATATATATATATATAAATATATATTTGTACATTTGTTGCATTTTCCATTTCTGAGTCATGATTTCTTATATTCAAGAGTCTAGCTGGAAACAATGAGGAAAGACATCATATTATTCAATGATTTCTTATGTTGATAGGGCACTTGAATATCTATATTTGCACTCCTCTTGTATGGTTTGTATAAAAGCAATAGATCAGTCAATTCCTCCTAAAACTATGACTTTTCTAACAGAATATTTTATTTTCGAAAAATATATCTACCCAAACCTTGGATGAAATGACACTCCCCCCCCCCCCCCCCCTCCCCCCCCCAAAGGTTCGTATAAATGAATATCTTTTTTTAAAATGAAATATTTCATTAGGGAAGTCAGTGTGTGAGAGGAGTGTCATTTCGTAAAATGTTTGAGTAGCATTCATGAAATATAAGGGATAATTTACCCTAAAATATATATTAATTATTTTTTCTTGAATTTGTTCACTTGTGCTGATGAACATAATCAGAAGTCGGAACATGCCAGCTTGTGTTTAATATGAGTCTATTCACTCTATTGGATGTATTGTTAAGAAATGGATTTCAGTCTTCTAAGAGCTTGAATGCTGTCTTCTCTCTGATAAGTGTCAAATATTTGTTGGCCTAGAAATAATCACTCAATAGAGGGTTACCATTGGCTCCTTAATAACAAACCATTGTTATTTGATTTTTTGTTGAAAGGTCAATTTAATTGTTCTTGTTCATGTGAGATTTTGTGATTTGGAGTTTTTGGTGTTTCATTAGTATAGACATTCTTATAATTATTTCTCAATATGAAATTTAATTTTTAATTTTTAATTTTTTTAAAAAAAATGTTATTGTAGGTTGCTCAAAAAACAGCCAAGAAGGTTTACATCCAGAGCTTTGGCAAAATTGATGGGTGTAAAGTTGTTACATGCCAAGAAAAGCAAGTGATATTCTATGGTAAAAATCCCAAAGCCAGGAAGGATATCTCGCTTGCAGAAAAGGAAAAAGTTCCAGCACTGCAAGCCACCGGAGTGGATTTCGGTACATTTTGGCAGTTTCAGGATGTTCTTGATGTCAGGTGTGTATATTCCAACAGCATTGATGCTATGCTAAACACATATGGTGTGGAAGCCGCCAGAGCAACTATCATCAGGGAAATACAACATGTTTTTGGTTCTTATGGGATATCTGTCAATATGCGGCACCTAACACTTATTGCTGACTATATGACTCATTCGGGAGGGTATCGTCCAATGAACAGACTTGGGGGAATAGCTAACTCGATATCTCCTTTTTGTAAAATGTCTTTTGAGACAGCTTCTAAATTTATTGTTGAAGCTGCAAGTCATGGGGAGACAGATGAGTTGGAGTCTCCATCTGCTAGGGTTATTCTTGGGTTGCCGGTAAAGGTAGGTACTGGAAGTTTTGATGTTATGCAGAAGTTGGAAATCTAATGTGTAGAGAGATTGTAGCTTTTACGGATCTGGAATAGATGAGCTTCAACTTTGTAGTTTGTATCACAAATTTTGGAATTTAAAGTACGCTACAACAATGTGCAGCATCAATTGTGTCAGGTGTAAATTTAGTTAGTAAAGCTTTTAGCCAGATATCCTAATTTATCCATAGGTCCACATGATTTGCAACGTCAGTTGTATCCGTGTGAATTTTGTCAAGCCTTCGAGATTTCTTCATTGCAAGTACTCTTATAGAAGTAATACAAGTAGTAAAATTTTGGTGAAATATGATTTTATTTTCAGAATTTTGTGTTAGATTTCAAGTTTGTGCTTGAACTATCAATTGTTTTAATTTAGTTCTTAAGTTTTGATGTCTAAATAAATTCTTTGCAAACAGTAATTATTGAGGGGACAGGCTTTTTTAAACATGTTCTTGTAATGCTAATGTGATACCTGAGGCTATATGTTGGTATCAGTATCGCTAAATCGTCAATGTTTTAATTTAGTCGAACACAATAGCAAATATAAGGAGTAAAAGTTCTCCAAGAGAAAAAGAAGAAATTGAGCCCTAAAAGTGACCAGCTCTGATTTGGAGAGATGTGAAAGAATCCTGGTTGGATCCATGTTACTATGTGGTGACGATTTTTCAAATTCTTCGGTAGCCTTAACTTCCTAATTAAAAATGACCGATAATGTTTGGGCAATCACCTTGTACAAGTGTTCCAAAGATAGAAATTGAAACGTGTTCCCCCAGCCACAATTGTTATGTGCAATCTTGACGTTTAACATTCATTTGATACTTCAATTTATATTTTATAATAATTGATAAACACTTTAAAATTTAGAAATGTGTGGTATATAAAAAAGGGGGCTATAGGGATGATATGATCATTTTATGAGTAAGATCATGCGGGAGCAAAACCAAAATTATTTTTAGATTTTCAGATTTGTATTTGTATTTGTCTTATAAGAAGTTGGATAATTGTAGACTTTTATTCAAATAGGAACTGGTATTGAGTTCAATTATGATTAATTTTCATCTGTTGTTATCTTTTATTTATCTCTTTATTTCCCAAAGCTCTAACTCTATATGGGCCCCCAGTTTATTTGTATTTTAGAGGAGAAATTGATTGATTAATGAAATTCATATTGGAGATTTCCAATAGTTGGGCGCTAATTCCTAAAAACTTAGGTGTTGATGCCTAAGTTTTGCTTGTGCTTATTTAAAGTGACCCTTAAATGTTGATTCTTAGGATTTATCTTTTAGTTTGTCTTGTTCTTTAATTTTCTTTTAATTGTCCAGTATAATACATATGGTTTATCTTTTAATTTGTCTTGTTTTTTAATTTTCTTTTAATTGTCCTGCATGTGAATATGTGATGTGTATTGTATTCGTGTCATCTCTTGTGCATTAAAGCACAATAGGCACGAGTATTATCCTCCAATTTATGATGAGTGAAAGATGATGCAAATTTTACTTTGTAAAGATTACAAACTAATACTAATCACACAAAAGTAATTAAAAAAAAACATTTATTAGGTTATTCATGTCCCATCAATCATATTTGTCTTATATAAGTTCACAGAATTTTTATTTATTTTTGTAGTTTTACTATTTCTTTAATAGTGAATTCCATTTAAAAGTAGGATTTTCTTAACATCACTCTCTTTCTTCTCCATTCAGTAACTCCCAAGTACGGTTTCTTTTATCATCTAACCATTAACATTGTTGTGAAGAGCTCTTGATTTCACAACCTTACTCTGAAGAGGGGGATTCAAACAAATTTTATGAAATTTATTATTGTGATATTTAATTATGTGTGACTCATTTCCAACACTAAGTTTTGAGAAATTGTATAACAAAATTTACAACAGTATAAAGTGGGCAGTTGCTAATAGTGGATAACAAAGTAATATCAGCAGTGGATCTATATGAAAATCAATAATAACAAATTAATTGAACAATTGTGAAACTTATCGTGAAATATGGTTTACCTGTATCATTACTCTTCTATGATACCACAATGGTATGTCTAATCTAAATACTAGCTTATAGAGTCGTCAATTCTGACAACTAAATGCTTTCTAGAGAGAGTTCTATAGCCCTTAGGACAAAGACATGAGCATTTCATAGAGGGCACCTTTGGGCTCTTTTGAAATACCCAAAATTATTTGTATTCATGTCAGGATTTCACGCAACCCAGAGCAAGACTTGGCACACTATCTTCTTACCCATTGCGGGAAGACCTTTAAGAATGGAGCATTATGCCTTTGACAATTTGTGCAATCACTTGAAGGAGTTGCCTTTGTATGATTTAGCAAGCATGTTATCCCTGATTCTTGTGGCTTGGTTTCACAACCACTTCTACAGTAGCCGTAGGAGTGTAGGCGCGACAAAATTGACAAAAGCCAAGCAATGTCAACACGAGTCTGTCGATGACTTTAGCTATACCTAATTTTAGAACGGTTAATGCAAGAACTATTAACAAAGGACCAAGATCTCCCATTAAAAACATAATTACAATGACAAAGTTTTCTTTCAAACTAATTTGGAGGAATCTCTGTGAATCTCTTTAAGACTAATCATGTGTATTTTAAACAAGTTGCATGATTTTCACACAAAAAACAAAAAACAAGTCACATGATTCATAAAAAAATTGGTGAAATATTATTTTGGCCCCTAAATTTTACCAAAAGTATGTTTTTCATCTCTAAACTTTAAAAAGTTATTTTTTCAACTTCAAACTTTGTAAAGAGTTTTGTTTTCAATAATTTAGAAACAAAAATATGGATGATTTTTTTTTTTTTTTTTTTTTAGTTTAAGAACAAAAAGTTAAATATTTTCAATATTTTAAGGATGAAAGATGAACTTTTTAATAGTTTAGAAAAGAAAAAAAAAAACTCTTTTAGAGTTTAGGGACAACAAAACAAATTTTTGATAAAATTTAAAAACCGAAAAAGTATTTTACCCTTAAAAAAATCATGTGACTAAGAGTCTAAGACTTCACCTAAATGATCTTTACAATTGCACATAGTAGGCTAGAGGAAGATAGTTTTAACTGGTTTAAGCTAATTTTACCATTAGGGAGACTCACAACGCCATACTAACAATAAGTTCTACTAATCTAATATAAAAAAAAATGTTATTAGTTGAGTAAAATTTAGGTATGCAGTGGATTTGAATTCCCAATAGGATTCAAACACTTTTATTTTAGAGTAAATTACAAAGTTGATATCTTTCCTTTACATCATATTTCAATTTAATCTCTAACCTTTTAATTGTATCAATTTGGTTCCTAATATTTTAGTGTCGTCTCAATTTGGTCTCTACCGTTATCCTTAGATGGAAAAGTCTAACATGACAAAAGCTCCAAATAATTAATTGTTTTTTAACATGTCAACTAACACCAGTATAGCCAGTCATGTTATAAAAAAAAAAAAAAAAAAAAATTCAATTCAATTCACATTAAGTTGTTAAAAAAGATAAAATCCTAACTCTCTTTCTTCAGTACCTTAGTCACCCTTACCTCCCTCTCACTCTCATTCTCATGGCATTAACCTCTAATCCCTAAGTCTCTCTTCCAATGGCAGAAGGTGTCCTCAGTGAAATTGTGGGTATTAGAGATGAATTGGAGAGCATCAAGACTGTCATCATATCTACAGTACCTCTCAACCGCTAAAACCCCATAACCTTAAATAAGCAGTCTGATATTGCTTGTCTATTTTCTAATAAACTATCATATTGAAGATGTTATAGGCGAATACATTCTTCATGTTGCACAGCATTGTCACGAAAAAGGATTTGCTACTTTTCTCCACAAAATTGGTAGCTTATTGAAAAAAAGTAAAACCACATCATGAAATAGCCACCAAGATTCAAGATATTAAAATTTATTAGTCCGTGAAATCGAAGTGAAAGATATGGCTTTAATTTCACAGAGCAAGGATCATGAAGCGGTGAGGATGGTGAGAACTGATGAGATAGAATTGAAATTTGGTTTTTTCTTTTCAGTTGGTTTTTTCTCTAACCTTTCAATTGTGTACAAGGCTCTCTAACCTTTCAATTGTAAATTTTCTCTAACCTTGTAGCTATATATAAACTTTGTCTAGATAGAATTGAAATTTGGTTTTTTCTCTAACCTTTCAATTGTGTTAATTTGGTTCCTAACTTTTCAGTACAATCTCAATTTATATAAGGCTCTAGTTATGTAAGGCTCTCTAACTTTTCAGTACAATCAGTACAATCAATTTATATTGTGTACAAGGCTTTCTAACCTTTCAATTGTAAATTTTCTCTAACCTTGTAGCTATATATAAACTTTGTCTAGATAGAATTGAAATATGGTTTTTTCTCTAACCTTTCAATTGTGTTAATTTGGTTCCTAACTTTTCAGTACAATCTCAATTTAAAAAACTAAATTGAGATTGTACTGAAAAGTTAGGAACCAAATTAACATAATTGAAAGGTTAGAGATCAAATTGAAATATGATGTATGACATTCTTCATATTGCACAGCATTGTCACGGGAAAGGATTTGCTACTTTTCTCCACAAAATAGGTAGTTTATTTGAAAACCAAGAAAAAAGAATCTCAAGTTGCTTGGTTGATGGCTTTCAAGTTTGGCAAGAAGATAGAAGATGAAGTATTCAAATTATTTGTTTGATTGGCATGGAAGATTTTAGATCTCAAATATCAACTCAAGGCAAGTTTTTTCCAAGTGATGGGATCTAATGTTAGACAATATCTACAATTATACTTCTATTATTTATTATTTATTTAATTTTTATGAATTTTTAGAAATTTAGTCTTAGGCTTAAGGGTCTGTTTGGAATTCGCTTATTTTGCTAAAATTGAATTTTTTTTACTGAAAGTACTGTAGATAAAGGTAAAAGTTAGCTGAAATAGTACTATGGAACTTGTATCAAAAAGTATAGTGGGACCATTGAATAGTAGCAAAATAAACTGAATAGTAAAATAAGTTGGAAAAAATAATTTTTGCCAAAAGGTGTGTCCTTGATTTTATGTGCATTTAATGCGTTTTAAGTTAAATTAGAGTCTTATTATGGCTAGGTAGCAATTATGATTTTTTTTTTTAGATTATATTTTCTTGTCAAACAAATTTTCCAAAGCCTTTAAATTGGCCTCCAAGTTTGTAAAAGTTTATTCAAATTTAGAACTTAGTTTAATAAAAATTCAAACTTTTGTCTCTATATTTTTTGGTAGATTCTAGATTATCTCTCTTGTAGATTCGAAAAACTCTTGTAGATTTGAGGTTATTTTCTTGAAGTAGATGTGTTCTAGAATTGTAGCTTTTGTACTATATCAATATTGACCTAAGCATGATTAAGTATTTTTTATTATAAAACTCCCTTTTAAGTGTTTTTTTAATGGAAAACATGAGCACAATTTGTGCTTTGTAAATTTGCACCACTTTTATTTCAAAAAGGATCACACCTTGCATACAACTCATTCGATCGCGATGTAGATCTTTTCATTTTGATCAGAGTCATTGTATATTTGTGTTATATTGTGAGCATAATATTTGCATAACTAGAGCCTTGTAGCAATATATAAATTTTTTATTATACAAGGTTTTAATATTTTTAAGTTGATTTTTTTTGGTTAATTTTATTATTACATTTTTAACTTTCTACTTATTCGATTTTTAGCTAATTATTTATTAATTTAATGTCTCCAAAACTAAACTGCTTTCATCTAAAGTTCTATGAGACCATTTATAATGTGATAGCTCTTTAACTTCCGATTACCAATTGTTGGAATTTTTTGGCTTATAATTATCCTATCAAATTCTAATTTATGGTTTGGATTTGGAGATGTACACTTTATATTTATAACTTGAATTTATAGACTTACTATATAATTATTTATGCCATTTAATTGAGAGTAGGAAATGAAGTCCAAAATTTGATTTGTTGAATATTGCCGCTTGATATGTTTTTGAGAGCTTAAGCTGTAGTTGTCTCACATGATAAACTATTCTAAACCTGTAAGGCAACGATATTTTTTTTTGAAATGAGACAATAAGTGATGATGCCAAAAATCGATAGTAAGTCACTCAGTCCTCACGTACTCTAGACAAAACCTACGTAGCAAAGAAGAAGAAGACCTCACAAAGAGTACCGGTGTGGTACCGGCCAAATATCCTTCGAAGGTTAACTTAGAAAACTCTTACAACTCTAGAGTGCTAGAGCTAGGGTAAATTATGCGTACCTTGGTTTGTGAGAGCTTTGGGGTTTTTATAGTGGAGTAGAGTTGACATTTATTTCTTGGCAAATAAAGTCTTTCCTTGTAGGGAAGATCCTCATTAATACACGTATTTTGTGGGATCCTTTCCTTGTAGGGATTCCTTTGATTGGGGTTGATCTTGGGACACAAGTCATTTCCATGTATAAACATTCGTGGGGATCACGTTAAGCCATGCTAGACCTGTCGGCCTTTTCAACCCATTGGTCACTTGTCTTGTCTGAAGATTTCCCATCAGCTTTTATGGAGATGTTCGTCAGATGTCATGGGTTCGTCTACCATGTGGAACCATTGCGTTGGCCTCGTCTACTAATATGAGATCGATGGGACCTGAGAGGCCGTTGACTTCTTTATATGTTATGTTAAAAATACCCTTATCAGCTGCCCCCTACTCCATGGCTCCGTCGGCTTTAGTTGATGGGTCATGGAGTGCAATCTGTAACTTTTATTTATTTATTATTTATTTCATTTTTTGAAAGAGGGGGTGTCATTAATGGCTTTGGAGCAGCTTTCATTAAATGCTAGGACATGTGGCATAGGCTGGTAGGCCTCGTTTTTGAATAAAAGCATTGCTTCGTTTCTCGCACTCCTTCATCCTATAAATAGTTCATCGCCTCCTCCCATTTTCCCTTATTTCACCTTTGTGAACCATAAGAGAGGGAGAGAGATGTCGTCCTATCACCTACGTCATCGTCACCTTACTGTTGTCAATCTTTGAAGGGATTGTCGCTTTCAATCCATCCGCTTTTTATTGTAAGTCTTCTTTTCCTTGTTTTAATTTATACTTTTGCATCCTGTTCCCCCCCCCCCCCCCCCCCCCCTCTTTTATTTTTTGAGACCTTGTTAAGATAGGCTCTTAGACAATACCTTCGTTGCTTGTAGGTGGATAGATGTCGGATAGGGAAGCAATGAGTGAACTGTCATCGTTAGTCTGTGAGGATGCGGGCTACGATGAGGTCTTTCTGTTAGGGCGTCTTCTTGAGGAAGATTCCCCTAGGTCCCTAGAAAGGGAGCTGTCTACCCAGTCCTTGAGTGATGAAAATGAGGAAGAGGATAAGGGTGATGTGGAGAATGAATATGATAAGGGTGAAGGTGATAGAGTGGAAGGGGAGGACAAAGAGGAAGATGATGAGGACGAGGGTGAAGATGATGAGGGAACACCTTCTAGGGGAGGAGGTTCAGGAAGTCAAGAGGACAGTGGAACCCGTCCCTTCATCCTTCCTGCAATTTGGACTGTCAACGATTTTTATCCGATGATGACACATAACATATTCAAGAACCTTTGGGATCGTTACCAAATCCCTGAGAACGTCCCCATCCGTCTGCCCAAGAAGTTCAAAAGATGCTATTTCGGGAAGACCACAGACATTGGTATGTATGATGCCATGTTTGCGGAGGGATTGAGATTGCCATTGACGAAACTACACTATCAGTTGGCCAATTTTCTAGGTTTTTCTATTAGCCAAATAGCTCTTAATGCTTGGTGGATATTCATAGAAGCCGAAGTACTTTGGGGTTGTCTTAATGGTGGGAACAGTTGGCTTACTCTCGATGAGTTCTTTTATTGCCATAGACCTCAATACATCTCCTCGTCCAAAGGGATCTGCCACTTTGAATCAAGGAAGATGTTGCTCAGGCTGGTGTTGGACATGCCTGACTCAAATAGGAATTAGAAGAGTAGGTACTTTTTTTGTCCAAGGGATGGACTGGGTATGCTAACAAGAGGAGTGGGTTACTATGCCCCATGGCTTCAACAATACTTGGAGTATTGTAAAGGATTTAGGTTTAGTATCATCTGCATTCTCACCTTTTCTTCATTTATTTGCTATGTATTTGACGTCGTTTGTTTCTTTCTTTTTTCAACTAGTGTTTGTCCGCAAATAACTGACGAGCAAGAGGCCCTCATTCATCATTGGCTGAACATCCCTTTTGGTGAAAGGAAGTGGAAGGTCCTTGTCACCTTTGACACGAGCACACCTACTATGGTGGCCTTGTACTGATGCTTACAGCCTGTAGACTGAACGCTTACTCCGGTTAGCGTAAGTTTTTACTTTTTTGGCCTACGTTTCTTTCGTCCATTTTATACTAACATCTACTCTTTTTACGTTCGTCTTTTATCCTTTGCAAAAATGGAGGCAGGGAGGCAAAGGGCTTTGGTGAGGGCATCAACTGCAGCACGCAAGAAGTAGTAGAAGGAGGGGGATTTGACTTTGGGTTCCAAGGTCGTCGCCAAGGGGACGTATAAGCAAAAGAATGAAGGGAAGGATGACCATCCTTATATGAAGGGACCAGGCACTCCTATAGGTGATAAGCAGCCAAAGTAGTCATCGCGTCCTAAACCCAGCCATGGAGCTGGTACATGGTTGATGACAGTGAAGGGTCTTGTCGCTCATGGAGCCGTTTGTCGTCTGCTTATGCATAAGGAACATGTCGTCGAGATGGTTGAATCGATCATCAAGGAGACAGATCTGGATCCTTGTGCTGAGCAGACAATTGAGGACTTAGGGGCATCGAGTCTCTTCAAATTTTCTAGGGTATGCTTCCTTTCTCAAACTTTGTTCCATTCTTGTGTTTATTATTTTGCTGATGGTCATTTTGATTTCAAGTGTTGGTGTGCATGAAGGCACTTCAAGATAGGTGTGTTACCCAAAAGGAGGTGATCCGTCGGTATCAGAAGCGTTCAAAGATCGAGAACAAGGAATGAGATTAGTACAATGAGGCCCTTTGTAGTCTTAATGAGGAGCTGACAACTGTCACTTAGAAGTTAAAGGAGGAATTTCATCTCTGAGAGGAAGCGTAGAAAGCTAAGGCAGGTTTGGTGACCGAACTGATGACCCTTCATGAGCAGATGGAAAAGGCCAAGGTTAAGGCCGTAGCGGAGTTTAGGGCTTCCTAGCCCTTCATTGACGCATGCGCTATCTACTATGGTGACGGATTTGAGGATTGCCTATAGCAAATTGGATCTGTCTACCCAGATCTTGACTTGTCTAAGGTTTCTCTTGATGACCCATTGTTGACAACTCTTGCGAGTGGTGACACCATTGATGAAGAGTCTGATGACTCTACTCATACAGAGGAGTAGATTCCTAAGGATGACGGGGTGGTTATTACCCAACCTATCCCTGAAGGCCATGTTGCTACCTTGGTCTCGTTTGCTGAAGACCTTCCTACTCAGGACACCCAGAACTCGTCTGCCTTGGATGCCCCTTCAGCTTAGTCTTAATTTTTTCAACTTTTTTTGTACTCTGTCTTATTTTCAAACAATTGTAAGTGCCCTCTTGTTTTTGGGCTTTGTTGTAAACACTTCCCCTTTTTTATGGGCCTTTGTTTGGTATTTTATTATTACATCAGTCGCTTTTAGTTGCTATGATTATGCTTTTGTTATGTGTTGATTCCTTATTTTGAGATATGTGTTTGTTCGTCCACCTTGGGACTAGTATACATGTTAGGATGCACCCGTCCATTTGCGTGTGCCCGTCCTTTTGAGGACTTAATGAATTTTAGGGATGAACCTGTCCACTTGGGTGTGCCCGTCCCCTTGAGGGCCTAGTGGATTTTTAGGATGGACCTATCCACTTGGGTGTCTCGTCTGCCTTGAACTTAGTATTTCTAAGGTATCCTTGGGACAAGTCCTTCCACTTAGGGATTTAGTAATGAACCTGTCCACTACTTAACAATTTTAAAGCATCCCTTGGGATGAACCTGTCCACTTAAGGACTCAGAAATAAACCTGTCCACTTAAGGACTTGATATTTTCAAAGCATCCTTTGGGATGAACTCGTCCACTTGTGGACTCAGTAATAAACCCGTCCACTTAAGGACTTGATATTTTCAAAGCATCCATTGGGATGAACTCGTCCACTTGTGGACTTAATAATGAACTCGTCCACTTAAGGACTTGATATTTTCAAAGCATCCCTTGGGATGAACTCTTCCACTTGTGGAATTAATAATAAAAGAAGTTTTGTAGAGATGTAGACATACACATGACATATCTGAATAACTCCTCTTATTGCGATAAATACGTGCATAAAAAATTGTTCTTGAAAAATGAAAATGAAAAGCTGCCTTTTGGGCTTAAAAGGTATTGTAGATAATAAAAATTAGCTAAAAAGAAGTAAATTGGAAATAAGGAGTGGTGTTGTTTATGCCGTCGTCTATTGGTAGTATTTCTTCAGGTGCTCGATGTTCTATGGATGGGGCAACTTTTGTCCGTCTAGCGTCTCCAGGTGATAAGTGCCTTTCCTTTGCCATGAAGTGACTCTGTAGGGCCCTTCCCAATTAGGTCCTAGCTTTTCCTAGAAGGGATCTCTCGTGGCGCTCGTGACCTTCCTTAGGATGAGGTCCTCGACTTGGAAATCTCTGCACCTGACTCTGGAGTTGTAGTGCTTGGCCATGAGATTCTGGTATCGTGCTAACCTTTGTTCAGCTGTTGCTTTGGCTTTGTCTACTAGGTCAAGTTGTAGGTGCATGGCTTCATCATTCCTACTTTCATCATGGTTCTCCACTCTGTAGCTTTTGAGTCCAACCTCAACTGGGATGACGGCCTCACTTCTGTAGGCTAGTTGAAACAACGTCTCTCTTGTAGGCATCTTGGCCGTCGTCTTGTATGCCCATAGTATGCTTGGAAACTTTTCTAGCCATATACCTTTTGCCCTCTCCAGCTGAGTTTTGATGGTTTTGAGTAAGGATCGGTTAGTGACCTTAACTTGTCTGTTGGCCTGAGGGTGGGCGGGTGAGGAGTAATGATTCTTGATTCCTAGTTGTGAGCAAAAATCTCTGAACGAGTCATTGTCTAATTGCTTTTCGTTACTTGAGACTAAGACTCTAGGGATCCCGTGACTGCAGATGATGTTCCTCCAAACGAAACTTCATATATTTTTCTTTGTGATGGTGACCAGGGCTTCTGCTTCCACCTATTTGGTAAAGTAATCTATGCTGACTACTAGGAACTTCAGTTGTCTTATCGCTTTAGGGAATAGGCCTATGATGTCCAAACCCCATTGAGCAAAAGGCCATAGAGTCGTCATTAGAGTGAGCTCTTCTGTTGGCTATTTAATGACGTTGCTGAACCTTAGACATTTGTCGCAGGCTTTGACATAAGCTTGGGAATCCTTCTGCATGGTAAGCCCATAGTATCTAACCCGAATCAGTTTGTGCACCAGCGATCGTGACCCTAAATGGTTCTCGCAGATCCCTTCACGGACTTCTCTCATGAAATAGTCTGCTTCCTCGAGGCTTAAGCATCTTAGGTATGGGCGGGAGAAGCCTCTTTTGTACAAGACATCCTTTATTAGGACGAATTATGCTACCTGAACCTTTAGCTTTCTTGCGGTCTCCTTACCGTTAAGTAGTGTGTCGTCTTTCAAATAAGAAACTATCAGTGTGGTCCAGTTGCTTCCCAAGTCTATTTCCTATACATCGACGTCATTTATCAAAGGTGAAAGCTAAACAAAAGAAAGTACCTTACTGGGGATGAGCATGTGTTCTGTTGATGCGGCTTTGGCAAGATGGTCGGCTTGCTCATTCTCTTCCCTAGGGATTTGAACAAACTTGGCTTGAAACTCGTCTACCCATTGCCTTACTTGCTTTAGGTATTTCTTCATCCTTTTCCCTTTGCATTCATAGTCATCGTTTACTTACCTCATGACCACTTGAGAGTCGTAATACACAACCACACTTATGGCCCTTACGACTTTAGCGAGATCCAATCCTGCTACTAAAGTCTTGTACTTCGCTTCATTGTTGATCATAGGAAAATTGAGACGAACCATGCACTTGATCTCGTCCCCTTCTGGAGAATGAAGCATTATACCTGCTTCGCTGGCCTGCTTGTTAGGATACTCTATTGAGGATGCTCTTCTACCCCCTGGCCTTCTATATTGGTGAATTCCACAATGAAGTTAGCGACCACTTGCCTTTTATGGCAGTACGTGGGTGGTATTGCATGTCGAACTCGCTCAATTGTATCGCCCATAGCACCATCCATCTAGTGGCTTCAGGATTACACATTGCTTGCTGTAGAGGCTTGTCTGTTAGAATGATTACAGTGTGGGCCTAGAAGTACGGTTTGAGCTTACGAGTTGTTGTTACCAAAGTGAAGGCGAGCTTCTCCATCGGTGGGTACCTTTCTTTTGCGCCTCGAAGTGCTCGACTGGCGTAGTATAAGGGCTTTTGCACTTTATCTTCTTCCTTGACTAAGGCCGCATTGGCGGTAGCTGGGGAGATAGCTAGATAGAGAAATAACTCTTCCCTTGGCTTGGAGGGGCTTAGCAACGGTGGGAAAGAGAGGCATGCCTTTAAATCCTCAAATGCTTATTGACATTCAGCTGTCTACTCGAAAGACTTCTTCAAAGTGCGAAAGAAAGGTAGGCACTTGTTCGTTACCCTCGACACAAACCTGTTTAGCGCAGCTACCTTGCCGTTGAGGCTTTGTACTTATTTTTTGTTCCTTGGTGGTGCCATCTCCATTATGGCATAGATTTTTTCTAGGTTGACTTCAATACCTCTCTGAGACACCATGAACCCTAGGAATTTTCCAGCCGTCACCCCAAATGCACATTTGCTCGGATTGAGCTTCATGTTGTAAGAGTGGAGGGTATCAAAAGTTTCTTTGAGGTCGTCCAAATGGTCGTCCTCCCTTCGGCTTTTCACTAGTGTGTCATCTACGTAAACTTGGATATTTCTCCCGATCTGATGTGCAAACATTTTGTTCATGAGCCTCTGATATGTTGCGTCCGCGTTCTTGAGACTGAATGTTATCACTTTGTAACAGAAGAGGCCTTGGTTGGTGACGAATGAAGTTTTCTCCTAATGAGCTTTGTCCAATTTGATCTAGTTGTAACTAGAAAACGCGTCCATGAAGCTTAATAACTGGTGTCTTGTTGTCGAATCTACTAGGACGTCAAGCCGCGGGAGGGGGTAGCTATCTTTAGGGCACGCCTTGTTCAAGTCCATGAAGTCTGCACACATTCTCTATTTTTCATTGGCTTTTTTTACCATCACTACATTGGCCATCCAGTCGGGCTAGTATACCTCCCTAATGAATTTTGCATCTTGCAGTTTGCGGACTTTTTCCGCTATAGCCTTGTCTCACTTCTGGGCAAACACTCGTTTCTTTTGACGGATAGAGGGAAAAGAGGTGATACATTCAACTTGTGCACTATGACTGAAGGGTCAATCCTGGACATGTTTTCATGGCTCGAGGCGAAGACATCTTGGTTTTCTCTTAGGAATGTCATAAGCGCTTGATGGATTGGCGGACTGGCAAGTGCCTATCCTAGTCGTTTGCTCAGGCCTGGAGTTATCGAGAAGTATCTCCTCCAACCTTTCGATAGGCTCTGCAACTGTCCGTTGTTCTTCTATGGTCATGGTTTATAAGTGGTCATCCATGTCTAGCATTACTATGTAGCACTTGTGGGCTGCAACTTAGTCCCCACGTACCTCTCCTACTTCGTATTCAGTGGGGAATTTGATCATCAAGTGATAGGTTGAAGTCACGGCCTTCCATGAGTTGAGGGTAGGTCGACCCAGTATGGCATTGTAAGTAGATGAGCAGTTGATAAGAAGGAATGTAACATCCTTATAATTTGCTGAAGGTAGTCACCAACCGTCACGGACAATGTGATCACGTCAAGGTGGTATACTCTTATTCCTTCGAACCCTACAAGTGGCGCATTGGTTGGTACAAGTCGCTCTTTCTTGATCCTTATCTGCTGGAATGTCGGGAAGTAGAGTATATCAATAGAGTTTCCATTATCAACTAGAACCCGATGAGTTCTATAGTCCCTTACTCATATGCTAACAACGAGTGCATCATCGTGTGGGTGGTGGAGACGTCGAGCATCTTCCTTCGAGAATCCAATTATGGGGTTGTCGACTCGTGCCATCTTTGGGAAAAACCTATCAGCTGGACGTTCTTAACCATCTTAAGGTAAGTCTTATGGAACTTCTTAGATGAACCAGAAGTTGTGGTGCCCTCTACAATCATTCTTATGTCCCTTATGGGTGGCCTAGGGGGCTCATTATCCCTTCTAGTAGCCTACTCCTGTGATGGGTCTGCTTTTTCTTTGTTGACGAATTGTTGTAGTTTTTCCTATTTGATAAAGGTTTCAATCTGCTACTTCAAGTCATAGCATTCAAACATGTCATGATTGTGGTCCCAATGAAAGCGGTAATACTTGTCTCTGGACCTTTTACTGGGATCTCTTTTCAACTTGCTAGGCCATGTTAAGGCCGCATCGTCCTTGATTTGCATTAAGACCTGATCGATCGGGGTAGTTAGTAGGGTAAAGTTTGCAAACCCCCCATTGTCCCAATGGGGGGTTTGGAGCGCTTATCCTCCCATCGATCTCTAGTTTTGGTTGTCTTATTCATGTACTTAGTAGCTCAATAAAGCACGTCTGACATGGTCTTTGGGTTATTTTTGTATAGGGAGAATAAAAACTTCCCCTTCCGCACTCCATTGTTGAATGCAGCAACTAGTATCTTGTCATTAGCTTCATATATCGAAATGGCTTCCTTGTTGAAGTGAGTTATGTAAGACCTCAGCATCTTGACCTCTTGTTGTTTGATGCTCATCAGGCATGCAGTGGACTTCTTGTATTTGTTCCCCCCGAATAAAGTGCGACGCAAACTGTGTGCTTAGCTCCTTGAAGGTACTAATGGAGTTGGACGTCAACCTGTTAAACGACCTTGCAGGACCCTTCAGTGTAGTTGGGAAGGCTCGACACATGATCTCGTCTACCACACCTTGCAAGTGCATGAGGGTTTTGAATGACTTCAGGTGATCTAAGAGATCCTTTGATCCATTGTAGGCTTCTACCTGTGGCATACGAAACTTCAGTGGAAGGGGGAACGAAGTGACGGGTGAAGTAAAAGGCAAGTCTGTTTGGTGGACCAACTTGTTGAGGTCACTTGACACCCATCCTCTGAGGGCGTTCATCATGAAGTCCATCCGCTCCTTCATCATCTACATCTCTGTAACAATGTATAGTGACACCGTTTCCATGATGGATGGACGGCTGATGTCTTGTTGCTCTTGTTTGCTTGGGGTATTGCTTCCTTCGGGTCCTTTTTGGTCCCTTCTTTCAGCACTGGTACCTTCTTTCTCATCCCCATGGTTGTTAGGTCCTACGTTCCTTTGGCGCAGTTGCTCCTCCAGGTTATAGTTTTGCTTGGTGAGGTGTTCCATGGCTGTGATGAGGGTTTGTACTTGTCTTTTGAGGGCAGTAGTATGTGGTTCGTCTCCTTGATTGTTGGTGGTAGCCATTGAGCAAGTGAGTACCATATAACTCTTTGTCCGGGAAGTGGTAGTACAGCTTCTACTACAATGAAGTTGTTGCTACGGTTTTCCACAAACGACGCCAACTGATGATGCCAAAAATTGTTAGTAAGTTGCTTAGTCCTTATGTGCTCTAGACAAAACTTGCACAACAAAGAAAAAGAAGACCTCACAAAGAGTACCAGGATGGTACTGGCCAAATACCCCCGAAGGATAAGTTAGAGAATTTTCACAACTCTAGATTGCCAAAGCTGGGGTAAATTTTGCGTATCTTGGTTTGTGAGAGCTTTGGGATTTTTATAGTAAAGTAGAGCTAACATTTGTTTCTTGGCGGAAAGGGTCTCTCCTTGTAGGGAAGATCCTCATTAATACATGTATTTTGCGGGATCCTTTCCTTGTATGGATTCCTTTGATTGGGGTTGATCGTGGGACACAAGCCATTTCTATGTATAAACATTTGTGGGAATCATGCAAAGCCATGTTGGACCCGTCGGCCTCTTCAACTCATCGGTCACTCGTCTTGTTCGAAGATCTCTCGTCAGCTTTCATGGAGATACTTATCAGACGTCGTGGGTTCGTCTGCCACGTGGAATCGTTGTATTGACCCTGTCTGTTAATATGAGACTGACGGGTCTTGAGAGGCCATCAGCTTCTTTATATGTTATGTCAAAAATACCCTTATCAATAAGCATCAGAAATCTATGTGAAAGTGAATTTTTCTTTTGAATTGATTTAAAAATTTTAATACAAATTTGAACTTATTTTGGCTACAAACTTAATTTTATCTTGAGTCCAAAACTCCCACTAACAAAATTAACATGCCTACATATTTTGAAAATCTAACTATTGAATTTTATATTCTTTAGGTTTTAATACACATGTCAAATGTCCTATCAATTGGATGTTATTTATTATTTGATCCATGAACTTACTTTTTATGTATAATTTTAGACTACAAAAACTCAAAATTCAAACATTTGATTGATGACATAGTGATTGATCTTTGATATTCTTGAAATTTTGTAAGGGTAGAGGATATAATAAGAAAATGTAATCTTAGTGTGGATTTGTCAAAAA
Organism: Quercus variabilis; assembly: GCA_030445155.1. Classification (NCBI taxonomy): domain Eukaryota; kingdom Viridiplantae; phylum Streptophyta; class Magnoliopsida; order Fagales; family Fagaceae; genus Quercus; species Quercus variabilis. Next base: position 21,120,302 of record CP129449.1, read on the forward strand.
TCAAATATAATAAAAAGATATTGAATGGAGTTGTAGCCTTAGGCTATAACTAAGTTTGACACCAAACTTTGTCCATTTTTATTTTAGATTGAACAGTGATATATTACTCTTTGATTTCCATTTAGAAAAATTAAAGCACTGAACTAATTAAATAAGGACAAAGTTTGGCATCAAACTTAGTTGTAGCCTATGACTACAACTTCATATAATATCTTTTTATTAGATGTGAACTTCTACAAATCTATTGTTGAGTTACATTTTTTTCTTATATTTTCCATGTTCACAAAATTTTTTAGAAGATCAAAAATCAATAGCTAAAATTTTTGTTTATCTGTGAGGGAGTGGAATCAAATGCAGCTTACTGGAATTGGATTTGGATAATTGCATGTCACCCAAAGATAAGAATTTTCATATGGAAATGCTTTTTCAACCGTCTCCCCCACAAGATCTTTTTTACCTGGCATCATTCCAGGCTTTCCTAACTCTTGCCCATGGTGTCTCTCTCCTAAAACAACTTTACATATCATTCGCGATTGCCCATGGGCTAAAGAATTTTGGTTGTCTCTTCCTAAAACTAGATCTCTATTTTTCTCTTTGGATCTTTAAGCATGGCTAGGGGTTAGCCTCACTAAACAGAAACTCTCTAAATACCTCCTGGATCCTCTGGCCTTTTATTTTTGCACAAGGCATTTGGCAATTATGGCTTGCTCAAAATAAGAGAATTTTTGCTCCTCCTATGAAATTTTAATTTATGATTTGGATTTGGAGATTTAAACTTTGTATTTATAATTTGGATTTATAAACTTACTAAAGAATTATTTCTGCCTTTTAATTGAGAGTAGGAATTGAACTTCAAAAATCGATTTGATGAATATTGACGCTTGATATGTTTTTGAGAGCTTAAGTTGTAGTTGTCTCACATGATAAACTATTCTAAACAGGCAATGATATTGTTTTTTGAAATGAGACAATAAGCATCAGAAATCTATATGAAAGTGAATTTTTCCTTTGAATTGATTTAAAAATTTTAATACCAATTTGAACTTTGTATTAGACAAAATTTGGCTACAAACTTAAGCCTAAAATTCCCACTAACAAAATTAACATGATTATATATTTTGAAAATCTAACTATTGAATTGTATATTCTTTAAGTTCTTAATACACATGTCAAATGTCCTGTTAATAGGATGTTATTTACAATTTGATCCATAAACTTACTTTTTATATATAATTTTAGACTACAAAAACTCAAAATTCAAATATTTGATTAATGACATAACTATTGATTTTTGATATTCTTGAAATTTGCAAGCATAGATAATATAATAAGAAAATGTAATCTTAGTGTGGATTTGTCAAAAATCAAATATAATAAAAAGATATTGAATGAAGTTGTAGCCTTAGGTTATAACCAATTAAGTTTGATACCAAACTTTGTCCATTTTTATTTTAGATTGAATAGTGATATATTACTCTTTATGTTCCATTTAGAAAACAAACTAAAGCACTGAAGGACAAAATTTGGCAATAAACTTGGTTGTACAACTTCACACAATATATTTTTATTGAATGTGAATTTTGACAAATTTATTGTTGAATTACATTTTCTTTTTATATTTTCCATGTTTGCAAAATTTTCAAAAGATAAAAAATAAATATATAGCTATGTTATCATTCAAATGATAAAATCTCAAGTTTTTTTTAGTTCAAAATGATGTATAAAAAATAAGTTTTTAGATCAAATAGTAAATAAAATTTGTTTGGCATAAAATTTTATGTGTGTTGAGAATATAAAGAACCAGGGCCGGCTCAACAGTAGATGCAACTGATGCAATCGTCTAAGGCTCCCAAATAAAAGAAGGCCCCACTTGTAAAAAAAAAAAATTTATATATATATATATATATAATTTATTTATATATTTTAATTAAAAAAAATTTAAGTACTTTTATTGGTCAATAAAATGCATTAAAAATGCCACATTATATTCTAAAATGCAAAAGATTAAAATGGAAAAAATAAAAATAGTCAAACTTCAGCCAACCAAATTAAATTTTAGGAGACAAATTTATTAATTCATTCTTGAAATATGCTAAAATTAAAATTAATAGCAGACAAATTCATTAATAATACAACGTAATTGTCTTGAAATATGCTAAAATAGATATTATAAATTTCAAAAAAAAAAAAAAAAAAACCTCTCATCTCTCTATCTCTCTGCCTCTCCATCTATTCTTACGGACTCACCTTTCTTTTATTTATCTTCACCTTGATTCTTGATCTTTTTCAGTTTGGCTTGAAATTTTTCTTTGATGATTCAGCATATCAGTCGGCAGCCACAAGAGGTATTGTTCTTCACTCTTTAGTTCTTCCCAGTTCCCCTCTTTCTCTTTGTCTTTCCGAAAATCTCTTTCTCTTTGTCTTTCCCAGTTGGCCAGTTCCCCTCTTTCTCTTTGTCCTCAATTTATTTAACTTAAATTATATATATATATATATAAATATATATATTTTGTTTGTTTTACACTTACACTGCCGTACAATAATTTGATGGGAAGGGACATGTTTTCACTTTTTTTTATAATAAATTTTCTGCCTCAGCCGGTCAGCCCCTGTTTTGGACTTTGGACCCTTCTAGCAATTGACAGAATGATAGTACAATTTCTTTTGTTTAAAGCTTAGCCATAGAGGGTGGTGTACAGGCTGGCCGGTTACTTACCTTCTTTTTTTTTTTTTTTTTTTTTAATCTGACACAGTAACATTTTATATATTATTATAAATTATTGTACCAATTAATAATTTGATGTGTATTATATCAATTCATTTGTATTATAGTGACATTAATTTATTAAATCATGTATTAAATTAATTTTTATTTGTGCAGGTTTAAGTTTTAAAGTGGTCACGGCTTTAGAAAACTTGCAATAACCAGGTTCTATTATTCTATACTTTAAATTTTATTTTTAGTTAAATTATCATTTTTAATTATAAAATTGTGTTTTATTTATCTGTAAATATTTTCTTATTATAAATGTCTAATAGAAAATATTTATCCGGATATGAAAAACTTCTAAAAAAGAGAAAAATTGAACAACAAATTGAATCTCAAAAAGGATCTATGGACAAATTTGTTACTAGTGTTAAAAAAAACACAGCAGAAAGTTTAGGTGAAAATATTACAAATGAACAAGAAACTTGTCAAAAAGAGTTGGAAGATAGTGAAATTATACAACAAAAAGAGAATAATGAAAATAGTCCTAATAATGTTGAAACATCTAATGTAACAATAATTGATAATGAAAAACAAAATAATTTGGAAGAAAATGAAAAACTGACTAACCTACTTACTAATAATATCTATGATCCAAGTCAATGGGAAAATATTGATACAAAATTAAGAGATTTATTAGTAGAAAAGGGTCCAATTAGAGAATATGATCTAAATTTTCCTATAGATAAAGATCGTAGACATTTTTCTACTACATTTTATTTTAAAAAGTTATCAAATGGGGAGAAATTTGATAGAAGATGGCTAGTGTATTCAAAAGATTTAGATAAAGCATTTTGTTTTTGTTGCAAGTTGTTTAATTCAACAACACATGGTAGTGGTACAAATCAACTTACTAATGAAGGAACTAATGATTGGAGAAATATTAGCAATAAGATTAAAAATCATGAAACAAGCAAAGAGCATGTTACTAACATGAATGCTTGGATTGATTTAGAAATGAGATTATTGAAAAATAAAACAATTGATAAAAATTTCCAAGAACAAGTTAACAAAGAGAAAGATCATTGGAAAAAAGTGTTGTTAAGAATTATTGCTATAGTAAAAAATCTTGGAAAAAATAATTTGGCCTTTCGAGGAAAAAATGAAAAGATCTATCAAGAAAATAATGGAAATTTTTTAAGTCTAATTGAAATGATTGCAGAATTTGATCCAGTAATGCAAGAACATGTTCGACGTATTCAACATGGTGCAATTCATAATCATTATCTTGGACATAATATACAAAATGAATTGATACAACTGTTAGCAAATGAAATTAAAGCTAAAATTATTAAAATGATTAAGGAAGCAAAATATTTTTCAATTATACTTGATTGTACTCCCGATGTAAGTCATCAAGAACAAATGACTCTAGTACTACGATGTGTAGATATTTCAACTAGTCCAATAAAAATAGATGAGCATTTTGTAGAATTTTTAAAAGTAGATGATACTTCTGGAAAAGGACTTTTTAATGAAATTATAAGTGTAATAAAAAGTCTTGAACTTGATATTAATGATGTATGTGGACAAGGATATGACAATGGGTCTAATATGAAAGGAAAAAAACAAGGGGTACAAAAAAGAATAATTGATATAAACCCTAGAGCATTTTACACGCCATGTGGTTGTCATAATCTTAACCTTGTGCTATGCGATGTGGCCAATTCTTGTCCTAAAGCTATATCTTTTTTTGGAGTAGTACAACGTATATATACATTGTTTGCTTCTTCCACAAAGCGATGGAAAGTTTTACAAGATAATGTTTCAAGTTTAACTCTTAAATCATTGTCACAAACACGTTGGGAAAGTCGAATTGAAAGTGTAAAAGCAATAAAATTTCAAGCTTTAGAAATAAGAGATGCTTTGTTACAATTAGCAAAAACGAGTGAAGATCCTAAAACAAAAAGTGAAGCTAATTGTTTGGCAACATATGAGCTTGAAAGTTTTGAATTCTTGTTAGGAATGACTATTTGGTATGATATATTATTTGCCGTTAACTCTATTAGTAAAAATTTACAATCAAAAGACATGCATATTGATGTTGCCATAGATCAACTAAAGGGTCTCATATCTTTTTTAAAAAAATATAGAGAAGATGGATTTACATCTGCTATGATTTCATCTAAAGAAATTGCTATCAAAATGGAAATAGAGCCTATATTTCATGAAAAACGTATAATTCGTAAAAAGAAACAATTTGATGAGAATGTCAATGATGAGATAACACAATCTGCTGAAGAATCTTTTAGAATTAATTATTTTTTATATATAGTAGATCAAGCTATTTCATCAATTGAAAGTAGGTTTGAACAATTTCAAATATATGAGGATATTTTTGGTTTTTTATTTAATTTTGAAAAACTAAAAGCACTAAATGATAATAGTTTGAAAAAATATTGTCTTAATCTTGAAAGTTTTCTCAAACATGATGTTTATTATGATATTGATGGCTTAGATTTATTTTCAGAACTAAAAATTTTAAAAGAAGTTGTGCAAATAGATGAAAATACTCCAATTAATGTACTTAATTATTTAAAAAGACTAGATTCTTTTCCAAATGCATATATTGCTTATAGAATATTACTAACAATACCTGTTATGGTTGCATCTGCAGAAAGAAGTTTTTCAAAATTAAAATTAATAAAATCTTATTTAAGGTCTACTATGTCACAAGAGAGATTAAATGGATTAGCTATATTATCAATTGAAAAAGAAATGTTAGAAGAACTTAAATACAAAAACTTAATTAGTAATTTTGCATCTTAAAAGGCAAGAAAAATAGATTTTAAATAAAAAAAAAATTCTATATATATATATATATTATTTGATTAATATTTAATTATAAAAAGGCTCCATTTAAAATTTTCGCCTAAGGCCTCAAAAGTTGTTGAGCCGGCCCTGTAAAGAACATACAATCTAATAGTTAAATTTTTGAAATATATAAACATATTAATTTTTTAAGTGAATTTGTAGCCTTATGCTACAATTAAGTTTGTAGTTAAAATTTATCCATTAAATAATACAAAGACATTTTGTATAAAAAAAAAAAAAAAAAAAGAAAATGGGCACAAACTAGGTGAATCAACATTAAAACTTTATTATTATTATTTAATAACTCAGCATCATATGATGGGAGATTTCGAATGTTAAAGTGACTGTTTGTTCCATGGAAAGCAAATATCATATTCGCCGGTGGCGTAATCTAACCGACATGGACCAGCAGGCCTAATCTTCCAAAAGCACTTACTGCAATGAGGATGGTCTCTATCAAATACGTAGATATCAAACCAAAGGGACACATTTGACCAATAAAATTTACAGTAGAATAGGGTAGTGCCCTTATCATTTGGTCGAAAGTTGAATTGCAAGACGCCATCTGGATACTTGATTAAGTGGGCACCAATATCATCATCATCAGATTTACAATGAGCGACAAGATCCAAGCCCTGCCCTAAATCATTGAAGATCTTTATAAATGCTCTTTTCCTTAAAAAGCTAAATCCTCCAACGCTATCAAAACTAGTCATAGATAAAATAAGTAACATTAAAAACAATACAATTCTACTGAAAAAACTCATATTGTATTCTTGAACGCTGTGTCTGATGGTTACATTGACGTTTTACTATGTATCATTTTATAGGACCAAATATAATCCCACATTCAATGTTGTTGTTGTTGTTGTTGTTGTTGTTTTTTTTTTTTTTTTTTGAGAAACATCCCACATTCAATGTTATAATCATAAATTTGTAACATTAATTTTCTTACTCAAAAAAAAAAGAAAGTTTCTTTGAATATGGTTTGCAATAGAAATATCACATCTTAAGTTGTGTTAATTAACATTGAATGATGATTTATAATGTTGCCAAATTTAATAAAAAATTGTCGAACATATCTTAAGTTATGTTAACATTAAATGTGGAATTATAATGTTGCCAACTTTAAGAATGTTGGGATTTATAATGTTGACAAATTTAAGATATGCTTTAAATTTAAGAAATATATGTTGATAAACAATCTTAAATTTGGAAATATTATAATCTCACATTCAATTTTATAATCATAATTCTACCTGTAGGGTATATTTTTGTGGCCCAAACCCAAAAGGTTTGGATTATGAGTCCAATAAACCCAGAACAATGAATTTGTAGAGAATGGATGAAAGAACTAGGCTGATTGTGGACTAAGCAATAGCTAACTATAGTGCTAAGAAGGAACTGATAAAAAATACACTTCACAGTCTTTCAATTGGATGTCTGAAGAGGAATATTATTCAATGAAAAATCAATACAACCCTCCAAAAGTCCCCCTCTTCTCTAGAAGCTCCTTCTTTATATAACATCATCCCTTATCATTTTCATCGTCCACTTGTTCTTCATCTAAGTGTCCACTTGAGTATGTGCCACGTCAAATTTCTTCCTTAGCTTTCTGTGAGTGGTGGTAGCTGGATTGACACTGTTTAGTGGTCTTTTTCACATTAATGTGGCCAGAAAAGCAGATGCAGTGCATTTAACGTGGTGGTGGCAGCTTTTCCTTTTAGATATTTCTCAATTCTTCTTATCTCCAGGCATGTCCAAAGCTTATCCAGATTGCTAAAGTCATTAGTAAGCTCATTCGAACTCCCCAGATATTTATTTGACCAAGAATCTTTACATCCGAGGAGAATGATCTCTTCGGAACGCTATGTGCTCTTTTCGGACGGATCTTCTTCACTCCCATGTATCTTTCTTTCATGCGGAATACTCCTCAATAATTTTCGCCTCTTCGGACATACAGTAACCTTCACATAGGGATTTGGGCTCAATACATAAGCTTGAGTTTTTGCCCCCCACACTACATTTTTTTAGTCAAAAAACGTTATAATCATAATGATTATAAAAAAAAAAAATGTTATAATCATAGAAAATTAAACATATATATTTTTTTTAAAGTGACCGTTAGAAATTAACACACAAGAAATCCATAAAGCAAAAAAGTACTGCAAAAATCAATGGAATAAACAACAAAATTGCGTGAAAATTAGTGACCTAAAGTAAATTATCTCAAGGATCAAATCTCAACGTCTTACGACCATGACCTGCATCGCCTTTTGATTAAATTCTTTTGTTTAATCAAATTTTTTTATTATTATTTATGGTCATTCTTTTTATTTTATAACTTTAAAACTAGAATAAGATCACATATGTTTTTGGACATCTCTTAGAATTCTTATGATTTGAGTCTGTAATTTTTCCAATTTGCCTTTTTAGTAGTTTTCTTAATTTTTTGCTTAATGTGAATTAAGGTTTTTTAGGGTCTCCTAATCACCTTATAACTTATTTTGGGTGGATTTCCTAGCCGCTGGAGGATTTCTTTTCCAATTTATATGTATTATAGCATCCAAGGCAATTCAAAATTTCATTTAATAATAAAATTTCAAAGAGTTTTTCTTGGTGAACTCTAGATTTCTCTTTTGTGGATTCAATGATTATTTTCTTGAACTAAACGTAATTTGTTTCTTGAGACTCTCTAGTTGTGTCGAATTGGCTTAGGCCATATATTTTTTTATTTTTTTTTATATTGCAAATAATAAAATAAAAAACATGCTTTTAAATTTCATAGTCATTGTTTGTGTGGTTTTAAGATAAAAAAATCAAACCATATTTTCATATGCCCAAAACATTATAAGTTTTTTTTTTTGTCACGAAATAATTTAGTTAGTTTTGAAAACATACTACATGACTAAATCTACATCTCATAAGCTTTCCAATATCACGTATTGTTTGTATAGGGGGAGTTTGGATTCGGCGTTTGCGTTTCAGCAAACGCGTTTCCTCCTCTTTTTTTTTTTTTTTTCGCATTTTTTTACTTTTGGGGGACAAAAAAGCTGTGCATGAACAGTGCGTGTATTGTTTACGCACTGTTCATGCACTGTTTATGTAATAAAAAATATTAAAAATAGGTCCCACGGTACTATTTACACATTTAAAAATTATTTTGCTACAGTATTTTCAGTTTTCAGTTTTCAGTTTTCAGTTTTCAGTTTCAGCAACAATAAGTTCAATCCAAACACACCCATAAGAAACGAAAGGGATATAAGAAATTGAAGTATTAGTTGAAAATATTTAGAAAAAAATTCTGTAAACAATGTGTGAAATAATGTGTTTATTATAGTATCTGGAGTTTAGAGCTGAGCCCACTCGCAACGACACCATGTGTAGTGCATAAGGTTTTGTTGGATATTTTAACAAAAATATCATATTTATTTTAATACTCATTTATGTGAACTATAGAAATTAATTATACCTTAATAACAGATATGCTAATTGCTAAATTTTGAAATTCAAATATAATTCAGAATTTGAATAGCTATTGTCAATGGTTCTTAATTAGGAAATCTCTGATCATTAACATGATATGAATACCATCATTGTCAGCATATTTGATTTTTTTTTTTTTTTTAACAAATATATACTTTCCATTCTAAACATTTTGTATTCAAAAGTTCTTATTTGAATATGACATAGTGACGTCATATATGGAAGATTTTTCAGCAATTAAGTGTACAGCTATTGCTGAAGTATTTTATGTTATAATAAGTTACTATATATACACAAGTATTTACTATTTGGTTTAATGGAAAGTGGTCAAAACAACTATCAATTTTTTGTAGTATATATTCAAAAACTTTCAAAAAGATATTGTAATAATGTTCAACAACGTTATCTATTGGGCACTAACTTCATAGCATTATGACCTTTTCTTTGTTCCCAACGTACAGATTGAGATTTTGGCAAAGACAATATTTGACGGTCGGTTTATATTATATTATGACCATTTAATTGATATCAAACCCTTTTGATTCTTTGGCTAAGGACAAGTTATATGTCTAGCTCTATATATATGGAAAGAAATAAAAGTTTCAAGATACACATTTTATCTTACTATTGCTTCATACTATTCACAAAAATATTTTATCTTTTACTATTCTTTTTTGAAAAGTAATAAAAAATAATTTTAGATTTGTAAAAGAAAAATCAAATTTTTTTTTTATAAATTAAAAAAAGGACTTTTTGAAAGAGGATTCACATTCATGAGATGAATTTATTATGCATGCATCACATATTTAAAAAAAAAAAAAAAAAAAAAAAAAAAAAAAAAAAAAAAAAAAAACAAAACTTCAACCTAACTTTCAATCCTTCCTTTTAAATTTCAAAATCTGCAATTTTATAACAAATAAAACTTTTTAGAAAAAAAATCAGATTTGTATTTAATGAAAATACAGATCAATTTTGTGTCTTTAAAAAAATCAGATCCGAAAAATACAGATTATTTTTTTAGTTAAAAAAATCAAATCTGTATTTAATGAAAATACAGATCAATTTTGAGTCTTTAAAAAAAATCAGATTTGAAAAATACAAATAATTTTTTGAATTAAAAATATCAAATTTGTGTTTAATGAAAATACAGATCAGTTTTGAGTTTTCAAACACATCAGATCTAAAAAATACATATAAGTTTTTGGATAAAAAATCAGGTCAGATCAGATCTAAAAAATACTGATCAGTTTTTGAATAAAAAAGTCAGATCTGTATTTAATGAAAATACAAATCAGTTTTGAGTCTTTAAAAAAATCAAATTTGAAAAATACAGATAAGTTTTTGGATTAAAAAATCAAATTTGTATTTAATGAAAATATAGATTAGTTTTTGAGTTTTTAAAATAATCTTTGATAATCATTGGCAGATTTTGAAACTCATGAAAAAGAATTACAATAAACAATCATCTAAGTACATTTTAAAGAAAATTCTAGCAAAGTATCTAAAGCATGGTAATTATATATCAAGAAAAAAACATAACAAAACATACTAAACATATTAAAGCGTTAAACAATAACAAAAAATTAATGGAAGAAAAAAACTAAATACCTCTTGCATGAGCATGCTCTTCTAATGAAAGAATATTTTAGAATTCAAAGAAGTTTGTTCACCTCTTTGAAACCTAAAATACTTTACTTACAAAAAAGAAGTTCCTAAAGCAAAAGCCTCCAGAATGTCTTTAACGTAAGGCGAATTGAAAAGTCAGAAGAGAAGAGCCCCTAATTCTGATTTGTTTACTTTGTTTTTAGAGGTTGGGATGCTTCAATGAGATTAGATACGAATTGGGACGTGTCCTTATCTCTAAAAAATCGAAAAATGTAAGGTTTATCTTAATTAGGGGGTCCCTGGGCCGAGCCACAACTTTGGGCCAATCAGCACTCCAAGAGTGTTGAATGGCCCATTTGGGTGCTGAGTACGCATTTGAGTTTTAGTCTAGTTTAGACTCCCTTTTTGAGGATTTTTGAGCTAGGAATTGCACTTAGATGCATCTTTAATTTGAATTCTAAAAATTGATCCCTTTTCTTGGATATTTAGGTCTTTAAAGTGATAATTATCTTGTAGATAAATATTCCAAAAAGTCTTGATTATCCACAATTTCTTTGTTATATGATTATCTACTTTATTCTCATACAAGCAAGTCTATTTTTAGCACTAACTAATAACCAATCACAAAATTATTTAATTAATTTTAATTGTCTAACCAATCAGGAATAATTTAAATTAATTATGCATGGTCGGTTCTACACAAACAAAATGCATGCAGACTGTGCAAACTTAATCATGTGATATCTTTCAATTTGACGGTCTGATTTGGAAATCGGACATACCATTGCGATCATTAGAATCTCCAAATCATTTTTATGATATGTAATGAATGAATTAATGCATGTAATGCAACTCCAAATTTTGAGTATATGAACGGTCATTCCAGCCATCTTTCAAGATTAAATTATGGGTGCAAAATCGAGTGTTTACAATTATAAATGTGCCAAAATGCTTCTTGTTAGGGACATTTTATGTAGTTGGCTAATTTTTTGATAAAATACACTTTACTTGTAATTGGGTAGATTTAGGACGGGTTTAAGACTTCAGGAAACATGTTGTTTAAGTTAAGTGTTAAAGCCATAAAAATCTGACCAAGAAACAACTAAAGAAGAGTTGCTCATTAAATCTCGTTAGCAATCTCGATAGAAAGATTTCTATCGAGATTTAAAGTTGAAGCTCGACACAAGCTGGTTCTATCGAGACTTACGTAATCAGAAATTCCAGATTTGATTTTCGGCCCATGCTTGTATATTCGTATAGGGTTTCTTTTCTCACAACCCTGGACAAATATAAGGACTATTTTAAAGGCCGCCGTGTATGAAGATAGTGACCGAGTTCATTATTCTCTCTAAAGAAGCTAATGTGTTTTTACGCCAAGGGTTTTGTGATCAAGGAGCTTCTTGATCTTCATTGTTGATTAAGTGAAAAATTTTGTAGCCAACAACCTCTTCAAGTTGCTGGAGTTTGTCACGTACTGGGATTCGTGCATTGAATGGAAAGATTGCCACTACAATACAAGTCCAATTGGGTATTGGGGTAAGGGTTCAACTGTAGGTTGGTATTTTGGGATAGGCCAAAGGGTTTGGTAAGATTCCTTATACTTGTAACTGATCACCAATGGGGTTTTTCCTTAGTGGTTTTCCCCATTCGTGAACAAATCACTTGTGTTAAATTTATTTTTCGCTGCATTTAGATAATTTGGTGATTTGTTTGTGCTGCCACGCTATTGCATGTAATTGAACCTAATTAATTAACTTGGGCAATTAATTAATTTGTAAGGGGTCAATTCATTTTAACCCAACACTTCTTAAAAATGACTTTGATATGAAAGATTTAGGAGAAGCTAATGTAATTCTTGGCATGAAAATTTCTAGAACTTCAAATGGCATATTTGTAGATCAATCTCATTATATAGAAAAAAAAAATTGAAAAAATATAATTACTATGATTGCAAACTTGCAAGTATTCCTTTTAATTCTAATGTGCATCTATTTCCTACTAAAGATGAAAATGATATTTACAATCAAAAGGAATGTGCTAGTATTATTGGTAGTCTTAAATATACTACTAATTGTACTAGACCTAATATTGCTTATGTCGTTGGAGTTTTAGCAAGATTTACTAGCAAACCTAATTTTGAGCATTGGAATGCCATGACTCAATTAATGAGATACTTAAAAAGAACTGCGCACTATGGTTTGCTATATTAAAGATATCCTGCTATTGTTGAAGGATATAGTGATGTTAGTTGGAACACCTTCTCAAGTGATTCTTTGTCTACCACTGACTATGTATTTATGTTAGGTGGTGGAGCAATATGTTGGAAATCTAAAAAACAAGAGATTGTTGCTAAATCCACCATGGAGGTAGAATTAATTGCCTTATCTTCAAGTAGTGAAGAAGCGGGTTGGTTACATGATTTATTAATTGAAATTTCCATGTCGGAGAAACCTATTTCATCTATCTTAATTCATTGTGATAGTACTGCCACTATTGGTAGAGTGTGCAATAAATACTATAGTGGTAAATCCAAATCTATTAGAAAAAAAAAAAAAAAAATCACACACAGTATTGTGAGATCATACATAAACAATGATACCATAAATGTTGATTATATACAAGTGATAATATTGCGGATCCATTAACTAAAGCTCTAGCTAGAGAAAAGATCTGGATAACATCGAGGGGGATGAGACTTAATTCCAAAGAAGAATAAACTATCTATGAGGATATCCTACCTAGGGATTGGAGATTCCAAGAACTAGGTTCAAAGGAAAAAACTAATCAAAGAGTAGTTTGATTAACATGCACTAAACATATGTATGAGTAATAATACTCATGTCCTTCCCTATGGTGTGTGTGCATGTATCTTGTAATATTATATAGGATGTGTTTTTGTTTATTAAAAAACTCTTAATGTGGATTATAGCTTTTATGAGTGGGATGTTAGAGTTACAAGAACATCCTTGATAGCCACACCTAAGTGAGTAGGGAAGTGAGGTCACTTCCTTTGAGAATGGGGCTAGTTCTCTAAATAGCTCATGGATGATGAAATTAAGCACAAGGTCGTAATGTGCTAGCTTAGAAGCACGTAGTAGAGTATTGGAATATTATTTGTGTGATGTAATGTTTTGTTTCCATACAAAAAGTTATAATTCAAGACTTAGCTCACTATTAACTTTGGAACAATGTTGCTAAAATACTAAATGAGGGTTCAAGCCATTGGCACTCCCAGTATGCATTATGTTCTAATTAACCCAAAAAAATTTTCTTATATATATATATATTTTACCTATTTATTTTTTATAAAAATAAGTGGGGGATTGTTGGATATTTTTATAAAAATGTCATATTTATTTTAATACTCGTTTATCTGAATTGAGGAAATTAATTATCTCTTAATGACAGATACGTTGATTGCTAAAATTTGAAATTCAAATATAATTCAGAATTTGAATAGCTATTGTCAATGGTTCTTAATTAGGAAATCTTTGAACATTAACGAGATATTAATACCATCATTGTTAGCATATTTGTTTTTGTTTTTTTTTTTTTTTTTGGTTTTGTTTTTTTTTTTAACAAATATATACTTTCCATTCTAAACGTTTTGTATTCAAACGTTCTTATTTGAGTATGACATAGTAACGTCATGTATGGAAGATTTTTCAGCACTTAATTGTACAGCTATTGCTGAATTATTTTATGTTATAATAAGTTATCATATACACACAAGTATTTACTATGTAGTTTAATGGAAAGTGGTCAAAACAACGAGTCCAAATCTTCTATTCTACTTTTCCTATTCCACTCTATACTTTATCAATAAAAACTTGCCACGTGTTCACCTAATTAATTAAATAATTAATAATGGTAGTATTAATAAGTCAATAATGATAGTATTTAATTAATTAGGTGAACACGTGGCAAGTTTTTATTGGTAGAGTATAGAGTGGAGCAGGAAAAGTGGGACAGAAGATTTGGACTCCAAAAAAACTAGTAATTTTTTGTAATACATATTCAGAAACTTTCAAAAAGATATTGTAATAATGTTCAGCAACGTTATCTATGGGGCATTAATTTCATAGCATTATGACCTTTTCTTTGTTCCCAACGTACAGATTAAGATTTTGGCAAAGACAATATTTGATGTCCAGTTTATATTATATTATATATATATATATATATATATAGAAAGAAAGAAAGAAAGCTATTGATAATATATATTGATTTCAATAAATTTATGACCATTTAATTGATATCAAACCCTTTTGATTCTTTGGCTAAGGACAAGTTACATGTCTGGCTCTATATATATGTGGAAAGAAATAAAAGTTTCAAGATACACATAATTTTGATTTACAAAGCTATAGACTTTCAAAAAAAAATTTTATTATTGTTCTAAACATTGACATCAATTGCTTCTTACTATTCACAAAAATATTTTATCTTTTACTAAATTTTCTGGGAAAGGAAAGTATTATAGAGAGTTTATATCCTACGAATAGTGTAGGCTTACAAGGATAATCAGCAAAGGTGGCTGAGCTGTTGTATCCTGGGGACAATGTGCAAAAATATTTTGTCTAACTACATCAAATATACCATAGACGACACGATTTGTCTCAAGACAGTGACTTGGCTCACACCTCATCTATGCCACCATTTTTGGTAAAATCAAATTGTGTAATTTCCAAGAAAAATTCAGGTATTATCTCTCCTGTATTTTCGTCATGTTTCATTTGGCAGATGATGTCCTTCAATGGGATAACCAACCAGATGAAATTGATCAGAAAATAGTAGTAGACAAATGGCGTGTGAACTATGCACGTCATCATCACATTAAACAAACAAGCATAACATAACATGACATATCAAAACAAAAGGGGAAAAAAAAAAACTAAATACAAAATGGGTAAAATTGTTCTTGTGTGTGTAGTGATTACTCACCCAGATATGTGTTAGTGCAGAAATGGACAATTTTATAATAGAGTCGTCACTTATTTTTACAAGAAAAAAAAAAAATTGAACCTTCATGAATACCTCTTTGTTGATTAATTTTGAAATTAAATAATTGGAATAATAAAACAAGAAAAGTTACATGGCTTTGATCCTAAATAAAATCGTAGAAATAAAAAAATTACATTATTTTGGTCCTAGATATAATCTTAAACAGATAAAAATACAATGCTTTATTTTGGTCTTTATGAAACTAATAGTCATATCATGTTATGCGCTATTCTAATCATGTTATGAATTGTAATAAATTAAATATGCTCATCATGTGAAATTACATAAATTAAAATTTAATCATAATATGCATGGTCATACTTTTACATGCATAAACATGTTAATCAATGCATCTATATATAAATATATATATATATATATATAACTGAAACCTCTAAAACTCTCACAATTTTCCACCTTGGCACAATATTTAAAAAATAAAAAATAAAATTACTCTCCAACTAGGCCTCTGCTTTCTCTCACATTCACAAACCCCGTTAAGTTACACACCTTTTCAAATCATTCATTCAACCAAAAATGCCATTCTCCTTCTCCTTTCTCTTTCTCTATCTCTCTACCCTTCTCCTTCCCCAAAACCCAAACGTCAATCAAGGTCACTCTGCAGAATCCATTGTGCCATTTAGAGTACAAAATATTTACATTTCGTACTCTATGCAAATTGAGTGTAGTTGATTTATGTATAGAAACTAAGGGCAACTGAACCAAAGTACAATAAATAGGTTGTGGTATTGATGAATATCTACCAGATTTGAAACCCATTGAAGGTAGTCCCTTTCTCTATCTCTCTTTCCTTATCTTTCTTCTATAAACTGTATATGGAGGTTGCCTTGGACGTAGCCAATGCACCACTTAAAAAACTATGACAAGCTGTCTAAAAAATAGAGGAAACCAAAAAACTCTTCCATTTTTCCTTGCTGTCCTATCTTTTAGGTTTTAAGTAGTTATTGGAGAGAGATACAACTTGACTGTTAACTATTTAATGGTGCTTTCTTATTTAATTAATTTATTTTTTATTTGGTTGTGTGGATTGCAAATTTTCAAAATTGAACAATAATCTGAAGGAAAATTATTGTCTAGGATTGCATTATTTTGGAACATGGGATGCTTTTTTCACTATAGTGAGGAAGGTCAATTTTCTTGCTATAATATTGTGCCTTTTGTTTTTAGTATCTTAATGCATTATTTCTGATACCTTTCAAAAACTAGGAAGGATTAGGATCTCCATGGAATGTTCTCAAAACCCCCAATTTTTATTAGGTAAATCAATTAACTGACAAGAGGTTTATTCGTGGATTTCCATTTAGAAGTCAGATTGTCATCAGGATATTAGAGAGATTACAAAGAAATGGATTAAACTATTTAGCACACTCTATATCTTAGTCACAGCTATGAATGCAATGGACAAAATTAGTTGATAAAAATTAATTTTACAAATTATTTAGCTAGAAATATGAGGTATTATAATTGCAAACATTCATAAAATCCTTGACATGAATAGAGGAATTGTCTTAGAGTGATTTGTAGGTAGATTTTAACACAGCAGAAACATAAAGTCAAATTTCCATTTTATATGTTGGGTATGATTAGGTGCACATCAATCAATCATTAGATTCATGCTTTGTTCATAATTTTTTGCATATCCTGTTATCAAATTTGTCCAAGATGTGGAAGGAGTTGAACTATGTGGGACCCTAAAAAAATGTTGATAACTTACCAGCATGTTAGTAGAGTCCAATTAAGTTCTTTCTCTTCTATTTTAAAAACATTTAATAAGTAATGGAGGAATTATTCACTAATGGGACATGTTCTATGGATGATTTGGAGATGGGAAATAACACAAAAGTAAGTGCAAAGAATACTTAACTAAGCTAGAAGCTTTTTAAGTAGTTTTTGAGTTTCTCATTTGCTTTACTGTTTTTCTTGTCTGCTGATGTAAGTTTAGACTGAAATAATGAAAATTAGTTTATAAGAGATGGGGAAACTTTCCATGTTATTTTTTTCATCTGTTAAGGATACCCCACCTTCTTTAAAGTTATGGTGTAGTTGATTTGATTAGATCATGCTATAAGGAAGTAGATAATTATAACATTTATACATGCATAATCTGCCGAAAGAAACAACTACAAGTTTACAACATAAAGGGAAGTTAAAAGATTTGTAATGTAAATGCACAGACCCATAAGATAGTTGGAGAGGACTAGATAATCTACTAATTGTTTCTTTGCTATATTACATAGAGATTCATGTTGAGATTAAGTACTTTTAATGATATTTTTGTGTAGGAAATTATTTGTAATTAAAAAGATTTATGTGCAAAGTAGCAGTATGATAAAAATGTTTTGGTTTACAGACTCATCACATTTAATTGTCGATGCTGCTATGTTAGTGAATGCTTCAGGAACATCACAGTGAAAGAGCTTGCCAAATCCTTTTTTCTCTTAGAATAGTCCCTTGCGTCCTTTAGCTCTTTGTTGTTGTTTATGTTTTTTGTTGTTACCACTGTTCATCAACATGTACATTTTATACAATAATTTCTCCCTTACTAGGTTCGTTATTAAGACTTAAAAGGTGTTGGAAGTTTTGGTGGGGACTAAATGTTATGTGGCAAAATATTAGCTGGACCTATTATGATACTACAACGTGCATGTTATTAGGGAAACAATCTATATATGATTTTTGATTTGGAGAACATGAGGATTTAGCTGTATTTTATCGTTTTCCTTTTGATAAAGATAGCGGGTTTGGATGCATGGTTTGGATTGTGTTTGTCAACCAAGTGCTAATGGACTAGGAAAGCTAATGTATACAATATATTAATATGTAGGCAATTTTTTTTTAACACATTCAATAGTTTTTATTTTTTATTTTTTATGGTTAATAATAACTACTTCAATAGTTTTCTGTTGCTAATGGACTAGGAAAGAATATTCAATGGTTTTTATTTTTATTTTTATTTTTATAGAATAAATCATAATGTTCTTATGCAAAGTAATTTAGAGGATATTATTGGCTTCAAGGCTCTTTATTGTATGCATTTTCTTATGAGACATTTTGGCTCTATCTTTATATTCAATATTGAAGTTAAGGTGTATAGTTTAGTGATCTAGGGGGTGGATGAAAATTGTGAGTGAGTAAGATACTTGGCAGATTCTTTCAAACATTGTGCTTTCAATTGGAGTGACTAATTGGTTGCAATACATAGAGCTCAACTTGGACATTTATGTTGAAATATGTTTGAGGAATTTCATCTTATTTTAGTTTTTTATGTAGCTTCTTTTTCATATAATGATTCAAAATAGTTTGTTTTTTCAAGTAATTTCTATTTGAAACTGAGGTAAACTATATATAGTTTCGATAATGTTTTATAGAAAGAGAATGATTGAAACTTTACTTTTAGTTTTAATATAGTAAAACTATACATTCCATTTGCAATGAGATGTTGACTCCAATTCCATTGATAATTTATGAAAGTCTCCTCTCTATATGTCTGTTATCAATAAGTTATTTATGAAATGTTTTCCACATTGTCATTTGACCCTTTGACAATAGATTAATAGTTTTGTACATGAGCTATGATGCCACTTAGGTTGATTACTTGATGAACAAATTAGTCTCTTATTGGTTCTTTTAGTTTTTTATTTTTAATCATGTGGTTGATTAATTATCTTTTTATTTAACTAGCCTGTACATCACACGGGTTAGTGACTAGTATCATCAAAGATCATGATTTAATGCAATTAATTATGATACAAATTAAATTAAATTTAGATAATTACCTGCGCACATCCTCTTGCAAATGATATGATGGCAGATCACTCTAAAAAATATAGAATAAGTTGCAATCCTTGTTTCCTATATCTAGAAAGCTATAAATTTTGGAAAAAATTGGTTATTTCGGGAAATGAGATAGCAGATTGATAATGGCCTACATGTTAAATTTTGGACAGATCATTGGCTTCCAAATGGACCTATAAGAGCTAAAATTGAAGGCCCTCTACCTCAAGGTGAAAAAGACTGGTCTATTGACTCCATTTTCTCCTCTGGTAGATGGAACTTCCAAAGTACAACTAATGCACTTACCTTTGGACTTACAAGAACACATATTAGGACATCCAATTCCTTATTTTCCAATAAATCCTCATCTACTCTTATGGCCTGGCCCCACAGGACATTGCACAGTTAAGCAAGCTACAAAATTTTTGTTTATCTGTGAGGGAGTGGGATCAAATATGCAGCTTACTGGAATTGGATTTGGATAATTGCATGTCCCCCAAACATAAGAATTTTCATATGGAAATGCTTTTTCAACCGTCTCCCCACAAGATCTTTTTCATCAAGCATCATTCTGGGCTTTCCTAACTCTTGCCCACGGTGTCTCTCTCCCAAAACAACTTTACATATCATTCGCGATTGCCCATGGGCTAAAGAATTTTGGTTGTCTCTTCCTAAAACTAGATCTATATTTTTCTCTTTGGATCTTCAAGCATGGCTAGGGTTTAACCTCACTAAACAGCAACTCTCTAACCCCTCCTCGATCCTGTGGCCTTTTATTTTTGCTCCTCCTATGAAATTCTAATTTATGGTTTGGATTTGGAGATTTACACTTTGTATTTATAATTTGGATTTATAGACTTACTAAAGAATTATTTATGCCTTTTAATTGAAAGTAGGAATTGAACTTCAAAATTCGATTGGATGAATATTGACTCTTGATATGTTTTTGAGAGCTGAAGTTGTAGTTGTCTCACATGATAAACTATTCTGAACACGTAAGGCAACGATACTGTTTTTTGAAATGAGACAATAAGGATAAGAAATCTATGTTAAAGTGAATTTTTCTTTTGAATTGATTTAAAAATTTTAATACCAATTTGAACTTTGTATTAGACAAAATTTGGCTACAAACTTAGTTCTAACTTAAGCCTAAAACTCCGACAAAATTAACATGACTATATTTTGAAAATTTAACTATTAAATTGTATATTCTTTAAATTCTTAATACACATGTCAAATGTCTTGTTAATCAAATGTTATTTATAATTTGATCCACAAACTTACTTTTTATGTATAATTTTAGACTACAAAACTCAAAATTCAAATATTTTATTGATGACATAACTATTGATTTTTTATATTCTTGAAATTATGCAATCCTAGAGGATATAATAAAAAAATGTAATCTTAGTGTGGATTTGTCAAAAATCAAATATAATAAAAAGATATTGAATAGAGTTGTAACCTTAGACTATAACCTATTAAGCTTGTTACCAAACTTTGTCCATTTTTATTTTAGATTGAACAGTGATATATTAATCTTTGAGTTCCATTTAGAAAACAAACTAAAGCACTGGACTAATAAGGACAAAATTTGGCAATAAACTTGGTTGTAGCCTATGACTATAAATTCACACAATATCTTTTTATTGGGTGTGAATTTTGACAAATTTACTATTGAATTACATTTTCTTCACACATTTTTCATGTTTGCAAAATTTTCAGAAGATCAAAAATAAATATTTAGCTATGTTATCATTCAAATGTTAAAATCTCAAGTTTTTGTAGTCCAAAATGGTGCATAAAAAATAAGTTTATAGATCAAATAATAAATAAAATCTAATTGACACAAAATTTTATGTGTGTTGAGAACATAAAGAATATGCAATTCATCAGTTAAATTTTCAAAATATGTAACCATATTAATTTTGTAAATGAATTTGTAGCCTCAGGCTGCAATTAAGTTTGTAGCTAACCTTTTTCCATTGAATAACACAAAGACATTTTGTATATAAAAAAAAAGGCACAAACTAGGTGAATCAACATTAAAACTTTATTATTTATTATTATTTTTCATTTTATATTTTATAATTACAATGGGGGGAGGGATTTCAATCCTAGATGTCATGGAAATACCAGGATATGCCAATTAATTGAGTTATAAGACTTAAGTAACTAGAAATAACGTTTCAATTTATAGTAGGTTCTAGTTAGCTCAATTAGTAAAGTTTATGATAGTTGAATAAGAGATCTTGAGTTCAATCCTTACCTACACTAAAAATCGATTGGTGTCTTGGTTTGAAGATAAAGAGTTATCATTAGGAGTGGACGCCCTAGGTTAAAACTCTCATAAAAAAAAAAAAAAAAAAAAAAAACATTTCAATCCATATTAATCACTCCAAGATTGTTTTTTCACCATTGATCCAAAACATCTATGGTCAACTAATAGTTTTTTTATTAAAATTTGATAAATAATGTATAAACTCTTAATTTAACAAAAGAAACTAGAGATTAGCAACTATTTCTTTTATGATTTACAAATTACAAGTACATCAAAGAGTACAAATTAATGTTGACCATTTATTTAACAGAAAAATGTCAGCTACAAACTTGGTTGTAGCTAATAGCTACAACTCTACACAATTTTTTTTATTGAATGTGAATTTTGATAATAGTAAATAACATCTAATTGATACAAAATTTAACGTGCATGTTAAAAACAAAAAATAACATCGCATTTATGTTTTGATGTGGCAAATTCTTTGACAAACATATTATTTTTTGGAAAATTCCTTTTGTAATTGTAACAAATAAGGAAATTATTATTTAATAACTAAGCATCATATGATGGGAGATTTCGAATGTTAAAGTGACATTGAGTTCCATGTATGTTTTTGGACATCTCTTAGAGTTCTTATTATTTGAGTCTGTAATTTTCCCAATATGCCTTTTTAGCAGATTTCTTAATTTTGTGCTGAATGTGAATTAAGGTTTTTTGGGGTCTCCTAATCATCTTATAACTTATTTTGGGTGGATTTCCTAGCCGCACGATGATTTCTTTTCCCATTTATATGTATTATAGCATCCAAGGCAATTCAAAATTTCATTTAATAAAACTTCAAAGAGTTTTTCTTCGTGAACTCTAGATTTCTCTTTTGTGGATTCAATGATTATTTTCTTGAACTGAACGTAATTTGTTTCTTGAGACTCTCTAGTTGTGTCAAATTGGCTTAGGCTATAAAATTTATTTATATTGCAAATAATAAAATAAAAAACATGCTTTTAAATTTCATAGTCATTGTTTGTGTGGTTTTATATATATATATATATAAATCAAACCATATTTTTATATACCCAAAACATTATAACTTTTTTTGTCACGAAATAATTTAGTTAGTTTTGAAAACATACTACATGACTAAATCTACATCTCATAAGCTTTCCAATATCACGTATTGTTTGTATAAGAAATGAAAGATGTTAGAGATATATTAGACATATTAGCCCAATGTAATAAGCCCAAGCTCACTACTACTTGTACTAATAGTCTAGGGTTTAGTTGTCTATATATACTCATGTTAGGGTTCATTGTAATACAGGTTATTGTACTATATTCTTACATACTAAAGATGTAACTCTTAAGGGATTTCTTCATGGATGTAGGCTAACAAGGCTAAAACATGTAACATTCATATTCTTAGTTTTCCTATTCTATGCTTCCCCTTCTGCATCCACTCTAGTAAATACAACATGGTATAACACATTGTGTTAATAATATATTCAACATGGTATCAGAGCCAAAATTTGTTCTTGGCATCAAACAAACATCTCTAGCAAGTAAAGAAGATTCTCACGTGCACACCACCATCTCAAGTCACATATGTTTGTCTGTTGGATCTAGACTCCATGGCATCATGCAGCTGCCATGGCTTAGTGCTGTGTCAAAATCCAACAACCAACCAAACTGTGACTTACCTTCTCAGTTTTGTGCACATCAAGCCTTTATCTGATGAAACCAACACCACAAATGTGCTTCACAAGCACTCGCAAGAAAAACCTAGAAGTTCGGCCACCATCTGATTCTCAACGCGCCTCTATGCACGGACAGAGTCTTAGGCAACTTCTCCCACGCGCCACCACAATTTTCTCATATGCAGCTCATCCACAGGTCACACACGCTGTCATACAAGCCTTGTTGATTGCCGATCTACCATTTAGAGAAAATATAGTAGTCATACGACGAAGCATGCGCCTCCAAGTTTTTTGTCTCGCCACCATACACCGGTGGATGCAGTCATGCATCATCCATGCGCCAAACTCCTACTGATGTCATCTGACATCATTGGATGACGCCATCACTCCACGTTTGTAGCCACGCAAGCACGTCTATGTCATCCCTAGTCAACGTCATTGACACATCATCGTATGACGTTAGCTACTTTGTTGTCTGATCTGTGACCCAACCCGAAACCTAGAACTGACTTGGATTGTATTGGACTGTATAGCCCGTTGACTTTGCTTGATCATTGACTTTGACCAGACCGTTGACTTTGATTTTTGTATTAACCTTTGACCAAAAGTTAAAATTTTTGAAAGGGCCTATCTTGCTTAGTTTTTCGCATAAATTACGATTTCGGACTCTGTTTTTTCATTTGAACCTCTAAAATTGGTCAATTGGCACATTATTCATTGTGGTTTCTTCAAAGGCATTCTTCAATGTATCTTCAAGTGATCTTCTCATACTAATCTAATCTCAAGCCTTTATCGAGCTTCCGCCTTGAATTTAAGGGAGAGTGTTAGAGATGTATTAGACATATTAACCCAATGTAATAGGCCCAAGCCCACTACTACTTGTACTAGTAGTCTAGGGTTTAGTCATCTATATATACTCATGTTAGGGTTCATTATAACACAGATTATTGTACTACACTTTTAAATAATAAAGATGTAAGCTTTAAGGGATTCCTCTGTGGATGTAAGCCGACAAGGCTGAACCACGTAACCTTCGTATTCTTAATGTTCCTATTCTATACTTCCCCTTCTGCACCCACTCTAGCATATTCAACATGGTGTAACACATTGCGTTGCTAATAACATATTCAATAGATTTCATCAAAATTGTGGACAAGTCTTTAAGTAGATTTCATGAGCATAAGTTGCTGATACAGAAATTTAAACTTCACATGACCCTAGTTGACTTGAAGTGGGCTTCATTTGTTGATAAATGAATACAGTTGGCCTTGCAACATAATGCCAGAGAGATTGACCTTAAGATTAAAACAAAAGGGGATACATGGTATACTTTTCCTGGAACAATACTTGTTACAAATTCAACTAGTAGTTGCAAGTATGAGCAACCATTCTATAGGAGTGCTGTGAATTTAAATTCCCTACCAAAGCTGTGGCTTAAGGATATTTATGTGAGTGAAGAGACTCTCCAAGATATCTTCTGTACTTACCCTTTTAACTCCAATTCTGCTCTTATAAGATGTCAGGGACTGAAACATCTGGACATCGCTGCCTGTCATAATTTGAAAATAATATACTTAACAGGTGTGAGCATTACAGATCAGGATCTTCACTTCATTATCTCTAGATTTCCCCACCTTGAAACTTTGCAGGTCATTAGCTATAATAATTTAAGAAGTGTCAAGATTTCTGCGCAGGGGCTTAGGATGTTAACAATTGATCAATGCCATAGTCTAGAGGTTGAAATTGATGCTCCAAATCTATCGTCAATCCAATACCATGGCTTCAGCAATAAATTTCCTACGATATTTTTAAAGAATGCTCCATGTTCTTTTGAACTTGATCTTACATTTTATACCAATCATCTAATGGACACTCTTTGGTTCCTTAAATTGAGGGAATTTCTAGTAAGGTCAACTTGAAGAAAAGTTTTGAGGCTAACAATCATTTGTCCGAAGGTTTGTCCATTAACAAAACTTATCAATTTTCACCAAGTTTTTTCTTTAATGTCTTTTTATTTTTGCAATTTCACTTTTTGTTTAGTGTGATCTTTTTTTACTTTGCTTGGATTATGAAGGTTACATATAATTTTGAAGAATTGAGAGAAATGACCCTTTCTCCACCATTTGAACTGGAACTTTCGAGTCTAAATGGACGCAGCAGAACACTATATGTATGCAACAGAACACTGTCAATAGATTATGGAAGTTTTATGGATGGCTTGCTTTGGAGTTGTTGTCCGAAGGTTATTTCTTTGTCAACAGGCTTCGAGTTCCAGGAGAAGTACATAATGATATGATTGTTCTTTTACAATATTTTAGATTGTCTCTATCAGATTAATTTGTATTTGACAAGTTAATTAGATTTGAGTTGTTTGTTATTTAATGCATTTTAACCCTAGTTGATAAATGCATTGGAGTTGTATTGCATGTCAGGTGATGAACATATACAATTATGTAATGTAAGTCTAGGTGATTAAAATATGGGGGAAATGAAAGTTACTGAAGTGAAGTGCTTGATAATAGTTTGCATGATTTCTACACCCCCATTAGAGTTTGCAAGTTCCAAGTGAAATATTGTCTCTTTCCTCTTTCTTTTTCTTTTTTTGGTATTTGAGTAGAAGGCAATAAGCTATTATGGCTTAGCAGTGGTTTGGTATTGCAAACATAGGATGAAAAATCTAAATTAATACTAATAATTTTTTTTAAATGATTTGTACCCTGATATATTCCTCTGCTGAAGTTTTGACATACTTTTGATGTCCTGTTAATACAAAAGTAGATAAAATTTGAAATTAAGAATATATCAAATTTGTCTTAAGAAAATTTACTCTTCCTGGAACTAATTATTTCAGCTCTAATTTTACTTGAACTCTAGGTGCTAAGTGAGAAGCTATTGTGTAGAAAAGACCCATTCAACTGTTGTGCTTTTGATCACAAATGTTGGCGGCATCATTTAAAAGGTGAGAGTCTTGCTGGGATTGAAGATGGGAGGCTTCTTGATAATAGCCAAACTTTGGCAGATACATTGCCCACCCTTCCAAAAGGTTACGAGATTCAATTTAGATTGGATTGGGAATACCAATTACATGGAGGGGTGGCTTAAGTTATTACTATGAGATTAGAATATGAAGTAAAATGGTCTTGTGAGATTAATGCTTGTCGTATTTTGGATTACCAGTGTGTTCCAACACTTCTAATTAAGACATTGTATCATGCTTACTTTTTGATTGAATTTTTCTAATTTTCTTTTACTTATCAAAAATTAGTATTATTTTTTTAAAACTAGGGGTGACAATGTTAACATGACCTGTAATTAGAAAAATCATATAACACATATAGGTAGATGTCTTTTTTTATCCAATTTACATTTGAATTGTGAATTTAATACGATCGATAATGGTTATATACTTATATTGATAAAATTTTCCACCAAACTCTAAAATTCTAACTTTCTAACTATGGTGAAAAACTCAATTTCACCATTCTACCCAAAACAAGGACAAACACCAACTGTTCTCTTTTGCATGTGCCAAAAATGTTCTCTCTCTCTCTCTCTCTCTCTCTTAAGAATTGACTTTTCTTTCATTTTTTATTTCAAATGTTTTATAGTTTAATCTGGTAAGATTTTGAATCTGATTTGATTTAAAAATTATTCATCCTTCTTTTACTCGCTGCTCAATTGGTAATTCGGTACCTATTTATGGTGGTTTTGTTCCTAGTAGTCATTGATAGTGTCTTGTTTAGTCAAATCCGCACCATAAAAATTTAAATGTCGTTCAATATATCTATATATATATATATATATATTTTTTTTTTTTTTTTTTTGATAAGAAGGGAAAGAACTTTATTAGAATAATATAAACATCAGTTTAGACTTTAGAGGGCAATCCTGAGGGAGCAGGTATTGGGTAGTACTACAGTAGAGAGGATCCACACTATTTGTTTTTTTTAATCACAAATGTTGGTGGCATCTTTTAAATGGAACAAAGATTGGGAAGTCTTGCTTGGGATTGAGATGGGGAAGCATCTTGATAGCAAAACTTTGTTAGATACATTGCCTACTCTTGCAATAATAATAATAATAATAATAATAAGATTCATTAAAATTAGATTATGAACACCATTTGCATGAAAGGGTGGTTTAAAATATTATGAGATTAGAATATAAAGTACTTAGTCTCGGCTTACCTGTTTGCTCCAGCACTTCTAATAAGGAGGAAATTGTATCATTATTATATTTGAAATTTTATTTGTTTGAATTTGTATAAAAAAAAAATTAGGCTATGATTTAGGGGTGACGATATTTGACATGACTTGCAAACACAAAATATATTTTTGTGTGTTAGTGTTTAATGTAAATGGATTTATGTCAAAGTGTGAATACATGTCATAATTGTAGTGAAAAGAGAACTTAAAAAAATAATAAAAAAGAAATGATAATTTCAAGTTGGGCTGAGGTAGAAAGCAACACTAGAAAGAAAGACAAATGTGGATCCAGGAATGGCTCAAAAGGAGGAGATTCCCATAGTAATTTTTATGCAAAGGTTTGTTTACATATTCTATCCTTGAAACAGAAGTTGGCAAACAGTGTCCATGACATTGAAGGCAAGAATACACCCAGAAATTAACCTTGTATTATACGGCATACACCAAAAATTCTCTACATTTTGAACAAGGAAGGAACCCCAAGCAAAATATATATGTTCTCCTCTAATACTTAACCTTCTAAGACCTCTCATGCTTATAGCCTTAGCCATGGTGTGTCTAGGATTTCTGCTTGGATGCAAAAGATCACATTCCATCAAAGCTTACATTCTATCTGCTTTAGTAATCATAGCCATTCTTTGTGGTTTGCGTATTCTTTGTCGCATCATTTATAGGTTGTTAAAGAGGGAGCACCCTAACAATGAGGAACATTCAAACGATGGGTTGGAAATGCAGTCAGAGACAAGTACACCCCATGCATATCTGATTTCTCTAAGGAGAGCATTGCCAGAAAGCAAGTTTCTGATATTAAAAAGAGAGGGTCATGCATCATTCATAACTCGGCGTATTTCATCTTAGGCCAACCATAATTACTAATTAGTGGCTCTTCGGGTTCTTATGATTTCCTTCATTTATTTCAATTAAATTTCTTGTAAACATTCTTGTATTGTCCTACAGGAAAAGATTGCTATTTGGTTGACTTGTATAAAATGTGTAACTACTATCATAAGTTGTAGAATATTAATCTTAGCTTGACACATCAAACCATTCAATGAATGAGAACATGCCGCTATGTATATCATCTTAGTTTCTGGTTAAATTGGCACATAAGGCCAAAGCACAAAGGAACATTTTGCAATATAAAGAAATAATGAGACCAAATTTGTTATTTTTTATTCCTTTGCATATAGGAACATTTGAAAGATGACCAATCTTATTCAATGGTCTACTTCAAAAGAATTATTGGTTAAAGATGTACCAACAAAGTAGATACACTGCATATTGAAAGGTTAGAGAGTACCCATCCATATATAGCGCTTGTTAATCCAGTACATGATTACCTATCACTTCAAAATTACAAGCTCAAGCTTGTCATCGCTTCATAGTTGACAACAAAGTGAGAGCCAGAACATAGACTAGAAATATGTACACTTGCTACCCAAATTAGATTCCCTAAAGTCCTTTCTAAAGCTCAAAATACTCGCACACATTTTGTGCAGAACTTTGGCTTGATTTGTTCTTGCATGTCACATGCCACACCTTTAAGACTCCGTCAAGACTCCCAGTACAAATTGTGCAACCATCCTCACTCTCTTCACCTAAGGATCCAGAAAATGCAGTGACACACCTAATAGGCCCTCTGTGACCTACCAAGACTGCTAGACATGTGTGATGCCCATCTTGTTCTCTAACCCAAACCCTGCTTGTTGAGTCAGCTGATCCACTAACAACATAATTTGATACACTAGCAATGCACATTACTGCATGTGTGTGACCCTGTAGTGCACCACCATATTGTAATTGGCCTGAGTAACAACCCTTGAACCAATAGTGTATGTAACCATCTGTGCACCCACCATATAATACTCCACCTTCTTGGTTTAGTGTTAAGGTCTTTACAGGTGAGGACTTGGCAGGGAGTGTCACAGTGAGTGAGTGAGACTGATTCCCTCTAAAAAAGTTGCAGCGCCACACTTTGACAGTGGCATCATCTGAGGCTGTGAAAAGTAACCCGTCATCAGTGACTATAATATCATTGACAGGCCCAGAATGAGCTTGAATGGTCTCAATGCATTTCAGGTCAGAAATTCGCCATACTTTCACTGTTCTGTCAAGGGAAGCCGAATATATGATGTCGTCTGATGCATTCATCGCTAGTGATGTTATAGGTCCAGTATGCTTCATCTGCTAGATTGATTGAACGTGAATGATGAAATTATTTTCTTGTTAATCACAAAAAATAATATTAACAACAAGGTACATTGTTTTAGTTTCAGAAAAAAGAAACAATCATAAAAAGTTCAGTACTAAACTTCATGCTCAAAATGTTATCCTACCTAATGTTCTGGAAAAGGCAGAACTAGGCGCCAATTTCAATATACATATAACCTATATTTCTGCTAATAGATTGAATATAATTATATGTTTGTTATTATTGTTATAAATATGTCTTACCAACTTTAACTCAGTTCACCAGAAAAACAGTGAAAAGGAAGTAATCGCTGAGCAAAAATGTTCACCAAACACCTTATTCATGCAATGCTTTTTAATTTGGATGCTCTTAGGAAATAACGTCCAGCTAATTCTTTCCTGACATTTATATAGAAAGAAAATTTAGTAATGTCGGTTGTTGACTTGTGTGCCTACATTAAAGAGTATAAGATTCTGCTCATATATAAAGCTATGCATGCAATTGAGTCTGGAATACCAAAAAGTAGACATAGTATATATTGAAGCTGTTATTACTGCACCAAATCTAATTTTAGTCAAGGTTCTTCTTCCAACACTTCTGAAGCTAAATTAATTTGCAGCTCCATATTTTCATTTTAATAATGACCAACACCAATATCTATGGGTTCATTAAAGTAGGTATGTATGTCTCACCAAGACATATTCCTAGTGACTGACTATAGTACCAATGTGCCAATACTAGAGTTATCCCTAATCTTGAAATTATACCTTCAAATGGGGGAAAATTTGTTGTACAACGTGGTAGATTCTTCCATAGAAGGGGATTTATATCACTTAATCTAATGGGGATTACATAAGGAGGGTTTACCCATCTCACATACTTCAGAATTTAGACATTCTATACCTCTCTTGATGTGTAAATAATTTTCCTTAACATTCAATGCCTCTTACATCCTATGTAGTTTACCCATCTCGCATTAGCAACGATATTTAAAGCATTAGCGGTAAAAAAACAATGCTTTAATCAAGACCAAATTTCATACAAACACACCAAACGAAAGAAAACAAAAGGAATAAATAAAAGTGCTTTGCACCAAAAGTGATTGATCACTAGTTTGAATCCGGAAATCAACCTCTTAAAACAAAATTAAGAATTTTGTGCACTAAATACAACTTATATCTAGTGTAAATTTTCAACAAAATTTTGATGAAAGCCACTAGAATAGGGCTAGTTAACCTTCCAAATCATTTCCTTCATTTTAGTTTTGAGCCCAAGCTTTATCTTCTATTAGTAGCCTAGGATTGGGTTGCTCAATATTTTTTACTAATCCAACAGCTCAAAACTTGAAAGTTGGGCCTGTTAATTCAAGTTCCATCGTGCCACCAACATGGAAATCACTCTAGACCACATGAACCTGTGAAAGAGGACTACTAGAATATTTCTCTCCCAAGTCCGACCTATGAATGCATGCCACTTATTTAGCACACCCTAAAGAACCTCTAAGTGCATACACACAATACTCACCTCCCAACGATATTTCCACACAAAACAAATACACAATGAATCCACACTATAACATGCAGTTGTACACTAACAAGTAACAACAACAAAATTAATACAAGACATAAATGCAAAACAAACCCATCAAAAACTTTACCATTTTGTCTTTCCCACCAATGTAGCTCCGAACATAACTTCCAGATTTTGGGATTGTTGCTAATCGAATGTGTTTCAAAGACCCATCCCATGTTTTGCGCCACACTCTAATCTTGCCATCACCATAAGCTGCGTACACTCTTTCATTGGACACTTTCAATGCAACCACCATGCAAGCCTTAGTCTTGAGCTGTCCACACTCACTGAAATCAGGCAGTTTCCAAATCCTTATAACATTGGAATCAGAGCCAGTGTAGACTAAGCTATTGGACACAGCAATGGACAAGATTTGGCCATCTTTTTTTAGCACAGAAGAGACACATCTATAGGTGGAGTAAAGGTCATTAAGCTTGGAAGGAGAGAGAGGGTGAAGAGGTGAAGAGAGTGGTGAAGTGTGGAGACTTTGGGAGAGACTAGGGGAGCTTAGCCTTGGTGGGGTGTAAGGAAAATGTGAAAAGGAAGGCTCTTTGGTTGAAATGCTTCTTAAGAACTTGTTCTGTGTGGCTGTTCCTCTTATTGCAAAAGATGGGTTTGGAGGGGAATTGGAAGAGTCTAGTGAGGCCATTTCTATCTCTCAATGCAAAGGAGAGGACCGGTGTGGTGGTGGTGCATATGGTGTAATGGTTTTCCTTTTGGTGGGGTAATATTGTGTTTAAATGCATTATATATAGCTCTCCTACAAATTGTGATGCATAATGTGCATTGATTTTGGTAGGGGAAGTGTATAAATGCACTAATGCAGAATTGGTTGCAGTTTTTCCTTCTACCCTTCAAGGAATGAAAAAAAAAAAAAAAATGTAAGAATCCAAGGGCTATCTCTCATTATATGACTCATCAAATTTATTTTAAAAATATTGCATGCATGACACAAAAAGCTTCAATCATCTTAGGATTCTTTATCTCTCCTCCAATAACAATAATAATCTCAAAGTTCAGTTAAGACAAAAAGTACAGTACTTAATTAAGATTCTAACCAATAATTTTAACAAACATTTTCTATTACTACCATTTGTCCCTCTCCTCACGAACACCAAGTTGTTAACAAAGACACCAAAAAGCACTTGCATATTCCTCTCTTTTATTTCCATTCTTGAATTTTTCTATAAATTTTTGGGCTTCCACTAAAAAGAAGTAATCATAACAGGCAAACATTATGCATTGCATTAAATGAAATATCAAGAAGTATTTTATCTACTTTTTATTGATAATATTCTATATCAAAATTACCTAAATTAATGTTTAATTTTTCATAAAATTAACATGAACAATTTGTTAATTTTGTTTAAAGAAAACACAGGTTTTCCAATGTATGATTAGACAATTTCATATTGAAAAGAAAATCTCTTCACACTTGTTTCTTTATCAAACATTTCCACGTACATATTTTTGTGAGATCTAGGTTTGATTATAAATGAGAAATATGTTGACTGAGATCTCAGTCAACATATTTCTCATCTATAATACGAGATAACCTTTTCAATTTTTATAATCAAACCTAGATATCGGAAATATTTACTGTATGTCAATGAAAAATATGGAAAATCTAAGAATTATCAATCCAATATAATTGTATATTGGTTGAAATCTCGATTTATTTATTTATTTTTCAAAATCTTGAAAAAGGTTGAAAAATATATTAGAAATATCAAATTAATAAAATATTTATATATTGGTTGAGACTGAGATCTTGGATTAAAGTATATTGAAATAGATTTTTTCCATTTAAGACTTAAAAATTTATAAAATAAATAATTCTTAAATATTTTTTTTGAGTAAACAGTAATACTTATTAGAACACATACGAAAATAGTAATACTAGTGTTTTTAAACCGGATTATAATGCATTACATAACCAGAGTATAACTACAAAATGTAATTTTTGTAATTGTAGACTGAAGTTATAAACAACGGATACTAGATACATACAAACAATGTGAAATAAGCATCCCTTTTGTTCTTAAATATGTTTTTGGTTACCAATTTTAAGAATCAGTTTTATTTTGCTACTCAACAATTTCTTAATGTCAATTCAGTCCTTATTTTTCTCCAACACATTTCAATATTAACTTTGTCATCATCTAATTAACTCATGGAATACGTGTATTCATGTCACCTTAAAAGCGCTCAGGGGCTAACTTCTCTCTCTCACCACGTTGGAAATTCGACATGTGTTGGCGGTGACTAATTAAGCAACTTGGCTAGGTGGAATGTCCAGATGCAATATTGCTAGAAATCAGGTGGCTCTTGAGCTGTAATGAAGCTGTAGAAATTATTGAGGGCACTTTAATGTTCTACATCCTCTTTTTTTCATAAAAAGATACATCTCCTACGCGTAGATCTCGCATATATAGCCATATTTACGTGAGAGGAGAGTATGCTATACTGGATGTAATGAATAATTTGCTACAAATTGACTGCTTTCTCAAGTGCTAATGATGGCTCAAGTCACTATTAAGTATTACTTTTACTAATTTATACTATACTTTCTTTTTCTTTTTCTTTTTTGTCCACACTTTTTCCTCACAAATCTCTTATATGCCTGACTAGAATCAGTTAGACAGTTACTTATTACTTTCACATAAACTTACCAAATTTACACAGTACGGTAAGACTTGTGTTCCTAAAATAACTTTTTCTGTTGCGGTCAACTAATTAATTATTAGGTATATCATGAGGACTACTGATGTGGTCCTCCCAATTAATGAGATAATGTCATCTATACAAATATATGAGTGAGCTTCCTAATCAGCATAAGGAATAAAAAAAAAATTTATTAGGTAATGTCATATTTGCATAAATAACATCATTTTATTGGTTAGGAGGTCAGGAAGGACCACGTCAGCAATCCTCTTGGTGGACTTAATAATTCCTCATAATTAAGTGACACCTAAACAAAGTAAATATCTATCTATATGGACCTGATTGGTAGAAGGGTTTTTGTTTTTGTTTTCAAAACAATATAAAAACAATTTTCAAAAAATTAAACTTGAAACTAGCTTTTCAGATAATGATTTTTATATTATACATATTTAGCTCCCACTTTTAAGAAAAATTTTCAAAATACTTAAAACAAAAGATAATTGTTTGGGTGACCATTTTTATTTTTGAGATTTAAAAAAAAAAATTACAAAAAGTTTGTAGATTACTTTTTTTGTGTGGATAATGATAAAGGAATAGAGCTCATGTACTTTTTTTTTTTTTTTTTTTTTAATGATAAGTTTCAAATTTCAAGTGTGAATTTTTTTTTTTTTTTTTTTTTTTTTTTTTTGTGATAAAGATAAGTTACTTATTTTAAGAGATAAAAGAGTTTTGACAAATATGTGGGGTCTACTGTTTTCAATTTATTTACAACTAAATTATTAAAAACATTTTCTGTATCTTGAAAACACACCTTTAGCCGTTTTCAAAATCCTGCCCTAAACCAAAAAATAGGACACTATTTATTAAAAACCGTATTTAAAAAATATTAGCCAAACAATAAACTTAAGTGTGAAACCTACCAAAAACTGATTGGTATTTTAGTCTGATGCAAAGAGTTATTATTAGAAATGGACGTCATAAGTTGAAATTTTCTCAAATAAAAAAAGTGTAAAACTTACAATTTTATGGATTGCAAAACAAAAAACTGTATTTAAATATTCTTATTAAAAGATGACAATTAAACTAAGAAGAAGAATAGGACTTACACTAAATTCCTAATACTTCGCAAAATCATATTAAGCTCATCATTCATTCTCAAAATATATATTTTATATATATATATATATATACTAGTCGCTAACCCGTGCGATGCACGAAAGAGTTGAGCAAAAATTTTAAATTTTCACTTTTGCTTATAGTTATGATCACTTGAAAATAAAAGTTACAATTGAAAAAGGGGGGAAAATTCTAATACCAATGATAAGTCCAACACCAATAATAATTTGGTATTTCTTTGCTATCAATAATAATTTGTCACACCTAAAATTTATGATAAAGATGACATTAATATATAATTATTCTCAATACCCAAAAAATCATACTCAATAGGAACAATATTTTTTAAAAAAAAGATTAAAAAAATTGTTAACAAACCTGGAGTTGCAGTATTATATGTTATTAAAAATGTAAAGGGAATAATGTAAATAATCTAATATAAAAAGATTAAAGAAATTTTTAACAAAATTGGAGTAGCAGTATTATAAGTTATTAAAATGTGAAGGGAATAATGTAAATAATCTAATATCACTCAACCTATTTTATAATTTTAAAAAATCAATCAATGAGCCTAAAAAAAAAAAAAAAAAAATCAATCAGAGAGTACCGCAGAAAAGGAAGTGACATTGGAATGAGGGTGGGAAATTCCTTGAGTAAAATGAAGTTTCATTCCTAAAATTGCATAAGTCTGATCCGTATTTTCCTTTTTTTTTTCTTGCTCCACCGTTTTTTTAGTTCTCTCATCTTTATTTCTTTGTAATATTTTTTTACTCTTATCTTGAATTGTTCTCACCCACACATTTAAATTATTTTTACTTTCCCAATACCTTGACTTTTCTTCCCCAATGGCCATAAGTTCAGATGTTCTTTTCTTCATTCTCATCCTCACAAATCTCTTCCTCTCCCTCTTTCTCAGTCTCTTCATTCTCTTTCCTCACAAACAAATTAGTTTCAATCACACAAACAATAAGAATGCAAGATTGTTTTTACATATTACGTCATCATCGTTCTCCTTTCTTCAACAATAGTGATAAGGTGTTATGAGCCTGTAAAATACTACCGAGAAAAAAAAAAAAAAAAAAAAAAATCTTCCTTGATTTCTTTCCTAATGGCCACATGTTCAGATGTTCTATTCTTCATTTTCATCCTCACAAATCTCATACTCTCCCTCTGCCTCAGTCTCTTCATTCTCTTCCTCACAAACAAATTAGTTTTAATCACAGAAACAATAAGAATGCAAGATTGTTTTTGCATATTACGACGTCATTGTTCTCCTTTCTTCAACAATAGTGATAAGGTGTTGTGAGCCTGTAAAATACTACCGAGAGAGAAAAAAAAAAACAAAAATCTTCCTTCTTTTCTTTCCCAATGGCCACATTTTCAGATGTTCTATTCTTCATTCTCATCCTCACAAATCTCTTCCTCTCCCTCTGTACGTCTCAATCTCTTCATTCTCTTTCTCACAAACAAATTCGTTTCAATCATAAAAACAATTAGAATGCAAGATTGTTTTTACATATTATGTCGTCATCGTTCTCCTTTCTTCAACAATAGTGATAAGGTGTTGTGAGCTTGTAAAATACTACTGAGAAAAAAAAAAAAACAAAAAAAAAAACAAAAAACAAAAATCTTCCTTTTTTTTATTTGTTAATTTTTTATTTTCATATTTTCTTTTCTCAACATCAGATCTTTTGTCATCCTTATTGTATATTACTGTACTTTTTTGCAATGATCTAAGTTTTAACATAGTAGGCATACTTTTTTGCAATGATCTAAGTTTTAACATAGTAGGCATTTCAGGGGCATTTCAATTCTTTTGAGTTTCTATTACAAATATTGTAATACATTACTTGATATATCCTATTGTCACCCTAATACTTCATCTGTATTTAAAACCCAATTTTTTTTTTTACTGTACAATTTATTTCTTTACTATACATTTTAGAAAAGGTATCTGACCTTTAAATTTTCTTTGACACTTTGCTTTCCAATGTTACTGAAAAGAGAAGTCCTTGCTAATAGTAGAAAAATTTCATGGAGAAATTTGTTTCAAAGTTGTCCACAGGAAATAAATTTCGGAGAGAGGGAGGGAGAGGAAAAGAAGAGTGTACAAAGATAAAGATAAAAGAAAGAAGTGATGTTTAATTTATAACTACTATCAAACATTGTGTCTATAGTTTAGTATGGGCAGTTGGGCTTTTAAGGGGCTTGTATGTGTGTATATAAGGCGAAAAGAGTCAAAATATTTTGTAACTACTGTCCAAAGAGACAGAACATTGTGTCTCTAACTTACTATAGATGAATGAATACAATGGTTCTAAAAAGTGAAAATATCACTAAAGCTTCCATCAAATGAAAAGACACAATTGTTTTAAATGTACATGTGGCATTAATTTATGTAGTCACGTGGCGTAATGAGAAATGATCAACAAAAAGTCAAACGTTTCAGCTATTAGTTATTATTAGTCGCTAACCCGTGCGATGCACAGGAATAGCTATTGGACGAGTTTCAGGAGAGAGAGAGAGAGAGAGAGAGAGAGAGAGAGAGAGAGAGAGAGAGAGAGAGAGAGAGAGAGAGAGAGAGAGAGAGAGAGAGAGAGAGAGAGAGAGAGAAAAGAGGAAAAAAAAAAAACATCATTTTTGAGTAGGAGTAGTAAGCAAAAATGCATGAAATTTATTAAAAAAAAAATTAATATTAAAATAAATAGCACAAAATGTTATTAGTAAGACAAAAGAAAAGAATAAATAATAGATAGAATATTGCATCTCTAGTTTATTTTTGTTGTATATATAAGTATTTATAAGATAGGTTGTAATATATATACCAAAAAGTACCTATTGAAAAGTCATAACCATTCAAATTAAATATACCAAAAGTTGCCTATTGAAAAATCATAACCCTTCATACCAAAATGTGCCTTTTGACCGAAAATGTTCCTATTGAATGAAAAGGTGTCTATTGACCTAAAATGTGCATATTGAATAAAAATGTGTCTATTGATAAAAAATGTGCCTATTAAAAAATGAAAATACACAACTGTACGATGTTTTTAAATATATACATAGCATAAATTTATATAGTCACATGTTGCAATAAGGAGTGGTCAACAAAAAGTCTAACGTTTTGATTTTATATAATACAAGCTTCATTAGGGTGGAATCCACCCTTTTTTTTTTTTCAAATTTGACACATCCAAATATTGGGCTTATGCTCCAATTTTTTGAAATTATTAACAATAGCTCTCATAATGCTATTTTAATTATCAATTAATAATGAGTCCCTTGATGAATTAGTAAAAAGGCTAACCAATAACTAAAGCGGCGGCCAAACCAAAATTGAGTCTAATAAAATAGATTCAAAATATTTGACTCTACTATATTGACCAAATTTTCTTTATTCATCAAACCCATACACCTTTGCACATAAAAGGCCAAAGCTATGATATTAGCATTAATGACATGTTTAACTGTCATTTACATCCATGCGATCTTTCATAACATATCCATGTATAGCCAAATACACAGCTAATGTATTGAACAAAAGATGTTAACCATACACACACACACACACACACACACACATATATATATATATATATATATCTCATAGATTGCATGCCATTAACTCCTGCCATTACAATCTTGCACATAAAATTCAAGAATCATACCTTTTATAATCAAGGGCGGCTCCAAGACTTGCCAAGGGGGTTCAAATGAACCCCCTGACCTGGTTCCCAAAAAAAAAAATTATATATAACATAAAAGAAAAATTTTTTTGGCCCCTACAATAAAAATTTGAACACCTAGACTTTAAATTTCTTGTTAAACCCAAATGAAATAAGCTTGAACATGATTCTTAGTTTTTTTTATGTCCAATCAAGTAGTTTGATAGGTGCTCTACACATTTTCAAGTCCAAGAAATCTTTTACTGCTTACTTCAATTCCAAGAGAGTGACCACATGTATATTTATAAAACCATACACTTCAAAATCAAAAGTTTAATAGCGGAGTATTTATTTTTCTTAGTTTCACACTTACTCCTAGCCCTACTCCTAACTATGTTACTATTCTTATTTATTCAATTGATATAACTTATAAATATAATAAGTTATTATTAATTTGATAAAAATGTATGATTAGTTATTTAAATTTTATTTGTTTATGCATCCAATGATTTTTGTCTTAAGAATCTTTAAACTGTTAATAAATTTTTAGACTATTGTATGCTATAGTTGTATTGTATATAATGTGGAAGTTATCTATACAGAAAAAACCATTAAAAAAAAAATCATCTTATATTTTTACTCGCGCCTAACCCCACCAATAAATTTCTGGCTTTGCCATTATTAACCCCCTCTAGAAAAAAAAAAAATCTTGGAGCCACCATGGTTTATAATGAAACCCATTTCTTTCTTTTCCGCCATTAACCCGAATCGGCACAAGGCTTGGGTCATCAAACCGTTCGTGGTTTCACGAAATAAAAGAATTAATGGCTTCCAACTTAGATATGTATTCTCATCAAATACATATGGCCAATAAATCAATCAGAGGGTTTCACGCAATAAATAAATACATATAAGTCGCCCAAAGAATCCACCGGATAGTAACTCAAAACCAATTTGATAGTTTCATAAATACTTCTCTATATCAAAGACTAATAGCAACAATATATAACAACTTTTGACAATTTGTCTTCCTTACAAACTCTATTTACTGTATTCGTTTTATTGTTGTACTCTAAGATTGTCTAAAGTTTTTGTTTGAAAAAGGAATAATATTAGAAAAGAATAAACCAGTTACGTTACTATGCAATCCCAATATCAAAATCAATATCACCACCGAAAGTAATATTAATGCAAATATGAAAATAAATCGCACAATAACATATACTTAGAACTAACGCAAATCCTTTGAGTTTATGATACAAATACTGTGCTACGTTAACACTTTTTATTTACTATACATTTGAGGAGAGGTATCTGACCTTTAAACTTGTTTTGGAACTTTGCTGGCTGGTGTTATCAAAAAGAGAAGTCCTATTGTAAATACTAAATTTCTAATAGAGAGAGAGAAGGGAAAGAAGAAGGTTCAGTAAGAAAAATATAAAAAAGAAGTGATGTTTTATTTATAACTACTGCCCCAAGAGTTGTGTCTCTAGTTTATAATAATAGCCTTTTTTTTTCTTTTTTTCTTTTTTTTGTAAGATGAACGTTTAAATGAAAAGATACAATTGTTGTGTTTTTAATCATAGACGTGGCATTAATTTATGTAGTCACTTGGCGCAATGAGGTGTAGTCAACAAAAAGTTAAACGTTTCGACTATTAGTTATTATATAGATATAGATATATAGATATATAAAAGCTCATCAATAAATGCTAAATTTATTAAACAATTAAAAATAAATCTTTCCAAAAATAAATAAAAAATAAAAAATTCTTTATACCCTTCTAGAGAGAGACACATACACGACACGACATTACTTTTTTCTTCTTTTGAGTTCCTAATCTCTTCTCTTCACATTACACTCTCTCACACGATTTCGCAACTCCCACAAACTCTCACACTTTATAACGAAACCAAAATAAAAATCAATCAATGCACACGAAAATGCTGGAGCGAGTTCTCTCTGTGCGCCGTGCCGTTTCGCCTCGCAGCGATGCCACGTCACTGGTAGAGTTCGAAAACGACAACGACGAAGCGACGGCGGACGCCGACGACGACGAGAAGACCAAGAAGCAGCAGCACCAGCAGATCCGAATTGCGACCCGGACCGCCGCGAACTACTTGACCCGGTTGGGGCCTTTCGGGCTCTGCCTCGTCTTCCTCTCCCTCGCTTTCCTCTCCATTCTCTCCTTGTACCTTTTCCACTCTCGCTCCTTCGTTTGCGTCTCCAGTTACGACCCGGTTACCCGCTCCGGATTCTTCGGGTTGGATGGGCTCGAGTCCGATTTCGGATCTCTCGGCGTCCCTTGGTGTAAGCTCCCTGCTCTTTTTTCAATACCCGGATCCGATTCAATTTATGATTTTAGTGTAAAATGTAATTAATTTTATAATTTTTATTATTAAAGTTTGTATATTTTGGTTTTGGTTTTGGTGTATAGTGAGGCATTGATGCATTTAGAGGTTGTGAATGTTTGATTAGGATCTAGAGTATTACTAATTGGAGACTGTGTTTGGTTGCTGAGAATTACCTTACCTGGAAAATGAAGTACTGGGAATTTGGAGGAAATGGAATAGAATTTGGGATGCCTAGATTTGGTATATTGGGGTTGTTAAGGAAGTAAGAAATGTTTAATTTAAAAAAAAAAAAATATATATATATATATATATATATATATATATATATATTTGCAATAATGGGGAGGGAGGAATTGAATCTATTGGAAACACCCGGAGATGCCAACCAGTTGAGATACAAGGTTTTTGGTGAGAAATGTTTAACTTTGATAAGTTAAAAGACTTTGGTTGGTTGCTTAAGAAACATAAGTGAAGGAAATAATTAATGGGGGAGATGGGTTTTCTTTTGTGTTGCTTATTTTAGGAAATTGCTGAACCCTTGTGGAAATTTATGGTCTTTAATGGGGTCCAAGTAAAAAATGGAAGTCAGATTTAAAAGTTAGTTTATAAAAGGAAAGAAATGCTAAGGATGTTGTGAATTTAAGATGCAATGTACAATAGGTGGAGGGGGGATTTGTACATTGGCTGAGAGGATTTTGCTTTTAGGAGTTTATAAAAGAAGAAATGGAAAGGAAATGAAAGATTTATTGTAAGTTTACTATATTATACCACTTATATTTTATTCGTAGGCTTTTCAAATAAGAGCAAAAGAGTTATTTATTTCCCCTACTTAATTGACGGGAATGTCTATTATCATACAGTGGAATGGTGGGGTCTACAATTGAGTTCCATTCCTTTCCCTTGCATTTCATACACTCCCAGAGACAATATAGAGTACAGGAATATATATTCTGTCATTTTCATGGCGGTAAAGCATGCCGTGTGTTGGCGAAATTTCAACCATAAGTTGTTATTGACTGTGAACTTGTGATCCTGCTGTTACAAAATGATACCAACCTGAGTGCAAATTGGTCCCATTACTATAGTTCTGTAAGATTATGGCAATACATTTAATTGGGTATGGCTGAGATTTCATTAACACGAGTCATGCTGTTCATAAGATGAACATGAGGGGATTTGAATCCTTATGTTCTGTTTGAAATCCTTGGTTTGAATGTGAAATCATTAAGTTTTATTTTCCAATAATTTTTTGATTCTTATGTTCTTATTTTTGGCAAAAGGCAGATCGAAACATGGAAAAACAGTCGAATGGACATCTAAGGATTTAATCAAAGGCTTGGAAGAGTTTGTACCTATATATGAAACCCGGCCAATTAAAAACAATATGTATGGGATGGGTTTTGACCACAGTTTTGGCCTTTGGTTCATTGCTCGATGGCTGAAGCCAGATTTGATGATTGAGAGTGGTGCATTTAAGGGACATTCAACTTGGGTTTTGCGACAAGCAATGCCAGACACGCCAATTGTGTCGCTTTCACCACGGCATCCTGAGAAATATCTGAAGAAGGGGCCTGCTTATGTTGATGGAAACTGCACATACTTTGCTGGAAAAGATTTTGTTGATTTTGGAAGTGTTGATTGGGGAAGTGTAATGAAGAAACATGAGATTACTGATCTCAGTCGGGTTCTTATTTTTTTCGATGACCATCAGAATGAATTGAAGAGGTAATCACCATTTCTCAAGGAACACTTTTCCCTTCATTTATTATTGATCTAGGTTGGGATTGTTTTGTCAATTTTTTTCCTTTTGTATGCCTTCATGAGCAGAATAAAGCAGGCTCTGAAAGCGGGCTTCCAACATCTTGTTTTTGAGGATAACTATGACACTGGAACCGGAGATCATTATTCTGTAAGGCAGATATGTGATCAATTTTATATAAGAGGTGCTTGCTCTCTCTCTTTTACCTTTCATTTATATGTACATTGATTTTGCCTTGAATTAACTGAGAATTGTGGTCTCTCTGTTATTTTGAAAAGTTTATTTTAGCTTGAGTGGCACTTCCTTCCCTTGTAACAGCAAGGCGCAGGATGAAGTTTTGGGTTCAAGACCCAGCAGGTGCCCATGTAACTTGCCATTTTTTTTTGTGTTAGAAGAAAAAAAAAAAAAAAGAAAAAAAAAAAGAGAGATTTTCATGTTGATTGCAGTATTGATGGCTTACTGTTAAATAAGTTGGGTATGCCTTTCTGCGAAGAAGGTTCAAGTGCATCCATCAGTCTTTCTCTAGCTGGCACCACCAAATTTTAGTAAATAAAATCTTCTCTTAAGTATTTGGGTAGGCTAAAGATATATCTATACTTATGTCATTCCCTGCCATGATCCTTTATTGATG
The DNA here is from genome assembly GCA_030445155.1 of Quercus variabilis. Taxonomy (NCBI): domain Eukaryota; kingdom Viridiplantae; phylum Streptophyta; class Magnoliopsida; order Fagales; family Fagaceae; genus Quercus; species Quercus variabilis. The sequence continues at coordinate 21,163,902 of CP129449.1, forward strand.
GCTGTATTAATTAGTAATTGATGAGACATCTGGTCTTCTTTCAGCTGGCCTGAATGTTCTTTTTTCTTTTTTTCTTTTTTTTTTTTTCTTTTGGCATTTATGTCTTAGAATTTTGGATGATCTAATTTTAGGTGCTTAGAACTCTCACATTAATGCCCAACACCTAGCAATATTCTGTTCAAGTACAACAGGATTTTAAGAAGAAAAAAGTGAATCTCATTTTCAAAAAATGCAAATCTTCTAGTCTTCTGATGATTCGAGCAATCAGATTGTAGCCAGACTTGTATTATAGGTTTGGCTGTTGTATTTGCGTTTTCCCATGTGGAGTTTCTCTTCTATAGGATTTTTTTTTTTTTTTTTTTTTTTTTGTCTGTTGGTTTGGAGCTTTTGGGTACTGGGTTACTGCCTCAAGAAGCACTCATGGTCAATTGGTTATTTTGTTAATTTAGGAGGTGGCCATAGCTGTTTTAAAGACAGTGATGAAGCTAGGATTAGATCGAAAAGGAGGAAATTCTGGCAGAAAGCAGTTGATATAGAAGAACTTTGTGGCCCAGATGAAGCGTGGTGGGGTGTTAGAGGGTACATGCGAGATGACTTCAACCACAGTAATCAGCCAATCTCCTATGCAGACCACTTTCAGAACAGCCGTTTTCTGGAATCAATTCTTGATGTTTATTGGGAACTCCCTCCTGTGGCTGGACCTTCTCTCACTCATCAAACAAGATATGACCCAGCTCGTGCACCCAGTCCCATTGTTGAAGACGGTCGGTATCGCTTATTCCAGCGTCTTGGTTTGACCAGACTTGAGACATCTGTATTTAATGGGTATACTCAGATGGTTTATCTTCACATATCTGAACAAGAATCTTAGAGCAGTCTTGATGAGAATGCATTGTTTAGTTTCCCATACCTGTTTATATTATGCATGAATTTTTTCTTGGTAGTTTTTGTTTTTTCATTCACCTTTTTTAGATTTTTTTTTTTTCTTTGTCAATTTTCAGAATCCCTGATAGTGACAACTTTTTTGTGTACTCACCAAAAAGACTAGTGTATGTGAACTGTTAAGCATAATGTAGTAATGACCGGCCATCAGTTTTTTCACTTCTGTGTGGACTATTATTAGTGCCCTCATTTATCTTATCTGTGGCCCTCTACAATTTTGTCACGTGTCAAAAGTGCGTGGTACACAAATGTGCCACAGCAACGTGTTTTTCACGATATGTGCAACTTGCTTGGTATAAGCTCAGAAACCTTACCTGATATTTTTTATACAAGATGCTACCAGTCAATTGAGATGTAAGATTGTCTGTGTTGGTGCGTGTCAAAATTCAATGGTTATTTTTGCTGGAAATAAAAACTAGTTCATCAAGTATATCTACATGGTCAACTATAAGTCAAAATGCAGAAATGCCAGTGGCAACATTATTGTTTACTCGTCTTTGATAATTGACTCCAATTATGCCATTCCCTCGATTCTCTTCCTTAGTGTACCTCGGTTCAACTATACAGTTGAGGAAAGTGGCAAACTTGGTTTATGAGTGGAAGAGGAGGTGAGCTTTTAGAAAGAGAAAGGGAAGCCATTACCGTGCCAGTGTGGAATTTTGGAAAATGGAGATATAAATAAATGTCCTGAAGGCATGTAGTAATTAATAATATTGAAGACATGACAAGTCTAGTCTTATTCACCATTTGATCCCGTAGATTAAAAAATGTGTAATTGTTATAAAGTTATTTATACTTATATAATAACTTATATAAATTAATTGATCCCAAGTCTATATAAATTTTTGGTAATTACATTTTTCATATGTAGCCTGGACTACTGGTCTAAACGATGTTTTGGTTTGCTTCCTAGTATGGGAGAAAATGAGAGAAGAAAATTGAGAATATTGATTTCCATGGAGCCTACAATTTTTCTTTCCTTTGAAACTGGAAATAAATGAGAAAGAAAGAGAATTATACATGGAATTCATCTCTTTCCCTTTTTTCTTTTCTTTTTTTATTTTTTATTTTTTTATCTTGCAAATCAAATACTACTAAGGAAAACTATTCTCCTTTCCCTTTCCTTTATTTTCCTCATTTCTCTTCCTTTTCCCTCCGTTTTGTCAAAAAAGTGCCATTGTTTTTTTCCCTTTTTCCCATTCCTCTTATGGCATCCCTGATTTTCTTGCCCTTTGTCCAATTTCTACGCATTCTTGGTTAGAGGGAAACGGAATTGTTATGGCTTATGGAATCCCAACCTTTGTTCATCATTTTTCTTCAAAATTAAAATTATAGAGTGAGTAAACAAATTTCTGTTATTTACCAAAAACAGAGTTGTAGAGGCAGAGGAATTACAAACATCAAGCAATCCATTTACACATCACTTTTGAGTTCAGAGATACATAGAGAAAAACAAAAGAAATTATATAATAATCCATGTCTCCAGTTAAAATCTTCTACCTTACATGAAAATTTTCCAGTCTCTTAACTACACAAAAGCTAATACATATCAAAAACACATATAGGTTTCTAAAATAGAATACCAAACTTCAAATTCTTTCAAAGCTTTTGATACCAAGGAAACACCTCCCTTTGGTCTTTGTTGATACTTCCACTTTAGTTACGGTTCTTACACTTCTCCATGGCCCTTGGAGCTGCAATCAAGCATATTTCTTAGATCATTTTGAATGTACTTAAATTTTTACTACAGAGACAAAAATCGACGATTAAGCTGACAAAAAGTCCATGATGTTCAACTTCAATCACACTTTATATTAAGCTAAAAAATTATCACACTGAACATATTATGATAACACATACCTAGCCCAATTGCCTCTGAGCCCTTCATGATTCTTAGCCTCCTACAGGAGTCGGTGAACATTCTGTGAAAACAATCAACAAAACATTAAGGGAATATTTTCATGGCCAAAAATGACAAATCTTCAATAATCCAAAGCAAGATATCATATCAGAACATCTAGATCAAGTTGGCAATATCTAAATAAAAGTAGGGAATTCAATGCCAAGCCTGATGTCTAGAAAATTCTGAGTAGTTAGTTATCGAACTGTGATGGACAGTCAAATCATATCAACTTTGAATCAGAATTATGAGGGATCAATATCAATCAACATTGACTTTAGTGTTTTACCCCACTATAGATAATTGTGATACAAGATTTAAGTCAATTCAATCACCTGGACTCAGTTTATAACAGAAACCATGCAATTCAGTAAGACAAGCCACATCACATTAAGAAATAATCTAGAATTTTTATCAAAACATTTGAAATCGCATATATGCATGACTAGAAAATGAAAAAATGAAAAAAAGAAAACAAAAGAAATAGATGTCACATTTATGAGGATGGCACTTACTCCCAGGGGACATCACCAACAAGCATCCAGTCCCCATCTTTGTCTTCATATGTCAACACATATTCAGAACCACTGAGAAGATCTTTCAGACGACTCTCGTTCAGGCCATCTTGCCCTCGAAGCCCATGAGAGCTGCACTGCCCTGAATCACAGCCATTCATGAACTCGAGTAAAGACCCTTCTGTTATATCTTACCATAGTTTCTAATGTAACAGGTGTAATTATCTCATCACGCAATTTTGTTGCAAACTTGAGAAAACACTCTTTTTAATATATCTTAAAAGAAGCAGTCTAAATTTCCTAAATTCAAGCACACCTACCACAAAACTCAGCATGCATATAATAGAAATTATATATATATATATAAAATATACTTTTTTTCCCTTGTGAATTGTGATTCTTATATCATATTATATATATATATATATATAATATGATATAAGAATCACAATTCACAAGGGAAAAAAAGTATAAAAATTGTTAGTAGCGGTAACGCCGGTAAGAAGAACTGCAAATGATTGGGAAATGTTTCCTTCAATATCATAGTTAATATATATCACTAAGCACTAGCACCTTTGCAGGCTTTCTTTATATGGCAAGAGGGTTCTCAACCATGTTTTATTGGACCTGAAAAATCCATTTATTACTTGTCAAAATGAAAGGGTGCATTTTAAGGATTTTAATATAGGTTACACTTTTTTTTTCCTATTTTTGGGACTAAACAGACCGAAGGGCTGTGTTACACAAGAAAATAATAGCCACATATTCATTAACCTCGTGTGTGCGTGCGTGTGTGTGTGTGTGTGTGAGAGAGAGAGAGTACCAATGGTGAAGCAGCTGAACATCTTCTCAAGAGCTGCTGAGAGTTCCGCATAGTTTTTGTAGGTTTTGAGATCAATTTTCCTTAAATATGGAGCACCATCCATGCTAACTTTTATGTAAAGACATCCAAATCCAGTCTTCCCATCTGCATCATCACTATTTTTCACAAGATTGGAAGCCATGGTGTTCTTTCGGAATGATCGAATTGGTGGCCATCCTACCACCTGTGTTCTGTTGCAAAAAAATTATGCTCAATGATTCACCATCAAGTAGTAGTACATATTTAAAAGTCCAACAAATAGAGTTAAATTTATAAAGATAGAAGAACAAAAAAGTGAAAACCTTGCACTGTAAAAGAAAGAAAGAATAATAAGATTGAAACAGAAGATATTAATAGCCCACGAAAACTATCACCCTTACAAAAGCCGATTTTTTTTTTTTTTATTTATTAAAGAGATAATATAGCTGAACACAATTTTCCAAACGTATTACCTATACAACAGACTAAACGTTTTAAGTAATTAGTACAGTCCATAAAATCTATGCATCCAAGCTGAACACATACTGCGTATGTTAGGAAGAATACATGAATCTACCAAGTGCATGCAAAAACAGAGAGCCTCTAATTAAATGAAGAAAAAAAATAACTACAAGTCAATAAGAACCAAAAGAACACAACAAAGAAAAAAGGCAAACAATAAGGAAAAAAGAAAAAGGAAATGAGCAAATAAATACCAAAGTTGAAACCTAGTATCAGCAAGTATTAATGCTCTATTTGAAGCCTTAATTAAAAAATTTCAATCTCCATAACACACTCAAAAAAAAAAAAAAAAGTGCTCAAAACAATTAAATTGATTTGAGGTGAGGTGAGGTGTTCACTTTCTTATGGAAAAACCAATACAACATAAAACTAAAATTCATTTTCAATGACTTTTCCTCAAATTTTTCAGTAAACAATTTTGGACCAACAATAGCATAACTGAACAAGGAGAAGAAAACAAAAATAATCAAATGCTTAGAAAGGGAAGCTTACTTTGCAGCAGGAGCAGTACTATGTTCATTTGCAGCAGGAACCTGAGGCTTCTTGTCCTGAACTGGCTTTGCAGATTGAGGAACACAACCAGCCTCTTTCAAAGTTGGTGTTGCAGACACAGAAGACTGTTGGGTATTGCTTTTACCTTCCAAAACACCCAGAGCTTTCCCACTACCATTTCCACCTCTAGGAGAGAACAAGACAGCACCTTTAACTAAATCAACTTCAGATCCATTACTCATAGAGAAAGCCCACTTCCCAGAAGACCCATCAATGGCATCCGAGAAACCCCTTTTAGCTCCAGACACAAGATTCTTGAGAGGGCTTAGAGGATACCCATTATGCTTATCCTCTAAGTCCTTGCCAAAAAGAGAGACTTTTCTCTCTGGAGACTCAGACCCAGGTAAGCCAAGTCTGAGCTCAGTCTCCTTGAGGTTGAGAGCAGAACTCTTCACATCCTCAGTGGAGAGAGTAGAGGAAGTAGAAGATGAAAGCTTTTCAGAGCTTCTTTCCATTGAAGAAGTCTCTGTTAAGCCTATGTAATCATGTTCCAGTGGTATAGACATGAAAGTTACACAATGCAAGAAACTCAAACAGACAAGCCTCAGGAAGTGTATGAATAAGAAGAAGAAGGAGATTGTTTGTTTGATAAAACTAGTTTGAACAAAGGTTAGAGAGAGAGAGTGAGAGAAAGAGAGAGGCTGTGGGATAAACACTCTGGTTTAGCTCTGCTGGTCTGTTTTTGTTGATGCAGAAAAGAAGCTTCTTTGGCCTTTCTGTAGCTACTTTTTTTTTTTTTTTTTTTTTCTTTAATATTTTTTTTCTATATATAAAAAGAAATACCACCTTTTTCTTTTCTTTTTTCTTTTATGTTTTGGAAATCTAACCCTTTTTTTCTCTTGCTGCAAAGGTGAGATGATTTTAAATGGAGATGGTATGATGACTCTCTATCAGAGCTCCTGTGAGAGCCCTGTCAATTCGAATACAAAATTTATGCTCCAAGATATTAAATGGCTAACTGTATGAGTATAGATAATATTCATATAAAAAAAAAATGAGTATAGATAATAATGTATTGTTTCCATAAAAAAAAGATAATAATGTATTGTGAATCTATGAGCTACTTATCAATATCAATAAATAAATATATATTAAATAAACTTTGAGGGTTTATTTATTTATTTTTTTTTTTTTTGGTTTTTTTCAGTTGGGTAACTTGATGATGCTTTTTTACGGTTGGAAAGTGTGTGCAGAATATTATAGTGTTAAAAATTTTATTTTCAATGAGATCTTAGTGACAAAACTACTCTCATGTAATTTGATGGCATTCAACATCTTAATTCATATTCTTTGAAATATAACGTAGGTTCAGTCAAATCTATAGGACTGGTTGCTCCTCTACCTTTTTGAATCAGCAAAAGAAAAAATCCACGAGAACCCATTAACCTTAACTTTAAATGAAATAACTTATTTAATGTTCCAATTTTATATGATGTATATTAAGGGATATTACTATTATTATATTATATATATATACATATAATTTTCATCATTTACTCTCATTTCTTTCTTCATAAAATATTTTCCAGAACTTTCGGTTAGTTTAGGGACTATTTATTATTGTGATTTAAATAATAGTTTTCAGTATTTAAACAACATTACTCGTATGTTCACACTTTTTCACTAATATGTATTTTCAAAAAATACAAACAACATTACTAAAAATTTATTACCAAACAGGCCTTTAATAAGTTGGTCAAACCAAAAATAACTTCAATACTTCAAAAAACAATTCCATCAAAAAAAAAAAAAAAAACCCTCATAGATAGTCTACCACAACACCAATCAATATCCACCCACCGTTACCCCTACCTACACAACATAACCACCGCCACCGTTGCCTATTCGTTACTAAGATATTTAGGGTACTCTCATGAAGAAATTTGTTTTGCTTATGGAGTAAAAATCAATTCCTTTTTCTTTGTTTCATGAGTTCTATTTTGATTGTATAGTTTTATTAAAATTGTGAAAAGAATATAATTTGTTTCGATAATTAGTATTTTGTTTGATGGAATGAATTTTGGGTAGCAAATTTGTGATTGTGATAGTATTATTCTCTTATGTGTCATAGGGATTTTAGTAAATTATGAAATTTGGACAACATATTGTGGAGATTTTCCATATGTTCTCTTACTGGTCATCTGTGATACTTGTGCTGCTGTGCATATTGCTTCCTTATGAGTCTAGCACATTTAGATGTATGCAATTATTTTATTCTATTTTTTGTTATATCCAGGTTTGATTCTAATATTTATGTAAAATGCCCTTTCTGTGATTGTGAACCTGAATCCCAAAAAAAAAACTATTTCAAAGCTGTCAGTAGCACTATTGTTGTGGTTTCGGAGCTATTGGGGGCTAAAAGTGGTAGAGCTTCATTTTTCTACTACACATCAGTTAGTTAATTTTTTTTGTTAATTTACCAAAAGATCTGTTGAGAGACAAACTACCTTCCTCCCTAGTTTAAGTCACTCGTTGGAGTAATCCAACAAGGGAGAGAATTAAGATTCATTGCAATGCTGTTGTGGGAAAAATTGACTCAACTATTGCCATAATTGCAAGAGATTGAAGAGAGAATTTAGTGTTTGCTTCTTCCATTGAAGTGAACACCAATGTTCCCGTCCAAGCTGAGACTGAGGCACTCAGACAAGCTGTATCTATTGCCATGAAGCACAAATTTGTCAATGTAAGATTTGAAAGTTACTGTTAGGTTTGCATCTAAGGTCTGGATTCCTTTAATGATTCTATTCCAAGGAGAATTATTTTTATTTTTATTTTTTGTTGGAAATGAAGTATTTAGCAAGTTAACTCCTCCTTTTAATTGGGTTCCTAGGAAGACTAATAAGGCTACTCATGGTCATAGCTTTTGGTCCTTCTATAATAGATTTTTTTTTTTTTTTTTTAAGCTTCTTTGATTCCAGTTCAACTCCTTATTCTGTTTTGGATGTAATTAAGGATGATAGTTCCTTTGTATCTTAGTTTCTATTAATAAAAAAATTATTCTTAGCCTAAAAAATAGTATAGATGGATAACAAAAAATTTGATCAGAAGTTATTGAAACTTAAATGGATTATATAAAAAATAATAATATTTTAGGTTGATTTTAGATGTATTGAATTGATATTTTTAAAGCAAGAATTAAACTTGTTATACAATTATATATACGAAATATAAGGAAATTGTGATTTCCATATGATTGAAATATCATAAAGTATTAATGCTATTGGTGACCTAGTGGCCGAGGTCTTGGGCCAATAAGACTTTGCCATGCATGGTGTTTCAGGTTCGAGTCATCTTGGTTCCATTAATGATGTGTTGGTGTTCCTTATACTTTATTAAAATGAGGTCTTAACTTAAGAGTGGTTAGGGAATACTATAGTTACACCTAGATAAACAAGCTATGCTAGTCACCCTCTCCTAATCATTTTATTTGTTTACCAAAAAAACAAAAAACAAATGTTAGATAATGATTTTCTAAGCCCTTAAAAAAAAAAAAAACACAACCAACTACTAGAAAAAAAAATCCTAAAAAATCTTTTTAGATAACACATTTTTTGATAAATTTTTATACCAAAACATACTTTGAGTGATAAAGTTTTACACCCAAAAGAGGGAAAAACCATAAAAAGAAGAAGATATCTATGAAGTTTGACAATTCAAAATAACCATATATGTATATCTTTCATCATTAATAAAGTACAAAACATTTTGTATAAAATCTTATCTTATGTTTTGGTACAATAATGCAATTTGTACTATTGACTATTAACTATTTAATGGTATCTCTTGTTCTTTAAAATAAAAAAAAAAAATTTCAGACTCAATTGACAGAAAATAGTTAAACCAATTTAACTAAAAAAATTAAATAGTAATTTGAACTAATTTTCAAGACAAAATAATTTTATAATCTAATTATTAATATCTTTATTTTTTGCAAGAATATTTAAGAATCAATTGGCAATGTCAATAGGTATGAGTAACTTAAGAGCAGTTAGGGGATACTATGATTACACCTAAATAAAAAAAGTTATGCTAGTCACCCTCTCCTAATCATTTTATTTGTTTACCAAAAAAACAAAAAACAAATGTTAGACAATGATTTTCTGAGCACTTAAAAAAAAACACAACCAACTACTAGAAAACAGAAATCCTAAAAAATCTTTTTAGATAACACATTTTTCGATAAAAATTTATACCAAAATATGCTTTGAGTGATAAAGTTTTACCCCCAAAAGTGAGAAAAACATAAAAAGAAGAAGATATCTATTAAGTTTGACAGTTCAAAATAACCATATATGTATATCTTTCACCATTTAATAAAGTACAAAACATCTTGCGTAAAATCTTAATTTGAACTAATTTTCAAGACAAAATAATTTTATAATCTAATTATTAATATCTTCTTTATTTTTTGCAAGAATATTTGAGAATCAATTGGCAATGTCAATAGGTATGATTAACTTAAAAGTAGTTAGGGGATACTATGATTACACTTAGATTAAAAAAGCTATGCTAGTCACCCTCTCCTAATCATTTTATTTGTTTACCAAAAAAAAAAAACAAAAAACAAATGTTAAACAGTGATTTTCTAGGCACTTAAAAAACACAACCAATTACTAGAAAACAGAAATCCTAAAATATTTTTTTAGATAACACATTTTTTGAAAAAAATTTATACCAAAATATGCTTTAAGTGATAAAGTTTTACCCCCAAAAGTGGGAAAAACATAAAAAGAAGAAGATATCTATTAAATTTTACAATTCAAAATAACCATACGTATATCTTTCACCATTTAATAAAGTACAAAACATCTTCTGTAAAATCTTATCTTATGTTTTGGCACAATAATGCAATTTGTACTATTGACTATTTAATGGTATCTCTTGTTCTTTAAAATAGAAAAAAATTTCAGACTCAATTGACAGAAAATAGTTAAACCAATTGAACTAAAAAAAAATAATAATAATTTGAACTAATTTTCAAGACAAAATAATTTTAAAATCTAATGATTAATATCTTTTTTTTTTTTTTTTGCAAGAATATTCGAGAGTCAATTGGCAATATCAATAGTGGACAAGCAAAGCTTTTTTTTTTCTTTTTTTGTTTATAGAAAAAGTGGACAAACAAAGTGTGTATAATGGAAGAATCACACAATCTACAAATAGCAAAAAAGAATAAAAATAAAATAAAAAAAGAGTGTAAGAAAGAACATGATGGACCAGAAGAGTTTATTATTTTGCTTTTATATATATATATATATAATATATTGGTATGAGAACCTTTTTCTTTTCTTCTTTTTATTTTCTGCGGTATGTACCCGGCAATAGCACCGACAGCTCGCTGTGTACTCCCGGCAACTTGTAAGAACTGTTCCCATATTATGCCAATTGGTACATTGCTTTTTTTGTACCCACCGGCCACCAGCCCTAAAAATAGACTATAAAAATACCCACACTTTGCGTTTGTACAAGTTTTAAGGCTAAAGTAAATTTAGCACAGAATGGGAGAAAGAGAAAGGAGAGAGGGGAAAAAAAAAGTGCAACATAACCAGAAAGTGATTGGACGAAAATGCACAACTGTCCTCATTGTAAGTTCAACTTGGGGACAAAATTCCAAATCTGTGATCATATCCCCCTTTGAAGATTTTCCTCCTCCTAAATTAAATAATTAAAAAAAAACCAAAAAAAAAAACCTGAAAATTTTGAAAAATTGCAGGAAAGTTTGGAATATTGGTACATGGTGTACGAGTAGAGAGTGATATTCTTGGCAGCACTATTTATGTTAGTTTTCACGTACTTTTTATGTTTTAATTCTTCAGATACGACATTGATATGATACAGGTTTAATGATCCTCACGTGTTAAATTTGTATCTTAGATAGTATCTAGAAATAATGGACGGAAGCTTTATTTATTTAAATTAATTAGTTCATTAGATATGACACTTGTACGATACGTGTTAATGTCGTTATTAATCATTTATTGGTGTTAAAGAAAATATTTTTAATTTTTGAAATTAGGTTGTGCCATGCCATGGAGCATTGAGGCCTATGTATTTTATATCTCCTCAAAAGTATAATCCTGCAGAAGCGCAGGTTATCTACAACTTGAGTTTTTGTAATTATATACATAGATATATTTGGTAACATTATTTAATGGACGAACTCATTGCCAAATCTCAATCGAAAAAGGAAAACTCATTATCCATTATTTTTGAGACTTACTTAAATTGATTAATATATTAATCAGTTAAGTTTGAACAAAACTTTAGACTTTTTATTTTTTTTTTGTTTTTGAGAGAGAAAGTTTTGATTACCATCTGTCTCACCTGGATTAAACTCAAATTACATAATTTAGATTAGGCTAGTTGATAAATTTGTAAATAGAATATGTGGGCAATTCCCGTAAAAAGTCTTGTAATTTTGTAATATTTTTCTATTTTTTTTATAAAAATAATTTGTGTTTTCTTGACTTAGGAACAAAAACAAAAGAGTAAAATATTTGAATTTAGTATTCAAGGACTCCATACTCCTTAATTGGGGTGAACTATTTATTAAATTTGTGAGCACAAATATCAATTTTTATTTTCTAAATGAATAAAAAGGCTTTAAAATTTTTATATTAGTGATAAATAAGCCTTCACTTAAAAATATATATCTTATGAATTTTCCTTTTGAGAATCAAGGATATACATTTAGTTATGGGGCATACATATAATGAAAAAAGATGATAAGTTGATTGTATGAGATAATTAGTATTTTTAATCTTTTGTAATTATATGTGCAAAGGCCTGAATCAAACATTTGATATGCTTATCAAGCCATTCTTAATTAAACTATGTATATCATTATCTTGAGCTCAAATCAAGTGTTTTTTTTTTTCCCCAAGTTGACAAATCAAGCCAAAATATACTCTAAATTTCTTTTGAAAAAAAGGAGAATAGATTCTTCTTTAGCAATAATAGATGAGCACTAAGGTGGAGATTAAAAATAGATAATAAAAAAATATATCAAGAAAAATAGAACAAAATCCATAAGACAAAAATAACTTTCAAATCATAGGCCAAAAATAGTAGCCTAATATAATAAGTTAAAGAAACATAAAGAGTGATGTGATATGAATATGACTGATTCTTTAACTCACCTAGACACCCCAAAAAAAAAATAAATAAATAAAAGAAAAGAAAAGAAAGAAAAGTAGTACTTAAATGAGATCAGATGATGTGAATAAGAGTCCAGCACCTTAATTACTTTTTACTCAATATTGTTTTTTTACTGTCTGATGCTGGGTTCTTTGTCGGGTGAATCTTCATTTTCACCACGCCCATATCTGTGCACAATAATTGTGTAATCCAAAAGTGGGAACGCGTGCGGAGAGAGATCCAACGGTCCAGCAAGAGTGCTGGAATAGATCGGTTTAGATTCGTCCACGTCATTAAGAGTGGTGGTTAGGGGACATAACGGCGTCAAAGTTGTGGGCGTTGACGGAAGTAAACGCGATGATTATGATTGGGTCACTGACTCAGACAGACTTATCTGTGTTGACCGCTTCAGTTAATTCCGGAATTCGTGACCGTTTACCCCCACACCCATAGGTCTTCCAAAGTTCTCCAAAACCTTTGATTTTCTTTGTTGAAATTCTTCCTAGACACATTCAAAATTCTTCCCCCTTTTTTTTTTTTTGGTTGGTAAAATTCAATCAATACTCAGGTTTGGATTAATGATAGACAGATTAAACATTTTAAAACTTAATCACTGTAACACAAAATAAAAAAATAATAACGATTTAGGAACCAAGTTGATTAGTTATGAAATGTTTTGAACTAGATTAGCATTAACTCAATCCTCAGAAGTATTAACTATATTTTATTAATATTATTATTTTCATTTTTAATACTTAAAAATAAAATAAAATTGGGAAGAGGTAACCAACACACCTAATTTTTACACATAATTGTACAATTTAGTGAAGTAATTGATTATATAAATGACGAGTTTATATAAAAAGTGATGGACAAACAAAAAAGAATAATGTGAGGATCACAACTTATTGCACAACATTTACCACAACTTGCCATGTGGCAAATTGTGAGTTGTGGAGAGGTAGACCCACATGAGCCTATCACATTTTTTTACTCACAATTTGCCATATGATAAATTATGGTAAAATGTGTGCAATAAGTTGTAGTTCTAATATCAAATATATGTATATGAACTAGATTTATTGGGGGAAATTTGGTGACCAATTGTTCAAAACATTTTTTGTTTTTTGTTTTGCTAGTTAGGTACCTATTGTTCAACACTAAACACCTGTATTTCTTTCATAAAACTTTTTTCTTTTATAAGAAAATTGTAATCCTTTTTCTCCCATCTTTCTTTAATACGTACTATTTTCTAACGTGTAGATTCTCCAGCTTTTTAAATTTGGCAAAATTTCTTAACATCCTGTTTTTTTTTTTTTTTTTAATCACTAAATTCTGTAAATATATATATATATGTGTGTGTGTGTGATGAGAAATATGGCTAAAGTTGAATTACTTCTAAACAATTAGAGGTGTTGTTCATGGCTTCATTCCCTAGCATACACAATACTATTTCCATGCATGGCCATTATATAAGATAAAATTAGATTTTGACTGTCACTTTTGTGATGACATATTTAAATAGTATAGATAGCTTCTTAAATTGGCTACAAATTTCTGTTTGTTTTAGTTCGCAGTGGGATGGGTTGTTGTGGTGTTATGATGCATCCTTTGTGTCTCACTTATTTTTGCTACGTACGTATAACATAGGGTTTGATATGTAACTCATATTACCAATCACATAATAATATCTTATTATTTTTATCATTACTTAGAATCAAGCCAGCTTCATATTTATTATATAACGGTTCTAATTTTTTTAAGAGTGGTTCGATGCACATCAAATTGCAAACCATTTATTCATTTGATTTAATTTGTTTTCACTTATCAAAAACTGTATCAACTCTAAATTCGTTTCTTAATATTAAAAAAAAAAAAAATAACCCGTAAAAAAATAAAAATTTGTGTGTGGAGAGACTATACTCTTAATTCTGTAAGAAGACTTTCTTATGTTAGTAGAGGCCACATATAGATCCATACATGATGATAGACACAGTCCTTGTTCTTTGTGATGGAATTAAACTACACAAAGAAAGCACTTAAAGAAATAAATTGAAGAGAAAACCCTCATGATAACTTCTTCTTTATTGTTCCAAAAAAAAGAAAAAGAAAAAGAAAACCTTCTTTTCTCTCTCTCTCTCTCTCTCTCTCTCTCTCTATAACATTCTTTTTCTCCTAAATCTTGTAAGAAATCAACAAAAAGTAGTCATGGGATATTTTAATTGATAATCAGTGGATCAATACATTGAATCCCTGTAAAGTAGTCCAACCATACCCTCAATAAAACTATACATTCATTAGTAGGTAGCATTATTGTTGTTGATTCCTCTATATATTTTTTTAAAAATCATTAGGGGCTGCTTCTTCACTATCATAATCTCTTAGTTGAATTTCTAATATATAGTAATCATTTCAAAAATCAACCTCTTAAAAGTTTTGCTAGTATTTTAACGAATGCACACTGCGTATAATCTCCACATACAAGATTCTGTCCCATCCACAAATGAGAAAAAGTGAGATCATAACAACCAATTGAGAAAGAAAATTCCATGTTGAGCTATGATTATATGCCTCTTTCCTTGATTTCTTATCTCTATGCAAGACTTTAAACGAGCCAATATCATACAAATAACTTTAAATGAGAGACTATTACGCAAGCCAAAGTTTTTCAGTATCAAATCTCTAAAGAGGAAAACTGTCATTTTTGGGGTATAAAAGACTAAAAGTAAAAGGGACCAGTGGAATTAAATCCCATGCTAAGCATGCCTATATAAGAACCTTGATTTCTTTATTCAGTAATGGGACTTTGGATGAGCCTATTCGAGCCTTGTAGGGTTTTAGTTTTTTAGCTAAAAAGTTGATGTAATGGCTGGGATTATAAGTAAAAGGGTTAAAAGGCCTAAGACAGACAAAGTTATTGATATGCATGGTCGGGTTGTTCCATCTTTGAATTAGAACCAAGCTCAACTGCTCAATTAGACCTTTCACACAACTGTTCATATTGGCTTTGGTCGCGAACTGGCTCGAGTTTTGATAAACAACCAACTCTCTACGACACCCACGAACATGTATTAGACAAGCAAAAATCATTTAATATTTATTTTTTAAGGATAAATTATATTTTTTTCACCTTAAACTTTAACCTCATTTTTAATGTCTCCTCTCCAATCTATCAATTTACTTCATTGATACCTTATTTTAAGAGAATTGAATCAATATACCCTGCCTTCTAAACCAAGTGTTAGATGAGACAGAAATGGTGGTTTTTCATCACAATTAGTTGGCGTAATTTTGCTATTATATCTCATTTTCATCTCATTAATTTAACCCCCAACTAAAACGGTTCAAATTGGAGTGTCAATTTGTGCAAATTGATAATTCGGAAAGATATTATAAATGGGGCGAAAGCTTAGTGTGAAGAAGTGTAATTTTCTTTTAATTACACACCTAGAGGAATAGTACTTATTAGTTACATGAAAAACTCTAGGTACCTTTGTTTGGGAAAAAACAAAGTAATTTTTTTTAATAAATTTTCACTGTTCTCAAAACTTAATAAAAGAAAAATGGTAAATTTAATTATTTATAATATATTCTAATACTTTTGGAAATAATTACTTCTCTAATATTATAATTATGACAGACTGAGGCTTAAACTGTGTACGTTAATCTTCTCATCACCTCATGACCTTACAACAATCCTTCTGTGTTTTTTCACCCCCTCTTGTACCATGCACAATATTAAACAATGTGCCACTAACATTCTCAGTATTTTGATGAACACGATGTTCTATTCAATCAGCTCCGCACAAGATCTCCGATATTATTATTTCCTTGATGACCCTTAGTTAATTTTAAAGGCTGCATTTGACCGGCAGGAAAGTTGTTAACTTGAATTTACGAATCTCTTTTGCCATGGAAGTTGTGGATTTTCACTTGCTGCACGTTAACGTTCCTTGTATCGTACATCAGCATCATATTATTATTTGAAATTAAAGCTCTATAATAAACAAGTACTCAAGTCGTCAATTATCAAATTGAATCCTATATATTCCATTTGTTGTTCTTAACTTTAACACCCCTTAGGATTTTCTTTGATCACACTATCTTCTATCATTTTTATTGCGTCTTGACAAAATTACATATCCGGCCACCTATACAGGTCCTTTTTTTTTTTTTTTTTTTTTTTTTGGGGGGGGGGGGGGGTAAAAAAATGATTTAAAAAAATAAAAAACATCTAAAATTTTTGATATAGTTACATATATCCACCTAGAGTGTCTTTGATTAAAAGATCGGTGTAGATTTATGGTTGAAGGCTTAGGAATGAGCTCTAAACTCAGATATTTAGGGTTTGAGGCTCACAAAAAAGAGTTTTTCTAGATTACCTAATACATAGTTCTAGCAGGTATAGTAAAGTTGTATATCTGTTGTTTACTCATCATAGATGGGTTCAAAGCACTAGCTGGGAGATTTCAAATCATCAAAAAAGTGTCTTTGGTTGAAAGAAATATATAGAAACAAAATACTTCCTATTTTTTTTTTTTTAATACAAACTTACGGATAAATCTCACACTTAAAAATTGTCATAATCAAAGTACATTTATACATGTCATAGCAATTGTCGTAATCCCAGTACATTTTATACATGTCATAACAAAAAGTGCTATCACGTCACTTTTTAAAGAACATTTGTAATGAGTCACAACATTTGTTTTTGTTTTCTTTCCTTTAGGTACGAAAAGAAAAAGAAGCGGGTGAGGGGGGTTTGGATGCAGCCAGAGAAACCTACCTGAATTTGACTATAATAGTCTCTACATACTCATAAGGTTTGAATCGACTCAAAATTAAATGGAAAATTTATCAATGCTCTTTCAAACATTTGTCAATTTGTATGTTATTACTCTTTTTATTTTATTTTTATGAGCAATATGTTCTTACTCTTTTACTAAAATCCTCTCTATTTCATGATTCAAATTACTAAATACCATAAATCTAAAAGTATATTAAGTACCATGTCTTTTTTATATAATTTTTTATTTTTTGGAACTGTGACATGAACTCTCTTTATTTCGTTTGAAATGAAGAGGGATCAATGATTCCAGGGGTATATTATTCACCTCAAATTCTCTTGATTATGATGTCACCATCTTGCATAACCCATAATTTTTTGTGATGTACTAATTCATGATGAGTACTAACACACATTCTATAACAGCAATGTTTTTTTTTTTCTTTCACTCATGCTAAGTTCCAATCAGTTGCTTTGGATGTGTCGCTGGTTTCATCGGTTTCTTTTTAATGATGCTTTTTGACGATAAAATTATGAAAGGGGTTCAACAACTTAATTGACTAAGCATGGGTCGTGGTGTCCCAGTTGCTCCCCACGCCAATGTTAAAGGTGCTTGCAAAGGATTGGAATTTGGGGAGGGTATGTATATGACTATGTAGCACAAAGCACAATTCAATTAGTAAATATAAAAGAGCATGGTCCCTCCATGGATAACTACTGATTGGTACTAGTGCAATTCATACGCAATTGATCCCATCTAAAAACCTTTTGGTTGGATAAAGGAGGCAAAGCAAAGCTAAAAAAAGAAAAGGAAAAAAGATTAACCTAGTTCATGTTCATAATAACTTCATTTGTGGCTGGAAGATTATAGTATTTCAAATCATATTAAATAAATGGGTTTGGTAAAGTTATTTTGCCACTTAGATGTCACATTGTATTGCATTAAACCAAAGAAGAAAAAAAGTTCATTTTATCATTACTTGGTCACCAGGCACAGTCCTATCAAACCAGAGCAATAATATTGTACCATTTGGTATCATTTTAAGTTGTGTTGTACATAATTTATGCCATGCAAAATATATATATATATATATATATATAGAGTATGTTTGTATGTATATCTATTAATACATTCTCGAAGAATTTATTTGATAACTTTATTGTAACATGGACTTTTGGCATATATGCACATTAAATGAAAATTGAATAAAAGTTAGTTGAAAGAATAAAGTTCGAAACCAGCTTTCTTACGCATGTAGTAATATCATTCTATAAATTTCATATTTATAAGCATTTATCTCCTAAATCCAAAAACTAGAAACCCTAGGAAACCTCTTGTTTCCTTCAAAGCTTAGAGATTGTCTTTTCATATTATTAACTACTCCGTGCCACTATTCGATTCTTCACATGAGGGGAACCTATATATATATATATATATGAGAATCCTCCGTTTCTTGTTGTTAAAAAAGAAGAAAAAAAAGAATTCATCAATCGATTGAAACATGCACTCATATAAAGCAGGTCAAAATCATATGTGAAAGTAACTCGTGTTCGATGCATTAACACAAGAAGCTGCTAAAGGATGTTTGCCTTCAACTAAACTGAAAGGGCCCTCGAGATAACCTTGATATTAGGACCACAATGAGAGCAATCAAGGCCATCATTAATGCATGGTCTCTCTCCATTCATATATGTGTGGTACTACAAAGAGCAATATATATATATATATATATATAGATGTATTTAATTAAATTTGATACAACACCAACACCAACACCAATCAATAATTTAGTGATGGAATTTGATGCTGTTTTGACGGAAATCATTTGAGAACAGCATCAAGGACTAATTAATTTTGTTATGGCATCTTTTACGAAGAATAACACTTTTTTTCCCTAAATAATTACAGATGATTTCATTATTCTTCTGGCATTACTTTTTAAAGACAAAAGTATCAACATATTTGTTGCATACAATAGTAGTCATTATTAACACTATGCGTCTTGATTTTCTTTTTTTGTGGCTTGTGTTTAATTAAGTTCATTGATATGAATATCCATATATTCGAGTTCATCTTGCCAAAAATTCAATCTAAAGAATTCTTGTAGACACTTTGTTATAGGAAAACATAACACTGTTTGATGAGACTACGCATAACTGATTAGGCCTCTGATATATTCAAATTTCAGATAGAGAACATAGAGCCCAAGTGGGAAGAATACTACTAAATCAACAACCTGTTCATCTAACCTTATACTTTGAAGGACATAAAGTTTTTTTTTTTTTTTTTGAGAGGACGAAGGACATAAAGTAGTACTATGTGTATCGAATTTTTATGAGATACACTGTTCAAATGGCGTTGAGTGGCACATTTTCCTCATCCTAAAATCATGACATATAGCCCTCTTCAGTGATGGCCCACCAATGATTGATAGCCAGCTTCTTTGTTTTGTTTTTTGGATGAGAAAATATAGCTGACAAAGGAAGGTGAGATTCAAACTAGCTAGAGAAATGAAGTACTACAAAATATGTTATTAGCATTGAGGTAACACTCGAACCCGTCATTGTTTATCCGTATTATTTACTAACTTCTTTTGAGTTTTGGTAAAAAAACAAAGAGAAAAGATTATATCCCTTGATTTTCACTTCAATTGTCAAATTAGTCCTTGTAATTTAATTTTTGTCAATTTAGTCATTACTTTATGAAAATGAATTAGTCTATTCTTTTTGTTCAAATACGTTATCAAACAATTTTTGTTTGATAATGCCATTTAAATTTTTTTTTTTTTAAAAATTGATAAAAAAAATTAATGAGAACTTAAAAAAAAATTATTAAAAAATTAACTGAGAACATTAATGAGAATATGAGATATATCATTTAATAGAAAATTTTGCATATTTATTTTTAACTTTAAAAAAAAAATGTTTAAATGACTTCATTTGTTAGAATGTCTGAGCAAAAGGATCAAATTGGCTCATTTTGACAAAGTGGGGAGCTAAATTGATAATAGTTAAATCTTAAGGATTGATTTGATAATGGAAGTAAAGTTAAGGGATTAAATTGAATTTTAACTTAAAGGTAACAACTAATCAATAAAATAATGTATTACCCACACAACATTTTTTTATTTTATTTTTATAACCTGCAAATTGATGCCAACTGTGAAACTTTTGTATTGAAATATAACAATTAAACCTAAGCACTCTTATATTTCCATTTTCCTAACAATCTCATTTTTGTCTTTGCTCTCTCTAATCATTTTCTTCAAGATTGTCCAAGAATACCTCTGTCTATGCTCAAAGCATACCTGGATTAGATACACTTCTTGTCATTGCAATATTAAGAATATTTTTTTTTAGATAGCAAAAGAAGACCAAAACTTTAATTACCAGACTCATTAACAAGAAGAAAAAAGAAAAATTCTGCAGCAAACACTCAGAAAAAATAAGAATAATAAAGCATTCGACCAAATCTTAAACAAGTGTCATCTACAAAAAAATCTAATGCTGGTGACACAAGTTGTGGCACCAGCATAGCTCTTACAAAAAGGTTTCTTTGAACTTTTATTCTGGGAGAACAAAAAAGTAACTTAATTACATAAATTTCAATATAAAAGAGACGGAAAGAAGAGGGAATATATGTACTATAATGGGACTAAAATACTATTCAGAATAGAAGAGTGAGGCAAGGAAATAAGGACACCAACACACCTACTTAAATACCTCAAGCCTATCATCTATAATTAACACCTACTTATATACCTCAAGCCTATCATCTATAATTAACTGCTGCTCTGTACTTTGACATAGCAAAGCAAAGTCAGATTTAAAATGTGGACTTTAACACGTTTCCAAACACACCTGCGAGTAACAAACAAGGGAAATCTAGTTCAAGCCACCCACACTTTTATATATATCAAATCATTTTTTTTTTTTTTGCTGAATTTATATATATCAAATCATTATCAACGTCTTTTCAAACCCATTTATCAGAATAACACAAATAATTGCAGATTTTTTAGCTTGCAATGGGAATGAAATTAAATGGAGAGCATATATCTTTATTTCTAGCAAGGTATCTATAGGGAATTGTATTGTGTGTGTTGTGTGTGTTGTGTATGTTGTGTTGTAGCTTAGCTATTTCAGAGAATGTTTGTTACTTTTAACCACCTTTATTTGCGCTCTGGTTTACAAACTGTTATTACTGATTATTCAGGGAACTTATTGTGTAATTATGTGCTAGAAAGGTTTGCAGCTTTTATTTGCTATTTGTTCTGAGTTGCTAGACCTTATTGTAATTTTTTTTTTTTTTTTTTGGTTTTAATGAAAATTTCTTATTCATGAAAAAAAAATATTACTAATTTGTTATTAGTTTCCTCCAGTATCTCAGTAATTTTCCTTGTTAAAATTTGTAAGTGTTATGTTTTATAGACAAAATAGAAAGATGCAAGGACGGAACTAGAATTTGAACCTGGAGGGCCAAAGCTTAAAACAATTTTTTTTTTTTAATGAAAATAAAAACTAATACTTATTTCATATTCAATAACGTACTACATATAAAATAAGTATTTCTTAAATATTTGATATTATAAAAATGTCGACAAAGTATAACATATAAAATAAGTGTTTTTTTTAAACATTTCAACACATTTATCAAAATAGATTTCGACGCTTTTTTAAGTCTTGAAAGTCGTCTATGATTGAACAAAATAATAATAATGAACAAAAGTAATGAACAAAAAAAATTTGGAAAAGAAATAAATTTAAAGGATGGATTCAAAATCTTACTGAAGCCTAGAAGAAGAAGTTCTATTGGGGACATTATTCAGGAAATGAAATGCAAACTTAAAATTACCCCACAAACTCTATAGTCTATGGCATGTGAAAGAGATGAAGTTACAAGTAAAAAACGGCGAGTAGATGATTGGTACAACATCAAGTTTGCAACAAAAGAGAGAATAGCTCACCTTGAATTTAATGAAACTTCCAAAATGAGAGCCATGTTTTGACCAATATTCCTAATGTTTTTTTTTTTTGCCCCCCTCCCCCCATGTAGGTCCGTCCTTGGAAAGGTGATAAAATTCATAAGAAAAGTGTAGTGATTTGATCATACTATATGATTTACAAATTTGAAAATTGCATGATATAGTGATTGGTGTAAGTAGACATGTTTCATGCCTACTCAAAAATACAAATATCATTTTGATAAATAAAAATGCAAATGTCTTTCTTATCTGTTTTGGACAAAGTTGGAAGATGATTTTTCATATTATTAAGATTATAAAATAGAGTTAACTTTCTCTTTTCCTATATGAATTTCTTAATAGATAAGATTTTCTATTATTATTATTTTTTTAATAGATAGGACTTTTCTATTGGAGAGAAAAATTTCATCAGTCCCTAGGTACACCGTCCTTCAAGAAGATTCACTTTCTTCATTTGAGTATTTTGCTTCATGTTGTACTCGATCATTAATTGATTGGTTTCCAAAATGTCTGGGAATTCTATGCTTTTTTTGGTGCAGCTGATGACTATATAGAACTTGAGGATATTGAGAAAAAGAGAAAGCTAGAACTAATTAATTTTAGCATTTAGATTCACCTATAATTCTCTCTTTTTCTATTTCTCAACAACCAAACTAAAATATGCATCAATGACCTACTAATCCCAGTTGCTCAATAATTTTAAATAAAAGAATGAACATCTAACTACAATTAAGAAAATTCATCTTTTTGAGCAAATAATTTTTTTTTTTTAAAGAAAAGATAATTAAGAATTTAAACTTTTGAGGGGAGTAAATACTCACTACCACTTTGATAAGTCAAATACTTCTCTCATTATATGTGTATTCACGTGAAGATTTTCATTGGTAGAACTACTTGTTCAACACACTTATTCTAATAATATACTAGCCGCACGCCCAAGCGAGGCGTGGAAATATACATATTATGTAATGAGATGTAATATATAAAAAAAACCATTACTTCAAGTATTGCCTATTTAAAAAAAAAAAAAAGATTTCTACAAGTATTTTTTGTTTATCTTTTTATCTCTACAAATATATCATTTTATTATTTTTTTTTTTAAAGTTTGATTAATATTTTTTTAAGGTGAACCATATTCTTCTAACTTCTATTGTAGTGTATTATATTTGCTTAATATACAACTAAACTTGGTAAGTTTCAACTTTATTATTCAAATTTCTCATCTCTTAAGGAATAAGGAAAATAATCATAATAATCAAAACTCATTACAAAATTACAATTTTATTTTAACCAAAATTAAAATGAAACTAAAGGAATAAATAATAGGCTTTATAATAATTTATTACTCAAACAATTGGTAGGCATATTCAAATTCATGTTTCCCAAAAAACTAAGTATTAACCCAAACTAAAATTCAACCAAATCTATAAAAGGGAAAGAGAAGACTTTCTGATGGGATATTAAAAAAAAAAAAAAAAAAAACACAATACCAAAACATATATTAAAAAAAAAAATCATCAACCTTAATTAGAGTTATAAGAAAGAATAAAAATTCACTGAGAGAGAGAGAGAGAGAGAGAGAGAGAGAGCTCACATTTTGAGTGGGAAAAAATAAGGATTGAATGGGAAAATAATATCAAATTTATATAAAAATAAAATGGGTAAAAGAAGAGGCAAATTATAAAAAAGAAGAAGGAAGTATAATAGTAAAATAGTGAGGAGATAAAGAGGCAAAAATGAAAAAGAAAAGTTGGAAGAAGTGTAACAGTAGGTGTAAAGGTAGAAGAAGAGTCAAATTATAAAAAAGAGCAAAAAAGTATAACAGTAAAGTAGTGGAGAGATAAAGAGGCAAAAAAGGAAATGAAAGATTGGAAGAAGTGTAATAGTAGGTGTGAGAACTAAGAAAAATTATTGAATACTCCAAGAATATCATAAATGTATACTCTCCCATCTCACTTGAACTGTGGATTTTACCATAAATTTAATTAGTAAGACTCACAGTTATGTGAGAGGGAGGAGTACGCATTTATGGTACTTCGAGAGTTCTCAATAATTACCCGTGAACTAATAAGGAGAAGAGGAGTTCTTTTTTTTGAAAATAGGGGAAAGAAAAGTTTAAATAGAGAAAAGAAAATATAAAAAATAAACGAATGACATGACTGTTGATGTGACTCAACAGGAGCGTAGCAACAATAAATATTATGCTTCTGCTTTTAGTAATATATAGATACAGATTTATTGCACCAGTTTTCTTTTTAGTTTTTACTTATTTGGGGGATAGGTAATATAATCTACTTGTGGCAACTATTGGTGGCTGATCCAATTCCAAGCTACTTGCCTGTGAACTTTATCTAGGTTTACACTTTTCTTTGGTCTAAATTTCGCACACAAGCTAAATTTTTGCAATGGATTTTAACACCCCCGTCCCCCCTCATTTTTATTAAAATACACTAATTTCCTTAAAGTTTTGTATAAATAGTGCTCATCCCTTAAAGTTGGTATATATGCAACACCATGCCAAACTTTCTTAAGAAATTATTCAATTTAAGAATAAAAAAATCCACCCAAACTATGAATGAAATAAAACTTATTCTATTACCTTCTCAAGGAATATGTCACATGGCAAAATCTTAGAATATTGCAGCTTAAAATAAAACTTATGGTACAAAATTATTAGTTGGGAAGGTTGGATAATATTAATTGGACACCTTTTAATTTAAAGATTTATTGGTCAACACATTAGTTTACATGCTTGGCATTTACATGATGACAAGCTATTATATATATTTTTTTTGGGTTAAAGACAATTCATTAATAACTAAAAAAATAACATCAGTACAGGTTCTGTTAAAGAACAATCCATTACAATCCTCATTCAAAATAGTCTTAATGTCTTCAGGTGGGCAAACATAATGCACCAAACATAAATCATGATCCATCCCCATTCTAGCTAGCATGTCCGCACATCGGTTTGCCTCCTGATAGTAGTGTTTAAATTCAATATGTTGGAATTGCATCATCAACTGTCTGCAGTCATCCATAATAGGAGATGTTATATTATTCTCATACTTTGGGTTCCAAAAAATATCAACAACTGATTTGGCATCGAGCTCAACAATAAGAGAGGTTATATTCAGATTGCAGCAAAGTGCCAGCCCATCCCTAAGGCCCTATAGTTCAGCTACAAAAATAGTAGTTGACCAATGTTCCTTGTGAATCCAGTAAGTCATGTGCCGTGTTTATCCCTGATCAGACCCCCGCACCCTGCTAGACCCGGATTTCCTATAGCAGCCTCGTCTGTGTTAAGCTTAGCCTAGCCATGTGGTGGTTTCTCCCACCGCACCCTTCTGATAATGCGGCGTGACAGCTCTCTTGGAGGTGCGACACAACACAAACTCCACTGCTTGATTTTGAAAATCGGTCACCAAGTTTGGGTTCAGATTTTTTTTTTTTTTTGTTGAAGACGAAGCCATTCCTATTCTTCCATATGTTCCAAATGGCGAAAGGAAAAATACTTTTCCAAGGGGGTTTTCCAACAGGTTGGTTGGTGTTTATCCTACCATTTAAGTTTAACCAATCTGTTAGGTTGGACATCCAGAAACCATGATTGCTCATCTGCACACCAAGTTGACTCCACACCAATTGAACCCAATGGCAGTCCCTTCGTGCATGTAAGATAGATTCAACTTTGCTATTACAGATGGGGCAAAATCCATCTTCCATCACTCCCTTCCTTGTGAGACATTCCTTGACAGTAATGCTATTATGAGCACATTGCCACATAAAGGTTTTGATGTGTGGTAGAGTTGGTGCTTTCCAAATCCAACTTACTATAAATGGTGTATTTCCCTCCCTTCCCATAACAAGATTATAGGCACTTTTTAAGTCAAAACTACCTTTTAGATTCTCAGCCCAAGCAAGTTTATTGCCGCTTCTACCTGTTAGAGAAAAAGGAATGGCTTAAAGCAATTGCTTCATGTCTGAGGGAAAAACAAAAGGCAGCTGGTTCCAATCCAACCCCAAATCCACCATAATATCTTTGATTGCCTAACTGGATGCCTCTTGGGGTAAAGGACCCTGTATGAGATGTCTGAGAGGGCCTTCCTTTATCCACTTCCCATGCTAGAAACTTAGCCTACTATCCCTCCCAGCTATCCAAATGCTCCTTTTAGTAAAAATTTCTCTTCCTTTTTTGATTACTGCCCAAATCCGCGAGCAAGACAACTTGTCTGCATTAACCGCATTTAACCTTCTATTATTGCAGTATTTTGCTTGGAGAATTTTGGACCATGGTGCATCCTTTTCAGTGTTAAGTCTCCAATTAAGCTTGGCAAGCATGGCAATGTTCCTTCCCCTAGCTGTTTGTAAACCTAGACCCCTATCTTCTTTAGTCTTGGTCACTTTATGCCACCCAACCCAATGCATCTTCCTCATTGAATCTGTTGTGCCCCAAAGAAAGTTTCAGTTAATTTCTATCAATGCCTTCAAGAATTTTTCTCAGCAACAAGTTACATTGCATAACATAAGATGGAATTGCCGACATGGATGCCTGAATGAGCACATTCCGCCCTGCTAAGGACGATAAGTTGGTCTTCCAGCCTGTAAGTTTTTGTTTCACTCTATCCAAGATGAAGTTATAATCATGGGAAGAGGAACCCGAGGTCCTTAAAGGAATCCCTAAATACTTACCAATGTTCAAAGTGGAGGTAAACCCAAGGACATCACATAGAGATTCTCTAATGTCAATGTCAATATTTGGAGAGAAGTAAACTCTTGATTTTGCATCACTTACAGAAAGACTCGAAAAGTTGCAAAAAACATCTAAAACATCTCTGATAGCTATACAATTGGTAAGGTCTGCTTTGGCAAAAAAGACAATTTCATCTACAAAAAGCAAATGAGAGAGGGCCGAGCTACTTTAAGATACTTTGATTGGCTGCCACAAATTATCTCTACGTTTCTCCTCAACGAGTTGCCCAAGAAGGTCCATGCAAAGGATGAAGAGGTAAGGGGATAGTGGGTCCCTTTGCCTTATCCCTCTTGAAGGGTAAATTGGGTCTAGAGCATCTCCATTGACCAAAATTGAGGTAGAGACCGTTGAAACACAACTCATAATAATGTCAATAAGATCCATAGGAAGATTAATTCTTAATAACATGTCTCTTATAAAACTCCACTCCAATTTATCATACGCCTTCTCCAAATCAATCTTCAAAACCATGTAACCCACCTTGCCTCTCTTCCTGCTGATGGAATGAATAACTTCTTAGGCTATGATTGCATTATCAATGCCCCTTCTTCCTGGTACAAAGGCAGTTTGAAGTGGGGAGATGAGTGTATCAAGCAAAGGTCTCAGTCTAGCCACTATGATCTTCGTGACTATCTTGTAGACAGTGTTGCAAAGACATATAGGTCTATAGTTCTCTAAAGTCTCCGGACCTTGTATCTTAGGAATAAAAGCAACATAGGTTCTGTTCAAATAAGCAAGAACTCTCCTCTCATAAAAAATCCTCTTCACTTCATCAATTACTGATCTACCCACTAGCAGCCAGAATCTTTGGAAGAAACCCGAATGCAATCTATCTGGACTTGGGGCTTTAAAGGCTTTTAATAACCACAAGGCTGTTTTAATTTCATCTTCTGTTGTAGCCCCACTAATATTAAGCTTCTCCTTATCTGTAAGCTTAGCTTGTCATTGGGAAGACAAGGGAGCTACCCAAGGAACACTAGTGAAGGAAGAAGTGAAAATATCCATAAAGCTTATTCTAATAAGGTCCTTAATACCATTCTCCTCATAAATCCAATCATCGACCGAGTTTTTAATTGCCAAAATCTGATTCCTATTCCTTCTCACCAGGGTCAAGACATGGTAGAAAGCGGTGTTTCTATCCTTTTGTATCATCCAATTAACCTGAGATTTGAGAGCCCATAATTCCTCTTCCTGACTAAGAATAGTATCAAACTCCTTCACCAATTCTTTTTCAAGGTTTAAGAGGAAAGTTGAAGGCTTAACCGAGACTGCACATTGAATACCTTTTAATCTCGCCAGAATATTCTTTTTCTTGACAAAAATATTACCAAAATGCTATTTGTTCCAATCAGTAGCCTCCTTGGTAAAATGCTCAATCGCCTCTCCAAGGTTGCAAGGTTGTCTCCAAGCCTGTGTAACAATGCTTGAAAAGGTGGGATTAGTCAACCAGTAGGTTTGGAACTTGAAAGGCCTTTGTCTCTCCCTGTTCGCTCTTGGAAGCAAATCTAGCAAAACAGGGCAGTGGTTTGAATGGCATCTTGCGAGATGCATAACTCTTGCTTCAGGATAGAGTAAGAGCTAGTTGGGATTGACAAAAAATCTATCTAGCCTCACTTGTATAAGAGCTTAGACTTCCCTTTTATTAGTCTAAGTGAAATGTGGCCTAGAAAAACCAATGTCAATCATATTGCAATTGTCCAGGCACTCTTTAAAGCATAGTGAGCTATTAACCCCAACAGCCCTACCCCCAAACTTATCCTCAACAGTGAGAGTTTCATTACAATCACCCGCAATTACCCAAGGCATATCATGAAGATCTGTGACTTTATTTAAGTTATTCCATAAAATGTGCCTTTCAGCACTCTTAAGACTAGCATAAATTGTAGTAAATAACCAGCTAGTGTTAGAGTTCATTACCTTAACCACGGCATGGATTTCCTGCTCAGTACTTGATAGCGGTTTACCTCCACTCTATCAAAATTCCAGAGAATCCAAAGCCTGCTAGCATATCCGATAGTATCCATATGAACCATTCCATCAAAAGGGAGTCAGTCAGTAATTTCTCTAGCCCTCACACCACCAATTTTAGTTTCCATCAGAACTAGAATGGCCAGATTGTGGTTTCAAATCAACTCTCTAATGTGACCTTGAAAGGTGGGCTTTAAAGCTTCCCTGCAATTCCATATAATAACATTCATGAGGAATACGTGACAAAGGGTGAAACACTCATCAACAGGAGGCATCAACATGGCCTCCTCCCTCAAATTCCATCCAATCAGCTCCAACATCTCTTTCATTTGCCCCTCCTTCGGACACAACATTAGCACTTCCATCTCTAGTTCTTGGGATGTCATAAGAAGCTTGAACACCATGGTTCTTCTCTCTAACAGACCCTTCAGTTCACTTCGTAAAGTGTGGGAATTGGTGAAATTTGAGAAAAGTGTTCCCATACTAGGCACCGTTCCTCCATTGGTGACGGTACATCCGTCAATAAGACCCACCACGGTTTCGTCACCTTCGCCTAAGCTGGATTCGAGAAGACTTGATTGCCCTCATTCTCATTCGTCTCGTTCATTGGAAGGATGCACCTTCACGCTTTTTGAAGTTTTCCGTTGGTGTTCTTAATTACAACTTTCTCCAAACTTGTATCCCACCTCCGACCAAGGCTGGTTGCAACCTGATAATCAACAGAGCCTCTTGAGTTTAGTTTTCCTTCATCTCTCTATTTGGACTTTCCATCACACTCAATTGGAGTTGTGTACTTCAGATTACGTTGATTTTCAGCTTAAGAAATTAGGGAAAGAGGCTGGAAGTTTCCAATGAAATCTAGTGTAGTGTTTTGTGGTACCCTAGCACATGCAAGGGCTTTTTTGCCCTTAACCGAAGCTTTAAAGTTGGTGTTTCTAGAACTAACATCAGTTCTGGCTCACTCCCTTGCATTCTCCATATTAGACATATATGGGCTTTGACTTGCAGAGTCTTAGGCTGCATGGGCCGAGGTATTATCTATGCTTTGGATTGCATTTGCAAAATGAGCTTCATTGATACTTTTCGAAGGCATAAGTTTCCTTTTAGCCTCCCTGATAGGCCCATCGTTGGCCTTAAGCTTCCCCGTGGTGTTACTAAGCCTAGCCTTATTCACATTCTTCCTTAACTCTTGTGTAAGACAACCGTTGTCTAGTATCGCGTAGATCCCTCCACTTCCATAGGATTTTGTCCCATTCTTTTTGCATGCGACAACAATCCAAGGCCCATACGTACCGCCTTGCATCTCCTCCTTCCCACTTTCATGCATGACCTTACTGGGCCCCCCTTCATTTCTGTTGGTGTCAGGTTTATGCAAATCACATGCACGAGGTTCCAATACTCCAACGTCCTCCGTTGCCTCCTTCGTTGGCAATTGCTCTGGTTGGATTGTATACGGGCAGCTATCTTTCCGATGGCTGATTTTGTCGCAAGAAAAGTATAGTTTTTGTATCCCTTCATAACACACAGTGTGCTCAAATTTCCCAATTAGTACTGCTGTGACCAAAGGTTTATCCACATCGATTTGGACACAAATCCTCGTGAATCTGCCTCTCGATTCCGTGGTAGTATTGGAGTCTATTCTCAACATATTTCCAATGGATTTACGAATTTGCAAGAGGGCTTCGGGATTATAGTACTCAATTGGGAGTTCATTTAGCCGTATCCGACAAGCTATTATATATGGTTATATATGTGTGTGTGTAGTTGCCCAAATTTTAAATTTTAAATATGTTTAAGGAAAAAAATTATTTATTATTAAATATAAACGAATACTATAATTTATTGAAACCTTTAATTTCATTAGAACTTTTGCTGATGTGGATGGTTAAATGAATAATCTTCTTTCTTTAAAAAAAAAAATTATTTTATTGATAAGTTACACACATACCCAATGGTTTTAAAACCCACAACGACACCCATCTAAAACTTATAAATTGAAGAGGTTCCAGTTAAACTTATGTTACATATTTTCCTGTCAAAGAAGAGTAACACATAATACTAATTAAAATATGACTCATATGAGGTAGAAGAGTAAATGGAAGAATTCACAAAGTATCTAACACATAGTAGAATCTCATATTCATACTTGTAGATATATTATAAACCCATCTGAAATATGTTGTTCATATTATAATTTATTTGGTTATCAATTATGAGCTAAGAGTCTTGTAATTTAATTAATAAATTTTAGTATTTTCAATGAAAATATTCAGGGTTTGAATCCCCTTCTTCTAACTATTGACTTATCTACACAAAAAAGTTAAAAATTATAGGAAAAGAAATTTTGAAATAAGAAAGTGTAAGGACTAGATTTGAACTCGTAGCCCACTACGTGAATGGACTTAAGCCCAAAAAGCCCAAAACAATAAATTTATAGAGAATGTGTTGAAAAATAGGGCTTTAATTGATCAAATAAATATTGGAATAGATTCAGATGATAAGAGAATAAAAAGAAATAGGGTTGTATTGAAGAAAAATAGTTCTCGGCAAGGTCCGAGGTGCACTGTTCTTGTATATTATTCTCAAATTGGGTTACAAGTTTGGTTTCTGAATACTATAGTCTTTCTTCTAGTGATCCCCTCTTCTTGTTGCTTCATTTTCCTTTTATATTATCCTCCTTTCTCATTCCCCCTTCACACATGTATACCGGTGGGTTTGGTATTGATATTTGTCCCATCAGCCAATCCTCTAAGTCACGATGCAATAGCTGTAAGGCTAGAACACATTGTTCAGGTATCATCTCCATATTAATGCGGCCCGAGAGTTAGCTGCAGTACATTTAATGTGGAGGTAGCAACTTTCCTTGGAGATCCCCTATGATCATGTTCTGTCCTATTCACATATAGTACTTATCTTCTCATATGGAATGGTATGGAAGGTGGTCTTTGTCGGTAAAACATTTCTTCGTACCTCGGCCTTGGTTAATCAAGGAAGAGTTTGTCCTCGGCGTAGTTTCCTGGATTGTTACAATCAAAATTGTCTTCTTCGCCTACAATTGTGGGCCTTTCTGACACTTTGTCCTCGGACATGTCATCGTCCTCGATTTGGGCCTCGAGCCCAATATATATGTGGATGAGTATCTTTGGACCCTCCAGCTCCATAGAAAGAATTTGTGGAACTATCATTACTCTTTAATTAAAATTAAAGATGAATTTTTAACATTTATGTTTTTTTTTTTGGGATAAAATTTGATAAGTACTCA
Organism: Quercus variabilis; assembly: GCA_030445155.1. NCBI lineage: Eukaryota > Viridiplantae > Streptophyta > Magnoliopsida > Fagales > Fagaceae > Quercus > Quercus variabilis. The sequence continues at coordinate 21,196,062 of CP129449.1, forward strand.
TATAGTTTGGGCTAATACTAAGCAAGTTCAAAACATTTAAAAAATAATTAATATAGTTTTTAAACCATATGCTAAATAGTAAATAGTAATTATGACAATTTCATTTCCAAAAGCATACCATTTTGGGACCAAATGTATTATTTTTAAAATATTTTCAACCTGTTTAGCAATAACTCCCAAATCTCACTGTATTTTACCCACTTTTATCTTTATCTTTTTATTTTTTATTTATTTTTAAATGGAAAACATTGCAGTTTTATTTGACTATGAGCATAGGCAAGGAAGTGAGGGGCCATCTATGAAGTAGGTCCAATTGGCAAAGTACTTGCCATGAGATGGACGGTTGGTGGGTCCCAAAAAGGCCTTAACTAGAGTTGTCACGCAGTGTCCATCAGTGGAACCAATCCCACTCAAAACCTCGGGAAAAAAAGAAAAAAGAAAAAATGAAAAAGGGAGCTCCATATACATTGCTAAAAAAATTCTTTTTATTGCCAACAGGAGTAAGTTCCGTTGACAAGAGTCGAATACTTCGCTAAAAAGGTTTAGGTTCAAATTTTACTACTAATCTTTTGTTTTTCTTGGACAATTTATAAATTTAATATAAGTCGTCTCTGAAGTCTACTAGTATAATGTACTCTCCCATCGCCTAAACTTTTATCTAAAAAAAAAAAATTCTTTTTATTCTCTTTTTTGTTTCACCATTTTGCTCATAGTCAAGTCACATCAATATTCATCTTGATCTTATGCTTTGAGGGTGCGTGTTACTTAGTAAAAGGGTCCCACTTGCCGCGCACCATTGCTACAGTGAGATCACAAGTTGCAGCAACCTGATAAGAAAGGGATACGACTTGCTCCTCAATATCCAATTCTATTTTGTCATGTTGTCCGACTTCAACATTCTACTATCACTTTTCCCTAAAGATTAAAGATGTGTGGTCCACCAAATTTTGATGGACCAATTAAACCTGATCCACACCGTTGGATAAGGTGCTTCTATTCCATTAAGATGTGTATATCTTATCAACCTCAATTATATTAACATGGGGGATTATAGTTTTGAAGTGGTTTAATTCATGGTCAATATTGAAATCCCATTTGGTTTCAAAGCACATGGAACTCATTTTTTAAATAATAATAAATAAAAAAAGTACAATTTCTATAGTTTTTTTAGTCGGCGGTTCTCAAACATTTGATGGGTTTGTTGCTTATATGATGATATCTGTGTCACTTTATAATTTGACTAATTAGTAACTTTATCAAGAAAATCAAATGGAATATTTCTCGCTTGATTGCAATTAGGGAGATAAGAGAGCTTTCCCGATTATAATATAATAACAAATATTTGATGGTAAAGTCAAGCTTGAACCCAAACTTAGAGGAGCTAGTAAGAACAGGGGTGCAATGTATACAGCAGCACACCATATTTGAAGTTTTATATAAATATATTTATCAAGTCAATGAGTAATTATACAAATTCTGTGTGCCCGCCTTTCATTGAGATTATGAACTTGGACATGAGGGCCACATCCTTACCAAACCCAAAATGGAAAATTTCCACCTAGCCATTTGGAGTCCTAATTAACAACATCAATGTAATCCACAGGATTGATTGATCATATATATATATATCATGTGGTTTTGCTTTGTATTGGCAGAACATGAATTATTGGGACATACCAAACTGTGTAGAATCCTTGACATTGAAACATTCAACACAGATCATTAGCAGGACTTGGCCTGATATTTTTTTTTGGGGGGGTCTTTTGGCCAGTAGCTAAACAACATGATGGTAGGCAGTACTCAGTAGGGTCCAAAAGAAGACCTATAGTTTATAGATAATAAGCACTGCTATACAATTCATATTATACTGTCATGCATTTCATATTTAGTTGCCCTTGTTGAAAGATAAAGAGTATCTTGCTCATCTGATGTGATCAATCAATGAGCAAAAAGATAAAGAAAAACATTCCTCAAAGCACAAGCCACAGTGTGAATAAAATGACAAGTTTATTCATTAACTAATGCTTCTCTGATAATGATGGAAACCTAATAATGTTGCAACAAATTAAGAACGAAAATCATGGCCAAGCATAGCAAGCAGGCTAAACCACAAACTGGCATGTACGTGTCAGTAGGTCGGACTACATTCTGATTGTTTGTTTATCTGTATGACAGGCTGTTTAATAAATTGATATAGATTTAACATTACAATGATTCAATAACATATCAGTACATCACTATACTGATGCAGGGAGCATTAAAATCATCTAAGATTTTATTTTTGAATGTAAAATTATTTTTGTTTTTAAATTTTGAATTTGGTTTTAATGTTGAGGGCTTTACGGAATTTGATTAGATGTTTTCCATATTAGTATAATCCCTAAAACATATTTAACTCTACTCTTGTATTGGTGAACAGTAGTACAATTGGAATAAGAATAATTTTATGATGAGTTGAGAATATGTCTCCTCCTTTGTTCACTTTGTTTGGTGGTGATGCCAAACACCCCTAGGTGGTGAAGCCTAGGGTTTGCAGGCAGATTCTAGCTGGTGAAGCCTAGGATGAGGCCAATCATTATAGATAGACGAGGGGTAAACTAATGAGCTTGGATAATGATGAACTTTATAGAAGAGTTATCAATCAAAACAATACTCTAATCAATCTTTTTCCTTCTTCTTTTTTTTTTTTTTTTTTTTTTTGGTGCAAAATACTTTTTAGAAATAAGTAAGGAAATACCTAAATCCTTTGCAAGGCTTAAAATTTGGATGGATTTTTAGTTACAATTGATGAAGTGTTGCAAAAAATTAATTTATAGTTCATTCTTGTCAATTCTCTCCTAATTTTTTGTTGTATGGTTAGTCTTTTGCCCTGAAATAGACAGACTTTTGACATCTGAATTTCTCAGAGTATTGGTGGATATATGGATTGATCCAAATCAGATGTTGTGTTTAAGAAATTAGATTAGGATTACCTTCAATTTGTTCTTGTCCCTCTACTATGGTTATCAAAGGTAGACATGACTTGAGACTCTCATTCAAGGAGTGACCACTATGGTTTCCAATGTGTCATGCAAAAAGAAAAAGGACCAAATTACACTAAGCAAATTGAGCTGGTCTATCCTGAATTTTATCGTGCACTTGATTAATATATGGGAACCTACACGAACTTTTTCTCAAAGCCAATGAGAGACATTCAATTTGCAACAGCTAGCTAAAGAACTGTACTAAGTTTTGCGGTAAATAAAAATACTTTTATAAAATACCATTTGGGTTTAAAGGTTTAACTTTTTCAGAAATGTCTGCAAATTTGGAATGATATGTAAGAACTGTGAATGGAAACAGAATTTGGTATTTTGCATGGTATGTCAGGGAGATCTTTTTCATAAAGCACACTTCTTCCTAACCTTCGGCGATTAGGTGACACGCATTAAAAGTTATTGAATAATATTATTCAGCTAAATTGGCTTGACTAAAAGCTAGTTTCCCTTTCAAAAAGAAAGGAACAAAAATGGCTAGGAGCTAGCTTTGTTGAGTGAATCCTTCAAAAGCAGCTATGATTCTTTATCTTAAAAGAAAAAAAACCTATTCCCCTTCTCTCAAGTAATTGTGAAAATGCTCAACAGAGATAGTTTTCGAATCTTTTGTTGCAAATTAAGAGTGTCAAAAAGAAAAATGATTCCATAGAATAAGATGTTCATGAGTACCGAATTTTCCCAATATAATCGATTGATTGTCAATACAAATAATGTTGGGCATTGAGCTGCCAATCACTTTAAAGAAGTAGGCTTTTCAGTTTGATGAATAATGGAAGTGCTTGGTATTGCTGAACACAATTGGATTTAAGATTGCATACGAAATATTAAGTATAAATAGCATTGATGGTATTGGAGAAAGTATTGCATACGGAATATTATGTATAAATAGCAATGATGCTATTGAAGAAAGTATTTCTTTGACAAAAGCATCATACTTGGAGCATTACCTCAATGCTGCATTACAACTAGCAACAATAATGGAGATTAACCTTAAAATATGGCATCTAAAGTTTCTGTCATAATGCTTAGGATATACACCTTGCCACAAATTTAGGAGATTAGGGGATGTGAAAGAACATTGAAATCAGTTATAGATTTCTTATTGATTGTTTTACCAATCAAGTATTGCAGCATAATATACAAAAAGACTACCTACAAGAAACATGTGAAGTGGTCAGAATTTATATGAGATATCATGTGTATTCCTTAATGCTTAACAGATATGATGTGAAAAGAATCATAGCACATTGAGAAAGCAAGTTATGGCATGCATGAGCCCTGAATTTAAACCACATATCATGGTTGCACTGTTGATCAAGCTGAGAATTCATATCCAAATAGCACACATGAAATATATTTACAAGTGGTGCTAATTGATTAATTGCAACTTGAAACCTTTTGGCTCCTTCCTTCAACAGGTCATTAAGTATACTGCTAACTAATCTCAGAAATTAAACAGGCGGCATCAATATTGAATTGCAGCATGTAGACAAACTTCATTTGATTTTGCTCATATATAAAATTGGCTAATTTTCCCTCAAGTCATCACATGCTAGCTGCTGCTTGTTTTAAGCCACAGCATACATTGACACATGAACGCTCTATTGCCCAAGTTCCATGTTGTTGTCTGCCATTTTGGCCTCAAAAAACGCATAAAATTGAGGGAAAATCAGATTGTGTACTCTTAGCTAACACCATGTTGTCCAACATGAGGGCAGCTCTATTTATTTTATTTCTTACCCCTCTCCAGTAAACAGCACAGGAGAAGGTTGAAAACCATCGTTGTACCTATATGCAACCATCCTTATCGCTTTTACATCACCAAAGGAAGAGATTGATATGGTCCTTATCATGTTTCTACAAACAATAAGATGGAATCTGAGATGCCTCTACTCAACTACAAGAGAAAAATTACTTGGTGGAAGTTATTGAGGCCAATCAAGATCAAATTTTCATAATAAGATCAATCAAAGATCAATCCAATTCATTGAATATGAGCTACCAATTACAGGGAATACATTGTTGCTGGTGCTATGTATTAGAACGTGAGAGGACTAATGGACATTGCTTTAATAGCTAATAGTTCCCCTTGTTTTGAAAGACTTTAACATTATAACTATACAATAAGTAGTATGACAAATAGCCTTGGACTAAAAACAGTAACACACCTCCAAGTCCAACGGTCACTCTTCCCTGCTCGAGAAACTAAGGTAACAGATAACATATATGTGAATATTTTGTCATCTAATCAATAATGTGACATAGAATCTTTAAGCTGTAAACGTGGGTATTATTACACCATTCTAGCTTATGTTCTAAAGCCTAAGGTGTGTTCATTCCTCAGCAGCAAATATCATGACCCTACTTGAAAAGATAAAGCGGCAAGAGCACTAACAAGCTAGCATGCCTTGTGAGAAAGGAAAGCCTGTCGGCTCACAACTTTGAGGGTCGTAAATAATTGGGCCCTATTGCACTGGAATTTGCAAGGCTGCATAGCATAGGTACTATGTCATAAGATCCATAAAAGAACTATACCCATATTGGAGAATTCATGAATTGTCTACTCTTTTAATTAGAAGCCCACTTTTGATTTTATATTTATTCAGAGCCCAATTCACGGGCATAAGGGTAGCACTGTAGTAGTAGTATAGTATGTATTAAATTAATGCAGGCCCCGAAATTGTAATTTAAAAATATTGAAGTAGTTCTATAGCATAGGTTAAGTGTAGACTGAGAAAATTCTACAAAAGTTGTCGATATGTCCGAGTGGTTAAGGAGACAGACTCGAAATCTGTTGGGCTTTGCCTGCGCAGGTTCGAATCCTGCTGTCGACGCATCTGAAGTTTTTCTTTCTAATCTTTTTTAATTTGGGGCCCCTTTTTACTTTTTAATCAACTTTCCTTTTTTCTCTTTGGAAAAGCTCTCAGACAGTAAGACACAGGCTATAACATTCTATATTTCTAAACAACTCCTGGAAAATAAAAACAGATAGAAATTTAAATATGTCAATGGAGAATTATATATCGAAATCATGGTTCATGCTCTGATTTATGAGTCAATCAGCACAAAAATTGTCTCCGTTGTAGATATGCTCTATAACAAGTTATAAGGCCAGGTTCACGTATGAATTCCAATTGGGGGTACATATCATCCACCCGATTCTACCTAAGTTACTGTGGGGATTCCTTTGTTTCCCCGTATTAGACACATCTTCGAGAAAATGTCCTAACCTTTCCCACTTTGTTTCCGAAGTCTCATACTATAGCAACCTGGCTAAGGGTATTTTGATTTTGAATAATGCTACTGTCATAAATTATTTAATAATATTTTTGTAAACTGTTTTTGTGATTAATTCTTATGAGTTTCATTTAGACCCACTATTAATATAATTGTTTTTTCACTTACCTCTAACCATTTACCTCATCAATAGTTTATAAAAAAAATGTTGTGAAATAATTTGTAACTCTAACATTTTCTTTTGAGACATTACTTGTGTGAGACATTGAATGACAATATTACCCCATTTGATACATTTTCTTCATACAAGGACAACAAATGAGTAGTTTCTACCTTATGGGAAAAAAAATGTAGAATCTGCATGTTCTTTAAATTTTTATGATACATTTTTATGAATTTCAAAAAGATTTTTTAATTTTAATAAGATTTTTATGGATTTTAACAAGATTCTTTAAATTTTAGAACTTTTGTAAAATTTAAGGATGAAAATCGAAATTTTAGCAAAATTTAGAGGCCAAAATATATAATATTTTACCCAATATTATATTATATATAATAATGTTATTAACAATGTATATTATTTGATTTTGAATTAATTAATAATTTGATATTATATAATATTATGTTATGTAGACTAGTATATAAATTTTGTAATATATAAAACTTTAGTGGTACATCAAAATAAGTTGGTACTGAAATGTTATGTTCCAATGTAAAATATCGGAACAGGTCCAAAACAATAGTAAAAACATTTGAGATAGAATTGATAAGTAAGGAATAGTCTGATATTTGAATGCAATGCACTTTCTCTCTGTATTGTCTCACTTGGGTTTTATTTGTTTAGACTTTTTAATGCTTCGTATGAAGTTTTTGAATCCAATACAAGTTTTCTTTTATTGAATCTTCTTGTTGAAATTTCAAAATATTTATTTAAAATTTCATCTCATCCATTTATGCAAAATTTTAAACCCTAGCTTTATAATATGTTTTATGTTATGTTTTTTCTAATGGAAAAGTCATTGGTAGGTTAGGAAAGTCTAATAAACTTTCCTTAGGTGGATAAAGTGTCAAATTTTGAATCATTGGTAGTTAATGTAAAAACATACCTAACCTTAGGTCGGTTATCTGTAATCATGGTTTTGAAACTCGTACCGTTTAAAGAACTGCACAAGCAAGAGGTTCAAAGTTTTTAAGATTAGACCAAAGTTGATTTGTGATGATGTCATAATTAATTTAATAATTATTTAAAATATAAATAAATATTATAAATTAGAAAAAATGTATGTGAGTTTTAGTTAGCTCAATTGGTAAAATCTCTGATGGTTGAATAAAAAGTTTAGGGTTTAATCTCTACCTACTCTAAAAACTGATTGATGTCTTGATCTGATGATAAAGAGTACAATCATCAAAAGTGGGCCTTATAAGTTGAAACTATATATATATATATATATATATATATATATATAAAGGTTTATTTGGTCTATATCAAAAACCAAGCAGACTTTACAGGTTGAAACTATATAATAATTAAAAAAAAAATATTTGAAATTAAAAACATGTATGAAAAGCATTCATAAATGTGAAAAGAGTGAAGTTGAAGTATATTAATAAAATTGGCATATAGATGCTTAGGCCTATTTTATAACATTTCCTAGCCAAAATAAATGACTTTTGAAAATAATGTTCAAAATAAAAGATGATATTTCTTAAAATGTGTATTACTTTACAATGACATGATATATATATATATATATATATATATATATATATAAAGGATAATTACAGTAAACTCACCTGTGGTATGACCCGTTTTTACTTTGCCTACCCTTAGTTCAAAACTTAACATTTTGCCCACCTAAGGTTAGTCTCGTTAGCCTTCCGTAACCCACCTCTCCATTTGCCATTAGAAAAACACATTTTTAGGCAAAAACAAATATAACAAGAATCAAAAAGTTATTTGTTTTGATTGCTTAAGAACTTCTATAAGAACATAGTGAAGGAATAGCAAACCACGGGATAATTTGAGTTCAAAAACAACATTATTGAACCAAATAAAATGAGAAACCACATTACCCCATCACGATTAAATTCAAAAACAACAAAATCCCTGTGGACAACTAAATTTCTCGGTTCGAAATGAGTCAAACAAGTGAAATAGTTTCACAAGTGCGAATTTGTATTGATGATTGTGTGGTACAATTCTCTGTGATTACAAAAGAGTGATCCTCTGATTCGATCTCTTTGAAAGATTTATTGATTGGAGTTGTGGTAATGTGATTTTGATTTAAACACCAAATATACTTCAATTTGGCTGAAGAATGGATCGAAGATCTTTGAAACAGAATTACAATGAATCTCTGGTTATGAGCTTGTTAGAAATTCTTTGTTCTTCGTGTTCTTGGTGCGTTCTTCATGTTCTTGGTGCGTTCTTCGTCTTTGAAGACTTGTGGTGGAAGTTCTTCGGGGCTTTAGAAGCTTGAATCCGTAGAGCTTCACTGATTTATGGTTTGTGAGGTTTCTGGAGGCTTTTGAGCTTGATTCTAGTGAACTTTAAGATCTAGGAATGTGATTTGGATGATTCCTCTTCGAATGTTCTTTGTATTTGAAGATTTGTGGTGGAAGTTCTTCGGGGTTTTGGAGGCTTGAATCCGTAGAGCTTCACTGATTTGTGATTTCTAGGAGTTTCTGGAGGCTTTTAAGCTTGATTCCAGTGAACTTTGAGATCTAGGCAGGTAGTTTAGATGATCCTGCTTCAAATGTTCTTCGTATTTGAAGGTTGAAGTTCTTGAAGTTACTGGAGGCTTCAGGGCTTAATTCCAGCAGAGCTTCTGGACTTCTGAATATTCTCTGATGCTGCTTGTGCTTCAGATGGCTTGGTCCTCTCTCTAGATCTCCCTAAAATGCCTTAGGAAGGCTTCTATTTATAGAAGTTTGGAGGTGGGTGAGTGACACGTGACGAAGTCTGATTGGTGACACGTGTCACAACTTGATTGGTCCGCTTATGTCATCGCTTACATGTGCGAGGCTGATTATGTCATCGCTTACACGTGCGAGGTTGCTTATGTCATCGCTTACACAAGCTGATGCACAATTGGTTCTTGCATAACACTTGGCAAATTTCTGTTAGCTTTTGAATAGTGATAGTAAAACCTAGCAACAATACGTAGTGTCTTGTAATTGGCTGTATTTTGTGGACTTGACAGTGTGACGTGTTAGCTTGTGATAGGTCGAGAATTTTCCCTCTCTACAATCCCAAGAACAAACATTAGTGGCAGCATAAATTAAACAGAACCACAATTTCGCAACAAGAACATAAGATTTCCAAAATACCCAAAAACTCAAAATTCCATACAAACAAGCATAAAAAAAAAAAAAAGAAAAAAAAAATTGAAGCAAAACCATAATAACCCAATAAGAAAACAAACAAACAAAAAAATCCAGAAACCAAATCATTAGAATTACCACCAGACAACAAAAACCCAGGAAATAAAAAAGAAGAAAACCCCATTATAGGTGTGAGTCAGACCATTCTGGCATTAATGGTGTGCTTGTCCTGAAGAACCCTATCAAGAATGGAAGGATCTACAAAGACAACAAAGCCAAAGCCTCTAGGTCTACCAGTGGTCTTATCTCTCATGACCACAGTCTGGACCACATCACCATAGTTCTTAAAGTACTCCTTCAGCTTTTTCTCAGTGGTCTCCCATGAAATCCTACCTATGAATAGCTTCCCTTGATTTGAATCCATTTCCAACAATCCATCGGCGGGCACTCTTTTCCATTAAGGTAGTCCGGCACTTCAGTAAATTGCGAAAACCCATCAAGCCCAAGCCCAAGCCCATCTCCACCGTCGTTCGGTCTCATTGGAAACGACCGTATACAGAGACAAAGCGGCGGCAAAAGAAGCGACACGAGAAGAAACAAAACAACGACGCTTAATCTGAAAGGAAGCATTACTGGGTTTTCTGGGTTTTTTTCTTTGTGGGTTCTTAAAGAAGAAGATGAAGAAAGAGATGGGTTTTGGAGATTGGGTATAAGCAATAAAAAACCCTAACTTTTTTATCTTTGTTACGTGAACTTCTATGTTATTGTGAAATTGTTGATATTGTTATAGATTAAAAATAATTTCATTAAGCATTGTTCCTCCACTTTGTTCTCCTTGATGTTCATGAGCAATTTAAAACTCTAGCTTCTTTATTCTTGTTATATTTGTTTTTGCCTAAAAATGTGTTTTTCTAATAGCAAACGGAGAGGTGGGTTACGGAAGGCTAATGGGACTAACTTTAGGTGGGCAAAGTGTTAAGTTCTAAACCATGAGTAGGCAAAGTGAAAATGGTCCATACCACAGGTGGGTTTACTGTAATTATCCAAAAAAAAAAAAAAAAAAAAAATCATTTATAAGTGTGGGGCTAGAAAGTCAGGTAGCCCTGGCCCACTTCAAACCAGGCCCAAAAGCCCATGTTGAGGATGTATGTAGGGTCTGAGGATAAAAGTAAGAAGTCCAGTTTCCAAGGAACTGGTCCGAGGACGATTTCGTCCTCGGACATCCGAGACCATAGAAGTACACAAGCACCACACCATCAAGGGGGGTCTTCTTGAATATCCGAGGAGGAAAGAGTAAGTGCCACATGTCAATAATGGGAGCACGGCGGAGGAGCAAGTCTAAGACGAGCTGTCACCTCCACATTAAATGCCCACAATAACGTCCTGGCTGCATTAATGATGAGGGGATTACAGAACAGTGTTGCCTTAGTTGCCGCAACCCACAGGAAGAATGGAAAGGTGGCTGATGGAATAGGTACTCAAGTAGTAGCCTGGTTGCTCAACCAATGTAGGGCTAGGATCAATGGGGAAAGAAGTATATAATGTAAGAGACCCCTCTTGGAAGAAGAAAAAAGAAAAAGGAGAAAAAGGAGGGTAGTAATCGGCATTCTCCTAGGAGCAATTGTAACTAATCACGAAGGAAGTCATAAGAACTGCAAGCTCCCAAAAGAAAGGCCGAGGAGCATCATTGTTCGCTTTCATATGAGAACTACCACGCATAGTCATTGCATCCCTTACTAGGGCCTAGTTCTTGACCCCGCTCTTTACAAATTAATTGTAGGGTTAGCTGGATTTAAGTCCACTCTCGTAACCCATCAGGAGCCCCGAACTTGGTCCCTATAATAAGTATACCAAATTGTTGTATATACCCAAATTGAAACATAGTGTCAACCAAAATACATTTATAATTAAACACAACTATTTTTAGATTATTTTTCCAGATTACAAATTTTTTATATGTTTTTATTCTTTGTCAAATTACCCATCTAATTGCGCATTTGTAATTTTGTTTTGAAATGTTGATATTGTGAAAAAGTGAAACTTGTGTTTTGTTGATATGAGTAGTGAGTTCAAAATAATGTATTTCATAAAAACTAATTTAGAGCATGACTTAGCAAATGACAAATCTATGTTTTTCTTTATTTCTTTAAAAAAATCATATGAAAAAATACGAACCAACCCAACACAGCTCAGTTGATCAAACCCCTTTTTATAATCCCCTTATAAAATTACATGTTTTTGTCCTAGCACATTTTTGACCCAAAATTAATTGACCCGACCCGACCCGCTTGGCCAGGTTTGCTCACTTTTTTCTTATCCTGTCCAAAGACCAGAGAGTCCAAAGTCCAAAAGTGTTCACTCCACGAGACTCCATTCCAGTGACCTCACCTCATGGCTTCTTCCACTCTCCACCAAAACCTCGCCTTCCTCCTCAAACCCGTGAACCCAATTTACACCACCAGACCCAGACCCAGACCCACAACCGCTACCACCTACGTTGCCATACGCTGCGGTCCGCGCTCCAACCGTGGGCCCCTCATGAAAGGCCGCATCCTAAGCATCGAAGCCATCAACGCCATCCAAACCCTCAAGCGAGCTCACAAGTCCTCCTCCTCCTCCACCACCACACCCGATTACTCCCCACTCCTCTCCCGCCTCCTCAAATCGGACCTCCTCGCTACCCTGCGCGAGCTCCTACGCCAAGACCACTGCGCCCTCGCTCTCCACGCCTTCTCCGCCGTCCGATCTGAATACCACAACCCGGACTTGTCCCTCTACGCCGACGTGGCCACCGCTCTCGCCAGGAACAGAATGGTGGAAGATCTCGACCGTCTGATCTGTGACTTGGAGACAGATTGTAGCGGTGGTGGGATCCAGTGTGACGACAAGGGGCTCATCAGGTTGATCAAGGCGGTGATTGGTGCTGATAGGAGGGAATCGACGGTCAGGATTTACGAGATGATGAAGAGGAGTGGGTGGGGGTCCACTTTTGAGGCGGATGAGTATGTGGTTAAGGTTTTGAGTAAAGGGTTGAGGAGGCTCGGGGAAGAGAGTTTGGCTGTTGAGGTTAAGGGGCTCTCTAGGGGCAATTTGGAGAAATTGAGAGTGTAGAGAATATTTTATGTACAATTTTGCTTCCAATTTGTAATAATATTAGGAACTAATTATATTAATCTTTTTTTAATTATTTTAATAAATAAGTTGAACTTGTGGTTGTGAGTTAATTTCAAAGAAAAGAAAAGAAAAGAAAGGGAATATATATATATATATATATATATATATATATATATAAACTTGTGTAAGTTTAGTTATCTCAAGTGTTTTAATTCTTGTCTATCAAACACTAATTGATGTCTTGGTTTGATTATAAAAAAACATAGTCATCAAAAATAGATGATTTGGAGTTCAATTATTAGAAGCGAACGCCAACTTTTTTTCAAAATCTTATTTTTAATGATTCTATCATAAGTTGTAGGCTAATTGAAGTCAACTAGAAACGTATATACCCTTGTTTGAGACAAAATTGAATGTCACGTATGGGTTTTTCTATTACCACTAATTGAAGTATCAAGCTTTTGGTCATAAACATAACTGATCAAACAAAAGTCGTGTACTGGAAATTTGTTAATAAAAGGCTAATTATAAATCAATTATCAAAACCAAATTTTGTTATACAGATAGATAGATACATAGTGATCTTCCATCACATGCAAGATCAATATTAAATGAGGGCAAACTATATAGAATATATTTTAATTAATATATAGATGACTTTGTTAATATATATTAAAATGTCTAAAATTTTGCTAAATTATATAAACACCACCATTGAAAACCCCAAAAAAATCATTCACATGGGTTACATACAAATGAAGAAATCCATTTGGATTAAATAATTTTTATTTTTTATATATTAGTAATTTCATTTAGTTCTTAATTAGAAAAGCTTCAACAGTACCCAAAAAAATGACAACGCACTTAGACATGGAAATCTAATTAATAAGAAATTAAAATGAAGAGGTTTTTTCATAACGATGATTAGAGATAGAAATCAAGGATAATCTATATATATATATAAAATAATAATTGTAGGGACAAGGCCCAAAAACGATGTACTAGGCCTTGGGTCTCACCCGAGAACATTGAGATGTCTAAAGAGAGAGAAATAATAGAAGGTCATTCCAGCTCAGTGCCTCATGAGTAAGAAAGGGGTAAGAGATGGTTCGAGGAGAAATGTCTCCTTGGACAAGGCGAGCCTTACTCCTCTATGTATTTCAGCAACAAAAACAACCCCAATAGAGACACCGATGTCAGAGGCACATTACATGAACCCACAAGAGGGAAGGAGACCCAAAAATATCTAAAGAGCAGGTATTACCTTCGCATTAAATGGACTGTAACAACCTTTCTGGTCGCATTTATGTGGAGAAGACCCTTGAACAATGTTTCTTTGGTCATCGCAACTCACAGGGAGCTAGAAAGGGTGTTTGATGGGATAAGTACTCAAGTAATGGCTTGGGCATTTGACAAGTGGATGGCCAGGATTGCCAGGGAGGAGATATATAATGTGAGAGATCCCTGTGTGAAGAGGGAGGGAGATTGTTGTTATTACAATTACCACTGTTGATCTCATAAAGATATATTAATATTTGCCTCCTCGGCGATACGTTGACCCAATCTTACGTACCTTTTCTTGCATGATTATCTCAAGAACCCCTTCTAGCCATTGCAATCTCCACTTGAACCTAGTTCTTTAATCTACACTCTACAAATTTATTGTGCTGGGCCCATTAACCCATGATCCCTTACATATTGGGCTTGGGTTACAAATCGTGCCCTTACAATTGGTGCTATCTGTGGAAGAACTTGAGCGATAGTGACTACAACGGTTAATAATGGTAGGCTTAGGGCCACACCAAGAAGAGTCCTTGGAATCCAAGCATGGCAACCCTTTTGTCAACCTCGAATGGAGGGGTGACCGTGAAGGAAGCCAGATCTCCCACGCAAAGAGCAATAAGGCCATGCAGTTAGAGATTAACCGACTAAAGATGGAATTGCACCATGCAAGACGAAGGCGGACTCCCTCTAACTCAGATGTTTCCTCTGATGGCAAAAGAGATGTCAGTTACAGGCAGAGGTCCCGAACCCTGCCCAGTGAGTCTTCCTTTTATGAAGACGAGCGCCGTCATGAGCGGAGGTCAGAAGCTCGCCTCACAAGAGCTTGGGAAATGACACTGTGAGTAGGGCCTTAGACCAGATCTCCAAGTCACCCTTCACACACAAGATCAAGGGAGCTAGACTTCTTTGACGATTCGCTCAGCCTACCTTCACCATGTACAATGGTAAGACAGACCCCGTGGAGCACGTGAGCCACTTCAACTAGAGAATGGCTATCCATTCTAGAGACGAGGCCTTGATGTGTAAGGTTTTCCCGTCCAGTCTGGGACCTGTTGCCATGAGGTGGTTTGACAGCCTGAGGGCAAATTCTCTAAGTTCCTTTAAGGAGCTCACTCAAGCATTCTGTTCCCACTTCGTCACCTACAGCAGACCTCTTCGGCCTTTGGCCTCCCTATTGTCCTTATGCATGCGAGAGGGAGAAACCCTGAAAGCATATTCGGATAGATACTGGGAGGTGTTCAACGAGATAGATGGTGACTTTGACGAAGTGGCCGTTAATACATTCAAGCTTGGCCTCCCCGTCGATCATGGTTTAAGGAAATCTCTGACTGGCAAACTTGTCGCTAGTGTGTGCCAGCTCATGGAACAGATTGATAAATATAAAAGGGTTGAGGAAGACTAGCAGCAAGGGAAAGGAAAAGAGAATAGGGATGAAAATTTTTTCCTAACCTGCAGGTACCCGGCCTAGCCCAACCCTAATGGGCTGGATTTTACCCTGTTCGATTTGGAATAGGGTCGGGTTATAGGTTTTTTTTTAAAAAAAAAACCCGAACCGGGTTCGGTCTGGGTTTTATCAAAAAAATTCGAAACCCGACCTGGATATAACTCGGTTACCCTAAAATTACCAAAAACCCCCTATATATATAGCTATAACTAGCCTTAGAGTCCCTTATTTCTTCAGTCATTGCCTCACGCCTCCGTCAGTCTCTCCTCACCCTCACTCCCTCATTTCAGCACACTCACACTTAGTCACTACCTCACACACACGGCCTCCCTCACTCTAAGTCACTGCCTCACGCACATGGCCTCCCTCACCTTCCCTCAGTGCCTCACCTTCACACAGAAGCACGCTCACAGTCACGCTCACGCCTCACCTCTTAGCCGCCTCCTCTCTCTCTTTCTCAAGATCTCTGCCACCCTCTCAGCTGCCTCACCTCTCAGCTGGCATGTCGTTTCCTAACCAGTGCTACCCTCCGACGATCTATACAACCTAGCCTCAGCTGCACTCGTCGCCGCGGCGTATATGTCGCTCAGCGACATTAACGCCGATATCAGATACGAAAGAAGCTTGATTGTGTTTTCTGTTTGTGATTTGTATTTTTTATTTTTTTGATGGTGAGAAATCTATATTAACAAAGAAGTGGAAAAGAAAAAGTTGATTTGTTTTCCTTTATTTTTTTTTTTTTTAACAAAAAAAAAAAGAAAAAAAAAAGAGAGGAAAAATCTTACACTTGCATATACTTATACTCAAGATCTTACACTACGACAATCCAGTGTTTAACAAGCTAATTTGGTGTAAGATTTTTTTTTTCTCTCTTCATATTTTAAAAGCTGATTGGGCCTATTTTTGGCATCTGGGCCTTAAAAAAAATTGATTGTGATTGGGCCATGATTTGGTCTAAGAATTAGGCCCAAATTTGGCCTATCTGGACGGGGCCCGACAGGGGCGGGTCCAAGCCCCAAAAAAAAAACCCGTTTAGTAAACAGGCCGGGTTTGGGCCATAGGTCTTAGCTCACGGGTCTGGTCCGGGTATGGAAAACCCGGCCCGAACCCGACCCGTTGCCATTCCTAAAGGAGGAGTTTATCCTTCAGGAGAGGAGGGATTTCAGGTCGGACCGACACAACAATAATAGGCCGAGAAGAGACTTCGCCGGGCAGCCAGGATCTGCCAATCCTCAGGTAGTCAATGGGGTGTTTCGAGAGCCAGTGCATTTAGTTCTGGAAAAGATTAGGAATGAGCCATTCTTTAAATGGCCAAATAAATGGTGGGAAACCCTGAAAGACGCAACCATAACCTCTATTGCCAATACCACCAAGATCACGGACACACCATAGAAGATTGTAGAAGTCTGTGGAACCATTTGGATCACCTTGTCCATGATGGAAAACTAAAGCAATTCTTGCACCACTCGAGTGCTCGAACGGGCTAGACCAATTCGGAAACCTGAAGAAATGAATCTTTGAAACCTCCCTCAGGAACAATAAACGTCATCTTTGCTGCTCCAGGAAGGACTAGCTCCTTCCCTTCATGAGTGATGGCTGTGGCTCCGAGGACACTGGTCAAGAGCCGAAAAGGTCAAGACTGGAAAAACAGCCGGTCTTAGGCTTCTCGGACAAGGACAAAATTGAAACCATCCAACCCCATGATGGCACCTTGGTTGTAACCCTCAGGATTGGGGTATATGACGTGAAGAAGGTAATGGTGGACCAAGGCAGCGGTGCTGAGATAATGTACCCAGACTAATACAGGGGGCTAAACTTAAGAACTGAGGACTTAACACCTTATAGCTCAACCCTGGTGAGTTTTGATAGGAAAGTCGTCATCTTGAAAGGCCAAATTAGACTACCCGTGCAGACTGGCTCAGAAACAGTGGAGGTAGACTTCATCGTGGTGGACGCCTATTCACCCTACACGGTAATCGTGGCCAGACCTTGGCTTCATACCCTCGGAGCCGTCTCCTCTACTCTGCACCAGAATGTGAAATACTCGTCTGAGGGCTGAGTTAAGGAGATCCTGGGAAATCAGTCGGTGGCTAGGTAATGCTTAGTAGCCGCCATCAGGCATTAACCCAAAGCTGAGTCCTTGACTTACACCGAAGAGGGTTTATAGCAATCAAAGACTTCGGCTTTGCTTGTTGGAAGGTTAGCCAAGGAGGCTAAATGTGAGGATCTGGTAAAAGTTGTTATAGGTGATGATCTGGAGAAATTCTTTCAGATTGGGGCTTAGCTACCTCCTCTAGAAAAGGAAGAGCTGGTAGAGTTTCTTAGGAAAAATGTGGACGTCTTTGCATGAAGTGCTTATGAAGCCCCGGGGGTGGATTTGAACTTTATCTATCATTATCTAAATGTTAGTCCATCCACCATTCCCAAGAGGCAACCTCCTCGACACTTGTCTAGGGAGCACTTCGATGCTGTCAGAGAAGAGGTGAGGAAACTATAGCAGGCAAGGGCCATCAAGGAGGTGTTTTACCTCGAGTGGTTGGCTAACACAGTGGTGGTGAAGAAGAAGAGTGGGAAGTGGCGAGTATGTGTAGACTTCACAGATCTGAACAGAGCTTGCCCAAAGGACCCTTTTCCTATGCTTAAGATAGATCAGCTGGCGGATGCAACCATAGGCTATCCTCAGATGAGTTTCCTAGATGCCTTCCAGAGTTACCACCAAATACCACTAGCCTTGAGTGATCAAGAGAAGACAGCTATCGTCATTCCCACAAGAAATTACCACTACAAAGTGATGCCGTTCGGTTTAAAGAATGCAGGTTCTACCTATCAAAGGATGATGACTAGGATGTTCGAGCCGCAATTGGGCAAGAGCATCGAGGTCTATATAGACGACATGGTGGTAAAAAGCAAGATAGCGTCCGAGCACTTGGGAGATCTTGAAAATATATTCAAAGTTTTGAGGAAATACAAATTGCGCCTCAACGCCTCCAAGTGTTCCTTTGGCGTGGGATCAGGCAAATTCTTGGGCTACATGGTGACCCATAGAGGAATTGAAGTTAACCCCGACCAAATTGGAGAAATCAACAGTTTGCAACCACCTTAAAACCCCAAGTAAGTCTATAAACTAACCGGAATGACTGCTGCATTGAATCGGTTTATCTCTTGGTCAGTTGACAGGTGCCGATCTTTCTTCCCATTGATAAACAAATGGAAGGGGTTCGAATGGATCGAGGAATGTGCCTTGGCCTTCCAACAACTTAAGGATTATCTCTCCCAACCTCCCATCATATCTAACCCTGAAGCTGATGAAGTCCTGTTCGCTTACATTACTGTGGCCCATCATGCTGTAAGCCTAGTCCTGCTATGAGTTGACGACGATGTACAAAGGCTAGTATATTATATGAGCAAGTCGTTACACAAGGCTGAGGTCCGCTATCTGCCATTGGAAAAAGCCATTCTGGTGGTAGTACACACCACACAAAAGCTCTCCTATTACTTTCAGGCACACATAATCACTGTCCTAACTCAGCTCCCGCTCAGAGCTCTTCTCCGAAGCGCTGACTACACAGGAAAGATTGCTAAATGGGCCACAATCCTAGGGGCTTTCGATATTAAATACATGCTATGCACCTTGATTAAGGGATAAGTCCTCGCGGACCAGGTAGCCGAGTTCACCGAATCCCCGTCAGAAGAAGAAACAGAAACACAATCCATAGATGGAAAATTGGTTGGCATAATCTCCCAACAAGGTACCCTACCTTGGGAAGTATACGTTGATGTCGCATCAAATTAGAAAGGTTCTGGAGTAGGGTTGGTATTAATATCCCCTGAAAGGATCATCATCGAGAAATCATTGAGATTGGGATTCTCAGCCACCAATAACGAAGTTGAGTATGAGGCTTTTCTGATGGGAATGACTATGATTCAAAGAATAGGTGGAAAGGCAATAAGATATTCTCGGACTCCAAATTAGTTGTCGGCCAAGTAAAAGGGGAATTTGAAGTGAGGGATGAAAGAATGCAAGGGTACTTGAGCCAAGTTAGACACCTGCAGTTAGCCTTCGAATCCTTTGACTTGTTTCATATTCCTAGGAGTGGAAACACCCATGCTGATTCCCTAGCCACACTTGCTTCCTCTTTGGCGCAGAGCTTGCCTCGGGTGATCCTCGTAGAAGACCTTCGTGAACCCGTGGGACTGAATAGGGAACAGGTGCATGTTCATCAAATTAGGGTAGGGCTAAGCTGGATGGACCCCATAGTGTCGTTCTTAAAAAAGGACACTCTACCCGAGGAAAAGCCTGAAACAGACAAGGTGTGTAGAAAGGCTCCTAGGTTCTGGCTATCCGAGGACCAAAAGTTGTACAAATGCTCTTTTCTGGACCTTACCTATTGTGCATACACCCCGAGGCAACAGAACTACTCCTTGAGGAGTTACATGAAGGGATTTGTGAGAGCTATATTAGGGGAAGATCCTTGGCACACAGAGCAATCAGTTAAGGCTATTGGTGGCCAACTATGCAAAGGGAAGCACAAAAATATGTAAAGAAGTGCGACTAGTGCCAATGGTACGCACTAAACATACACCAACTAGGCGGGGTCCTTAACCCACTGTCCAGCCCTTGGCCATTCGCGCAATGGGGCTTAGACATTGTGGGCCCTTTCCCCAAGGCAGCAAGAAACAAAAGATACTTACTGGTTGGCACAGACTACTTCACCAAATGGGTAGAAGCGAAACCTCTAGCAAACATTAGAGATGTGGATGCCAAGAAGTTTGTTTGGAGAAACATTATCATGTAATTCGGGGTCCCGCATACCCTCATCTCGGACAACGGCCTTCAGTTTGATAGCTGCTATGAGTTGGGAATTATGAATAGGTATTCCACACCAGCTTACTCCCAAGGGAATGGGCAAGCCGAGGTTGTCAACAAGGTCATAGTGAATGGACTTAAGAAAAGATTAGACGACGCAAAGGGAAGATGGGTTGAGGAGTTGCCATACGTCCTCTGGGCTTACCGAGCCACGCCTCGCAGATCCATAGGAGAAACCTCATTTTTGATGACTTATGGAGCTAAGGTTGTTATCCCTCTAGAGACTAGTTTCCCAACATTAAGAACTAGCTCTTTTAATTCGACCACAAACGGTGAATTAATGGAAAGGAGCTTAGACCTAATTGAAGAAAGAAAGGAAAATGCAATGGTTCAATTGGAATACTACCAGAAGAAACTCAAGCAAGGTTATATTGCCAATGTAAAGCTGAGACTATTGGCACCTAGTGATCTGGTATTGAGAAAGGTCCTGGGCACTGTAAAGAACCCTGCATAGGGAAGCTAGGGCCCAATTGGGAGGGACCATGTTGCATCACCTCAGTGGTCGGTGTAAGGGCATATTTCCTGGAAGATTTAGATGGACATGTCATACCACGCCCATGGAATGTAAGCAATTTGAAAAGGTATTACTATTAATGAAAGTCTCTTTTGTTAGTATGCTCATTTGTCTATGGCATTATACTTCTCGTTATGACAACTTTTATAAATGTTTAAACTGAAACCCAATCATGCCTGAAGTCCTCGGATTAGATAATCTGGGAAGGTTAATACATAATGACAACTTTTATAAGTGTTTAAACTGAAACCCAATCATCTCTGAAGTCCTCGGATTAGATAATCTGGGAAGGTTAACACACAATGACAAATTTTATAAGTGTTTAAACTGAAATCCAATCATGCCTGAAGTCCTCGGATTAGATAATCTAGGAAGGTTAACACACAATGACAACTTTTATAAGTGTTTAAACTGAAACCCAATCATGCCTAAAGTCCTCGGACTAGATGATCTGGGAAAGTTAACACACAACGACAACTTTTGTAAGTGTTTAAACTAAAACCCAATCATGGCTGAAGTCCTCAGACCAGATGATCTGGGAAGGTTAACACACAACGATAACTTTTATAAGTGTTTAAACTAAAACCCAATCATGCCTGAAGTTCTTGGACCAGATGATCTAGAAAGGTGTTGAGGTCCAAAATTCCACAACAAAACTCATTCCATAAAATATAAAGAGGGCCCAATTCATGCAGCAAGAAGAATCGACATTAAGGTCCTATGTATGTTTAGATTTCTAGCAAAAAAGGCCACTAAAAAGTCCAGTAAATTCCAATGAAAGAACTGGGCCGGGATCCCCAGAGGCTAGCAAAGGCTCGGGATCCTCGGGACGCACAACATGCTCTAAGTAAGATTGAAACGGCTCAAAGCATAAAGGATGAAGGACAAATAGGTCTTAAGCGCCTAGTCATGCGTCAGAAAGTGTAAAGCAAACATTCATGAACAAAGGAGCTGCACCTCAAGAAACCAAGAATGAGAAAACCATAAGTAGAAGTGGCTGGGGAGGAGCTTTCAACCCAGCAATAAAAGATTCCGATTGTTTGGGAAAAATGGCAAGGATGGAAGACAGCCAAAAGCTAAAAAAGCGAAGAGGGCCAAATAGTTAGGATCAGCAACCTAAGGGGACCTTGGAATTGAACTTTAACTAAGGGCTTTTAACTTGGTCAAACCAAAAAGAAGAAATTATGAGAAAAAAGGAAAGGACCAGCCCCTGGGGAACTGACACAGTATGAGCTCTGAGGGGCAAAAGAGAGAAATCACTAGCACCCTGGAGCCCTAGAGTCGCACTATAAAAGGAAGAGAAAACCCATGCTAAGGGACATTCATTCATCACTATTTTGATCTGAGAAAAGATATTACAACAGAGCCATAAAAAGAACTTTGTAAAACCCAAAGAAAAACAGAGGACTGTCTCCTGGTATCTTAGAAAATAGCCACTATAGCACATACTTGGATTCAAAAGGATTCAAATTTTACAAGTCTTAGAGGTTTGAAGAGCCATCAAAGTCTGCATATTTTGAGTTAATTTGAACCTTGTATCATGTTTTAGTGAGCACACTGTAATCCACAATCAAGAAAAATAATGAAATACCTCATATTGATTTGAGGATCTTTAACAATTATTTGGTGTATTTCTTTATTACGTTGTTTTCCTTTACTGTTTCTTGCTAAAATCCTTCTCACCTAACTATCTTGGAAGACAAAGCCCAAGCAAAACCACTCGGACTTGAGTTCCAAATCCCACAAGTCTTGTGTAAAAGCACTAAGTTTGTGAGAATTTGGGCCAGGATCCTCGTGGCTAAATCATTCTCATGAAACTCATTTACATATATGTATATGTATTAAAATGTATATCCTAATCTAAGAAACTAATAATTATTTGAAGAAATGTGTATTGTATAGTGTGTTTTTATGTAGCACCCATAAAGGTAAAGGGAAAGGACAAAGCTCTATTGCATAATAAACATTGAAAAAGATCATATAGTTCAGAGAACCAGCAATCTGGGTTCTTACAGGCCTAGTACACCCTGGGATCCCACGACAGTACTCCCTGGGGTACCAAGTGAAGGAACTCTTTAAAATGTTTATACAATAAAAGATAAACCTTAAATACTCTATTTCAATCTCCTTCTCATTGTGAATATTATGAACACTTATTTTACTTATTTCGTAAGAGTAAATGGTTATTTTACAAGGCTAAAACACTTATAATGGTATTTTATTGCTTAGGAGGAATTGCATTTTTCATGTTGAGGAGCTTTATGTGATTTGCGCACAACTTGGTTCATAATTAGCCCCATTTAGTTGTGGTGAACCAAGCCCAGTCCACCAAAACAACAAGTATTTGGCCCGAGATCCTTGTCTCTACTTAGGCCTGTGTGCTAAGAAAAAAAGCACTCTCACATTTTGGCGACTTCACTAGGGACTAGAAAAAAGGAGAGGGAAAAAACAATCCCTTTGCAAGCATGGCTCCAAAGCTAGGAAACACCTAGAGGAAGGAAAGTTCCTCTTGGTGCATCCAACATCAAGATCTCAAAAGTGCGGGTTCCTCCAACGAATGTTCTACCAAGGGACTCTATATGGAATTTTGGGGAACTTCCCAACACAAGATAAGTTTTATGCATCATTATTTTCTCCATTTTATATTTTGAACATAATGGACTGAAGTCTATGGTTTTCAAATGGATAGCTATCACTATGTTGCATGAAAGCAAAAGCATTGTATTGTTTAATAATAGAAGTAGACATTTGTTCTACACAATATAGAATCATGGATAAGTTTAGTTGTCATACTCATCCTCCAATTAAATGGACCTTATTTAAAGATATTCATAAAAGATAACTGCCCACAAGGACTTGGAATCTCTGGTGGCCAAGCCCTTAACGTAGCTCAACTTTTTCTTCAACCTTGTGTTGGAGGTGGGGTATTGCAATTTTGTTTTACTTCAGCTTATTGGTGGTTAAGACCATGTTACTAAATGGTTTTGACATTGATCAAAAGTTCACAATGTTTTGAGCATGGCATGGGATTGGTTGTTGATGACTCTACACCTTGAGCAATAGAAAGGGTTGGAGGGAGTGATGAGAAGAAAGCTGGTCATTTTGATTAGCATTTATGCAGTTAGTTTAGTCCTAAACTTTGAAGTCCAAAACTTGAAGATGCTTGTTAAATGAGGTATTGGTGGTGTGAAACTACTTTGTACCATTGGTCTCCAAAGGCAACTCAGTGGTCTCATAAAAACTTAACTAATACTAAAAGTGTTTTGAGAGTATAGCCAACCTATAGAGTATAGCCAACCTATATATTACAACCAAATAGTTGAAAAATAAATGTTGAACTTAGCTAGAAGAAACAAAATCTTGTTTCTTATGAGGATTCTACTCTTTACAAAAAGGGGGTAAGAGGAGTCATGTAATAATATTTTAACAATCAAAACATTGTCTCATTGCTAAAAAAAAAAAAGGAGAAGTGAGAGAAAAAAAAAAAAAAAGATTGATGGAATGAAGATTGTATGAGCTACACAATAAAGCAATTGCCTCATGTTAGGGGGCTGATTTATTTTCTTTAAAAAAAAAATATTCATAATATTGTTTCATTTCTTTTTAAAAAAGAAAAAAGAAAAAGGAAAAAAGAAAAAAAAAAGAGAAGTAAGCGAATCAAAGAGCCTTGATGAGATGTAAATTACATAGTAAAGCAATCGCCTCACGTCGTGGGGCTAAATAATTTTGTAGCAACTTGATAATAATAACATATGGCGCAAGTTAACAAAATGGACAAGTTTCCTTAGCTTTGCCCATGGATTTGGCAAAATGGAGTAGTTCCATGATCCTAGCAAAGCCTAGGAGATCATTGACTCCAGTAAGCAAAGCCTGGGATATCCTTGATCCCAACAAAGCTGAGGAGATCCTTTATTCCAGCAAGGCTAAGTACACCCTCGATTCCAACAAAGCCTAGGAGATCCTTGACTCTAGGAATCAACGCCTGGGAGATCCTTGATTCCAAATGAGATCCTAGATTCCAGTAAAAAAGAAAAAGAAAAAAAAAGAGTAGTTCCCTGGGTCTAGACACGAATCCAACAAAAATAGAGTAGCTCCTTGATTTCAAAGAAGTTGAGTAGTTCCTTGGTTCCAACCATGGTTCTAGCAAAATGGAGTAGTTCTTTGGTTCCATAAAAAAAATTTCGAGTTGTTCCTTGATGGAATAGTTTTTCTGATTCTTGCAAAGTGAAACAATTCTTTGGTTCCAACAAAGTTGAAGTACCTCCATGGATCCAGCAAAATTAAATGGATATAAAAAAAATGGAGGCATAAAAAAAACTTTGATAGAAGTTCCACAATAACATCAAGAGAAGATGGATCAAGCATGGTTCAACAACTACCTCATGTCCTGTGGGCTAAAGCCTATTGTGCAATGGGCCTTGAATATATTTTGAAAAAAAATCAATAGAAACACTACATTGCAAGTCAACAGCAAAATCAACATTATTGAAAGCTCAACAACTATACAGTACATCTATCATTTCTTATAGCTCAACAATTGGGCCCACCCATGGAAATAACAAGATTTGGAGGAGATACAGAGACCACTGAAGGACACCTACAACTAGCTCTAAAGACCAACCATGACATCACAAGTATTGCCTAATCCTCTTAATGTACTACTAGTACATGAAAGAGGGATTGAATGGGAAGTCCACAAAAATCACTGCCAATCCTAGTCCTTTCATCTAGCACAAAGTAAGCTTTGTGGAAAATATACTTTATGATGAATCGGCTCCAGTTGAAGAATATCCTATTCTTAGGATCCCCGGGGGGGGGGGGGGGGGAGGGGGGGTGGGTTCTATCCCAGAAGAAGAAAAAACCTAGAAGGAAGGCAGAATTTTACTTATGAAGGCACATGGGACCTGAATGTAGCCTACAAAAAGATCTTGGACCACCATCTTACATGATAGCCTAGGAAGAGATCTTGGAGGAACTTGGGGATACAATAAGTCAGAATATCCCATCTCTAGGATCCTGAGGGGCTCCCATCCCAGAAGAAGGAAACAGTACCCATGGTTTAAGAGATCCCTTGGATAGAAAAAAGACAGAAGGAGGAAGGTTAATATACTACTTTTGAAGATCCCGGAGAAACTTATGGATATGGAAGGGGAGGCATAAATCCTACCAAAGGAAAAACTAGAAGAGGTGAACTTGGGGGTTGACCCAACGAACTCGAGGCCTATCCTAATCAATAGTCAGTTATCGGTACAAAGAAGAAAAAAAAAAGAGCAACTGGTGGAGCTATTGAAAAATATGAAGATTTATTGGTGTGAACTCCTTCAAATTAAATAAGGCACGTCCAAAGGATATATTTCCTTTACTTAACATCGATCTCCTCATAGATCCAGCCAAGGTAATAATAATATCAACCATGAAGAGGCATACCATGGTCAAGGAACTTAAGAGCTTCTTGGAAAGAGTTTCTTACATTAGGAAGTTCACACCAAGACTAGCCTTCGTCACTAGTGGACTATCCAAACTGTTAAAAAAGAAGAATGTTCTCATATGGGGAGCTGAGCATCCAATCATAAAACTTCAACATAAGTCATTTGCCTACCTTATGGGTATTAGTCCATGGAAAAATCATTATTGTTATATCTGGGATCCCGATCCTAAGCATACAAAGCATTAAAGGAAACCGAAATGAGGTATCCCAACATAGAAAGAGTGCGTTTGGCGGTTATGCATCTCAACAACTGAATCATTACTTTTTACCACCAAATCCTATTGGTGATAAGCTCTCATCCAATAAAAACCCTCCTCCATTAGCCTTTGCGATCTTGAAGAGTGGCCCAGTGGTTAATATTAATTTCCCAATACAACATAGGTCTGAAGGATCCCTAGAGTTGTTAAAAGCTAAGCTGTAGCAAACTTACTGACCTGGTTCCCCAAAGAAGAGGAGTACCTATTGAGTGAGAAGATCTCTAAAAAAGTAGTAGCAGTAGAGATCCTTGTAAATGAACAGACCATGAGGTTTGTGAAAACAGCCTTCAACGAGCATGCCTAGAGGAAGCCTTCCTCTTCTAGGATCCCTATAAGAGGATCCCCCACTTGAAGAAAACACCATGACAGAATCATCTTGGTGGAGCTCCTGACCACCAATTCACTAGTGAGAGCAACCTTAGATGACTCATAAAAGAAGTTTATTTCCATAAAAGATTTGTTCACAGCCAAGAGAGGATATTTTAGAAGATCCTCGACCCTTTAAAGAAAAGAAATCAGTTCAGTGAGTCCACTTGAAAACGAGGGGCTACAAAGAACTTTTTCTGAAAATTGAAAAATTCAATAGTCATGAACAAACTTTCCAAGTGGTATGGCCCAGGACTTGAGAAAGGGCAAACTTTCCATGTACCTGGCACAGGACTTGACTAAAATAGAATTTTCCAAGTGGCATGACCTAGGACTTGGGAAAGGGAACATTTTTCATGTACCTAGCCCAGGACTTGATTATAATACAAATTCTTCCAAGTGACATGGCCTAGGACTTGAGAAAGGGCAAACTTTCCATGTACTTGGCACAGGACTTGACCAAAACAAAATTTTCCAAGTGGCATGGCCTAGGACTTAGGAAAGGGAAAATTTTCCATGTACCGAGCCCAGGACTTGATCATAATAGAAAATTTTCAAGTGGCATGGCCTAGGGCTTGGGAAAGGGAAAATTTTTCATGTACCTAGCCTAGGACTTGACCAAAACAAATTTCAAGTGACATGGCCTAAAACTTGGAAAGAGTAAACTTTCCATGTACCTAGCCCAAGACTTAGCCTAGAACAAATTTTCTAAATACATGGCTCAGAAATTGGCCAAGACCAAAAGTTTCCAAGTACAAACAAGAAAATGGTCAAAAGCAAAAGTTTATGGGTACAAGCTGTAGCATGTACCAACAATAGGTACAAGTGTAGATTGTAAGCATATCCCAGTCATGGCTACAACTTGTAGCACGTACCAGCAATAGGTTCAAGCCATAGCAGGTCCTAGTAAAGGGTGCAAAATGTAAGCAAGGCCCAACAAGGGGTACAAAGAGAAAGAGCCTCGAGTGCGTATGAAAACCCAAAAGTGGGTGTTTACAAGATTGACATCCTTGAAAGGAATTGGTTCAAGGGAACCTAATGAAGCAAGGAAGGCGTAACACTAAAAAAAAATTCTAAGAGTACATCACTAGAAGCTGCAAAAGCATGGATACTTTTGCAAGTCTCTATACAAAGAGATTAGTCAATGACATTGCAAACCAGTTAACAACATTTCCCTCCTCTTACAAATTGTAAACTCACCAAAGGCTTGGAGGTACTCCAATTCAACAAAAGAAAGTTCATTCCATGAAGGAAGTGTAGCAATTCATTTGGAGTTTCCCATAAGAATTATTTGATCTACACATTGGTTCTACAAAGCAGGAAAGCATCCAAAAACAATTTATTTTCTCACGCATGGGCTACAGGTAACCCAGAGCTTAGGGGGCTAATGTTGAGGTCCAAAATTTCACAACAAAACCAATTCCATAAAAAATAAAGAGGACCCAATTCATGCAACAAGAAAAATCAACATCAAGGCCCTATGTATGTTCAGATTTCTAGCAAAAAAGGCCATTAAAAAGTCCAGCAAATTCTAGTGAAACAATTGGGCCAGGATCCCCAGAGGCTGCCAAAGGCTGCCAAAGGCTTGGGATCCTCGGGACGCACAACATGCTTTAAGTAAGATTGAAACAGCTCAAAGCATAAAGGATGAAGGACAAACAAGTCTCAAGTGCCTAGTCATGTGTTAGAAAGTGTAAAGCAAACATTCATGAACAAAGGAGCTGCACCTCAAGAAACCAAGAATGAGAAGACCATAAGTAGATGTGGCTGGGGAGGAGCTTTCAACCCAGTAGTAAAAGATTCCGATTGTTTGGGAAAAATGACAAGGATGGAAGATAGACAAAAGCTAAAAAAGTGAAGAGGGCCAAAATAGTCAGGATCAGCAACCTGAGGGGACCTTGGAATAGAACGTTAACTAAGGGCTTTTAGCTTGGTTGGACCAAAAGGAAGAAATTATGAGAAAAAAGGAAAGGACTATCCCCTAGGTAACTGACATAGTACGAGCTTTGAGGGGCAAAAGAGAGAAATCCCAGGCACCCTGAAGCCCTAGAGTCGCATTATAAAAGGAAGAGAAAACCCATGCTGAGGGACATTCATTCATCACCATTTTGATTTGAGAAAAGATATCACAATAGAGCCATAGAAAGAACTCAATAAAACCCAAAGAAAAATAGAGGATTGTCTCCTGGCATCTCAGAAAATAGCCACTATAGCACATACTTGGATTCGAAAGGATTCAAACTTTGCAAGTCTTAGAGGTTTGAAGAGCCATTAAAGTCTACAATTTTTGAGTTAATTTGAATCTTGTATCATGTCTTAGTGAGCACACTGTAATCCACAATCAAGAAAAATAATGAAATATCTCATATTGATTTGAGGATCTCTAACAATTATTTGGTGTATTTCTTTATTACGTTATCTTCTTTTACTGTTTCTTGCTAAAATCCTTCTCACCTAACTATCTTGGAAGACAAAGCCCAAGCAAAGCCAATCGGACTTGAGTTCTAAATCCCACAAGTCTTGTGCAAAAGCACTAAGTCTGTGAGAATTGGGGCCAGGATCCTCGTGGCTATATCATCCTCATGAAACTTATTTACATATATGTATATGTCTTAAAATGTATATCTTAATCTAAGAAACTAATAATTATTTGAAGATATGTGTATTGTATAGTGTATTTTTATGTAGCACCCATAGAGGTAAAGGGAAATGACAAAGCTCTATTGCATAATAAACATGGAAAAAGATCATATAGTTTAGAGAATCAGCAATCTAGGTTCTTACAGGCCTAGTACGCCCCAGGATCCCACGATAGTACGCCTCGAGGTACCAAGTGAAGGAATTCTTTTAAATGTTTATACAATAAAAGATAAGCCTTAAATACTCTATTTCAATCTCCTTCTCATTGTGAATATTATGAACACTTATTTTACTTATTTCGTAAGAGTAAATGGTCGTTTTACAAGGCTAAAACACTTATAATGGTATTTTATTGCTTAGGAGGAATTGCATTTTTCATCTTGAGGAGCTTTATGTGACTTGTGCACAACTTGGTTTGTAATCAGCCCCATTTAGCTGCGGTGAACCAAGCCCAGTCCACCAAAACAACAAGTATTTGGGCCTGGGATCCTTGTCTCTACTTGGGCCTTTGTGCTAAGAAAAAAAGCACTCTCATAAAAGGTTAATACACAATGACAACTTTTATAAGTGTTTAAACTAAAATCCAGTCGTGGCTGAAGTCTTTGAACCAGATGATCTAGGAAGGTTAACACACAATGACAACTTTTATAAGTGTTTAAACTAAAACCCAATTATGCCTGAAGTCCTTGAACTAGATGATTTGGGAAGGTTAACACACAATGACAACTTTTATAAGTGTTTAAACTAAAACCTAGTCATGCCTGAAGTCCTCGGGCCAGATGATTTGGGAAGGTTAACACACAATGACAAGGTTAGCACACAACAACAACTTTTATAAGTGTTTAAACTGAAAGCTATTCATGCCTGAAGTCCTCGGACCAAATGATTTGGGAAGGTTAACACACAACGATAACTTTTCTAAGTTTTTAAACGGTTCGTGTTATCTACTTGTTTCTCACTAAGTCAAAACCAAACCCTCAGATTGGACAAATTAAAACTCTTGGATTAATCGTCCAAGTGTAAATTCTTGAATTATTCATCCAAGTACAAATTACTGTTAGTATTTGCCATAGCCAGAATGGTCCTAAGATAAATTTGTTTGGGACAACAGCAATGCTGAAAGTATGAAAAGGAAAAAACAAAAGAAATTGAAAGAAAATTCCATTCAATAATCAAAAGTAGTATCATTATATACAGTGGTAGAACCCACGACAAAAATGATGATGACAATGTTACCACAAAAGAAAATACATATAATGAAATGGAATGAAAATACTACAGCTACTTCTACTTGGACTCAATAGCCTTGAGCTTGGCACCCCCAACATTAGACTTGGACTTTGCTGCTTTAGCTTAGGAGACCATGTCTTTGATGGGAATGTTGTCCTTAGAAGGGGCATTTCCAGCTGAGGATAAGACCTCTTTACCCTTTCCAACCCCCATCAAGGGAACCTTAGTACCCACGGTAAAGACTTGGGCACCAAGGGCTTGCTCAGGAAGTGAAAAAGGGAGAGCAATGGTCGAAGAGAGATCGGCTGGAAGCTCTCGAATATGCTTGGGAAAGTATATGCTCTCAACCTTTCTTAGGTCGGAGTCAGAAGGGACCCCCGAACTATTTAGTGCCTCTGTCTAGGACATAGTGCAGTAGTCCCTGCAAACTTCGGCCACCTTCTTGGCCAACCTTTTTTCTGTCTCCTCCACCCCATGCTCATAGGCCACGGTCACTGCAACTTCATTATTTTCCTTGGCCACCCAAGTTGCCTCTTTCGCAGCATCCCTGACCCTCTGTAGCTCGGCCCTGAGGTCCAAGACCAGCTGTTTCTGGGTGGCCAAGTTGATCTCCGTTGTGTACAACAACTTCCGCTAGTCCTCGGCTTGTGTTTGAGCATTCTTCAACCTCACTAAAGCGCTAGAACGCTCATGTTCTAACTCCTTTAGCTTCTCGGCCATCCGAGCCTTCTTCTCCTTTTCTGCCTCGAATGCCTTCTCAACCTCGCACTAAGAGTGGGACTCAGCCTCAAGCTTGTGATGAGCACTTCGTACCCGCTCTTCATCCACACAGACCTGCTAAGTGACCTACATGAAAGTAGCAAAGTGGTTAGGATATATATGTGAAAGAAATATACATTTACGAATTAAAGCATGGCTAGAAGGTCACTTACCACAACAAGGTCCTTCTTTAAGGACATGAACAGGTTAGGCTGCCTTGTCCGCCTGAGGGCATCCATGTCTTTAGGGAGGAGGAGAGGCTGCTACAAGGCTTTGGCCAAGTAGGTGGCGTGCCCCCTGCTGGATTCCCTTATGGTAGAGTTATAAGGAATAGGTGCCCCATCTAACTCTATCACAGGGGCCTACGCATACTGTTGGTGACGCACCTCAACGTCATCCCTGTTGTTTATAGACTTAGACCTCTTACCCCTAAGGTCCTTGGTTTTCTGCTACTTGGTACCCCGTTGAGGAGCCATCTCCCCATCTTCTAGTTCCTACATGGGTCTCTTCCTCTTCGGATCAAGATCAACATGTAGTCTGAGATTAGCAGAAGGAGGGGGAAGATTGGCAGGAACTAAGGCATTAGGAGCTTCTGTCAGAGTTGCCCCCTTGTTCTTGTTTGCCGTTAAACCCTTCAAGTTGGACCTTTTCTTCTGTTGTTCCATCCTTTCTCCTCCCTAAGGGCTCGAGTCAATTGGGGTAACGACTGATCTTATAGGACAAGTAGAAGAGAGCTTGTCAGACTTGGTCTCAGAATCCAAGAGCTCCATAGGGTTCTCTTGCACTCTTGTTTCCTCTCCGAAGTGAAACTGGTCTATCTCCTCATCCAAAGACAAGCGTGAGGAGGCAACTCCCTCTTCTATTGCAACTGTTGCTCCGAGAAGGACTTGTTGTAATGGTACTACTAGCTGAGGAGGAATCTGATGACCTGGTAGTATGACAGGGGGAAGGTTGTGTGGTGCCAAGAAGTTTGGTTTGGACACGTTAATGCGGTTTATCCAAGGATCACCTGCTTGGATGGCGTGGCCAACCTCTTGGAAGATCTTTGGAATGGGATCAAAATCTAGAATTAAGTGTACCGCCCACAATTGTCGGTCCTCACTCACAAAGATTTCTAATCAGAGCAGGTAGTTGAGGGCCACAATGATAGTAAGACTGAGCCGAGGAGTGACTTGCCTCCTATGTGTAAAACAAACCAGGAAATCAAACACGATTAGACAACTGAGGTCCGTTATCGGAGGAATGTAAAATAAAGGACATGGGTAGAATTAAAAATCTAAGTCTTTCATTAGGGAAACCTAACTCTAATATACCCCACCTGGCTCTCTCTCTTGGGTCAGGCAGTGTAGACAGTCGTGCCATGCCCCCAAAATGATGAGGTAGTCATCTTTCATTCCTTATTGGATTTGGGGATGCACGAAATGAGCCTGACGATGGGCGACCTGGACTTAAGGTAAAACCCACAGTCAGCTTGGGAATGACACTCATACATGTGGACCACGTCATGCCAAATGATTCCCAACCTGAGATGCTCGTTGAGAGCATCGATGTAGCTTAAAACCCTAAACATGTTAGGCGCACATTGATGGGGGCACAACCTATGATTAATTAGATAGTCCCGAGTTATCCTTCCCATAGGAAGGTCATCCCTTTTTCTAAGAAGGCTATAATGGGGATGATGACCTCCTTTACCTCTCTATGTGTTGTGATTTGCTCCAGAGGGCAATAACGCCGGCCGACTTCCTAGGGAATATGGAATCTCTATTTAAAAGCTTCTATTTTGGCAGGGGAATCTACCAGACTCTCAAATCTACCCATTTGGACAACTCTAGAAAAAGCGACTAAAATGCTGAAGCGAAGAAACAAGAATTAAAGAGGTCGAGAAGACTGGCTGAGAAGGAAAAGGGAGACGAAAACTTACAAAAGTAAGTCTGCTAACCCTAATCCTTTGAGAAGGATCCTTTACAACTTTATTAAAGAGAGAGTTGTGGAGGCGAAGGAATTTAGAGTGTTTTGGAGTGCTGGAGTTCTCTAGAATATCTGAAATTTCATAAAGTAAAGAAGGAAACAAGTTCCCTCAAGGCTTTATATAGGGGGAGAAAAAGAGCGGGATTAACACCGTTCAAAATTTTAGGAGTAATATCCAATGTAAGATGTGAGCCTCACCGTTGGATGGGGCAACAAGGCGCCGCCTGGAGCAATAAATGACAACGTGCAGACTCCGAAGCGTCAAAAGCAGTTACTAAGCGTGGAAAGTGGCACCCCTGCGTGTGTGAGCCAAAGAAATAAATGGCCTTATCTCCTGAAGATCAAAACCCCGCTTTTTCTCCTTGGGTGAGAGGGAAAAACTAGAATTTTAAGGGGCTATTGTAGGGATAAGGCCCAAAAATAGTGTACTGAGCCTTGGGCCTCACTCGAGAACATTGAGATGTCCGAAGAGAAAGAAATAATAAAAGGTCATTCCAGCTCAGTGCCTCATGAGTAAGAAAGGGGTAAGAGATGGTTCGAGAAGAAATGTCTCCTTGAACAAGGCGAGCCCTGCTCCTCTACGTATTCCAGCAACAAAAACGACCCCAATAGAGACATTGGTGTCAGAGGCAAATTACATGAACCCACAAGAGGGAAGGAGACCCAAAAATATCTAAAGAGCAGGTATTACCTCCGCATTAAATGTACTGCAGCAACCTTTCTGGCCGCATTTATGTGGAGAAAACCCCTAAACAGTGTTTCCTTGGTCACCGCAACTTATAGGGAGCCAGAAAGAGTGTCTGATGAGACGGGTATTCAAGAAGTGGCTTGGGCATTTGACAAGTGGATGGCCAGGATTGCTAGGGAGGAGATATATAATGTGAGAGATCCCTGTGTGAAGAGGGAGGGAGATTGTTGTTATTACAATTACCACTGTTAATCTCATAGAGATATATAAATATTTGCCTCCTCAGCGATACATTGACCTAGTCTTACATACCTTTTCTTGCATGATTATCTCAAGAACCCCTTTTAGCCGTTGCAATCTCCACTTGAACCTAGTTCTTTAATCCACACTCTACAAATTTATTGTGCTGGGTCCATTAACCCACGATCCCTTACATATTGGGCTAGGGCTGCAAATCGTG
Source organism: Quercus variabilis (assembly GCA_030445155.1). Classification (NCBI taxonomy): domain Eukaryota; kingdom Viridiplantae; phylum Streptophyta; class Magnoliopsida; order Fagales; family Fagaceae; genus Quercus; species Quercus variabilis. Next base: position 21,230,737 of record CP129449.1, read on the forward strand.
CTCTTACAATAATAATAATAGACAAAACTAAAAGAAATTCAAATTAAAATTCTAAATTAGATTTTCAATTTTGTGCCATGTGTCTCAAATTGAAGAGGTTTTTGCATAATGATGATTAGAGATAGAAATCAAGGATAATAATAATAATAATAATAATAATAATAATAATAATAATAATAATAATAGGCGAAACTGAAAGGAAGTCAAATTAAAATTCTAAATTAGATTTTCAATTTTGTGCCAGGTGTCTCATATAAGTTTTTGAATTTTTTTGCTACGTGAGTTATTGTATCAATTAAGTTTTTTTAATTTTGTTGCTAAACGCAAAAACCAAAGAGATTACAATAAGAACTTAGATTGGTACAATGCATCCAGCCATTGGGATGGCAAGACTATTTTTTTGGAATGAAATGCACCGAGTTTAATATTCAGTAAAAAAAAGTGAACGCAAGGAATTTCCAAAAAGATAGCAGAGCCAGAGAAGAGCATTTGCAATGCATTTTTTGATCAACGAATCTAGATTAGATTCATCAATAGTTTATTCTTCTATTGCAATATAAAAACAACGCTCTCTCTATAATCCGAAACTTCGAATTGGTCACAATCACAATCACAAACAACACAGTAAAGAGAGAGAGAGAGAGAGAGAGAGAGAGAGAGAGATGGCAGATACTCTGAGCGCTTTGAGGTCTCTAATGGCTTCTCATTCTCCACCTCTTGATGCTTTAGTTGTTTCGTCTGAAGATTATCATTAGGTTCCTCTTTCCCTCTTTCTTTTTCAATTTTTTGCAAGCAAACACTTTGCATCTTCTAATTTGAAAATTTTGAATTTGATGGAATATAGATATTTATTTATATAAAAATCATGATTCCGATCCATTTAGTAGTTCAGATTTTGAATCTTTCATCGTTTATGTTATTTCTTTTAATTTGAAATCTTGAATTTGGCATTATCTTTTTTAGCAGCACACAATTTAACATGCACAGTATTTCTATGTTAATAATAATAATAATAATAATAACATATTGTTATTATTATTATTATTATTATCATCTAATGTTTAATTTGGTTCTTGTTGCAGAGCAAGTATGTATTGGCATGGGACAAAAGGCGTGAATTTGTTTCTGGCTTCACCGGAAGTGCTGGTCAGTTTTAATTTTAAGAAACAAGTTTATTCAATTTTAAGTGTTTTCTTATTTTAATTTAAATTTTGGAAATGTTGTTAGAATATCTTCACTCTGTTAAAATGTTGATAGTTTAGTTTAATCATTAGCTTTCACTTAAAAGTTTGCATCTTTACATTGTTATAAATTGCTAATATGTGATTAGATGCACATTATGCCTAAAATTCACTATCCTTATATTTGGATTTTTGTTTAGGTTTGGCACTTATAACAATGAAGAAAGCACTACTGTGGACTGATGGACAATACTTTTTGCAGGCTGCAAAGGAGCTTAGTGATCAATGGAATCTCGTGTGAATTGGAGAGGACTCGGCTGTAGATGTCTGAAAAGCAGATATAAGTCACTATGTTTTAAAAATTTCCAATGAATTGGTCTTGATGGTTAAGGTTATGAACAATGTAAATTTTCCAAAGAGAGATTTATTATTTTATATTTATGCAAGTTTGATCACCTTCTTGGAGTGGATGACTCCACATTATCTTTCTACTAGAACTTTTGATTCATATTGTTACAATTTAACCCGAAATTTTATTTGAATTTTCCTATCATTGTTACTATCATATATTTTATTGATTTTTTTCCCTAGGAATTGGGTTTATGAATCTTGATAAAATAACTCACTTAGCACAAAAATTCGAAAACATATGAGACATGGAAGAGCCCAAAGTAGCCAAGCCCACTTAGAATAACCGTGTTAGGTATTTCAGGCCCAATGTAATTAATTTGTTAGAGGATGGGTTTGCAAGGTCAACTTTAATACTTTGCTATGACCTAAATATGAAATCAATGGAGTCAAGGCTGGTAAAGTAATAAATAGAAGCACGAAATATGGATAAAACACTTCCTCGAGTCTGGCCGAGGAGGCAAGGTTCATAAAAGATTTGCTTAAGTGTTTGATACAAGATAATACTCTGTCACTTCTTTATATAGTTCCTCTCATTGCATCTGAACCTTCCACCTGTACATCTCATTGTAGTAATTTGGATGCTTGTCCCATCAAGACTCTGTTGGAGGTGGTAGACTATGTTGTGCCATCAAGACTTTGTTGAAGGTGGTAGCATGTGTTGTGAGCTATAGGGCTACTATTCAGGGGTCATTTCCTCATTAATGCGGCCAACTAAGTTGGTACAGTGTATTAAATGTGGAGGTGATGACTACTTTACCAATATATTACCTCTCTTTTTTACTTGCATGTCTCTACTGTCTTCCACAGTACCCTATTCTTTGGCTAGTGGCCAGTTGAAGAATTCCTGAGTTGCACTTGTTCCTTAGGCTCCTCGGACAATGGGTCTCTATGTCTTCCTTACTCAGACCTTTACCCACGTGTTGGGCCCAGTCTAGTGTGCGAATGGGACTTTTTCCATCCTTGGATCGAGCCCATAGGTTCTATGTTGTGTTCAGATCCTTCCTTCCCACAATAGCCCCTTAAAATTCCATTCCTACATCTTCCATGGAAAATGGGGTTTTGATAGAACCTTGATGGTTTCACATGCTCTGGGAGTGTTCCCACGTGAGAGCGTCTTTTTGTTTTCTCTGCACACGTTCCTGATGCTTCAGCATTTGCAATGCTACAGTAAATGCTAAGTACGGTGTTGTGTCCCCGACGTTCTATAGTGCAATGAAGATCCAAGGCTTGTGAATTCTTCTAGGATTTTGAGCGGGAGTTTTACTGCCCATTTTTCACCCTTATATAAGGGGGATGGGGGGACCATTTTTCCCATTTCACTAATCTTTCTTGACAATCAGAGAAGCAGTTTGAGGTGCCTTACTCCCCATCTCCGTAAGTGTCTTTAGCTTTCACATAGTTTAGAGCCCTCTTCTTTTTTCTTTTTCTTTTTTGTTTCTTTCTTTTTTATCTTCATCTTTTTTTTTTTTTTTATAAGGATTGGTAGATTTTCTTGCTTAGTTGATACGCTTGAGGAGAGGGAGGCTTTCAAAGCCAAATATAATATTCCTGCTGGGGTAGAAATAGAACACTGTCACTTAGGGAAATGGCACACTAAGAGGCCTTCTGGTGCTGTGGCCATCCCCATGATTGCCTTCAAGGAAGGTGGAATGCAAATCCCAATGGGTAAACTAACAAGGTATTTTCTAATTTTTTATAGGCTTTGCCTAACCCAATGCTCTCCAAATGTATTCAGAGTACAAGGTAGTGTAGATATGTTAAACCATAAGATGGGAGTTAAATTGACCCACCATGATGTCAATTGGGTGTATAATTGTTAAAATTGCCAGGAGAGGGGGTATTATTTTAAGACTAGGGTACCCTCGGTTAGGTTGATCTCCTGTCTTCCCGAATCTAACAAGGGTATGGATAAGGACTTTCTGATCGTCTCAGGTGACTGGCACGATGGTTTACCTTGCCCTACATAAGACAAGGAGCTAGGTGGGATATTAGTAGGCTTGAGCAAACCCTTCTTACCCTTAGCTTAGTGAATATCACTTATCCTTTTTATTTATTTATAATTTTTTTTTATTTGCTTATTTGCATGAACATGCATTTTTTTGGTTCTCTTCATTATCACTTGCTAACCTTTAACCTCTCATCTTTTCTTCACTTTGTTGTAGATAAACAGTTTATTGATCCCAATCTCAATTTGGTGAATCGCGAGGATTTCAATAGAATGTTGTAATCCGAGATCTTCCTTCACAAGGATGGCCTGCTTCATGCCGCTTATGTTATCCTTGGATATACCTCCATTTCCTCTAGCTTTCAATCTCCTAAGCACATAATCAAAGCCAAGGATCCTTGGTTGGTGCAGATTGTGTGGACATAACGGGGGAGTCGCCACCTAGTTTTTGTAATGTTTGGAAACCATATATATAGCATCCTCTCGAGGATAGACCTTTTGATCTTACTACCAGAGATATGGGTTCGGAGTTAAGATATGGTCTTGGAAAGGTTTTAGGCACCTAAAACTGCCCAACCCTACGGTTTTCTTACTTTAATTATGTCTTATGTTTTAACCCTATTAAAGGAAAACTCAATACTGTTATTCTAACTCTCTCTCTCTTTCACACACACACACACACACACACACACACTAACATTCATCTAACAATCAACATGACATCAATCATCCCAAAAGACCTAATCATACATCTATCATGGCAATCAACCAAGGCCTAACATACATCTAATCATGCATATCAAACATCACAACCCTAGCATTCATCTAGCATGGCATCTCATATAATCCTAGCATTCATCTCATCATGGCATAACATATTATCATTAAACAAGGTAGCAACAAAAATAAGGCAGCAAAAGGGCATGACAATCAAACATAGGTCATAACATGTATTCCAACTCTTAAACATGGAATCAAGCATCAAACAACTCAAAAATGCATGTTCATATTTGTTAGGTTCTAAGGTCTTAGGATTTTATGTATTTAGAACTCTAATTTGTAATGTTGGCAAACCATGATCAAAACATTGTATTTAGTCTTGTTTAGAATTGCTCAAAGTTGGTTTAATATTGTAAAGTTGGAATTGAGTGGCTGCAGAAGTACTTGGGACTTTCGGCCTGGCTCGATCGATCGAAGAATAGACTCGATCGATCGAAAATCGCACAGGTTGAGTTTTCTGCAGAATTTCCAACTTAGCCCTACTTCATTAAACGTTTAGGGTTTTGTGTTTTTACCCTAGGTATATAAACTAAACCCTAGCCACGTTTTTGAAGGTTGTCCATATTGCTTTGTTGCTCATACATTGCTGTTTTGTGTGAATCTCTTGTGAGATTTTTGAGGAGACTTCCTTTACACAAAACTTAGGGTTTTCAAGGTAGAGATGATTTCAATATCTTGAAGATCATTATAGTTGCAACCATTGGAACTTAAAAGAAAAGCAAGCGGGGAGCTTGTAGTTGATTGAAGAATTCAATAAAGAAGTAGTCCGTGGATTCAGAGCCTGCGCGTGGTCGTGTCAGGAAGTTTTACTGGTTGGTAGCATTAGGAAGTCGAGCGGGGAGCTTGTAGTCCTTCTGTAAGAACTTTAATTCTTTCATAGTGAATTCTGTTATGCCTTGAGGATCGGTGGGTCAAATCCTCCCCAGGTTTTTACCGAGTGGTTTCCTGGGTGATCATATCTTGTGTTATTTATTATTCCGCTGCTTTATATCTTGATATGATTATTTGATTGCTTTAACCTAGAATTGCATAATTTGACTAAGTAACAACTTGGCTAATTAATCTAGGTTACGCAATCTGTGTGTTTAAGGGGTCTAAATTCCTAACAAGTGGTATCAGAGCGTGGTAGCTCTTTTTGCTTGAGATTTCTATCTCTGAGTTGATCCTTGACCCCAGTTGTCATGGAGCATGGACACTCTTTGTTTGTTCCTCCTCATTTTGATGGGAACAACTATGCTTACTGGAAAGTAAGGATGAAAGCATTCCTGAAATCCATTGATGAAAGGGTGTGGAATTCTGTTGAATACGGATGGGAGAAGCCCACTACTCCTGTGAGTGAGTGGCAAACTTCTGAAAAAGAAGCAGCAGGCTTCAATAGCAAAGCTATGAATGCCATCTTCAATGCTGTTTCTATGGAGGAATTTAAGAGGATCTCTAATGTTGAGGTTGCTCATATTGCTTGGAAAATCCTCCAAACTGTGCATGAAGGCACGAAGGCAGTTAAAATTAATAAATTGCAACAATTGACTTCTAGGTTTGAGAGTATTAGGATGTCTGATGATGAATCCTTTGATGAATTTTATGCCAAACTGAATGATATTGTCAATTCTGCTTTTAATTTAGGTGAAATCTATGATCAACCTAAAATTGTTAGGAAGATTCTTAGATCTTTAACTGAAGATTTTAGACCCAAAGTGACTGCCATTACTGAAAGCAAGGATGTGGACTCCATCCCTGTAGATGAACTTGTAGGATCTCTCCAATCCTATGAGTCTGACCTACCTAAAGTAAACAAATCCAAATCAATGGCTCTTAAGTCAGTTAATGATGTTGATGGTGGTGGATTTGATGATGAGCTCTCTGCTACAGAGATTGCCTATCTTGCCAAAAACTTTAAGAATTTTCTTAGGAATACAAATAGAAAGGCAAGAGGTACTAACACTGCTGAACCTAGAAATTTTAGGAAGAATGATCCCACTAAGATAAATAATTTTGAAAAATCAAATGATAGATGTGGTCAATCTTCTAATAATTTTTTGGGTCCTCAATGTTTTGGTTGTCAAGGGTATGGTCATATGAAATCTGAATGTCCTACATTCTTGAAGACTAAGGGTAAAGCTATGGCTGTAACCCTTAGTGATAATGAGGTTTCTGATGATGAGTCCGGGTGTGACGAGGATGGAAACTTCATTGCTTTCACAGCCACTGCTATGGTCAGTGAAAGCATATCTGCTGAAGAGAACCCTTCTGATGGGGAACTCTCTGAAGATGCAGATCTTCAAGAGGCCTATAACAAACTTTGCAAAATTGCTGCAAAGGATGCTATGAAAGTTGATCTTGGCCTAAAGAAAATTGACTCTCTGGAGCTTGAAAAGAAAAATTTGCTTCTTAAATTGTTTGATGCTAATGAGCTTCTGAATAATGTTAAATCTGAGAACATGCTTTTGCTTGATAAAGTTAGAACTTTAGAACATGATTTATCTATTGCTAGATCTGCTAGTTCTAAACTTGATCACATGTTGAATGTTCAAAAGTATGCTTTGGATAAATCTGGTTTGGGATATGTTGAAAGCATCTTTGGCTCTACTCCACATTCCACAAATTTTGTTCCTGCTTCCTCTTCTGAACCTTCTGCTAGTGAGGTTGTGAGTGAAACTGTCAAACCACCTGTGAGTGAGGTTGTCAAACCTGTAGAAGTTTCACCACCTAAGAAGATTAGGGTAGACTTAAGAGAATCTAAACCTAGGGAACCTACCAAATCTAAGGACAAGATGCATGGTAAACCTGCTTGGGTTTGTCATTATTGTGGTAAGTTTGGACATATTCGTCCTAATTGTTACAAGCGTCAAGCTGATAAGAGAGCAACTAAACCAAAAGTGCCTATGCCTCAAGCACAAGACCCTATGGCACTAATTGGTGAATTGGTAAAGGTGTTAAACCTTTATTCCAATCCTGGAGTTGGGAATCACTCAAATGTGAATATGAACTCCAATGCTCGTGGTGCATCCAAAAGGTCTTGGATGCAAAAGACTCGAACTAACTGAGTCTTTCTGACATGGTCCTTGTGCTTAATTGCCTTTTCCTTTGGTGACCTTTGTTCTTTTGTTTCTTTTGTCTTTTTGTTGTTTTTGTTCTAGGACTTGCATTGCATTACATTCATGCATTTCATTCTAGGATGTATGTGTTTTCTCTTTTAATAAAAAAAAAAAAAAAAAAAAAGGAGAAAGCAAACATTATGTTAGACACTATTTGTCTTGATTTTTGAAAAACAAGGTTGGTCTATCTTGTGACACATATCATGGTCTGTGTACCTTGTTTAACTTTGATGAACTTTTTCATTGCACTTGACTAGTTAAAACTTTGTAGTGCATGTTGTGTGGGAAAGATGTGTTTGGTTTTTATTCCCCTTGTCTTAATCATGAAGTCATATGTTATTTAATTGTCGGACTTGATTCTTTTGAGAAAGGCATAAATAACCATCTCACCACTGTTCACTAGCCAATCATGAACACCTTAGTGCATATCATAAGATTCTGTGCTCGAGAAAGTGTAGCACATGCACAAAAAGAACATAAGGTGTAGCCTCAAAATAAATTAAAACTGGTGTGTACTATTAGGCTTAATGCCAATTCACTTAATTCAAACCGGTGTGTACTATTAGGCTGAATGCCATCTCATACAAATAAGAGGCAAAAATACAAGAAACTTACATAATTGCAAGCTTTTGTTCTAGGAGATGTGGGAGTTATAGGATGTAACTCTTTAGGTGATAGTCTCTTTTAAATTCTATGTGATGGATTGTGTAGACTTTGAGTTTGATTGCCATTCACATATCACCTCACATGTATCTCAAGTTTTTGCTAGTATCACACACTACACAAGTTACTCTTTGTTAAACACTGTACATACGAGTGTGTGTGTTTATGGTCTGACCAACCAAGTTTGAAAATATCTTGAGATTTGTGCACAACATTTTTGTTGCTTAAGAAAATTCAATGGGGGAATGATTGTAACGTGTTTTTGACACAATTTGGGTTTAAAAATTTGGGTTTTTGAAAAATCATTTCATCTCATACTCATGCATTTTGTTTTTACAATTTAATGCTTTGAGGAGTTGTTTTACAAAATTTTGGGTTGTGTCTTTCAAAACTGGATTTTTTTTAAAATTTTAGTGAGCCTCTGCCCATTTCGATCGATCCAACCTGCTTTTCGATCGATCGAAAAAGTGTCTTAGTTTGTTCTAAAACGACTGTCACATTCGATCGATCGAATGTAATTTTCGATCGATCGAATATCGTGGAAAAGGTTTTTAAAAGGCACTTTTCTGACTTTTTCAAAGATTCTATTCAAAACTTTTTTTCAAACCTTTCTCTCTCTCCGAGTTGGCTGGCTCCACATCCAGATTTTTTTGTCGTTTTGCTCCGTTGTTTTTGCAAAATCTCTCTCTCCTCAAGCCGGTAAGACCCTTTTTCCCTTCCTTTTGATTTATTTTTCATCCTTTCATGCATAAATACATGCTTTTAGGGGCGATTTTCGCACTTTGCTTTTTTGGTTTTTTTCTTTTGATTCAAGCCATAATTGATGCAATTGATCATTGGGTTTTTGTGGGGACATGTTATAGACATGATTTAAATAGTTTAATTTGATCAATTTTGAGTTTGATGTGAAATTGAAAAATCTAGGGTTTACTAATTGATCCGATTTGGGGATTTTGTGAAATTGAGAAGAATTTGATGCAATTGGCTTGTTGGATTGATGAAATTAAGCATTATAATCTATGTGTTGTGTTTTGTGATGCTCAATTCATCATTTGGTTTTAAAAATTTTCAATTTGTGTTAAATTTTTAGGGTTTTTGTTAAGAAAATTCCTTGCTCAAGCCAATTTTGTCAAATTAATCTCAATTGAACTTAATAGCTCACTGCATTAGTACATGCATCATGGCATTTTATCTGCTCATGCATCATATAGATTTTAATTCTATTGTTTTTTGTGCTAACTTGCAGTCTGCCTTTGGTTTTGTTCTTTTTTGTTTTGTTCTTGTGGTTTTCTCTTTGTGTCTCTGTCCTTTTCTTAGCATCATGCCTAGGAAAACTAGAGCCCATAGGTCCCGTCCCTCTTCCTCTCCATCCCCTCCCGCCTTTGACCGTGAGAGGTTTCCGAGTGAGAAAAACCAAGATCTTTTTGAGAAGCTTAACCTTAAGAGGAAGATTTGGGCTGAGCGTTCTGTTGTGTTAGATGAGCTAGATCCGGCCATTAGGGCTAACTTTGAGCATCGGGGCTGGTTACCTTTGTTAGACATCTCTGATCCTCCTCCACCGTCTGCCTTGATTAGAGAGTTCTATTCGAACATCTCTATCCACGTCTATGATTCCAACACTTTGGTAAAGAGTTGGATACGAGGTGTTGGGTACACCATTACTCCTCAGGTAGTGGCTGCTGCTCTAGGGGTACCGATGGTTAGGGATCCTGTCTATCCTTATGCTGAGTCTCCCGAGCTGAGTGATGTTTTGTCTTACATCACTGGTACTTCTGTCCAGTGGGGTTCTGATCCTAGGATCACTTCTGCTGAGCTCCGGGTTACGTTATCTTTTCTTTAGGATAACCTGTCATTCCATCTGGCCTATTTCTCATGTGCACACCATTCCTCTTAAGAGGTGTGTATTTTTGTACGCTCTTGTTACTAATGCTCCTATCAGTTTTCCCCATCTATTTCTTCGTTCTTTGAACGAGGTTTATAGGAGTTCATCTTCTTCACATGCTCTTGTTCATCCTATTTTCATTCATAGGATTTTACTCCATCTTGAGCTTCGTGGCTTTCCTTCCTCTGAGCCTGTTCATGTGATTGCTCCTATCGGTGCGTCTTTTCTTAGACAGAGGGCCGCTCATCTTCGAGCTGGTTCTAAACACCCTAGGTCTGAGCCCTCTAGTAGCGTACCTCCTCCTCCCTCTTCTTCTTCTGCAGGTCTTGCTAGTGAGGACATTCCTGATCCAGTTGGTGCTAATACTGCTGCTGCTGATATTCCTTCATCTCCTTCGGCCGACTTCGATGTTCGTCGTACTTTGGAGACTGTCATGACTGTTCAGCAGGCTCATGGTCAGATTTTGGTGGACTTGCTGGATGAGATTCGTGCTCTTCGAGCTGATTTAGCTCGTCTTCATTCTCCCTCACCACCTCCTTTTGATGGCGCCTCATGATTGCTCTTTGGCATTCCGTCACAAAAAGGGGGAGTGGAGTTTTGACTTGTAGAGGGTTTTTGTAGTTAGGGGGAGACTTTTGTAGTTAGGGGGAGATATTGTATTAGATTGTATCTAGGTGCTTCACTTTGTATATCATTTTTGGGATATTCGTGTTAGGGGGAGTAACATTGTTTGATATACATTTATTTTTATTGATTCTTGTTGCTTTATGATTCACCGCGTATTGATTTATATTTATGACTTGTTCATTTTTATATGTCTTTATTTTGGATTGTGTGAATCTTACAAGAATGTTATACCTGTTGTTTTTACTCTTTTCTGTCACACATGCGTTTATGCGTTTGTTGAGTATTTCAGGAATATACAAGTTGATTCAACTAAGCTGCTGTCTACACTTGCAACTGATGGATAGTAGTTAGGCTGAATTTGATTTTATGAGCATTACCTTTGTAAAGGGCTTTTTATTTGTAAAACATTGAGCTGTTAATTAGGGTTTTGTCACGGATTGCCAAAGGGGGAGTTTGTTAGGTTCTAAGGTCTTAGGATTTTATGTATTTAGAACTCTAATTTGTAATGTTGGCAAACCATGATCAAAACATTGTATTTAGTCTTGTTTAGAATTGCTCAAAGTTGGTTTAATATTGTAAAGTTGGAATCGAGTGGCTGCAGAAGTACTTGGGACTTTCGGCCTGGCTCGATCGATCGAAGAATAGACTCGATCGATCGAAAATCGCACAGGTTGAGTTTTCTGCAGAATTTCCAACTCAGCCCTACTTCATTAAACGTTTAGGGTTTTGTGTTTTTACCCTAGGTATATAAACTAAACCCTAGCCACGTTTTTGAAGGTTGTCCATATTGCTTTGTTGCTCATACATTGCTGTTTTGTGTGAATCTCTTGTGAGATTTTTTAGGAGACTTCCTTTACACAAAACTTAGGGTTTTCAAGGTAGAGATGATTTCAACATCTTGAAGATCATTATAGTTGCAACCATTGGAACTTAAAAGAAAAGCAAGCGGGGAGCTTGTAGCTGATTGAAGAATTCAAGAAAGAAGTAGTCCGTGGATTCGGAGCCTGCGCGTGGTTGTGTCAGGAAGTTTTACTGGTTGGTAGCATTAGGAAGTCGAGTGGAGAGCTTGTAGTCCTTCTGTAAGAACTTCAATTCTTTCATAGTGAATTCTGTTATGCCTTGAGGATCGGTGGGTCAAATCCTCCCTAGGTTTTTACCGAGTGGTTTCCTGGGTGATCAT